>VDFB02047144.1:20068272-20248967 GCA_007258455.2 Sequoia sempervirens | reverse complement strand
TTCTCAATAAAAAATGCCCAGAAGGAATGGATGCTACCCATAGGAGGGTACTGAGGATGAAGAGTGCTCATTACATGCTCAAGGGAGGGGCTCTATAAAAAATAAATTATGAGGGGGTTTACCCGCATTGTCTGGATTAGCAAGAAACCAAGCATGCTATGGTTGAATTTCATGGTAGGCATGGTACAGGGCACAGATCTGCAAATTCTTTGGCTCATCAAATCCTCAAGTCAGGATATTATTGGCCCCATGTGCTCAGGGATGCACACAACATGTCAAGACATGTCATACATGCTAGACCTCTGCATCAAAGGAGCGTAATCCAACAATGCCTCTACAACCAATATATGAGGTAAGACCATTTTCCCAATGGGCACTAGATTTTGTGGGGGTAATTAATCCTAATTCTTCTGCAGGACACAAATTCATCCTAACAGCTACAGACTATTGCACCCATTGGACTGAGGCTCAACCATGCAAGAACAACACCACTGGGGTGGTTATCAGATTTCTTACTAAAAACATTATTACCAGGTTTGGAGTACCATTCGCCCTGGTATGTGATAATGGCCCTGCCTTTTCAACTGCTGAATTCATACAATGGGCCTACGAGCATAAAATCATTTTGAAATATTCCTCTAACTATTATCCTCAGGGAAATGGTGTAGCAGAATCTACTAACAAGAATCTGCTAGAAGTGATAAAGAAATTACTGGAAAGTAATCCTAGGGACTGGCATACCCAGTTGAGATTTTCCTTATGGGAAGATTGAACCCGTATTAAGGTTGCTCTAGGAAATTCCCCTTTTAAATTAGTCTATGCCCAAGATCCGGTTTTCCCCATACACTTACAGATACCTGTTCTCAAGTTTATGCAGGAGTTTTATACAAAATATGATCGGATTGAGGTAAGATTAAGTAACCTTTTAAACATGGAAGAATAGAGAGACGCTGCTCTACAACAGTTCTTCAAGCATTAGGCTGTTGTCAAACGTTGGTTTGAGAAAAGAGCTAAGATTAAGGCATTCAAAATCTCAGATCTGGTGTTACTATGGGATAAGGCTAAGGAGAAAATGGGTGATCATCAGAAATTTGATAGACTATGGCTAGGTCCGTATCAAGTAGCTAAGATCTTGGGTGAGAATGCTTTTTGCTTCACCGCTTGACGGGAGAACTTGTTCCATTGCCGGTTAAAGGATAGTTTATCAAGCATTACTTCGGATCGTAAAGGTTTGAGTTTTGAATTAATTGTATATTTGTTTTTTTACGTAATTACTGGTTCTTTGTTTCTGTTGGTTGTTTGTTTGTTGGTTCTTTCTTTATCTTTGTTTCCTCTTTGTTGTTTTGTATCTATTTTTGTTTTCTTCTTTAGGGATCCTCTTTTCTTTCCATCTTGAAATATTGGGGTTGTTATTCAAAGTATGATGTAGGCACTAGGAGAGAAATTGGTTTAGGTATTTTTAGGCATATCTGTCGAGAGATTTTGTTCTAAAAGCTCATGTCTTATGGCCATTTTAGCATGAGTCTGAAAGCTATTAGGAATAAGGTATATTGTACACAACCTCATGAACTATGATCAAAATCTGTCACAAAATAGATAAAACATCCAACTATAAAGTGCCTATTCATCGCAGGGTGATTATATCTTCAATTCAAGTGAAAAATTTGTTTCCCCAAAACTGTCATAGGATCCACTGTAGTTCTCAACCCATATCTCAGATTATGAATGTCTGAGTATTGAGAAGGGTTTTAAAAAAAAAGATTTTTTTCACAAGTGAAGCCTGTAAAAGAAAGAGAAAAGAGAAATACTAAAATAAAGGCAAACTCAATACTAAATGGGTAATTCAAGTATCTCTATCAGGGCTATGGATGCCTGACTGGAAGTAGAGCAATGCTTTGAGAGAACTAGAGGTATCTCCGTCAGAGCTGTGGACGCTTGACTGGTAGTAGAGCAATACCTAGGATTCCATTGCATGACAGTCGAAGGACTCAACCCTTGTAGCTTGGATCATAGATATAGTTGTTTAGGTGTGGAGAAAGCTCAAATAAAGAAGGATGCACCATAAGCATGCACACACTCAAATTCACGCAGTAGTTTATGTTGGTTTTACATTTGAGATTCCAACTCAACTTTACTTAAATATTCTGGTCACACTTAAGTTAACATGTTTCATAAATCACAAGTTTTTGGGGTGACTGAATTCTTCAATATCTTAAAATGGGTAAACCATTTTCCCAACCGAGTCGCCATTTGTTATGTCTTGCATAACCACCCCATTTTTAATTTTTGGAACAAAATGGGTCCCCATTTTTTTTGTTTTGTCCACCTTTGGTTGTTTGGTTGGGTTTTAGGAGTTGTTTGTTTTTCTCCTAAGTCTCTCTCTTTTGCTCTAATAGAGGCGGGTCCAGAACCAAAGCTAAACACGAAACTCTTTGAAGGTTTCTAGTTTGGATACCGTTCTGACTCCAAATCCATCTTCTCTTTTGTTTCTCCTTCTTTGTCTTTTGGTTGTTTTCAACCAACTCTTGGGTTGGTTCGTCTCTTGTTTGTTGGTCATTTTCTTATGTTTTTTTTGTTTGCCTGTGCGAAAGCGAAACCAAGATTGGAACGTAAGTAGGAAGTTTCAAGTTTCCAAATTGTGTCCCCGTTTCAACTCCGTCTCTGCTCGTTTGCTTTGTCTCCTCATTTTTTGTTTGTTTGTTTGGGCCGGGTCTGGTTTTTGCTCTGGTCCCGCTTCCCTTGTGCTTGTGTGTTTTGTTCTTTGCTTTTTGGTTGAGGCTGGACCCAAACCCGAAATAAAACTTTAAAATTTGTAAAAGTTCCATTTCACGTCATTGGCTTCGCCCCCGTCCTCTTGTGTCTTGTTTTGGTTGTTGTCCTCTTTGTCGGGACCAGATCGGGGTTGGAAACTAAGTAAGGAACTTTGTGTAAGTTTCTTTATCTTGTCTCCGACCCGGATCCGCGTCTGCCTTACCTTTTTGATATTCACTGGACTTGACCTAAATTTTTGTTCACGTCGTTGGCTCCGTCCCTGAACTACTGCATTTATGGCATTAAATGCAGCCTCTTCGCATGCACAAATCAATTGTTAAAGGTGTAATCATGTTTAAACTAGCTCATTATCATTATTATTCAAAGCGTTTAAGTAAACCACAACCAGGAAAATCTCGAGAGGATTGATTTGATCGCGAAGGCGAGTTGTGGAGCGAATCTTGGCTACATTCTGGTCAGTCCTGAGGAGCATTTTGAGGTGGGTTTCTTTGCTTTTTCGTCTCCTGTTTGTTCTTTTGGATGTTTTGTTTTGGCGTATTCACAGGAGGGTTTTTGTTCTGTGAATTTCTTCGCTTGCTTGTGTTTTTTCTTTTCTTGTTTTGTTTCTTTTGTTCTTTCTTTTATGTCCTATTCCGTTTTTGGTTTCTTTTTCGTTTGTCATTTTATTCTATTGTTTGTTCTGCTGTCGCTTTTGTGACAGGTCTGTTTTGTCGTGCCCTAGTTCTTAACTAGGGTTTCAATTTTTGTAGGGGTTTCCATGCTTGAGTGATGAATTTTGTTTTGAAACCCCTTTTCTTGGCTTCTCGCGTTGACTCTGTGTTTTCCATGTGGGATTTTCGTTATGCCCTAATTTTTTAGAATTGGCGTGTTGAGTAAACTAGGGTTTTGCTCGACAACCTTTGCAAAAATGGTCTTTTCTAGGGTTTAAATTGCCTTTTGTATGAAGGAGCTATTAGAGGAGTTAAACTATGCTATTCCTGGTTTCCTTTAAGCTCATGTGACCCAGGGGTTAAAATTCATGTGACTGTACCCTTTGAAGTACCCTCTGTTTCTTGAAACTATTCTGCTGCCGCCTATGATGTATCTTTATACTTATTATTGATTAGAACCGGAGCAGGGGTGGAAGTTGAATTTGGTAACTAACAAATAGTTTTGGCTCGGTTCCTATTCCGGTCCCAATTCTAATCTCATTTTGGTTCATGTCTAGTTTTGATCCTGACCCCACCATATGATAAATGATGTCTTTTATGCCTAATAATTCTATGGTCCCGCCTCCGATGAAAGCAAAAATTGACTAAGTAAATATTATCTTAGGGGGGTAGAGAAGGGTATTATATGATTAACTAACTTGGATTGTTTTGTTCATCTAATACAAAAATTTGTTGCAGGAATCAAGAAATGTTGGGGGTATCAGATGAGGCTTCCTAGAGAAGCCAACTAGGTGAAACTTCATGGAAAGGAGTTAGACCGAAGAAGATCAAGGTGGAACAACTTCCATATACTTTGAGATGCAAGAATAGGGAATTTTCCCTCACAACTAGCAAAATTGATTATGACTAGGTTGATATTACTGACACCAATTTGGGCCCTTTTATCTATGAAGAATTACGTGAGGAGACATTCATCGAGGAGAAGGTCACAGGAAGAACGGAAAGGATTGTTCAATCAGGGCTGGCACATGTTGCACTCTTCCCCTTATCTGTCCAATGTCCGAAGTTGATTCTTGCAGTAGCTAGAGCATATAATCCTACTACTAGGCAGTGTGAGGATGTAAAGGACAATGTCATTATTGATTTCACACCTCAAATGATCAAATTTCTATTTAATGTACTTGATCCCAGGAATCCTAGGAAATTGAATGAGGCAGAAGCTCTGAAGATTTACAGTGATAATAAGGAGAAGAATAGATCTCACATGAATAAGACTTGGATGAGGGTGGAGAAGAAGTCTCTTACCAAGCTTCTAGACCAGCCTAAGAGGGTAGACTTTAGTAAAGAGATTGTAGATATAATCATGTTCCTTTCTAGGGTGTTTGAAAAAAGGGGCGCTTCACTGTTTAAGGAATGGATGGTTCCTTTCATCCAAACTATTTTGGATGGAAGGCAAAAATTTGATTTGTCAATGATAGTATTAGACAACATTCACAATCAAATGATTAAAGTGAGAGAAACCAAGTGTTTCTTTATGACCTCCTATGTAGTTTATGCAGCTGCCCGAATGGGAATTTTTCCTAGACTTCAAATAGTGGGTATATTAGGGGAAGCCCAAGGACAAAAGAAAGTGTGGGAGTATTATAGTCAGCTCACCTTGTAGGCATCAGAGCAACATTATAGAATGGTAAATGATGCATTTCTTTATGTCATTATTAACAAGCTTAATGGTGATGCAGGATATAGGCTTAGCAGGGAGGCAATGGCTTTTGTGAATGAGTGGGGGCATTGGTTTATCCATTACCCCACATTCACCTATTTTAGGTTAGCAGGTTTTGATCATCACCCCCATTTGCTGCCTAGATGTTGTGGTGATAGGATCATTTTAATGGAGTTTATTTATCAAGCCTTGGCTGTTAATTACAAGTTTGGCACCAAACACAAGACTGGTTGCCATAAGTTTCCAATGAGGCTAGGAGTTTTTAGCTGTCCACACATTGTGGCAGCTAAGGCTATTTGTGATTAATTAGTTTATTTGAAGTTGGGCTTGTACAATGTGAAGAAGCATTATGACCCTAAGCATAAGTTGCGGGCTTTGCTTCCCAATCTCTTTGATAAGCACTTCAATCTGTTGGAGGATTTTTGGGAGGACTTGCAGGATGAATATGACCTTAGGAAAAAGAATTATGAAAGGATACCTATCCCACTCATGTTTGAGTTTGGGATAAAGGAAGACATTCCAAAAACTTTGTCTGATGATGGGGTAGTTTTGGATCCCAGGTATAATGCAGAAAAGATTGGCACTAAAGATCTTGATCCAGTAGACTGGAATGCTGAGGAGGCAATTGACATAAAGTAGATTGCAAGACTGATGCTGGATAGGAGTATTCACTGGGTAAGTTTGAGGGTTAACCAGACTAAGGCTCAATCATCTAAAAAGAGGAAAGCTATAGGTACACCCAAGGATACAAGAGGACAAAGAGAAATATGACACCTAAGGAACCCTTAGAGTTTATGCCTTCTAATGCACAAGAGGAGGTGGTCAATCAAAACCTCCTAGAGTTGCAGGAAGGTGAAACAATTGCGGAGGTGAGGGCTTCTACATCTGTTGCAGGAGAAGTATCTACTCATCCCTCTGATACACAATAACTAGGTCAAGAATCACCAAAGGGAGCCCTAAAGGGAGCCCTCCATGATGAAGCAGAGGTCTTAAAAAAAATGGAGGATGAAATTGAGATACATAATGTAGAAACAGATTCAGAAAAGACTACATTTGATAAAGGGCATCATGTATTAACATCTCTTGATATGATAGATGATGCAGGGATTGAACACATATTGATTGAGGAAGATTAGTGGAAGCTCTTTGACGATGCAAAAAGAGAAGTTGATGCCAAGGCACAAGCTGAGGCATTAGCTAAGCAACAAGAGGAGGAAGCCAAGGCACAATCTAACTTGGCAATCAAGCAAAAGGAGTTGGAAGATAAGGTCAAGGCTGATGAATTAGCTCAACAACAACAACAAAAGGAGTAGGAGCTCAAGATACAGGAAGAGAGAGATAAGTTGATGATGTAGAAAAAGATTCATAACCTTGAAGAGGAAAAGGCCCAGCAGAGAAGAGAGAAAGAAGCTCTTGAAGCTAAGCTCAAGGCACAAGAAGAGGCTCATAGAAAAAAGGAAGAGCAAGAATGTTTGAAAAGGGAAAAAGAGGCTGTTAAGATTGTTGAATATGAAAAGAAGTCCAAAGAGGCATGGGACTATGTTGAAGAGTTGAAGAAGCAGCGAGATCAACGTTGGTGAAAAAGAAAGTAGAAGAGGAACGCTTAAAGCAGGAGTTGGAGGCTAAAAGGCTACAAGAGTAGAAGGATAAGGAGGAGGCAAAAAAGTTAGCATAGGAGAAGGCACGAAGTGATCAACAAAATGTGCAAGAAGTTGATTCTCAACTAGGGCTTACATTGTTACAACCTTTGTCTTCCACTAATGTGGCTTCTTCTTCAGCCCATGAAACCACTACTTCTGTTGCTCCTACTTGGTTAAAGCTGGACTTAGAAAGAAAACAAGTCGTTCAACCACAACCATTGAACTGGGATGAGATGATGAAATAAATTGAGAAGGATAAACCTAAGAAGAAGGCCCAAATTATTCACTCTACCAAGCTCATTGATGCTGGAGAGATTGTTGCTAAATGTGCCATGCCCGTAATGGAGAAGAGCCATGATGATATGTAGATCACTGATTATTAGTTGGGGGCGGTAAATTTGGGAAGGCCTACAAGAAACCAACAAATGAATTTGATTGATATTGTGGCCTCTTCAACTAAATCCCAGATGATCAGAGATAAACAAAGGAAGGATGAGCTTAAGGCTCAATTGGATCAACTTCATAGGTTTTTGAAAGATGTTTCAACTCCCATTTCCCAACAAGTTGCTCTTCCTGAATCCCCAGTTTTGTTAACAAAGAAGGAAGCAGATGATTTGTTTCAAATGAAAAGCAAGGTAGGAATGATGGAAAAATGGTTGGACAAGCTCAACTAGGAAGTTGATGATGTTCTTGTTGAAGGTTTTAAAATTCATAAGGCTGCTCTTGAATTGGTAGAGGATCTAGATCAACATGCCAAGGATCTAGATAAGCAGGATGATGGATACAAGGAATGTGTTAAGAAGCTTGAAGATATTGGAAAAATGCCTAAGTCCACCTTGCTTGAATGTTCAATTCTTTAGCATGATAATGCAGATTTTGTGGAAAAAATTGTGAGCATAATAAGGTATAAGTCTAAGACTATTCATGGGCATCAAGAAGAAGTTCGAGAAATGGGAAAAGATTTGAATCAACATATAGTTGAATTGGAGGCAATTGTGGCTATTTTAATTAACCTAGAGTCCTTAGGAAAGGAAGGCTTGTCTTTGGATAAACTAAGGGAAAGATGGAGGGGTAGGTTTGAGGAAATTATGCAAAAAGGAGATGATAGGGAGAATCTATTATTGCATCAATTTATGGATATCAGGGAGGAGACAAGGACTGCTAGAAGAGAGTTAATCAAGTTGAAGGAGATATAAAAGTTGGTTTCTATAGAATTTGAAAGGGTCATATTTGAAGATGGTTGGTTGGATGGACCTGATTCGAATACTCTTCAATAAGTATTCTCTAGTTATGACGAGTACATCCTTGAGCATTCAGTGCAAGAGTGAACTAACTCTTTTTACCACACACAATATCTTCTTTTCTCCTCTTTTTGTGGGGTTTTGACATAAGCTCAACTCCGAGTTTGGTCCTTTGGTTTCACTCTCTTTTGGGAATATCAGATTTTTGGTGCAATAGAGTAATCAGCCTTGGAACAAGGGTTCATCAATCCACTTCTGTGTTTAGTTACAACTCCATTAATTGTGGATCTAGATTGATAATTGAGAGAAACTTGTGCATGTGGCACCTATATGTATTATTAGGTTCTATTTTGTAAAGGTCGGCTAATAAAAAGAAAGATCAAACACTTGATGATAGAAAAAAGAGATTAGATCTGGGATTTTGAGGTTTTAGGAGAGATACTCTGAAAGTTTAAGTAAAACTTAGTTATTTTACAATTTTCATACATTTTTATGTTATTGTTTGAAGTTTGGATCTATTTTGATAAGGTTAATGGTACATAATCAATCCATACGCCAGTGATTTTGCTGTGCTTAAGTGTTTATTATTTGATGAAAGTCAATAGAAGGAACTGGATTCAAGATTATATCATTGGGTTATCTATGGATGAAGTTGTTATCATGTTCATTTGATCTGTGTTTAATGATGAGTGAGTGATTTGTTTGAAGAAAGTTTAGTAAATGTTGATGGTATTTGAATTAGCACTATGGATGTATGCAGTAGCATAGTTTATTCAGTGGATTGTGTAACGCCATAGAAAGTGCACAAGTATAGATTAGAGCAAACATGCAATACACATCTAAATGAAAATCTAATGCTAAGCAACAAAGAACAAAGGAAAGTAAAAATGTGAACAAACTGAAACAATCTCACCAATTTCAAACGTATTTCCATGATTCATCTCGATTGCCCTTCTCCATTTTGTTGTTGTAGTATAATTGCCCTCAGATTTTTCGTAAGTTCGTGCAAGTATAGCCTAAGATAATGATTAGCAAAACATCGATGATTCAAGATTAAGTGCTCTCAAAAGTCATAAGATTTCGTGAGAGAATGAAATGAAGAATGACAGATCAATTTATAGAAAATTGATTATTCAAATGACAGGCCAATATCGAAAGATCAACGGACGGTTGAGATCGACTGATTAGACATGCATTCTGATAACTGTCAGTGATGACAAGAGTGATACAAATTAGAAATAGAATTAAAGATTAAATAAATGATTTAATCTTCCAGTTTGGTATTCGAAAACAAAAGAATTATCTTTGCATGACAAAGATGAAGATTGATTAAAGCAACTCTTGTTCGAATGCACGCACAAGATTTAATTAATTAAATAGGAATATTTAATTAATCCGCATGTACACACAATTGAGTTAGCACTAGACGATTGAATGATTTGACGAAGAGATTACTTGAGAAAGCCACTCAGACATTAAATCAAGAGTTAACTGAGCGATTTGAAATAGATGTTGAGTTGAGTAAAAGTGAATACTTAGATAACTCACACAATTTATCTAAATATAGAGGAATGCGTTAAAATAGGATTCATGAATTAAATAATTCATTTAATTCAAGATTTGATATTTGAAGAATAATTAAATAAATAAGATTTATTTAATTAAGTGATGAAGGATTTAAATGAATAATTAAATAAATAAAGAATTTATTTAATTATAGTTGAAAATATGATAAAGAGTAAATTAAATAAGAATTTATTTAATTTGACAAGAAGGATAAGGTTAATTAGTAACATAATTAAATAAAAAGCGTTTATTTAATTAATCAGATAGAATAAAGAAAATGTGAATTAATTAAATAATTAAGATTATTTAATTAATAGAAGAATTAAAGTTAAAGTGAATAATTAAATAATTGTCATTATTTAATCAATAGAAGAATACGAATTATGACGAATATGGAAGTCGCAGGCTTAAACCAAATTTCGGTGTCTACATTTGCCCCTCTTTGATACAATGTCATTTCAGCGTTGTGTCAAAGAAAATCGATAAGAAATATGCCCCAGTAATGCCCCAGTGTAAAACAGGTGAAGGTATGCCCCCTCGGGAAAATCGACAAATTTTCAAAAAAGTTAATAAAAATTTGGAAATAGTCCCGATTAGGCCATTGGATGGCCAGAAATGCAGTGGAGTTGACGGAATTGAGGTTGGAAATGTTAGGGACAGGTACGGGCTGATCGAAGTGGGAAGTTAACACGGCCAGTAGGAAAGAAAGGCCACCTAAGCCCTAGGTATATATAGGAATATGGGTAAAAACCAATTCATTTTCACCCACTTAGCCCTAGAATTGAGAATTTGCTCTGCACCCACAGCGAGGATGTCGCCCGTTCCGAACACTCACCATCGCACATACAGGATCCGGACCTTCCAGAGGCCAGCCGATGCGGACCCCTCGGTATGTACCTCAAACTTTTGAAAATTTTCATTTGCACACAAATTTATGCATGTAATTCAAGTTTTTGTTATGCATCATTTTAATAAATAACCGCATATGATCGCGTGAATGACACATCTATCTGCGAAACAACGCATTTGCGATTTTACGTTAACTATTTTTCATAGTTTGTGTGCGGTTCACCGCATGTGTAGATTTATGAACCGCATGTGAAATTTTGCATCACATTTGCATTTAGAACAGCCGCAATTGTTTATTTTGAAACGCAGTTGAGATTTTGCATCGCATTTCATTAGTTTGAAATGCATTTGAATATGCCTCAACGCAATGTTATTTATTTCAACGCAGTTGTTTTAGTGCAACACACTTGTGATATAATTAGCCGCATTTGAAAAATAATGACGCATGTGAATATTAAAATGATGCATGTGTATTTTATGTACCGCATTTGTGAAATAGCGATGCATGTGAAAAAGAATGACGCATGTGCAAAATAACAACGCATTTGATTTGTAGTTAGGATAGTCATTTTGCACTAGAATAGATGATTGATGTTGACATGAGGCATGCATAATGCCATTGCAGGTTGTGCTGGATATAGTATATACCTGAGAGTCGAGGCCGACGATTTTTCGGTTCAGGGACAACCTGTGGAGTGCAGAACGACTTTTCCTCTGGCACCTTGGTCTACTTCACATGACAGACATGCCCCAGATTAGGGCGAACCATGGATTATTGACAGCTTTGTGTGAGCGGTGGCACTCAGAGACATCATCTTTTCACCTACCGATTGGAGAGGCCACTGTTACCTTAGAGGATGTCTACAGGATCCTTAGACTTCCTATTAGAGGCACACGAGTGACGTATGATACCCATAGGGGTGCAGTCGAGATGTGCAGATACTACCCACATGCGGACATCAGGTAGTTAGGGTTCGACGACTATGAGATTAGGTGGCGTGTGTTGGCTCAGAGGTATAGGTAGCTAGACTGTCTATTGTGTACGTTGATAGGCGGCATAGTACTTCCTGACCGCCGAGGTCATGGTTTTCCCGTGGGGTGGGGGGAGATGCTAGTAGGCATGCTAGAGCGTCAAGTGGTGTATGCTTGGGGTTCATGTTTGCTCGGGATGTTATACTTTCATTTGCATGATATTGCCTACCGAGAGGCACAGTCTATGAGTTGTGGCACCATGCTCCTAATGGTATGGGCGTGGGAATACATCACCATTTTTTGGCCACCAATGACAGTTGATCTTCCACATGGAGCTCCTTATGCCTTCCGCTATGCGGGGGCTAACACTTAGCACCACATAGGAGATACGGGTTATTTCAGACATACCATAGACACTATGGTGCAGTTTACATGGAGACCATACTTGGGCTGTGCCGATTAGTCAGACAAGGATGAGCATTTTCCATTTTGCTGAGAGGTACAGTTCTTGGTTGGGTGGATAGTGTCACATGTCCACATTATAGAGCGTCAGTTACCAGATCGTGTCCTGCGACAGTTTGGAGAGGTACAGGATGTACCGAGAGGACAGACAGAGTTTGCAAGATCATCGTGAGAGGTCCCCCTATGGGGTCTAGAGATTCCTGTTGCCACAACAGAGGCCGACATTGATGCACTACAGGCATTTCCATGGGGATAGAGGGATGGTCCTGTAGATCCAGGGACCATAGAGGAGTATGATTAGTGGTGGGCAGTACACAGACCGATCCCACTGACAAATCTAGAGCAGCCAGCACCGGTAGAGCGGCGAGGGACAGATCCATAAGGCAGGCGTGGCAGAGGTAGAGGTCAGGGAGACAAAGGAGGCCGTGGTAGAGGAGATGATGGCCAAGGTGGATGGCATGGAGGCAGGAGAGGGAGACATGGTCGGAGGGGACGAGGGCCACCATTATCACCGATCCGTGAGGAGGGACAAGGAGATCAGGATATGGCCATACTAGACATTGGTAGAGGAGGAGAGGAGGTGGATGCTGTGATAGGGGGAGAGGAGGTACAACCTATGGAGGTAGCTATTCCAGACATCCCAGCAGAGGAGGAGGTAGGTATTGAGGAGGCAGGCAAAGAGGAGGCAGAGATTGATGCCTTAGGTTTGTTGGGCACCTACCAGGGGGATGATGAGGAGGATGATGATCATGAGAGAGAGATTCAGGATCAAATCCTAGAGGAGTTGGATGAGGAGGATGATGGGGTAGCGAGGGCCAGACAGGAGGACACAGGGGCAGTGGATCTTGACACAACCACATTGAGTGCGCAGGTGGCATCCTTGGAGGAGTAGATGAGAGTGTTGATGTCTGAGAGGGATGCATACTAGATAGAGAGGGACAGAGCCATCATGGACAGAGATCAGGCTATAACTCAGCGACAGGAGACAGAGCAGAGATTCTCAGAGCTCAGAGCATTGTGCATTGGACCATCAGTTGCTTTTGCCAGAGAGCTAGTCAGAGCCGAGGAGAGAGAGATATTATTGGGACCTTTATGAGGTAGAGGTTCCGCCAGAGAGATGGGCTCCCAGTTTCTCAGAGGTACATAGTAGCAGGTCCCAGACCAGGACCCACACTAAGATAGTTAGCACAGAGGGGGTGGAGCAGCCATGCAGAGCAGGTCTGTATGACAGACCTCCCTTAGCTCACAGGTCGTCGGGTTCCCATCATCATTCCTCCACACACTCCAAGCATGATAGCAGTGGCAGTTCAGGATAGGGATACTTTTTGAGATGCATCGAGACATTGTATTATGATCCTATAGCCTGCGGGCTTCCATGTATTATTGATATATTATGACATTGTGATGTGACACGATTGAGCGAGATATATATATATATATATATGATTTTTGTGGTGATTCTCATGATATGCATTTCTATGTATTAATTATGTCGTTGTTTATTTGTACATGTGATGTTTATATATGACATGCTTATGTGATGGATGATGATATCTATTTTATGATGTGTATATGTAGTTAATGATATAATGTTGATTCTAAATGATGTATGCGGTTTATAAATTATGAGATGCAATATGATGTTATATGTATAATGCTGGCTACATGTGATGCTTATACAAATGTAATATGATGCATATATTTACAGTTGCTTTGTACGTGGAATGCTTATGATATGTATTATTTGATGATGAATGTCTATTATGCCATGATGATCTAGATATGAAATATGCCTTTATGTATGTATTTTTCTAACATGTACGTTGATGCAAGATGATGTATATTGTTTTGTGTCACAAGACTCTGTCATAATGCAAGAAAGAAGAATTGTTAGTGCGGAAAGAAAGATCGAGAAAGAATAGAAGACAGGAGATAGATGTTAGTATTAGCAATCTTTGATGTTTCGCTGCATCACAAAAGGTATTACACTTTATCATCATTGGGCGGGACTAATACAAATGGAGAAAAACACCATGATATGACATAGATCAAGGTGTGCAAGGTCATCCACTTGCTAATAACAGACAGTCGCAGACAAGGATTGTCATTAACTCATACTAAGGGCACAAGTTGCCCTAGTCTTTTTGTCAGGAAAAACCACAGACAACAAACAAAGTAAAAGACGAGTCATGAGACGTCATCGCTCCTATAAATCCTTCATGGGACATCCTTGAGGAAACTAGTAACATGACTCAAAATCAAATGTAAAAGACAGTCGATAGACAACAGTCAAAGAAAACAGAATTCTTGATACATCGTTGCTTCTCTAAATCCTTCATAGGACATCCCTGAGAAAGCTAGTAACATAATTTCCAGTCATCAATTCAAGATAAATGATAAGATAAATAAGCCATAATGTCAAAAAGCCAGTAAAATATTTGCCAAAACTTGATCTTGTTTGTTTAATTTGTTTTAATTGATAGAGTCTGATTTCAGGAGATACACATACTAGATAAGACTGTGAGTCTGGTTTCGATGTTATGACTATCTGTATAAGGCATGACAAAGCCTGGTTTTAGAAAGACATGTATCGTATAAGACGTTGAGCCAAATGCCGTTGATGTGATAACCTGTGTAAGGCTATGTTTGATTGTTTGACAATGTCGATTATATAGGAAGGACTCATCCTATATAAGACATAGATTGTTTTGTTAATATCAGTATCCAGGAAGGACTCATCCTGAATAAGATACCGGTTGGTTGTTGTGATGATGTTTGTTTCCAGGAAGGACACATCCTGTAGCAGACATTAGTTGATCTATTTTGGTTGTTTTGTTTGGAAAGTTGTTTGATTTGACTTATAGACATTGCTGACTTGTTCACCAGATTGATGCATGACTTGAGACGATGCGTTGACAATTGAATGTGTGTGACGACAAAAACCTAAAGGACTTACCTAGTGCGGCCTCGGGGGCTCATCGATTGATGGCCTTGCCTACGTTGTACACGCAGAGACCTCGTAGTTTGACTTGAATTTGACTAACAAGACTGACTACAAATAGAAGACATGTGTGAAAATGAATGTGACGAACCCTAATGGACTGACCTAGTGCGGCCTTGGGGGCTCATCGATTGATGGCCTTGCCTACGTTATACACACAGAGACCTCATAGTTCGACACGACCCATGACCTTGTCATATAGACATATGGATTGAATCATGATTTTATATAGACAAACCTAAACGGACTGACCTAATGCCTCGAGGGCACATCGGCAGATGGCCTTGCCTACATCTAGTCGCAGAGGCAACGTAGTTCGACAAATGACAAAGACTTACAAGTGCGACTGACTCTGACTTTGTTTTTGGATTTTTGAAATGTTTTGATTTTTTTGTCTTTTTGAAGTTTTCTGATGTTTTTGTGTTTTCTCAGGTCATTTTGTGATGTTTTTGGATTTTTCATGGTTTTACGTCTTCAACATAGCCAATGCAAGAACTAATATGACACAGGTCAATTTTCTACCCCTAGTCAAGTATAAGACCAATTGATTATGAATAGGGTAAAATGGGGGATATGAAATGCACTCGATGTCAATCGTTCCAGGTTATGGGAAAGACTACCACTTATTATGAATGGTATATACAAGCGATGGACAAGAAAAATGAGGGATATGTACAGGGATAGGTAGTATGTACAGGGATAATGACTATATACAAGGTAGTGGGCTATGTACAGGGTAGTGGACTATGTACAGGGAAGTGGACTATGTATAGGGATAAGGACTAGATTAGAATAATAGTAGAAAAAGGAGCAGAGTCGAGTACACATGGCGCCTATTTTCCAGGTTTTCACCATGGTACCTATCCAAAGCGCCACCGAAGTGGTTTTCACTATTGGACGAATGATTTGTCTTTACTATTTTCTAGATTATCTTTTTTTTTGGTGTTACCAAGACGCCTGTTTGCCAGGTTTTCACCTTGATAACGATTTTTGTAATTTTTTGATTTTTTTGTATTTTTGTTAATTAAGACAAAGCTCTCAGAAGCTATGTGTAGAACCTTTTCAGATGCAGACTATTGATTGGCGAGGACAATGGTTCCCCTTCAGGAGTAGAGAGTTGGTACGCTCCTGATCCAAAAGCTTCTGTAACAATATAAGGTCCTAACCAGTTAGGTTCAAACTTTCCTGGTTTGTCTCTTTCTGCTTGATTCTTTGGGTTTTCCATTAAAACCAAGTCACCAATGTCAAAGTTTATGTTCAAGACCTTCCTATTATAGCTACGACAAAGGCGATTCTGATATGCTTGGAGATGGTCTAGTGCCTTCTGTCTTCGCTCATCCAGGAATTCTAGCTCATGGAGTCTCGATACTCGGTACTCTTCATCATCAATGTGGCCTTTCAGGGATACCCTTAGGAAAGGAATCTTGACCTCAATAGGCAGAATAGCTTCAGAACCATATACAAGTGAATATGGAGTAGCACCACTGGGAGTACAGATACTTGTGCGATAAGCCCATAAGGCAAGGTTAAGTTGTAAATGCCAGTCACGACCAACATCATTGACAGTCTTCTTGAGGATTCTAATGATGGTCTTGTTAGATGCCTCTGCTTGGCCGTTACCTTGTGGGTAGTATGGAGTGGAAAAGTGATGTTGGATATGAAATTCATCACACAAGTGGCAAAATTCTTGATTCTTAAATGGGCGGCCATTATCAGTGATTATGGACTGAGGGACACCATACCGACAGATGATATAGTTCATTATAAATTTAGAAATCTGTGTGCTAGTAATGTATTTCATAGGAATGGCCTTAATCCACTTTGTAAAGTATTCAGTGGCAGTGATAATGAACTTGTGTCCATTAGATGATGTGGGGTGGATCTTACCTATGAGGTCGAGTCCCCATTGGGCAAAGGGCCATGGTGACGTTATAGGACGGAGCTCCTGTGCTGGCGCATGTATCAAGTCTCCATGAACTTGGCATTGGCGACATTTCGTTACAAAGACATATGAGTCTTTTTCCATAGTAGGCCAGTAATAACCCAGTCTCATAATCTTTTTGGCTAAGGTAGGACCGCTAGAATGGGAACCACATATACCCTCATGCACCCCATGCAAGGTTGCTTGTGCTTCAGTAGAATCAAGACATCTCAGTAGGGTATTATCTAAGGCACGTCTATATAGGGTGTCTCCGATGATGGTGTATTTGGCCGACTTGCAGAGGAATGTCCTACGTTGGTTATTTGATAGGCTTGTGGGTATGACTTCATCATGAAGGTAATCATAGATTTCTTTGTACCATGGGGAATCAGGACCAACAATGTCACACACCATTTTAGAATCTGGGATATCGTAGGCTGGGACCAAAAGCTGTTCTACCAAGAACTCAAACTTAGGCACGTTGTTAGGAATGTCAAGAAGTGACACAATTGTAGCCATAGCATCTGCTGCCCTATTTAAAACATGAGGTATTTGATGAAATTCAACTTTTTCAAAGTACTCTTTAAAGCTATCAGCCATGCATTTTTATGGAGCAAGCTTCTCGTCCTTAGTCTCATAATCATCATTTACCTGTCTGATTACTAATTGAGAATCCCCATATACCTATAGGTTCTTAATTTTCCACTTGACTGCCATGCGTAACCTTGTCACTAGAGCTTCATACTCTGCTATGTTGTTAGTGCATGGGAATGCAATCCTGAATGACTTAGGGATGGAATCACCCTATGGTGTAATAAACAGTATACCAGCCCCTGAACCATGATTTGTATGTGAGCCATCAAAGTACAATTTCCATGTTATGTTTGTGTCAATTGTGAATATGAAATCATCAGGAAAGTCTACAACTAATGGGTGATCTTCCTGTATGGGTGCGTCAGCTAACTGATCTGCAATGACCTATCCTTTAATAGCCTTTCTTTCTACATATTGGATATCATACTCACTAAGTATCATAACCCATTTGGCCAGTCGCCTTGTTAATGCTGCCTTGCTGAGAAGATATTTCAGAGGGTCTATTTTAGCAATCAACATTGTTTGATGGTTTAGCATATAGTGCCTCAACTTTTGAGTAGCAAATACTACTGCAAGATAGGCACATTCAATGGTACTATAGTTGAGCTCATAACCTACCAAAGTCCGAGTGATATAATAGACTACCCTTTCATGACCTTCATCGTCATTCTGTGCAAGCAATGCTCCGAGTGATGAATGGGTTGCCATAATATAAAGAATAAATGGTCTTCCTTCGACAGGTGGCATTAAGAAAGGTGGTGTGAATAAATATTCTTTAATCAGTTGAAAAGCCTTTCCACACCTAGTTGTCCATGCAAAGGGTACTCCTTTCTTAAGTAGATGTTGAAAAGGATCTGTCTTATCTGCTAACTACACTATAAATATTCTGATAGATTGCAACCTTCCCTATAATGTCCTTAGTTGACTAAGATTAGTGGGTGGAGGCATGTCCATGATTGCTTTTACCTTAGCCAGATCCACTTCAATGCCTCGTCTAGAAATGATATAACCTAACAGCTTTCCTGACTTGACTCCAAACACACATTTCTTTGGATTGAGTCTCACTTTATACTTCTCCAGCCTCTGAAATATCTTGTCTAAAACCTGTAAATGTTCTGCCCTTGTCTTGGATTTTACAATAAGGTCATCGACATAATCCTCCATAAGAGTGTGCACTAGATCATGAAAGATAGTAGTCATGGCACGTTGATAGGTTGCCCCAACATTCTTGAGTCCGAAGGGCATAACATTCCAGCAATACGTTCCCCAAGGACAAGTGAAAGCCATCTTAGGTTGGTCTTCAGTTGCAATTATGATCTGGTTATATCCTGAAAATCCATCCATAAGGGACAACATCTCATATCTTGCTGTCATGTCAACTATGATGTCTATGTTAGGCAAAGGGAAGTCATCCTTAGGACAAGCTTTGTTGATATCTCTAAAATCAGTACAGGTGCGGATGCCCCAAGTTGGTTTAGTGACTGGTACAAGATTTGAAATCCAATCTGCATATTCGATAGATCTGATGAAACCAACGTCTAAGAGTTTCTTGAGTTCTGCCTTGACTAACAAAGCAATCTGTGGGTGCATTTTTCTCAATTTTTGTTTCACTGGTTTGGCATCTGGTTGTAAGGGAAAATGATGTAGAACAAGTTCAGGATCCAACCTCGGCATGTCAGCATATGACCAAGCAAAATTTATCTGTTTCTATGCAAAGAAGTTATGGAATTCTGGTTGCTCTTCTGTTGTCAATGACGCTGCAAAATAAACCAATTGAGGATTCACTTTTGTGCCTATGTTGACTTCTACTGATTCTTCAACGAGCATGGGTGACTTTTCCTATGCAATGGGGAGAATGTTCAAACCTCCATCCTTAGGTGCCCCAGAGAGGTTTTCACCTTCGGATGCGTCCTTTCTTTTTACTTTTTCATTGTCTAAAGGTGCCTTTCGGTTTTCACCTAGAGACTCGTCCTTTTTATCTTGTTTATTCTCATTTTTGTGACTGGAGGGTTGAACAGATTCCCCAAAATATGCTTTGTTGTCCAAGTCAATAGTAAAACCAACCTTATGATCACCATTTGGTATGCCTTCTCGTAATCCCAGGAACTCAACAATTGCTTCATCGTTCTCAAAAATGTCTAAGATGGGTGTGTCTTGTTGATCCTAATCAATGAGTTGGGGATAGACTAAGGGCATGTCATCGTTGGAGTTATCAAAGTTTAATGGGGTCAAGGTAAAGATTGAATTATTCATGTGATTACAAAAGTCTTGTACTGGGTCCTTTTTGCTCTTAGGTTTGGGTCTAGGTGGATTGATAGGTGGGCCTAATGCCAAGGTTTGACTATTTGAAACAGGTGGTTCGGGTTGCCAAGAGGTAGGATCAAGTGATTCCCAATAGTAGTGTTTAAACCATTCCTCTTTTGTCATTTTCTTTGGTGGACAGGAATTCAAGGGATTTGGTGAGGAACTTAGCATCAAGTCAAGTTCTCCAAATAACTTGTCAAGATCCATGGAAGAAGTAGAGGATAAGGAATCCCACTCATAATCATTAGAGTTGGGGGAGTCACAATGATATTGGTCCACTGGTTCGTGAGATGTCTTAATATCTTCTGAAGCACTTACTTCCTCAAGTAAGGGTAATGGGGTACTAGGAACGCCAATTTAAATCGGTTGAAACCCTAGCCCTACACCTTTTGGCCACTGAGAAACAAAGATTGGTTCAATCCTTCCATCTTGATTTAAGCCTAACCCACTTTGTCCATCATATCCCTTGCTCTGCATGATTTTGAAACCCTTTCCATATAGATCTGTAGGAATGTGAGCAAGTGGGAGAGGTTGTTCATCATCTTCCCTATATAGCCAGGAAGTGACATCTTCTGTATTTACGGCCTCTTTGCTTAATTCACCCCATTTAGTGAAAGTTGTTGTGGGGGGAACGTGTATAGTGACCATAGACTGTCCCCTACCTGTTGTAGGTAAACCATATGACTTAGGATGAACCAAATGGCTAACACAATAAGATGTCGTCAGGTAGTACTCTCCACAACCCTTGTCTTGGATCTCAACCCTAGGAGTGGTAGGAATTGAGGGTGAAACAAATGTTCGAGTGAGTGTGGATGGATCAACATAAGAAGATGGATTGGACGATGAAGCCTCTTGGCTCACTGGCACTTGACGTTGGGGGATCTCTTTTAGATTGGTGTAATATTGAAACGGATCAGGATCACCATCTATAGTTATTTCGGTGCCATTGTAAGGGAATTTAAGACACTGATGATATGTGGAAGGGACCGCCTTCATGGCATGAATCCATGGTTGATCGAGCAGAAGGTTATAAGGGAGGGTGAGATCCAAGACCTGGAACTTTGTCTCCATTACTATAGGACCAATTTTGATAAGAAGTGTTACCACACCCTTTGATTTTCGTTCCTCATCATCATAAGCTTTTATGACAATACTTTTTGTCGTGTCTACGCATGCTTCTGAAATACCTAATGCCTTAATTAGTTTTAAAGTACACAGATTTAACCCTGCTCCTCCGTCTACCAAAACTCATCTAACTTTGGTGTCATCAACAAGGACTTCTAGATGTAAAGGGTCGTTGTGGTTCGTCTTTTCAGTTGCATAATCTTGTTCAGAAAATGTGGCATGGTGATTATTGGTCAAGTAGCCCACCATTTCTTGGAAACGATTGACATCAAGGTCATTAGGGACTGTGGTGTTCTATAAAGCTTTATCGAGAACAGATCGATGCTTAGGGGAAATACGCAATAGTTCTAAGATTGAAATTTGGGTTGGGGTCTTCCCCAACTGGTCAAGTAGGTTATATTGTAACTTGGAAGGTTGGGGTGTTTGCTGCGATGGAGGGCCTTGGATAGTGAACTTAGTACGGCGAGTATTGACCGCACACTCAGGATTAGTATTTATAGTAATGGTATTGATATTCTCATCGGTGGCGTGAAGGCAGTGAATGATTTTTCCACTATTATAATCATGTTTGATACTCACATAGTTGGCTGACATATTGGTCTTAGTACTCGAACTGGGGACAGTTCCTTTTCCATGGTCATGTAGTGGGTCTGAAAAGACTTGATGATCAATGTTTGATAATTTTTGTTTTTGTCCACTAACTTCAATAATTATCCTTTCGACAAGATCCTGTATGATATTCTTCAGTTGTCAACAGTTTTGTAGGTTATGTCCCTTAGTCCTATGATAATCACAAAAGGCATTGTCATCCCACCAAGCTGGTTTAAATTGTCCTGGATCGTATTGTCTTGGTTCCTGTAGTTGTATAAGATTATGTTGTAACAGTTGTTTGAACACTGACTCAATGGGTTCCCCTAAGGGAGTGAACTCACGTTTTTGAAATATCCTTTGTTGTGGACGTTGAGTATTTTGGACCATGTTAGGAGGTTGATTGACAACATTAAGCATGTTGGAAAAAGTATGAGGTTCTTGTAATGTGAGGAGGGGTCCTGCTTGTAGCGTTTTAGCATCAACCACCCCATCATTGGTGACATTTTTGTTGCGAGACCAAAATCTGTTTTTGTCAGTGGGGGTGTTTTGTACGATTGGGTTTCTATTGGATGTTGATGTCTTGAGTTCGCCCTTTTCAATGAGATCCTTCTCTATTATAACCCCTTTTTCCACTAGTTCTGAAAAATATGTACAACAATGTACCCTTAAGTTACTCCTGAGTTTTGCATGAAGGTTTTCTTGAAACATTGTAACTTTTTGTTTTTCGGGTATCTCGACAGGACACCTACTAGCTATGGTTCTCCATCTCTGGAAGAAAGCAATGAATGTTTCCCCTTCGTCTTGCGTTGTGTGACGCACGGTTGTTATATTTATCTTGTGGTCTATGTTGAAGGAGAATTTCTCCACAAATTTCTCAACCAGTTCACCCCAAGATCTAATGCCAGAATCTAGACCCGAAAACCATTCTAGTGCAATTCCTACAAGACTTCTTAGAAATAGCCTCATAAGATACGTGGGGTCATAAGTGACATCTATGCATATGGTAGAAAATTCCCTTATATGTTCTATTGGATTTCGTTTGCCATTGTACTTAGGGAGATTCAGTATGACATATCCGTGAGGGAAAGGGGTCATGTACAATGATCTATCAAAGGGGAATGGGCATATGTCCTTTGTTGAAAATGATTTCTTAGTTGACACCGACATGTTATCCATTTGCGTTTGTAATGCATGCATTTGTGTTTGTAAGACGTCAACTTGGGTCAAAGATGTGCTAGGGGGATTATGCGGATCTGTGTATGTGTTCTAAAATCCAAAGTCTCGTGATGGGTTTCGATTGAACGTTGGCATCTGAGGTGGATTTGGATTTAGAATGTTGGTAAATGTGTTCTGGTCTGGAATCTGCATAAATTGGTGTTGACCTGGGATCCGTGTGAATGGATTCTGACTACCAATTTGGGAGAAAGGATTCTATTTCGGAATTGATGTAAATTGGTTTTGACTTGGAATCTGTGTGAATGGATTCTGACTACCAATCTGTGAAAAAGGATTCTGATTGAGAATCTGGGTGAATGGATTCTGACTGCCAATCTGGGAGAATGGATTTTGATTGCCATATTGGGAGGAGGGAATGCCTCCTGTTTGTGTAATCCGTGGTATAGTACTAGTGACTTGAGCACTAGGTATGGCCATCAACTTCGGTATGGTGCTCATGATACTAGTAGTAGGTATGGTTGTTGACTGTGAACTTGTGACACCGACATAAGGTGTAGAGGCTGAGGTTTTAGGCCTTTTACTCCCAACAAGAGGACCAAAGGGAGTTGATGATGAATCCCCTACAGTGAAATTAAATCTCGATGTCATGCCGGATGTACCAAATGGAGACGTATGGACTGTCGTACTCTGTGTAGATGTGCCAGATGGCATAGTCATGCTGACCTGAGGTATAGTAGTTCTAGCAGTCATTGTGTTTGTTCCTTGTGTAGGTTGAGTTTGCAAGGTGCTAATATCAAATCCTACGGGTAAGGTAGCGCCTTCAGCTAGCAGTTTGGCTAAATATTGTTGACGATTGTTTGCTAGGTATTCATCTACAAAAGAGGCAAATTCAGGGTCTTGTGCGGCAGCCTCTATGTCCTCTATTGCAATATGTCCTTGAGTGTTTCTAGTGGTGAATTTGTCTAATAGAGTCTTATGAGGTCTTGAAGAAAATGGATCGATGAATTCGTTTGGGTTTGACATGTTTTCTCTCTCTCTCTCTCTCTCTCTCTCTCTTCTCTTAGACCTAGTTTCAACCATGTAAGACAAGCTCAATATGTGGGAAATGCAAAACTATATCTATGAACAATATGACTCTAGTCTATGTTTTTGGGATTTTCGTATGCAAAATAAGGAATGTTCTAGGATGACACTAGTCTAAACTCTAAAGATGCAAAGCCTAATCAAAGTTCTAAAATAATCAATTCTATAAACCCAAGACAAAGGGACCAACTACCTAAAGTCTAACCAAGGCGTCAATTTAGTTAAGTCAAGAAACCAATGTAGGATGAGGATCAAAGACAAGTTGAGTTTCCTAGCTAGACTGATGAGCTAGGAGGACTCTCTGTAGGACAAAGGATAAACTGATAAAACTAGGTTCAATGACAGATTTCGTTGACGCTATGATTTTTCTAGAGTGTAGATGGTGGACCTATCCTAAAGTTTGTAAAAGTGACCTTTCTAGAACTTTAATGCAAGGTAATATGTATTCTAAGATGAAACTAAACTCTGAATTAAGACAACTATGGTAATGACCGAATGAACCTAAAAGATGTAAAATTGAACAAATCGTTTCAGGTTTCTGTTCAAGGATTGTTTGTGTAAAGACAACTGAAACTAGTATAATCGTGTTGACTGGACAGTAACTGTGAATTCTGGTTTTCTGATAATCAGATAGATGCGTCACAGGATCTCACATATGCGGTCAAGTTTCCCAGTTGTGATTTTCCAGTGATCAATTGCGTTTCTCTGGTAAAGTTCAATGTGTGACTTTGATAGATGTGGTTAACCTTCTAATAGATGCGACCCTAATTGACCGATGCGACTCGAAGTTAAACATATGCGACTCATAATAACAGATGCGACTCAAAGTTAAACAGATGCGACTCATAATAATAGATGTGACTCAAAGTTAAACAGATGTGACTCAAAGTTTAACAAATGTGACTTGTAAAATCAATTGCGACCTTCTGGTGAACAGTTGCGACTCTCTGTAAAATTTTCAGTGACCTAAGATTTAAAATTGACTCCATTTTTCGTGATCAAATTTTGGCAATCAAGAACAATCATAAGACAAAGTGTTTTCAGTTTGATTTTGGACTCAAAGAACGTTTAATTTGACAACAAACAAGTACATCCTAATAGGCCAAAAGGCCTAGGGTTTGTATACTTGGTATAGCCCACCCAAATACCCCAGATTGGTGATAAACACCTTTCCTTCTCGAGAGCGGATAGCTTAGAAATTTGGTGGCATTGACTCCCCTCCATGACTCATTAACATCTTTCGAGCACACCAATTTCGAATTCTTTGGGTAATGACCTCCCAAGAACTGCTATCTCTACTCAAGGGGATCAATAGTGAGTATCTTCGGGCATGATACTGTACCCTACACTATACCAAGCAACGACTAATAGAAAAGTTGGTCTCTAAAAAAAAAGGTGTTTAGTACGGGCATTCCGTTCGTGGGGCATGATCCATACGGTGAGAGTCCCCTTTCAGATCCATCTCGTCAGAACCACACTCGTGATTCTTGGGTTTTCCCCAAGAACCCACTTTTATATACCGGCTGGAAGTCCCTCGGGTTCAGGGTGCTACCGGTCTGAGTCGTCCTGGGGTGAGTACTTTTTCCCACCAGAATAGGCCCAAGTTCTAGAGTTGGTAACCGTTTCTCTTACACCCAAGATCACACGAATGCGCAAGGGGAGAGGATACTTCGATGTACCAAATCGTGAGGGTAATTACATAGATGTGCTTTCACACCAAACACAATAGACACTTGTTAATTTTAAACCAAATGAAAGATTTGCTACGCTACCAAACAATCTGTTTCAAAAATTAACTAGGGTCTTCGACAAGCGTCCTGCAGAAAAATTCGTTAGTAGTTTTCAGTATCGTCTTCGTCAATCGTCCTGCAAAAACTTGTTAACTTCCAAAAGGCCACACGCTGAAAATTAGATATTAGTAACACACAAATTAATTGAAAATTTTAGATTTTCGAAAATAGAAATAAAGGTTACCAGTCATTTGTGTCACTGTGTTACCAGTCAGATGCATCGATATTCTCTTCAATTGCGTCTCGGTATTCACCAGTCAATTGCGATTCAGGATTCTTCAGATGCGTCATGGTTTTTCAGATGCAGCGTTTCTAGTGTCAGATGTGGTTCAGGAAATCAATTGCATCGCTTCGTCAAACTGATGCGTCTATTAATCTCAATTGCGGTGTTTCGTCAAGCTGATGTGTCGTTCCATACGAAAAACCTGCAAAAATAAAAATAAAAGTCTACGAATACGCGAAGATGGTGTCTTCACGTCGGGTTCACCAAATGTAATGCCATAGAAAGTGCACAAGAACAGATTAGAGAAAACATGCAATACACATCTAAATGCAAATCTAATGCTAAGCAACAAAGAACAAAGGAAAGTAAAAACGTGAACAAACTGAAACAATCTCACCAATTTCAAACGTATTTCCATGATTCATCTCGATTGCCCTTCTTCATTTTGTTGTTGTAGTATAATTTCCCTCAGATTTTTTGTAAGTTCGTGCAAGTATAGCCTAAGATAATGATTAGCAAAACATCGAAGATTCAAGATTAAGTGCTCTCAAAAGTCATAAGATTTCGTGAGAGAATGAAATGAAGAATGACAGATCAATTTATAGAAAATTGATTATTCGAACGACAGGCCAAGATCGAAAGATCAATGGATGGTTGAGATCGACTGATTAGACATGCATTTTGATAACGTGATGACATGAGTGATACAAATTAGAAATAGAATTAAAGATTAAATAAATGATTTAATCTTCCAGATTTGAAAACAAAGAATTATCTTTGCATGACAAAGATGAAGATTGATTAAAGCAACTCTTGTTCGAATGCACGACAAGATTTAATTAATTAAATAGGAATATTTAATTAATCCGCATGTACATGCAATTGAGTTAGCACTAGACGATTGAATGATTTGACGAAGAGATTACTCGAGAAAGCCACTTAGACATTAAATCAAGAGTTAACTGAGCGATTTGAAATAGATGTTGAGTCGAGTAAAAGTGAATACTTAGATAACTCACACAATTATCTAAATATAGAGGAATGCGTTAAAATAGGATTCATGAATTAAATAATTCATTTAATTCAAGATTTGATATTTGAAGAATAATTAAATAAATAAGATTTATTTAATTAAGTGATGAAGGGATTTAAATGAATAATTAAATAAATAAAGAATTTATTTAATTATAGTTGAAGTATGATAAAGAGTAAATTAAATAATAATTTATTTAATTTGACAAGAAGGATAAGGTTAATTAGTAACATAATTAAATAAAAAGCATTTATTTAATTAATCAGATAGAATAAAGCAAATGTGAATTAATTAAATAATTAAGATTATTTAATTAATAGAAGAATTAAAGTTAAAGTGAATAATTAAATAATTGTCATTATTTAATCAATAGAAGAATACGAATTATGACGAATATGGAAGTCGCAGGCTTAAACCAAATTTTGGTGTCTACAGATTGCATCCTGCTATGGTTGTGGTTAGGTGGAATAAACACTCATTATTGATATGGTTGTCTAGATATGTAAGGATTTTATTCATGTTTCTTTTGATTTGAAGCTCTGATTCATCTTTTTCTTTTATTTAAACCCCCCCTCCAACATAGATTAATTGATATTATACAGTCCTGTTCCTTATTACTAGCAAAGGCCCCTTGAACATTATAGTTACATCGACCACTGAGTGACATCAGCATAATTGAGAACCAATTACCAGGACCTTGGGAGTTAGGTCACCATGTGTTATCTTTCTCTTTTAGGAGAAATAGAATAGTAATATTTTGTTTAACGTTGTTGTGCTATTTTGACCCTCAATAGGTTTGATATCATGGATGGTGAAATGCATTGAGGGATATGATATTTAGATGGATTGGTTGACAGTTTGGAACCTTTTATTTTCCAAACTTGGGATGATGAACAATAGTGGGTGGTTATGGAGATTCAATTGGGACCAATGTCTTGATATACCTTGTAGGTTGCTCTTGAAGCTTTCTTTTGCATTGTTGGAATTTTTTGATGGATGAACTTCCATTTTTTATTTTTCCCCATAGTTTCTTTGACTAATGGAGTTTGATAGGGATGATTTTCTTGCTTTTTCTTTTGTATCCATTTGAACCTTTCTTTTCCATTTTGTTTTGCTGATTCTTCTTCTTCAATGACTCTTTTTGTTCTTGGATATAAATTTTTCACTTGTTGTTGGTCCCAATCAGAGGGTTGAAATATGTGTGGATGACGATTCATGACATGGCTAGTTGTAGCGTTGGTAGCAGTTTCATCATAAGGACTCTTTGTGCTTTCTATGTTGATATTTGTGTTAGATAAAGTGTCCCCCAGTATTATAGAGGTATCATTGATATATTTAGATCCCTTAATTATTGAATAACCAAAACCTTGATGCTTAGGATTTTCAATAATCTGCACTTGAGCTAGGATACCCTGTTCATGTAAGCCTAATCCTCTACCTTGATAATGCATCCGTTGAAATTTTTTATTTGCAATAGGATATAATTTACCTTGGAAACAAGGTGATAATACTTCTCTGCTTTGTTTTGGATCTTCAAAGGTGATAGCTTCTTCACTAGTAGGATCCTTCATATGTGGGATAACTTCCCAATTGATATCTTCAACTTGATCCTATGAAGTATCAAATTTTGATGGCCCTTCAAAATATATTGGTGCTTCTTTAACTGTTGCATACCCAATGCTCTGCTACTCAGGATTATCAGTTATCCTTGTTGATTTTAAGATACCGTGCTCCATATTTTCATACTTGATGTCTTCAATCTACTTGGAGGATGTTTCAGATTTTAATGCTTCTTCTTGACCATTTTCTAATATATCTATAGATTTTTCCATGCTTTGGTCATGTGTAAATATGTTAAGAGTAGGTGACTCTTATTTTTTGGTAATGATATGAAGAGTATGAGACTCTTGTTTTGGATGAAGATCATATATATTTCCATTAGGACTAAGCATCTCATGGGTAGATGTATGTTTGCTTGGTATATGGATGTGTTCTTCTTTTGGAAAACCTTGGATGACTTGGAAGATATCTGTCAAGTCATTGTAGTATTTTGATGATAGGGATTCTTGATCTTGACTCTGTGTGGTATTATCTTCGATATGCTTTGGTTCACGCTCTTGACATGGATCAATTTCAAAGAAGGGATTGCTTGTAAAGGATCCTTGGATTTCATCAAAATGTGGACATATGGGTGATAGCTCTTGGCTTAGATTTTTTGCATTGGGTATAAGTGTTAGATTAAGAGTCTCTTGATCATTAATATGTACTACCATGAGGTTGGATGATGTCAATATATCTTGGACTAAATCATTGCTAGACTTGGGTGATTGATTTTGATCATGCTTGGGATTAAATTCTTGAAGTATTTCCTCTTGCTCATTGGATGATGTAGAGATGTTTTCAATGTGATAAGTGATAGATAGCTCTTGATCGTTGTTTTCAACTTTTGAGGTTGAGATACTATCAATGTTGTCATTAGTGTTCAGACCTTGAATGTTCGTTTGAATAGCTAGTTCTCCTTGATCAATAAGGTCTTGGATGAGTCTTTTGAGTGTAACACATTTTGATGCATCATGACCTTTTACTCCATGGAATTTTCAATAGGTCTTGTCATCATACCATGGGAATTTGATGGTGGGATCACTACTTCATGGTGGTTTTGGAAGTGTGATAAGTTTGGAATCAACTAATTGATTTAACACACCCTCAATTGGCTCCCCTAAAGGAGTGTATTTACATTTAGTAGTGTGGTTGGACTGTGAGACTTGTTGTGGTGGAGATTATTGTTGTATTCGAGATGGATTTTCTTGTTGATTTTAAGATTGATGATCTCGATGATGTTGTAGTTGATGATTTTGATGTGGATATTGTTGATTTGGGGGTTGATATTGTTGTTGGATTTGATTTTGATGTTGAGTGATCTGATTTTGATTTTGTGACCATTGTTGTTGTTGGTTCACTTGATGTTGTGGAAATAGACTTTGTTGTTGATATGAATCGATGTTTTGATGATATTGGAAGTGTTGTTGATGTGGATATTAAGGTGTTTGTGGAATAATATTCATTTTTTGTGGATATGTAATGTCTAGATGTTGAACATGGTATTGGTGATATGTCGTATTTTTATTTCGTTGAAGTTCTTCAATCTTTTTCTCAAGCTCATTTAGGGAAATTTGATGTTCTAAACTTAGTCCTTGATGGTGAATTTGAAACCCTTGATAAGAGTGACTTTGATATGGATGAGGATTTTGATTGAAATCTTCCATGTGACAAGATGTGCTAAAACCTTGATTAGGAGAATCCATAGTTGATATATCATTGACATTTGTGGTATATGATGTCCCCATGGGTGTCTAGAGTGGAACTAGATCTGGGTAATATATTGACATGTTTTAGGGATATTATGATGCTCAATACCCTATCGTAAGGTCACTTGGTTTATATCCCCATAGTTCACTTTTGTCATTTGTGGTTTTTTCTATATGCTAGGGGCACATTAGAGCTACTTTTATTTGCTTCCATGTTTTTTCTATGTTGTGATCTCATAATTGTCATAAACAAGTGCCAAGCTTTTGTGAATGTTTGGTGACTTCTAACTATGGAATGAAAGAATGCTTTATTTTTGGGATTCTCTATTTTTTAAGGAAATGAAATTACATTTTTTTTTTGGGATTTTCTATTTTTTGAAAAAGAGGATACCTATTGCCATGTAGGAGGTGGTAATACGGGCCTTTCAGTTGAAATATCAACTTTTCGCTCTTGTTCATCTAGGATGTTTGCTATTTTTCTCCATTGGTTTGGGGTTTCCTTTGTCTCGAATATGAAGCTCCTCGAACTATTGATCATATTTAATTGTTCTCCTTCAATCAACTCAAAGTTTGGTTGTATGATAGCTGATGTAAGGTTTGGTTGTTGAACTAGAGCAATCAGATGCCAAATGGTCATAAGGTGAAATGATAAAAATGTTGGTGTTTTGATATGGTTGTGATTCTCAAGACCCTAAGGTTTGAGCGATGTTTTGGAATGATGCTATTCTTGGAAGTCAAAATGTTGAAAGACTTGGATCGATATTTCACTTCTTCTTCTAGAGGATATGTTGCGAAAAAGCTTACTTGAACTAGCCTCGAGGTTTAAGCAACTGTTGATATCTTAGAAGTGTGGGTGAGGTAATAATACAAGTTTGTTTGTTTTAATTTTGATTTCCAAAAGTAGGATGAAATGTTTAAAAATGGATGAAGGACTATATGACGTATCTTGGGTTTCCAATTGTTTTGTTTTAGCAAGGATATTGTAACCAGCTTTAGATCATTTTTTTGATTTTTAGTAGAACACAGAGCAAAAGTGATAGGATTGAGGTAAAAGTGGCAATTTTTGAGCAAAAGCGACAACTTTTGTCAACTACGACTAGGATTTTGTCAAGTGCGCACAGTTTTGAAAAGAAAATGTGAACAAAAATTTCAAGTGCGGCCTTTGTGTGTAATTTTCTTGAGTGATAATTTGTACAAGCAAAAGAAAACTTTTTTGGAGAAAATGACAGATTTATAGTCAAGTGCATTGGGAAAATTTTGTCAAATGCGACAAGAATAGGAGCAACTGTGACAGGTTTAGAACAAGTGTATTCAGTTTTCTCAAAAGCACTAATTTTTCATAAGTAGCTACCATAAGACAAAGAGAAAATGTGCAAGTTTTTTGCAAGTGTGGCCACTTTTTGGTCAAGTGTAGCAAAAATAGAGGTGAAAGCGACCCTTGTTTAGTTTTTGTTTCCTAGTTTCAATGTTAGTGCAATAGCTTGGATTCTTTTTTTGCAATTTTGGATGATTTTGTTTGATCTGTTTCGAGATTTGGCAAGTGATATCAAGAAACACCACAATCAAAACTTGTGTGTCCTAAATGTCTATACCTTAAGCATGTTTCCCTCCATGAAATCTCAAAGTTCATAGAGGTAGAAATTCTAAAGTTATAGTTTACAATGATGCGACTTGAAACGTGAGCCTAAATATTCGTAAACCTTCAAAGATATTATTTTAAGATATCCTTTAGGAGTAAAAATATATGACTCTTTTCAATGGATTCACACTAAGTGAAAAGGAGGTTATGGTTTTAGAACCATGTTAAATGCTTGTTTTGATGTGTTCATTTTTATTTCAAGCACAAAGTTTGATGTTTCAAAGTAACCAAATAGATTTGGAAATTTTATGTGAAGATAAAGTACACCCTAGGGATATACACTTCCTCCTAGATGAGCGTACCTCATGCCCCAAAAGGATGATTTTACATGCAACAAATGGAGAGTTTTTTAAGCTCAACCGTAAGTTGGACTTGGTAAATAACTTCTTAGAATCAAAGTTTCGATGCACCACTTCAAAGAATGCTTTAGTTTAAAAGGGGTGGATTCTACAAACATTGGTTCTTAGTCATGTTTTGGGATAAATGGTGTCTATATATGCAATGATTCACTCAATTAAGAGGCCTCCCAACCCTTGCGGGTTTTTACGTATCACACGAATACTAGGGGAGACTTTTGTCAGTATAGAAAATTTGCACCAGATGGGTAAGAACTTTCCTCAAACCCACAAATATTTATATAGCAAACCAAGACAAAGTACTACATGGGTTGTTCCCTCTCACAAGTTGGGAGGCAGGCCCTCTAAAGGTATGCTTTGAAGTAAAACAATGTGTGAAACTCAAGATGATTTTCGTCACCCAAGATTGCCGAAAAGGCACAGGGGAGAGGATAGTCACCTAGTTTTCAAAACATGGAATATATGAAACACACTTCATCACAATATTCTTTAAGTTCAAAAAGTGAACAAAATAAAATAAAATAATAAAAAAGAAAAGTAAAATGAAATTTAGAAGTGTGTACAAGATAGCAATGGTTCTTTTTATGTTCACCAAATTGAAATGTTCTGGATTTCAAACAAGAATATCATAGTGTACAAAACAAGAATTTGATTTGTTCAAATTTTAAGAACCAACCAAAGTGTTTGTTCTAAACCTTGTCTTGATGGTCAACAAAATAAATTGTGCGTTCGTCAACAAAATAAAAACATTTTGGTCAACAAAAATCCATTTTTTTTAGAGCACCAAAAGGAATCGTTTGTTCTAAACTAAAAAAAGCTTCAGAAAGTCCCTTTTTAAAGCACCAAAATGCAATGTTCATTTGTGGGGTTCTTTTTATGCACCAATTGAAAGCATTTTCTATTCTAAAAAGCTTTGAGAAATTGATTTTAGAGCACCAATTGAAATGTTCATTTGTGGGGGTTCCTTTTATGCACCAAATTGAAAGCATTTTCTATTCTAGAAAGCTTTGAGAAATTGATTTTAGAGCACCAATTGAAATGTTTGTTTGTGGGATTCTTTTTATGCACCAAATTTAATGTTTTCTAACAATGAAAGCTTTGAAAACTTAGAATCTTCGATCGTTCACCTTCTTTGCAATAAATGTGTTAATTGTTATTGTCATACCTTTTCAAATCTCGTATAAACAAAATTAGCACCTGTCAAACAAATTCAAGTACTCGTTAGTGTTAGAAATCGATAATTAACTTTCAAATTTCAAAAAAAACTTAATAGGGCAGAAGTGAAAGAAAAAGTCAAAAGCACCCTCTGTTTTTAAGCAAAAGTGGCCTAAAAAGTCAATTGTGCCTCTATATTTTTGCAAAAGCACCACAAAAAGTTAGAAGCACTAAAAAAATGTCAAGTGTGCAAAAAATGTGAAGTCAAGTGTGACAATTTTCTGGAACTTGTGCATGAAGATTTCTCCAGTGCACTTTTGGAACCTACAACTTCAAATTTAGGTGAGAAAATGATTAGTGCCAAGGATTGTGGTCCCACCGGGCATGCCAGAATATGTAAGGGGGAAATCAGGAAGATGTAATAAATCAAATTGGTGAATTAGAAACTAATCTAAACAACAAAATGCTAATGATTCATGCCCATTACTTATGAAATGAAACTACAACATTAAGGAAATCGAGAACGTAATTGAAATAGAAAAATGAAAATGAAATCCCAAAACAAGGTAGCGTTACCATCCCACTTCGGAGTGTGTTTGCAATGATGTTGGGTTGTTCATATCAATGCAAAGCCTCCATTGTGCGTGTGAAAGCTTGAAGAACATGTGTGTGTGGATAGAAGATATGTGTTGAAGTTTGTCAAAAATGTCGATTAAGATCTTGACATTAATTTGTTGTGCAAAATAGGTTGATTCTTTGATTGTTTTTTAGAAGAAATATGGTTGTTATATAGAATTTGTGTTTTTGAATGAATGCTTGAGATTGCATAGTAGAATATCTTGATCAATGGTTGAAAGATGTTGAGAGGATTTATATGGGAATAATTTATGCAAATTGATTATGTAATTAGTGTGATTGAAGAAATAGATTGATCTATCAGGAAATAGATTGATCTGTCAAGAAATAGATTGATCAGTTAGGTAATCAGAGTGAGCAATTGGTGGTTCGTAATTTGCTCAATCATGAAAGTGGGTGAGGATAATTAATTAATTGATTTAATGAATTAATCTTTTTGAGTTGAATGTGCAAATCAAGTTTAACTTTTGTAAACAAAGTTGTATTTGTTTGATTTGATTTTTGATGATGTTTTTGAATAATTAAATTCGATTATTCAAATTTAGGGGAAAGTGATAGTTAAACTATTATGTTTTAATAATTTAATTGACTTAGGGCAATAAAGTGAATTAGCGACATAATTAAATAATTGATGTTATTTAATTAATCAGGAGGAATACAGTTAGATTAGAACTTCATTAAATAAATAAAATTTATTTAATTAGTCAAAAATGATGAAAAAGTGAATTAATAAAAAAATGTAGTATTATTCAATTAATAGAGGAAATTAGGGTTTCAAGACTATTAAATAAATGAAATTTATTTAATTTCTCAAAAATGATGAAAAAGTGAATTAATTAAATAATGTATAATTATTCAATTAATAGAAGAAATTTAGGGTTTTTGATACTTTTGATATTTTATGATGTGAAATGTAGTGATATTCGATGATAATGATGTCGATGATGCAAAATTGTCATTTATGGTGCACGATAAGTGTTGGGTCAATTTTACATGTTTACACATATATTTAATATTTTAACCAATCATAGTAATAGTAAATAGGTAAACACACAAATGGTGTAACATATCCCCCCTTGTGAATCATCGTCCCCGATGATTTTATGTAGCAAACATAGAATAACAAACACAAAATTATTTTTAAAGCATTAACAAAAGCATGTAAGACATGTGGAAACTTCTGCTTAATCTCTGCATAGTCTTCCCAAGTGGCATAATCTTCTGCATACTAGTCCCATTGGACTTTGTACTACAAAACCTTGTTTCGAGCACTTTGAGAGGCTCAATTGTTACCACTCCAAGGTCCTGTACCTGTAAAGCATTCCAATCAATTACATGATTATCACCTGGTATATACTTCTTTAGGTATGAGATGTGAAAGACGTTATGCATTCAAGCAAGAGCTAGTGACAACAAAATTCGGTAAGCAATAGGATTTACTTCCTCGAGGGCCTCAAAAGGACCGACATAGTGCTGGGCTAGTTTGGATGAATTTCTAAACTTGATAGCACTTTTATGAGGCTTTACCCTTAACAACACCTTCTCACCTACAACAAAGCTCCTAGGTACTCTTTTAGAATCAACATAGCTTTTTTACCTATCATTGGCTTTAGCTAGCCTTTGCTTAATAACCCTACCTTGTTGCTCCATTTATGACAACATCTATGGCCCAAGATTCACCCTATCCTCAAGTTTATCCCTACTTATAGGGGTTCAACACTTTCAACCATACAATGCTTCGAAAGGAGCCATCTTAATTGCATAATGATAGGAATTGTTTTATGTGAATTCTACCAAAGCCAAATAATCTCCCCACTTGTATTTTTGATCCATGTAATACATCCTTAGTAGGTTTTCTAATACTTGGTTTACTCTTTCCATTTTTCCATCCGTTTCTAGATGATATGTTGAACTTATATTTAACTTTCCAAGTGACGAAAATAAGGTTTGCCAAAACTTTGAGGTCACACGAGCATCCTTATCTGAGGTAATCTGCTCAAGAATTCTATGTAACCTAAATACTTCTTGAATGAATTTTTGAGCTATTATTGGAGCTCCATCCATCAAATTCCTAGGTATGAAAGGTGCTGCCTTAGTGAGCTTGTCCACCACCACTAGAATGACATTATGCTTATTCCTTGATATAGGTAATCCTTGCACAAAGTACATACTAATGAATTTCCACTTACTTTCAGGTACATCATGTGGATACAATAGTCCTATAGGGTGATGATGTTCAACCTTCACTCTTTTGCAATCTAAGCATTTGGCCTCAAATCTTGCAACATCTCTTTTCGTCCCTTTCCAAAAATATAATGGCTTCACATTAGGAAACATTTTTGTCACTCCAAGATGTCCAGAGTATGGTGCTTCATGAACTTCTTTCCACACAATATTCCTTAACTCTTTAGAGTTGGGCACATGTATATTCTTCCTTTAAACCTTAGTAATCCATTGGGTTCAAAATGATATCCCTCGTACCTTGCATCTTGAAAATTTGTTTTGAGTGCTTGCTTAACTTTTCCATAGTACTCATTATCCTTGCACTTTTGCAACACTTGGCCTTTAAAGTCAATTTGGATTGTCACCATTGAGGTGATATGTCTTCTACGACTTAAGGCATCAACAACATGATTCTCTTTTCTCTTGATGTAGTTGATATTGAAGTCATAATCTGATATCAACTCTAACCATATTCTTTGTCGTGCATTGGGAATGGGTTGGGTGAATAGATACTTCAAACCATGATGATTTATTTTCAACTCAAAAGGATTTCCTAACAAATAGTGCTTCCACATTTGTAATGTGTGAACCACTACTACTAGCTCTAAATCATGTGATGCATAATTTTTCTCATAGGGCTTCAAATCTCTTGATTCATAATCTATAACTTGCCCTTCTTGCATCAAGAATCCTCCTAAGCCTTCACCCAATGCATTTGTGATGATAGTGAAGTTTCCTTTAGGATCTTGTACTTTCAAAATTGGAGTAGTAGTCAACTTCTCCTTGGAATTTCTTTGTCCACTCAAACTTTTTCCCTTTCCTCTGCAACGAAGTAATAGGAAAGGATATACTGGAAATTTTTTTCCACAAAATTTTGATAGTAGCCTTCCAAACCCATAAAGCTCCTAACCTTAGGTAAATTTTTAGGCACTGGCCATTCTAATACTGCCTTTATTTTGGTTGGATCAACTAAAATTTTGTCAGTTGAAATCACGCGACCTAATTACTACACTTTCTCTTGATAGAAGGTACATATAGAGAGTTTCCCATATAAATTATGTTCTCTTAAACCATTGGAGAACTATCTCTAAATGCTTGCAATGATCCACCTCATTCTTGAAATAAATTAGGATATCATCCAAGAAAACCAAAAAAAACTTATCTAGGAAATCCCTAAACACATTGTTCATTAGGTTCATAAATGTTGTAGGTGCATTAGTAAGTCCAAATGGTAGGACTATAAACTTATAATGCCTATATCTGGTCCTAAAGACATTTTTGAAGATGTCTTCATCTTTGATCCTTAGTTGGTGGTATCCTGATCGCAGATAAATTTTTGAAAACATAGCTGCTTCCCACATTTCATCAAAGAGATCATCAATGTGTGTCAATGGATACTTGTTCTTTATTGTAGCTTTATTAAGCATTCAATAATCTATGCATAAGTGTAGTGTGCCATCCTTCTTTATGAAGATCATTGGTGCTCCCAAGGGTGAAAAACTGGGTCTTATCAATCCTTTGGATATTAACTCTTCTAGTTGTGCCTTAAGCTCCATTAACTCTGTTGTTGTCATCTAATAAGGAAATTTGGAAACATGCTCCGATCCTGGCACAAGGTCAATGGAGAAATAAAATATCCTCTTGGGCGGTAATTTAGGTAGTTCTAGAAATACATCCACAAACTTTCGTAGGATAGGATATTTTTCCATATTCGTCTCTCCAGTTTCCATCATTTCACCTTCCTCTACCTCTTGGTTGTCTTGAGAAATGAATTCCTTATATTCCTCAATATTTTCCATCTTTACTACATAGAGCTTGCATCATTTCTTCTTGTCCCTATGTAATTGCATGGTAGATATTCGACACAACTTGATTTCCCTAGGTGTCACTTGCAATGTCACCCAGTTTTCTGGATTGTCTAAGCACTCTACAATTTTGGCATGGCAATCTCCTTTGGCTCTATGCTTCCAAAGCTAGTTTATTCCTAGGATGACATCATAGGATCCTAAGGGAGCTACGTATAGGTTCACCTCAATTGAGAAACAAGGAAGTTCAACCTTAGCTTTGAACAAGCATTGTTCCACCGTTGCTCTTGTTTGGTTTACATATTCAACAACCCAAAATTTTTCCATGTAACCAACTTTCCTAGATATTTGATTTGCTACTCTAGGTGAAATAAATTTTTTAGTTTCTCTAGTATCTATAAGTATGAAAATAGACATACCAAATAAAATACCCGGAGTTTCCACTGGAGTAATTTGGTACTCCACTTCATAATTATCCAAGGCAACATGGATCTTCTGTTGAAAAGAAGCTTGTTGGGGTGGAACATGGTTTCCATGTGGTCGTGTCCCTGAAGACTTGTTGGGACAATAGGAAACATAATGATTTTCACCACAGGTGTAGCATCCAGATGCTAGTCCTTTAGACCCATCAGATCTACTAGCATTTCTTTCAGTGTTGTTGGGGTTGTTATTATTATTCCCCCTGTGATCCTTCCTTGATTCACACCAATTGCTTTGGGATCCCCTATCCCCTTTCTTCTGAGAATCTTGCACTCCTCTTTGGAGTCTATTTACCTTGAGTTCCTCCAAACTTCTTACGATTTCTATTCACCCTATAGATGGAGATGGCCTTGAGCTTCTGCTCCTATTTCACAACCTTTTTATAGACTAGGTCCATGGTAGACGGTCCATGCACATCCACCTCTCTCTCTATCTATCCATTCAGCCCCATAATGAATTTTATTGACATCTCCCCTTGCTTAGGATTTTTGAAATCAGTAAGCTTTTGGTCAAAAAAGAGTTGGAGCAACCACCTTTTCTAGAATATATCCACAAACTCATCCCAATTTAGCTTCAAAGAACTAAGTCCGAGTTCCACTTCCTTGTTCATCCACCAGTTAGAGGCGTATCCCGCTAGCTGATAGGCTCCCAAAATAGCCTTGGTAACTTCAAAATAGTTTCTTATCTCAAATTATTTTCCATCTATATCAACCAAGCCTCAACTTCTTCTCCACTGGTACTCCCTTCAAATTTTGGTGGGGTGATTTTCCTCATGTCTCTTGAAAGTTCAATTTCCAACTACTTTCTACTAGTTCCTTCAGATCAAGAGTGAGTATTCTCATTCTCATGCTCATGAGTTTGAGTGTGGTCATGGGAATTTTCCCCCTCATCCTCATTATTGGGTATCTCCTCTTCATTATTATTAATTAGAACTTCCTGCTCCACTCTATCTTTCTCCCTTACTTATTGCTCAAGATTCCCCAACCTTGCATTGGTTTCATGAATGATAGCCAAAATTTAATCTAATTTAGCTTCAACACCCTTTGGACCTTGTCCAACTTCTTGGCTCCTTCCAGGATTAGTCCTTGTTCTCACCATTCTTTGCAAGAAAAGGTCACACCTGAGGGTTCATCTTTATTGGATTGTATTATGTTTACACAACTTATGGAAAGCATTTAAATGAGCATTCATTCTCACATAAAAGAAATTTTCACATAATTTTGAACACAATTTTTTGATAAACATCTCACTTTTATTTATTCATAAGGATCTTAATATCCTTCATTTACATAGAACGACTATTCAAATAGTCAAGAGGAGAGTATCCCTTGGATTCACTCTTAGATACATAACTCAATGGGGTATACCCCTCAGATTTTTGTTCATATCTCATTTTCTCTTCTCTATCCCAAAAGGGGTAGTAACCTTCAAATTTATCTTCCAACATAGTTACGAGGAACATATCCATCAAATTCATTACTTGAGGAAATTACAATCACTTCCGATAAGGGAAGAACTCGAGGGTCCTTAAATATTAATGCAAGAATGACACTACATTCCGAGGGCATATCCATGGAAAGTGACAAGGAGTCAGACTTTGTTGGTGAGACTGGAGGTAAATAGTTGAAGTTGGCTTCCTCCCTCATCCTTCTCTTCACTTGACTAATTTGAGAGAGAGCGTGACTGATTATCTCAGTATCACTTAACCAGACAACATTTTCATAGCTAGTTCCCTCTATCATAAGAACAATGGCCTCTTTTTCCTTCTTGGATTTTAGATAGCACTCATTCCTGATTACTGACTTTCTTGTAGTTAACCTGAGATGCACCATCCTAGCACAAGAATTTCCAAACATTAGTAAATTTTGGACATAAATTATGGTGAGCACATAGGTTCCAGAGCTAAACCTGGTAGCTCTGATACCACATGTAACATGCCAATTGTTCTACAAAGATTAATTCTCTAAGTTTTACCTTCAAGTAAATAAACTAGGTAAATTTCCCAATGCAATAAAAAAATTTCATCCAAAGAGAGATTTAATGAGCACATATAACACAAAAATATTTCCAAACATTGATTTCATTTATAATGTAAACATTTACATCTTTCTAAAGATGGATTACAATTAAAACATACATAGCTCTTCTAAGCTTCCTTCAGTAATAGATGTACAATAATCCAAGAAGATTCCCTCAAACCTTGGCTGCCAACTGAAGAGGGGAAGCATCACTCAAGTGCTTTTTTTCCAACCAAATTTTTTTATGTAGTTCCCCGCACATCTACCGCATAGGGTAAGATGGCCCTCCCTTCAACGAAGAAGTTGGTTTGATAACCTCATAACTGTGGCCTATCTGAACTCAGTGTTGTTCCCTACATGACTATAACTTGTATACATCCTAACTTGTATGTAAATCATGAACTAGCATACATAAAAGGTACACAATGAAATTGACAGCGTAACCAATGGAAAATTACACTACTTTAGCCAAAGTTTCATATAAAAAGTCATCCTAGATCACATACACTTCCCTAGCTTGATTTGTCTCAAGATCATTTGTACACTATGCATAGGTAATCCCTTCATGAGGTAATCTTTAACCACAAGAACAACCTATTGCTCTTATGTTTATAACACATATACTAAGTATATTCCTACACATAAGCTATTTCCAACATAAGATTAACTAATCCCATTAGAAACCTATGAACTACCTATAATTTGGGTTCCACAAATAATTTTGTAACAAATTACTTCATAGCTACTTAAGCATCGTCATTTCCTAGTATATAATACTAATAAATGCAATCACTCCTTAATACGAAGTATGTACAAACACTTCATAAAGATTCACACAAAAATGGAGTATAATATAGTTCCTTCCAATTTCAAAGAAATAAACATAATCCTTCCCTATTCTAGAAAATTAAGGAGTTACCACATAATCAAATAATAACATTCAATATTTCCAAAGCATACATAGAAATAAATAATAGATTCAACATGCCTATAATACGCTAAACCAATTGAATGAGTTGACTCCTAGTTTAATCCCTCCAAGAATAATTCTTCCAATCCTCTAATAAAAATATCTCTCAAATACTATCCTCACAATTACCTCACCTCACAATGATAACTCTCAACAAGAAAAAATAGGTAAAATGCAGCAGAATGGAAGTGAATTGGGTGTCCAAATAAGGTGAAGGATGCCTCTATTTATACAAAAATATAAGAAATCACAATCTGCAAACTAGTTAAGAAATATGACACTTCTCAACTTAATCGATTCAGCAATAAAAACAAAATGATGGTAGAGTTTAAACTCAATACTCAACAAAACATAACAACAAGTCGATTCCCTTCATGCCAACAACACGTTGACCAATTCATATTTGCATATGTTTAAAAATGGCAAATTGACTTGCAGGAAAAAAGACTTCTATTTGGTTTATGCAATTCATAAGTTAGCGCTACCAAAATACCTCATTCCCTATTAATTTGGTCGCTATCATTACGTAGAAGAATATGTCTTATTCTCACTTCTACATTTAAAGATTTTGAATTGGTCTTTGTTTTACATTCAACACTTAAGAGAGGTGTCAACAACATTTAAAGCATTGCATATCGACTTCCAAGCATGTGGAAATCTCTTCTTCCTTTGCATTTACACACATTACTCATTACTATTTATATTTACATCATAAGCTATGTTTATTTTCTATGATATATGCATTGAAAGCAATATTCCATGACATGGGTTTATAACACATATATGTGCTATGTTTTATCAGTGCTATCAATACTTTATGTGCTTTGTAAAGACAATGCTATTGATACTTTCATTTGAGTGCTTCACAATATACATTAACATGTATCTATATATGTATATATATTACTATATATATGTGTGTGCATATATATTCACCAACAACAATCGCAACAAGAAACCATTTGATATTTGAATGCATATTTCCATGCTATCATTTATAAAAGTAATATTATATGTATATACTTATATACATATGTACATATACACACATATATCGATATACGTGTATGGACGTCCCATTATGCCAATACATATATGTATGTCAATGTGTGTATATATGAATATATCACAAATATACATTTACTTATACAATTAGTCACATATACTTGCCAACTTATCAATAGTCACATATACATTCGATGTATATATCCATATATATATACATGTCTATTTGTCCATTTGATACCTTCATGCCCATGAGAAATCCATCCATGAGCATGCCTAGGTATGTCTACCATCGTATACTCATGTACGTATTAACTCATGTGCATGGGCTTATCGTCGACATGCATATGTATGCATATATATACATTCTATGTATATATTTCTAATCGATTACATAAAAATATATAAGAAATAACTTACACATACCAAGCACTTAACACAAATCAAAACACTCTCAATTGAGATCACAACCTATCTAATACATGAACAAACCATACAAAGGAATGACTTACCAATTTCTTGAAACTACGACTTGACTTAACCATTCTATATGTGAGTGTGTGAGAGTTCGGTTTAGGCCTCGTTAAGGGTTACTAGACCAAATTCTTCTCCTAAGTGATACTCCCCCTCTCTTCCAGAGGCTTGATCCTTGTATCTGCATTCAACTTAACACATTTGCAATAGTAGTTAGCTATTCACAATACCATCATTTGCATCATATAATTCATCATTAGAATATCAAATTCAATCAACATCATTTCTACATTTTCATTTCAATATAACATTAAATCAATTTAAAATTCATTCTTTACTTTCCTAATGATACAATTAAAAAAAGTACAAGCACATGATTTCAAATCAAAATTGCAAACACATTCATATATTTAATATTTTAACGAATCATAGTAATAGTAAATAGGTAAACACACAACAGGATGTAACAAAAATGACAACAATAATTGCTACCAACATCACAATCACATAAGCAAAGACCCAACTAAAGCTCTCACTTAACGAGCAACATACTAGAGAGTACTCATACCCTACTCAGGAGACTCTCAACCAAGGTATCTTTCCATCCCTATCGAATGCATCAATTTTGCATCTTAGTGTAGTAGACAAAGGCCCTAGTGTTAAACCTAGAGCTCCGATACCAAATTAAAATATCGTGACCTACTTCAATCTCACAAAAATGACCAATAACTCAATAATTCATAAACATGGAATATAAATGAAATAAATTCATTAAGTAAATAAAATTTCATAACACATCCTCGTATGTGTAGTGCATAATCTAGGTAATAGAACATAATATTTGATATACAATAATACAAATTTAGGTTCTCATGTCATGCAAACAACTAAAGATAAAATCTTGAAGCATAATATATATAATGATACAAAATAATGTGAGAATATTAATACAATACAATCTCTGACCACCACTGACCCTCATAGTTATCTGCAAGTCAAGAGACGAGAACATGGCTTAGGCACTTTTCCACCCAACCACGAAGCTTATGCTTCCTCGAAATTCTTCCTAACATGAAGAATACCTGAACCCGCACAAAGTACCTATAAACCTGGAAATAAAAAGCATGAGAGAATCTCGGTGCAAGCTTGATGTATATACATGCATTTCTAACATGAACATGCAATGTCCCACAAATAGGATATGATAGAGAAATATATAATAATTTTGCTAGGTAAATTTCATCTATTTCAATGAACACATAACTTTGGCCAAAGTATTAAAAGTATCAAGTATATCCTAAAAAGAGGATTGACCTTCTCTGTTAAACCATATTTGGTACCCTATCCTAGAAGGTAAAGCCAACACACAATAGAAAACAATAACATGCATAATGCTCATGAAAATAAATATTTCCTCTTTCTTTCAGACAAATGTCCAATTGCATACTTTTCATTATTTTATCTTTTCATGCCTAATTAGTAAAGTAATCACTGATACACAATCCATTTCTTACATGCAACCATTTTCTCATGTATTTCTAAATATAGTTGAAAATGTGAAACTATTTCTATTGTATGCATTAATTAATGAAAAATGCAATCTGATTGCTATCAAAATTTCAAAATATAACAAAATAGAAGAAATATTACAATTTTACTGTAGATTCTTTCTCATAAATATAAACACCTTCTAGCACTCTTAGATTTCATTCTTGCATAGAATAAGGATAAAAAATAATGTTCTCAAATTGCACAGAGTTTAGATTTATGGATATTCTTGTTTTATTTCAATCCTGATCTAAAAATTGGCAAAGAAACAACAACCTAACTGAGACTATACATAGGCCTGGTATAAAATAGGGTTGTAAACAACAATTCAACTTTAAGCAAGAGTGGTAGAGCTTGAAGGATACTAATAAAAAAAATAGAAAGTCTAGGTGTTTTTATTAAGGAGTTGAACCAAGGCAAATATCTCTTATTGTTGCTACTTCAAACTATTCACAATAGCTACAACATATCTATAATATATATATATTTAAAAGGGGTGAACTCAGACATAGATACAACTGCTACCTTAATCTTTTCAAAAAGAAAATTAGTGTATATCTTTTTAGCCATTGCTTTAATCTATACATAATAAATTGAAAGTAAGCTAAAACTTTAAATAGGTACTAACTAAATTTTTTGGGTCTCAAGCAAGCAGTCAATACTGGATTTATTCTTATTATTTTAGATTACAAAATAAAAGGAGTTAATTTACAGACTAGTTTTTGAGATGAATACCCAAACTTTGTACCCAAAAAAATGAGCCAAACTTCTCCAAAACCTATGCTAGTTGAAGGTCAAATCCCTTATCAACAATTACCTTCCATCAACTATGTCTTTCTAAAGCTTGATTTTTCTTCCAACTGTTGCTGCTATCAATGCCTAAGATAATAATGATTTTCTTTTTCTTTTTCCGGCTTTCAATCACACCCCCTTCTCATGTCTCTTTCACCTATTTATCTTAAAAGGCCATGCTTAAAAAAATGACTCCACCTCCTTATTTTAGCACTCCATATTTCCTCCATGCAATTTTTTTACTTTAGTTGCTTTTATTTTTAATTTTAGAACTGGTGCATACTTTTTATTTTAAAAGTCCTTGTTTTTAATTTTATTGTATACTTGTATTCTTTCTCTTTTTATTTTGCATGCTCAAGTTTAACTATAGTTCTTTATTTACTCTTGGATTCGAAGGCATGTTTTTCCTATCCTTAATTTAGTTAATTTTATTTTATTTTTAGTAATAATTCATACATACTTATTTTTATTTAATTTAGTGAAATTTATCTTATTTTAGTTTCATTTTCTTTTTTTATATTTTCATGTAAACAAAACTAACTCCAACTCTATTTTTAGAATTGAAACTTTACCTCCTAATTTAAATTTTAAAACTTGCTTTATTAATTTTATAGTATTTTATTTATTTATTTATTATTAATTTTTTTAGTTTTTGCTTTCTTTTTTTAGACTACAGGAATCGGGTAGCACGACCCCCTATAAACTGCAGTGCACCTGGTAAACTTTTTAACGTGACCGGCGGCGCTGGTGCGACACGCCCTCCGGTACCACGGGACGGGGGAGACTAGAACTCGTGACCAGCAGAGCCGCAACGGAATTACTTAGCCAACAGAGCTAGGGCCCCCGCCCTAGTTTTTGCTTTCTTTAGCAATTTAATAATCATACAATTTATTTAATTTTTATTTATTTATTTTTGATACGTAAGACAATATTTTTATTAAATATTATAGAAAATATACATGCGTTTGCTTGGTAGGATTTTCACTTCGAACCAAACCCAACAAAAGATAACCAACTTCATTCAACCATTACAGAGCATAGAGCATAGACAACCTACTACATTCGCATAGCTTAAAACAAAACCAACTTCAAATGGAAAACATAGCTAGTAGAGAAATATTCCAAAATTACAGTGCCATACCCAGACCACAAAAAGGCCCCAACTATAAACTACCACCATCGACCTACATACTTAACAACCAAAAGTCTAAAACCACAGACCACCAATTACAAAAAACCATTCAATTTTGCAAAGGATTCAAAATCTTTAACCTAGTCAATACCACTTGCAGCCATCAAACCCAACACCTTCTTTAGGTACTCCTCAACCATTGCCAAGATCATCCTATGGCCAATAAGGGCCAACCCACTCAAATCCAGAAGGAAGGGGTAGAACTTGACCACTTCATTTGTTTTTTCCAGGAGCTCCAAGTCTGAAGGCCGCAAAATATCAGTTTCGATTATCACCGACTTAAGCCTGCATCCAAACCTCCTACCAGGTCCTCCCTGAACAAACAAACAAGCAACTCCTTCACCATCTCCTTTGAAACCCGACTATCCAACAAAGAGGCCAAAAAATGCAGAGAAATGTGCACATTATTGCGCCCATACTCGTTCCTCTCCAAATGCCCTCTACCCAACACCATTTTTACCCCTACCACTATGAGTGGATCATTATTAACCAGGATCCTTTTAAGCCTTTGGTCTATCACCTCCCTGAAAGCAGCTTGATGTTCCGTAGAAAACAAATAAATCAAAGTGTTTGCACCAAACCAAACCAATCCCTCTGTCGAAACTGCAATAACAAACTTCAACTACTTAGCCATCAACTACCACCTTCAATTCCAAATACCAGGCAAAGAAAGCCAACCAGACTGACACCATGAACAAGCAATAAACCCAAAATAACTTTTGAAATGCTATGCATCCAACTCCAACTCAAATTAATAATGGCCACAATGCTCAAGCGATGACACCGCCACATGAGCCAAACATAATTTCTTAGCTTGGCGAGCTATCTTGCCATCAGGGATTTCATCCTATATCCCCAGATTTGATAGCGAGGATATCATTAAGGGACAAGCAACTAAATGTTTTCATTAAAACTTGTAATTTTATCTTCCACTGCACATTACCTCCGCTTAATATCATCCACCTCAACACCCGTCCACCTTACATGAATTCCAGCCAACAGACTGCCCGTTGCCCTCCACCAGCTTAGAGGGCCGCCCACCCTTCCACCCACAAGATTCAAACTTCATAGCTACCAATCACTTTTTTGTCGAGACCTACTACTCCCAAGTTAGAAGGAAGATCCACCTCAACATTCCCTTCCCTTAATAAATGGTTTATCTTCACATGATCAAACTCTTCCAACTAGCCCAAGGCAACATCTAGCTTCTCACTCAACTTCTAGTTCCAAATTTGTTTTGTCCTCAATGCATTGATGACTAAAGAGGAGTCCCCCTCAATGACAAGCTTACTCACTTTCAATTTCCTGCATAGATTCAGGCCAAGAAATAAATCTTGTAATTCAATTGCATTATTTGTCCCCTTTGGTAGCCCAACAACTATAGAACCCATGACCTCACCTTTACTATTCTTAACTATGCATCTTGCACCAGATGGGCTAGGATTTCCCTTTGAAGCTCCATCAAAATTCAATTTCTCCCACCTCGGCTCTGGGGGAACCCAAACCACCTTACTACACTCTTCTATAGTTGCCGCACCGCCAGACCCCACAAACACAAGGGTCTTAAACCAAACCAATTCTTCAACATCAAAGAATCCCAAAAAGTAAAGTTGTGACCTTTAGAATTCATCTCCTCCAACCTTGCATTAAAACATTCCATTATGCTATCCTCAATTTTTCTTTGTAATCGAGGAATAGACATTTCTTTTTCCTGAAAAATCCTCCCATTTCTTTCCTTCCAAACTTTTGACAAAACAATCGAAGGGCTCATTAACTAGAGATCACTAAACAACGAAAGCCTCAAGGGAGACAACCATGAATTCAAAAGGAAAGCAAAGTAGTAGGAAGGGTAGATTTCCACTAAAGCTTTGAGCACAACCATTCCCAAATAGCCTGAGAAAACTGAAAATTAAGCAATAAGTGACCTACCGATTCCTCTATATTTTTTACATAAAGGGCATTTGGATGGGCCATAGAAGACCAACTTTACAAATTTGTCTCCCATCAAAACTTTGCCCTGAGTTGTTTCCCATGTATAAATACCTGCCTTAGGAAGGTAGGCTTTATTCCAACATAATTTGGTTGGGAGACTTGACTCCACTTCCCCTGAAGATGCAATAATTGCATAGCCAACCGTTGCAGAATAAACCCCATTAGCTGAAGCGTTCCAACGAAGTTTATCACTACCAAGCCTTCCCCAAATACATCTCTCTTTTAAGATTCTCTCAAAAACTTCCTCTTCCTGTGGATCCAAACCCAACTGCCTTGGCGATTTCCAGCAGTAACAACCATCCTGTAGAACAACCAAATTTTCAAAATAGTCTCTTACTTTGTCCCCCCAAACTTGTTTAGCCTTTTCTTTGACCCTAGCTAATGAAGGATCCGTAGCTAGTATGGGAAACCCTTCCCAAGAGTCTTCCCCAAAAAGAGTCTCATTTCAGTCCTTGATCTCCCAAGTCAGATAGTCCAGAATTAGATCTCTAGCATTTTTTATGAAGTTCCAAATGCGTGAGCCATGAGGAAGAGATTTGGTTGTCAAAAAATAATTTTCCTCATTATCCAAATATTTGGCTTGCACAATTTTAACCCACTTAAGCTCCAGATGAGAATGTATAGTCCATGCCAATTTTTCCCCAAGAGCCTTATTTTGTAGGAGCAAATTTTTTAACCCCGCACCATCTTCTTCCCTTCTTTCGCACACCTTTTTCCATTTTATTAATGGGAACTGATTTTGGTCCCCACACCCATTTCAAAAGAAATCCTTCATGGAATTTTTTAATGATTTACTCGCACCCACCGACAATGGAAGGTAGGAAATCAAATAAATTGGGAGAACAACAATGACAGACTTTAATAATGACAATCTTCCAGCCCAAGACAACCACCAACTCTTCCATGAAGAAAGTTTGTCTTTAACCTTTTCCAATAATTCATTCCATGTGCCCCCATGCTTAATGCCTTTAACCAAAGGGAGACCCAAATACTTACAAGGCAATTTTCCTCTCCTAAAACCCAAACATCTCAAAATTTGAACTTCCAAAGCACTTCTTGTATTGAAGAAAAAAAGCTTCTGACTTTACCAAATTGAGCTCATGTCTTGAGGCCAAAGAATAATTATCCAAAATACCCTTAAGCCTTTGAGCTTCTCTGAGTGAGGCTACCCCAAATAACATAGTATCATCTATGAACTGTTGATGAGTTATAGAAGGTAAGCTTCTTGTGACTTGAAGACCTTCCACCTGACCAATACTTCTTTCTCTGTCAATCCAATGACCCAAAGCTTTAGCCATAATTATGAATAAGAAAGGGGAAAGAGGATCTCCTTTCCTTAAGCCTCGTGAAGCCAAAAAGAAACCTTCAGGTGAGCCATTTAGTAAAACTGAGTATTGTGGGATAGCCACCCAACCAAAGAGCCAATCTAGCCAATTTTTTTGAAATCCAAAAGCCTCCAACACCTTAAACAAGAAACACTAATTCACCCTGTCATATGCCTTTTTTATGTCTAGTTTTAATAACATAGCTGGTTTCTTCATCTTTTTAATTGAATGGATTACTTCTTGAGCTATGATTACCCCATCTAGGATCAATCTCCTAGGCACAAACCCTATTTGTTCTTCTAAAATGATAAAAGGAATTTTTTTCTTAAGGCGATTAGCCACAACCTTGGCTAAAATCTTATAAAGAGTATTGCAAAGCAATATAGGTTAAGAAATTCATCCCAAGATTCAGGTTTGTCTTTATTTGGAATGAGAGCTATAAAGGTGTTGTTAACCTCCCTTAGAATCTTCCCTAAACTTCTTGAGTCCTCAATTTTCTCTATAACTTTCGTCCCCACAATGTCCCAACATTTTTGGAAGAAGGCCACTAGAAAGCCATCAGGCCCTGGAGCATTCTCTAGATGTAGATCAAAGACTGCTAATTTAATCTCTTCTTTAGAGAATTTAGAATTCAAAGCCTCCATTTGTGAACTAGTGATCAAAGTTGGAATATTTCCCACAATCGTCCTTTGAGATTCCAAATTTGAACCCTCCCAATCGTTTAGGAGATTACTAAAATATTCTACTACCGAATCCTTGACTTCCTGATGATCCTCCAAAAGGCTGCCATCTGCTGCTTTAGTGCTTACAATTCTATTTATTTCCCTCCAAACCTTTGTTGAGTTGTGGAAAAATTTAGTGTTTCTATTGCCCGCCTTAGGCCAAATCTCCCTAGACTTTTTTCTCTAGAACAATTCCTCCTTAGATAGGAGATCATTCAATTTTGAAGTCAACACTTTCTCCTGTTCAAATATTTCATTATCCATCCTTTGGAAAATTATCTCTTTAGCTAACTTTTCCAAATTAGATTCAATCTTTAGCCTTTCCTCAAAAATATTTTTGAATTTGTCCTTATCCCATTGCCTTAATTGCTGCTTAACATGTTTCAGCTTGGAAAAAATATTAAACATCTTCATCCCTCCCAGATTGCAGTTCAACCACCATTGTTTGATCAGGCTCAAAATATTTTGATCTTTAAACCACATCATTTCGAACTTGAACAGGCAGCAAACAAGGCCTCTCTCACCTTCAATAAGCAGTTGAACTGGGAAATGATTAGAGCCCACTCTTGTGTTAATTTTGTAGTCCATGGTGAAAGGGAAGGATCCAAAATTCCCCTTGAAAAAGAATCTATCAAGTTTTTTCGCTATTCTACAAAAGTCCTTCCTTCTATTGGTCCACACAAAGTTACCATTCCCAGAGTACAATTCAACCAAAGAGTTCCTCTCCACAAAATGCTGAAAGTTTGTTTGAGATTGAAGAACCCTACTCACCCCATTTCTTTTGTTTGAGGGCCTTAAAATAGCATTGAAATCACCCCTAAAAATACAAAAATCCCACCCTGGGCGACTTAAAATTTGATCCAACTCTAGCCAAACTTATCTTTTTTGCACACATGAAGATGGGCCATAAACATTAATGAGAAAAAAATGAAGATTTGAAAGTAGAATTCTTACCTGACAAGCCATCTTGTTACGATTTGAATCTACCTCTTCCAATAAAACCAATTGTGGCTTCTAGATTGTTAACAAACCACCCAAATCCCCATCGGCTCCAACTCCTAGCCATTTCTAGAATTTCAATTTACTACTGAACTTTACCAAATCTTGATCCCCCAACTTTGTTTCTTGTAGGAGAACTATTTCCACTTGACAAGCTTCTACATGGTGCTTGATTAGGCTCCATTTGTTAGGGGCATTTAGGCCCCTAACATTCCAAGTGAGGAGCTTCATTGCTATTCGGGAAGAGTCTCGCTCTTCCCTACTTTCATCATGTTGTCAATCTTCTTTTGACCATTTGCTTCTCCATCCCATTTGAGCTTTTCCTGATTTGAGATTCTTCCCTGTTTCTTATTCTCTCCACAATCACGTGAGGTTTTGAACAATTCCTTCTGACAGATGCCCAACTTGTTGCGAACAGATTCTAGAACAAGAGGTGTTTCCCTCTTTTTACCGGAATGAGAGCCGAGCCCCTCAACACAAGCATCATTTTCAGGCACATGAGAGTTGGGAGTGTCTTCCATCATTTCCCCATCTTCCACAACCCAGGGATTATTCTTAGCTGCTTCTGCCAACTCCACCAATTCCTTACCAAATTCAATCAAAGAGTTCAACTCCACACTTTGACAATCTTCCCTTGAGATTTCCAAAACATCTAAAATCTTGTCACCCAGAGCCGTGGTTTGTTCTAAATCCTGTTCCAAAACACCCTCTTGCATTAGCTCTATCAGGATATATGCCTTCTCCATAGATAATGACAGAGGGGAATTCAAATTTCAACCATCACATTTATCAGGAAAAGGAGGAATTTGATTCATCACTGAACCAGGATCCCTACCATTCTTTGAAGGCGTTGACTTAATTAAAACATTTGCTTCGGGCTCCTTAATCGCTAAAGACGAAGAAGAACCCACCTCCCTAGCTTTTCTAGCATTTTTTTCTGGGAGCTGCATATCAGGGGTCAGACCAAACAATGATTAGTGTGAGAATCGACGTTGAACTTCTGGACCTAGCTCCTGTAATCAGAGATTAGCTCAATCTCTTCCCAAATGTTCTGCACTGGGTTGTTTTCAACACAGATTCTCACATAGGAAGAAGCTTCCTTCACATCTTTCCTTTCTTCTACACATATGAAGGTTCCCAAATGATTACCAATCTCTTCTAGAATGATTGAATCCCAGTATTCCATGGGGAGATTTGAAAGTCTGTACCAATCTTGGACTATCTCCACTACATGTGTTGAGGGATTAAAACCAACAACCCAACGACGCTGATAAAAGCCAAAACCATCAAGGACCCAAACCCCATCCACAATATCATCTCTCAATTCTCTAGTTAGGAAAACTACCATAAAAAATCCATTTTGAAGAGTTTTGAATTGAAGATTCAAGCCCCACTGATCTTTCTACCATTTAATTAAATACTCCCAATTTAAAGAAGCCCCAGATTCTCCAAACGCAGAACCTTCGCTTGCAACTTTACTGAGCTTACCACCAAAGTAGCCTGACCACCCAAAATCTTTTGACCTTCCATTGAACCTGCAACATGAGATTTCTCCACCTCAGAATCTTCCCTCGCCTCCTCCCATTCCGAATGTGGTTGTTTCCTATGCCAGACTGACTTGGTGTTAATCGGTCTGCGACAAGGGTTTTGACCCCGGTGTTGATCCTCTTGCCTTGCAACACTGCCATTTCCATTATAACCCTTGTCCTGTTGTCTAGGTCTTCTGAAATCTTCATTTCTATAAACACCTCTCTCCTAACGACCCCAAAACCTAGGTCCTCCTACTTCCCATGTACGCCAAAAACTTTGCCCACCTCCTCCAAAGGTTGGAGATTATTATTTTGAGGTCTTTCCTATCTATCCATATGCCAAATTCCATCCACATTCACCTGATGGGTATCTCTGGGACCATCCTGTCCTCTTCCAAAACGATGCCCTGCACCTTATCGTTGTAGACCACAATGACCGTTGCAGACCGCTCTCGCCATTTTCGTACAACTTAAGTTTTAAAAAAGAAAGATATTAAGGTTTGGGCCTTGGTTGTTGGAACTATAGGAAAGAAGCCCCACCAGTTCACCAAGGAGCCTCCCCTTAACACCAGAGTAAGAAAACTCCATTGTTGATGCGGTAGAGAGTGACCCCATGAAGTTTGAACCTTGGTTGTTGGCTCTACAGGAAAGAAGCCCCACCATTTCACCAAAGGGTCACTCCTATTTAAATTATTTATTTTTAAAAACAAGCTATTTATAGATTTTTTTTGATCGATAAATATGTGGGATTAGGGTCCACTCCTAATGAACAAATAAAGAATAGTCTGCTTTAGACCCACGAAAGGGGAGCAAAAATATGACTAAAAAAATAAGAGAAACCTAAGACAAACTGAGAAGACCAACAAAGAACACAATGCATTGGAAAACATTGGAGACTACAACCAAACTCATATCCACCACCCCTAAGAAACAACTCAAGTGGCCTTCTTAGCCATCCCCTTCCTCATACTCCTTGTGAGGAGGGAATCCATAGTCCATTGCATTCCTTCTTCAACAACATCTCTTCCTTCAATTCATAGCTTTTCCACTTCATATTTGTGACCCTTCTTCCCCTTGGTAGGGAGGTTTGGTTTGGAGATGGCACTAGCCGATTGGGCTAGTGAGCACTCTTTAACAGGAACAAGCAGATCATTAATATCCTAGAATTTTGAGAAATCCTCCTCTAGATCATCTATGAAGGGATAAGAGCCCTCAAAATTAGAACCATCACCAGCCACCCCAAAAGGGTTGGGGGGTTCAACAACGGGCTGAGGGGGAGGGTCCTCCCGGGGAACTCTGTAGGGAAAAGAAGAAGGCATCCCTGCATCAGTAGAGGCCACAACCAGGGCCTTATAAAAAGGTAAAGGACTCTCCTATGCAGTAGAAAACTTCCCATGGTTATGCCAGATGAACTCTACATCAAGATTGCCAGACTTCTTAACCCATTTCTTGAGGCTGAACTTTCAGAAGGGGTAAGTCACAGTAGATGAGCAACCAACAATTTTATGTCCCAACATGTTGTAGTGAAAGCATATGAAGGGGAGACCTTCATAATTTAGAAATTGTGTCCAAGTTCCCAAAGCCGAGTGGATCTGTACAAAATGATGCATTGGTTTGGAGATATCAATGATGGCACACATCCCGATGAATCTACCACGGGGGCATCCATGTTCTAGCATAATAAAGGTTCTAAACTACTCAATCATGGTTTTGATAAGCTCTGGCTCCCACATAATAGGTGGGAGATTGTACAGCCTGATCCAAATGGGAACCTTTGTGACCTTGGCAGAATCAAGATTGAATCTAAAGGTGACCACTCCAAGAAGAAGAGGTCGGACTTGTCATAAAACCAAGGGACCTTCTGCCTAACAAAGGAGCAATCCACTACAGTGGCAAAACAAAGTAGGAAGAAACCAAAATCCAAGATGTCAATGTCCAGAGTGGGGATGTTGTTCCAGGATGCCTTCATCTATTTGATAAAATGCTCAGCCAGAGGCCTCTTGCTCAGGAAGCGAATAAGGAGAGATCACTTACCAATCTCCTCCACCAAATCTCAAATGCAATTATTAGAGATGTGGATGTCAATTGGGGTATCTTTTAGGCATACTTCTGAGTCACCCAAGAAAATATGCACTGGATCAGGGTTTGAGGTGGTTGAATCAGTCTTTATTGGAGGTGATAGAGGGAAATCCAAGGAAATTTGTGTTTTACAATGCTCCGAGCACTTGTGGCAAGGGTTAATTTGATTTTGGCACCCAACAATGAGGAAAGGGGCCATAGGCTGAGAAGCAAGGGTGAACGGATCAACAAGAGAGTCCAACACTGTTGTGGGCTAGGTAGAGGAGCCCTTCAAAATCTTCCTGGTGTTGGCTTTGCCCTTCTTGGCTGCCATCGCACCAACATCAACACCTCGTCGTCGCCTCCCGTCCTCCTTCACACCTGTGCATTCATTTTTTCCTTCACACATTGTGAGCGAAAATCCACACTATTGTAACATATGAGTAAAACATACTATTTATAGATTTTATTAACAAGATTTTTAAACACTTATTTATTTATATATATTAATAATAATATAATATCATCATATTATCAATAATATATATATCTAATTTATGTAATTCAATTTACAACTATTTGTATATTAATAACAACTTTAGTTTTATTTATCATACAATTAACTTTAAAAAACTAATTATACATTTATTAACAAAAAAATATAGATTTGTTTATTTATATATATAAATAATAACATCCTATTATTATTTAATATATATAAATATAAATTGTACAATTTATATAATAAATAAAATCTTTTATTCTTCAAATCAATCATCAATTTTTGAAAACAACATACTCTAAGACATATTTTCACTTCACCAATTAAGTCTATTTTTGTTAACATAATAACTGTAACATAGTCATCAATTAGGTCATAATGCACAATGATGTATTTAGAGAACACAAAGACAACGATGTAACCAAGATATCATAATGAAATCATAACATACTCAATGCAATCATGAATGCTACTACGTGCGTGTGTGAATGCCTCAAGATTCCATCCTACCATTCATCTATCAAGTGGCTAGGATACGCCTACCTCAACCATGTTCTCGCCTTTAATAATTACCTGCTCATATTCTTGTACTCAATCACACTTAGTCACACATCAGTAGGTTAGTCCTTAAAAAAAACATATACGAGAAATTAAACTCATAATCATAACATGATAATTATTTCCATTTCATTTCAAATTCAAATTCAATTTTATTTTTAATTTTTAATTTCAAATTCAAGCATTTAAAATAACATCTAATTTAAAATAATTTACAGTGCATATTCATAAGATGTTCATCCAACATTCACAACTAGTTCATTTTACTTATCAATTAAGTTTAGGCAAGAACACGGGATGTGACAATAAGTCTTAAGGATGAAACTGGGGCTATTCCAAAATTTCTACCAAGTTACCCAAGTATAAAGTTATAATTTAAAATAGTTATGGAATTAGGCTTCAAGATCCCAACATGTTTTATACATGAAGTATCAAAGATCCTAAAAGTTTGAAATCCAAAAGCATATCCTAGTATATTCTATTAAGTAAGAATTTTTATCCCCATTTATCAAAATACATACATAATCAAATAAGATCAACCCATTAACCCAAGGAGGTAAAAATGAAAAGAAACAAGGATCATGGGTTGGGATTATTCCATAAATTATGCCCAAAAGTAAACAAATAGGGATATCCCAGAATCTCTAACTTTGAAAATATGCATAAGTTAAAAATGTCAAAAGTTAGGGATCAATGATAGTGCTTAACCCATACCAAGTAAGCTCAAACTCATGATCCCATGAGATAATATAATTTAAAATTTCAGATATCAAACACTAGGGATATCATCTAACTCATGCCAAAAAGAAAACCAAAAAAAAGTATCTTTACATCTCCAACTTTGCAAAGATGTACAAAGAAAAAATTAGAGATTAGGGGATTGAGGATATTTCATAATGCATGCTAAAAAACACTCAATCATAAGGATGGTCAAGATTGTGACTCCAAAGAAGGAAAATAAATTCATATGGGATTCAACCATTAGGGAACTTAAAGATCACATCCCAAAAATGGGGTGGCAAGACAAAGTCTAAAAGTTTGATACCAAATAAAGGCTTATGAGATCATAATGTCATCAAGTAAAAAATAACCTTGAACTCTAACAAAACCCAAAAAATAATAAAATATGAAAACCAATAAAAAATTTGATGTCCTATTAACATACTTGACAAAATACACAACAAATAAATAATAATACAACAAAGAAAATGGAAAAACCAAAATCTCATTAATGGATTTTAGAGGAACTAAACCCTAGCTATTTAATAATGTGAAGGATGACAAGTAACATAGGGTGAACACCTGAAGGACCAAACAAGACACTACAATAACACATTCTCAATAAATAAAGGGTTCTCACCAACCATGAGTGAATTATTCACAAGGAAAGAAGGTAGAGGAAATCACTAGATCAAGGGTGCACAAACACATGAAGCAAAGTGATGAAAAGATAACCCAAACAAGAATAATAAATCAAATTGCATGCATGAGAAAATTTCCATTAATGTGGAGCTGAAGGTAGGACAAGGTGAGGTCATATCCTAGGCCAAGCATCAAATTTATAGAGATTCCTTTACATTCATGTTAGGATGACTAACTTTGAAAGTTTGATGAAGATGATGCATTAAACCCCTAACATCACTAATCTATGGGAGATGTTAGAGTTTTGGAGATTCCTTTACTACCATGCTAGGATGATAAAATTTGAAATTATAAAAAGAATCAAAACCAAACCAAGAAAGTAAACAAATAAGCCAAATAAATGAAAGGAGGTCCCTATTTTGCTATATAAAAATGGGGCATGTGTGCAAGGCATACAAAATGGAAAATCTACTAGGAAAATTCCCTTGAGAATTTTAAGATACATGAACCCTTCAAGAAATTTCATCTCTAATTTTGATTCACCAAAATAAATAAAAGAAAACCAAAACCATCAAAGAAAGAAAACATCATAAGACCCTATAAATTGAGATCCCATAATGCGTGAAAATGATTAATTCCTTAGAGGGAAAGTCTCAAATCATAATAAGGTGAATCCCACAACAAGATGCATGAGTATAGTTGCACCTTCAACTAACCATTGGTCCATTAGATTACATTGTGTAATTAACTACACATGATCAGGGATAGGATGGGAATTTCTCTATTGTCAACTAGATGTATATATCTCTAACAAAGTTACCTCTCAAAGTAGAGCTCTATTTACAACTAGGTTTCTATAGCCCCAATAGAGGTTGCTGGAATCACTTAAATCCAGCCGTGTTCTAATGATATTTCTCTTTTTCCTATTTTCTCTTATCTTTTTTTTTCTTTTCTATTTTTTTGAATCTCATTCACTTTGTTTTCTCTTTTTTCTTTTCTTTTGAATACTTTATAAGTACATTTTATTAAGTTATCTCAATTCATAGGTGATGAAGCCTATTTTTTGGTTGGGAGTCATGACGAACATCATAAAAGAGTGTAACCTTTTGAGGTGCTAGGATCATAACATCTAATCCTAACCAACCCATTAATGTTTTAGGTGTGTATAAAATGTAATATCTCAAACATTCCTTCCTTGAACCTCGTAATTCCTTAGTCCTTAACAAACCAACATTCCTAAGTTTGAGATGAATGAACATAAAATCAAAGACTCCAAGTTGATGGCTAATCTAAATATAAAAAAATATTGATAGTAGGATCCCATTCAAATCATACTTTGTATACCGGCTTAATACAAGTACATCCCCACAAAAAGTGAAGGAACAACCCTAAGAAAAGTATCAAAGGAGAAAGAACAAAAAGAACAACAAATACAACTAAAACAAATATTATAAAAATAAATATATCACAACCAAAGTGTAATTAGTAAACAAAATAGGACAAGAAATTAGACTCAAAATGAGTGAAAAATAACGCAAAGAATTTGAAAACTAACTCAAAATAAATAAAGAAAATAAAAATCTACCCTTACTATGCACAAAGGGTCCATCAAGCCTCTAAGAATTAAAATAATGTTTGAGATATTTCCCATTAACTAGTAATGGGACAAGCTATTTAGTTAAAGAACTAATAGAAAGGTGTTATCTCCAAAGATCTTATATATCTTAAATGACCGAATCATAGATTCTCAAACTTGGGATGACCTCCTTTCTTTTCTGTAGCTTTATCCTAATGGAGGACTAGTTTAAATATCTTAAAGGTTGACACATTTTCTCTCTTGTTAAACCATATTTTAACTTTTACCTAATGTTTTGTAAAATGTTTTGAAATAGTATCTCTCTTTTCCTTTGGGCTTAATAAACTAAAAAATATTGCTTAGATACCTTGTTATATCTATTTCCAATTAATCCTTCATTAGTTGTAAGGTTGGGAATATTGAGTTGATTAGGAACATGGGGTTAATCCCATAAGCCAATTGGTACCAAAAATGTCCCTGATGTTAATTAATTCTAGTATTTTTCTATCCATAGACTTAATTTAACTAGGTGTGTAAATCCCTAGGTTTCTTTTCTAATAATTTTTAAATGTCATTTAATATATTCTTGTTAGTGAACTCAACAACATCATTCCCTTATAGATAATAATTGGAAGAAAATTATAAAAATTACCTTATGCTCAAATGTCCATTAAAATAATTTAGATAATGAAAAAGTAGGAGTTTTGTTGCATACTAAAGAAAATGGAATTCTAAACTTGGTGATGATGCTTTCTTCTAGAAATTGATCACTACTTTAGTGGTGCAATTCTTACATGCTTGATCTTCAATCCACCTTGTGCAATAATATATAGTTGTTCAAATACAAGTGTGCCCTATTAAGAGTTGAGGTTAATCATGTCTATGAAATGTAAGCCACATTGGGAAAAATGATGTATGTCATAAATTGGTTGTGGGGGTATAGTTGTGCTCCTCTCTCTATGTGTAGGGTATAACAAAAATGACACTTTCTTATGTGTTGATGAGAATATTTGAATAGGAAAGGCCAATAATAACTGATGCAGAGAAAGGGGAAATTTTAAAGGTTTCTCCGAAACACTAGGTTCAATCCTACTTGTTCACTCATTTGATTCAAATTTTCATTCACAAGAAACATGGTTCTTCAAGGGCTAAGAGACACCAAAAGTGGAATTAAGACCCAAATCACTTACTAAAACCATAACACACCTTGGACATCATGAAAATGAAAAGTTTAGGCCAATACAAGACCCCAAGGACACTAACTCTTCACCTTTTCCAACACTCACCTTCAAGAAACCTATTTGCTTGTAGTATCCCAAGAGACCAAAATAGACATAACTTCCAAATAAGGTGAAAAATCCAAAAAATAAACACAGTTTTAAGTACCCTTTTCAGCCTTCTTCAACATACCAAGAAACCACATAAGGTTGTTTTGAAAAGTATCCTTCTATTTTTGACTATCCTGCTGCTACAAGGCCTAATTAGGCTAGTTCTCAAGAGGGTTTATTGGTTCTTAACTCTCCCAACCTCAAATTTTTATTCTAAATCCACCAACACATCATATGGGACCTACACATACTAATTCCATCAACTAGGATGGGTTCCCATCATCTTTTCTTCAAAACCCTACTTCTATGCATCATTCTTGTTCAAAAATATGCTTTTACCAACCTAGGGCATCATCATACTTGCACAAAACCTTATTCCCGACTCCTGTAACTTGGAGAGCACAAAGAGCATGTCCATACAAATCTATGCACTAAGTTTTTTGGATTTTCACTTGTGATATATTGAGAAACTTATTTTTTCTATGCCACTGGTTAACCCAACCAAGGTTTCAAACAATCTACAAAGAAAATACAATATCTCTCTCAATTCTTAATGAAATGGGATGAAAAAAAAAGCCAAAGAAACTAGATTTAACCTTCTTTCATCTATAGTAGGATTCATACATTGATTTTTCCATACAAGCACATGCCATTGAGAGGAATAGTAAGGAACACAATAACAATGCAAAAAATAAAATGTTTATTGCTCCAAAACCTCCTCCAAACCTTCTACAACCAAAACAACGATGGAACGATGTATTTTTTAACCTTTCCAAACCAGTTCAAATAGTTACAAACCAAATTTATTTTAATTCCAATCGACCTTGACCCTTCATCTTCCTTTTGTTGCATTTTTGCATTTTTGCATAGGACAACATTTTCAAAAATTGACAACTTTTACAATATTTGCAATATGATTCCAAAATGAACTCCTAGGACTTAAACTAGACTAAAATAAGTTTAAAATGGTCTAAAGACCTTATTACAAGAAAAAAAATCAAACTTAAATAAAAAATCCAAAGTTGCCTCATGGAGGCATGAACTCAACTAGGTGTTCTTGCACCAATAACCCACCCTAAGAATTTGGTGAATTATTGCATCACCTAAGCTATTACATCGCCTAAACCATTTTATGTTACAAACTCATCTTAAAATTATGTTAGGACCTAAATTACTTCTATCTTATTAAATAATATTAGGTATATGTCTTCATAGTTACTTCAAAGAACACCTAACTTGATTATATATTGCTAATTTTCATTCTCAATGCTCTTCTATGTTGAATTTACTTTTTTGAACACCTATTGTTAAAAAAATTAGTAAACAATATCCTAGTACCATTTATCATCTACAATTATATTGATGGTATATTGCTAACAAACCGACAATGTATCCAAATTAACCAAGGACTCAGAGAAACCCTAAACTCTAACTAGATTCATAGGTTGTATATCCAAATAAAAATCCTATATGTTTACCATCAATTTTCCATGATTTTATCCCAACTCATTTTGTATAAGCATGGAATTAACTTTCTAATCAAGAACTGCAACAATTTTTTTACTTCTTAATATAAAATGTTCACCTAATTTTTTTTATAACTTTACCAATGCAAACAAAAAAAATTCAATATAAGGATGTCTCACTTCTAGATTTTTAAAATGGGAACTCAAGCTATGAGTTTTTCATCTCCTATCCCCTTTTTATGAGTCAAGACAATAACACATGAATGTTTTAAATAAAATGAGTATATATAGAATGGTTGTGTATAATTTGGGTTGATCAAAATAGGGGCATTTATAGTTGATTCCTTAATTTGAGAAAAAATCAATTTGGCCTTAGTAGTGCACTCAATTTTTACATCATTCTCATCCATATCATTTAAGTGATGAACCATCTCAACAAAAAATAATGATAAATTTCCTTACAAAATTGACGTTGCAAAAGAATGGCATAAGCTCCTTGTTGTTTGGAAACAATAACTTCAAAATTTCCTCCACTCTCTTGGAATCAATGAAGATTCTCTTTTTATATATAATATTCCCCAACAACTTCTCTTTATTCATTCTAAAGATACATTTCTTAGGGTTTAATTTTTTTCCAGATTCCTTGTATCTTTGGAGAATTTTCCTTAAATTTAATGTATGCCCCCCTTTATTTTTGTAATAGACTGCCAAATTGATAATGCACTTACCTATCGAACCTTTGGAGGCTATGTCCATGAATTTCTATAAAATGGATCCTACGTTAATTTACCAAAAATGCATCATTTGGTAAGTAAATATGCTCCACTTAGTTATGAATAAAGTCTTCAATTTTTCCTCATGCGTCACCATTAGTCATTTGTAACTTGAATTTCCATCTAACAATGACATCATCTAAGAGCCATTCACAATTTGTAATACTTTATCAAGAGACAAAAGTGGATAATTATCTTTTTCAAAAGCATTGTTGAGATTATAGAAGTCTATCTATATTTTGATTTTTCCATTTTCTTCTAGACAAGGACAAGATTAACAAGCACGTGGAATGTTTAAGTGGAAAAATGATCCTTACTAACAATAATTTTTGCACTTCCTTGAAAATTAGAGGCTCTAACAATGCATTCATTCAATATTTTTTTTGTCTAAATGGTTTAACATTTGGCTTCATTGGGATGTTGTGAGTTCAAGTGTTTAATATGACAGTCAAGAACATATAAATGAGAGTTCAATTATTTTTACTTGATCCTTTGGTGTCTATGTTAAGGGTTTGGTAAAGGTAGGGAGGATATTGGAAAGGTTTTGGAATTTTCCTTTACATCTACCAATTGCATTTACTTACATTTTTCTAAATCCTTTTCAACAAATCTATTTTGTGCATATCTTATAATCATTCTAATCCACAAGGATACATCATGTTGATGCATTCTATCATATAGTTCACATGCCTTGTCCACGCTTCCACATTTTGCATACATGTCTACCAACATGGTTGTAACTATAACATTTGATAGAGGAATTGATCTAAAGCTCAAAGTAAAGGCTATGAAAAAGAATTTAGAAGATCATGAAAAGGAATACTAGGGGGTGTTAATAGGTAAAAGCAGTAGAGATGAGGAAAAATGTGTGGATGGTCAATTTGTAGATGCAAAGCCAATAGTTGGAAGTGTTGAAATTGAAGCAAAACAATCAAAGAATAAAATTAACCACTTAGAAAAGGAATTAAAAGATAAGAAGATTTTATCATCAATGAAAAGGAGGTTAGTTTTCTCTATAAACACTTGAAAAATAAGTAGACCAAAATGAATGAGATAGATAATGTATTGAATGAAGAGATTCTTCGTGCTCTCGAGAAGTTGAGGAAGGTGCATGTGTAGATTCTTCTTTGTTCGTTGTCTAACCAAACTAATAGTTCCAACACATTTGGAGGGGTAGGTTTATGTTAGGAAAGGTCCTGTTTCATGCGGGAAAACATGCTGAAATAGTCTGAGCTACATTGTACCGGTGAAGTCTCTTCAGAGACCAAAGTACAAAAGGGAAACAAACTTTGACGAGCGATTACTCAAAAACCACGTCACTTGGAAACATTCTGTTTGATCGTATGGGATCACATAAGGCCCCTCTACAATAATCTCTCTCAGTTTTTTAGAGGCATTTGCTCGTGGTGAAGAGTTTTCAATTGATGGAAAAAACATTAGTTGCATGTAGTGTAAAGTTGCAAAGTGGTGTAACTTTCATTTAGTTCATTGTCTCTACAATAACCTCTCTCAATTTTTGATAGCTCAGAGGCATTTTCTTGTGCTAAAGAGTTTTTAGTTGATGGAAAAAGCATCAATTACATGTAGTGTAAAGTTGTAAAGTGGTCTAAATTTTTCTTAGTTGATCATCTGATTGAACCGACAGTTCCAACGTGTTCAGGGTTTACATTAGGAAAGGTTCTGTTTCACACCCAAACATGTTAGAATAGTCTGAGTTACATTGTATTGATGAAGTCTCTTAAGAGACCAAAGTGCAAAAGGGCAACAAACTTTGACGAGCAATTACTCAAAAATTGTGTCATTTAGAAACATTTTATCTGAGGCTATGGGATTACATGGGGCCCCTCTATAATAAAATCTCTTGGTATTTGATATCTCTAAGGCGATTTCCCGTGGTGTTGAGTTTCCAATTGATGGAAAACGAGTCAAACACATGCAGTGTAAAGTTACAAGGTGGTGTAACTTTAGTTTTATTCGACGTGAGAACAAATTGACAGTTCCAATGCATCTAAAGGGGTAGGTTTATGCTAGGAAAGGTCCTATTTTGCACCCAAACATATTGGAACAGTCTGAGCTACATTGTACCAACAAAGTCTCTTAAGAGACCAAAATGCAAAAGGGCAACAAAATTTGACGAGCGATTACTCAAAAACTATGTCACTTAGAAACATTCTGTCTGAGGCTACGAGATCATGTATTGCCCCTCTACAATAATCTCTTTTGGTTTTTGATATCTTAGAGGCGTTTTCCCATGGTGTTGAGTTTTCAGTTGATGGAAAAAGTGTCAGATGCATGCAGTGTAAAGTTACAAGGTGGTGTAACTTTCAAACCATTTGTCGTGCGACCAAACTGACAATTCCAACATGTATGATTTGGTACATTTATGCTAGGCAAGGTCTTGTTTCATATCTAAACATACCGAATCATTCCAAGCTACATTGTACTAGTGAAGTCTCTAAAGAGACCAAAGTGCAGAAAGACACCAATCTTTGATGAGCTATTACTCAGAAACCATGCCACTTATAAATATTTTGTCTTAGGCTATAGAATCACGTAGGGCCCCTCTACAATAACCTCTTTCGATTTTGACATTTCAGAGGTGTTTTCCCATGGTGATTTTTTTTTATGCTCCAAAAATTATTAAATGCATGTAGTGTAAAGTTGCAAGGTAGGCTACTTTTTGTTTTCTTCTTCGTGGAGCCAAACCGTTACCGCCAACACGTCCAGTTGGGCACATCTACGCTAGGCATGGTCACCACCCTTCATTATAAAAAGGTTATAGTCTTTCCTACTTGAAGGGTCACACAAATTTTTCATCTAAGGTTGTATTCTTAATTGAATTCTTCAAGGATGTTATGGATGTCTTTCTAAATGATAAATTGCTCTACTTTTTATGTTAGTGCTTATCAACCTTAAAAGAATTTTGAAAAACAACATTTTTAATACACATGGAGTAATGTTGCTGAAGATACATTTGGTCATGAAGCAAAAAAAAGATATATGTAATACACAGAGTATGAGGAATACACATGAATACATGTAATATGTGAAGTATACATAGGAAGCATGAAGCATACACGTGAAAACATGAAGTAATCACACAAAGCATGAATCATACACGTGAACACATGAAGTATACACAAGAAGCATGAAGCATACAAGTGAATGGTAGCATGAAGCATACACATGGAATGGTAGATGTCTTCCTGAATGATATAAAGCATGGAGGTTACACATGAATTTCATCCATAAGGCACATGAAGCATGAAGCATTACTATATTTATATGATTGATTTAATGTTCAATAATCTTACAGGAGAATAATGTTCAGACTTTATTATATATTTACAATTATATAAAAGAAGAGCGCATGGAAAACACTTGGATTTTAAATATTTGAAGTAAACCATCTACAAATATCTATTGAAGCGTGGATTTATAAGGCAAATATGGACACCATCAATTAAAAAGATGTGTATTAACCAAATAGACATATAAGCATACATCAATATATGTCGATATAAGTACAAAATATATACAAAATAGCCATATAGGCTTACAAGAATGCCATATAGGCATGCAATGTCAAGTATACACAATACAAAATATGTCCAAAAATTCCATATAGGCATACAACAAAGGACCCCAATCAAAAGTCATTTCCCTCCAGGTGAAGAAAATAAACAAGCGACCTTTGATCATTGGGGGGATGTAGATGCATATGACTTTGGTCTGCTTTTAACTCGAGGGATACTCCTATTTAGTTCCCGATCAAGATTCAGATGTTACAATAAAAAGTAAAGACATTAATATATACAAATTACATTATAAAAGATGATATATTTAACAAAATAATCACTTACCGCCTCCAAATGATCTCTCTCCACATTTTCCATAGTAACAGGCTTAGGCTGTGGTGTTCAAATTTCCTATAGAAACCATCCATATAGAAATTAAACTACAAAACAATAATCATTTGATTTTTCAATAATAAACAACTATAACAAAGAATGTAATTTGAAATTTACTAATCTGCCTCATAACCCCATCAAAGGCATCGAGCTATCAATTGCAGAAGACACACCATGCTCCATTGCCATATGAACATTGGGAGGTGTCTCCGCCTGCATCATCTAAAAATAAAACAACATTATTCAATTATGAAAACTAGAATAGTGATGTAGGTCGTTGCTTAAAATGTACGAGATATTCAACAAAATTTTTAGTACTTTGGTAGACATGTATGAAAAATGTGGTAGCATAGACAAGGCCGTGAATTGTTTGAAAAAAAATTGTGTGTACTTTGATAAAATGCTTTGGTATACATGTATGGAAAATATGGTAGCATAGACAAGGCAATGAGTTGTTTGAAAAAATTCTTCGAAGAAATGATGGTGATGGACATCACCATGAGACCACATTTATTTGAGGAATTTTTCCAACCAACACATTGCCTTGTCTATGCTATTGCTTACTATTATGCTTTGATAGATTTTTTCCAAGCATCCATAGTTTGTTCGAAAGCACCTATTTTAGGCTTTTAGCCATAGCAGGAAGGAAGTGAAATGTTTGATAAAATGCTTTGGTAAACATGTATGGAAAATGTGGCAGCATAAAGAAGGAGATGAGCTATTTGAAAAAATGCCTCAAATAAATGTGGTCTCATGGTGATGGGATTGAAAAAATGCCTCAAAGTGAGGCCTCTTTTCAAACAACTCATTGCTTTGTCTATGCTATTGCTTACTATTATGGTTTGATAGATTTTTTCCAAGCATCCATAGTTTTTTTGAAAGCACATGTTGTAGGATTTTAGCCATAGCAGAAAGGAAGTGAACTGTTTGATAAAATGCTTTGGTAGAAATGTATGGAAAATGTGGTAGCAAAGACAAGGTAGTGAGTTGTTTGAAAAAATGCCTCCAAGAAATGTGGTCTCAAGACCACGTTTCTTCGAGGCATTTTTTCAAACAACTCATTGCCTTGTCTATGCTACCACATTACTATTATGCTTTGATAGATTTTTCTAAGCATCCATAGCATAGACAAGGCAGTGAACTGTTCAAAAAAATGCCTCAATAAAATGTGGTCTCATGGAATACTATGACAAGCAAATGTAATTGGTAGCTGGTCCTAGTTATTAGTTATGCAATGCGAAGTAATTACATAACTGCTTATGTTGACTTTCTAAAAAACTATATTGTAATTGAAATTTTTTCATCTATCAACATCTAGTTATTAGTTATGCAATGTGTAGTAATGCTTTGAGTTTGAAATATGTGCAATGCAATGTAATCACCAATATGAATATAAACTACAAAAATCTATTAAGTATAATTCATTAGTTAAACTCTTTATTTTATTACTTGAGTGAAGCTTTGAACCCCACCTCCACTGAGAGGTGTTGCCGTGAAATCTCCAAGATTAACCTATTCAACATCCAAAATCAAATATTAGAATACCATTCATATAAAAATTCTATTCACATGTAATATTTATAATTTTTTACTAGTTACATAGCTCAAAAGTACATGTTGTAGTGTAATATGAAGGTGGAGAACCGCTAAAAACTGAGTAATACTATGACCTTGAAATTTCATTACAATCATTAAACTAAATTAGTTAATCTTGCATTTCAAAAATGAAATTTAATAAATTAAATTCAACGAAATTGCTAACATTTACCCGAGTATCAAAGTCAAAAGCCTCATTCAAGAGCGCATTTGTGTTCACCAACTGTTGAGATGCAGATGTAGCATGCACACCTACATCTTGACTATCCATGGGGTCATAACCAAAGGCTAACCTGCAAGCCTAACAAGTATGGGGTGGAACCATACTCCTCGAAGTCTCCCTTGGCTCACATTGTGTTGCAGGACTGGCACACTCTATGATGCTTTGGGTTAAGGAAGTAATGGATTGTAGTGTCTTGACCTTAGCACTCTCCTTCATAACAAAATGGATAGCCACATGCTTATAGGATGGTTTGGCAAGTGCCCATCTTGCTAGCCATTGTGGGTCAAGACATGCCCGTGGTCTATCCTGTGCTGATCCCCCACCTCTACCCTAGAAGTCCCGCATATCAAAATAGTTTGATACTTTATTGAGAATAAAATCGCAATATATTTTCCTCAAGAAATATTGTAGGACCTCATTATTGTTCCATGGAGGATGGTCAAAAACCATCCACCACCTTTGCCAAAAATGGTTCTTTATCCCTTGGTGGTTGCAACAATGGATAAAGAACCTCTTGCTTGTAGGTTGTAGAGGTTGATTTTCTTGTGGGTTTGTGAAAAGGGAACACAAGTCAAATTTTGTAATTTTTTCACTTTTGAATTGTTTGTAGGATAGTTTATCTCCATAATATTCTCTATACTCCAGACTCTTCTCCACCCAACCACTTAATTGATTGCTAATTAAATCTACATGTGTTAACATAGATTCAAGTGATTGTGCAAGTGTGGTTCTCTGCGAGGTTGAACTTGTAGGATCAAACTCACAATTAACTCCTTAATTTGTTTTTTGTTATTTTCAATTTCCCCCATTAAATTTTATTGAGTTCTAGGGGGATGTTGAGGAATTGTGGGAGGTGTTTGTTGGGGTTTTTGTTCAATAGGTATTTGGGCATGAGGTGAAGAAGGATTTTGAGGAGGAGAAGGAGGTGAATTATCAACTCTTGAAAATTAAAGAAATTAACATCAAAAACATATTAAATCTACCTATTTAATAAAAAATCACAAAAAAGTAAAATAAAAACTTACTCCTTTGAGCTCCCCGTCGATGTGGCGGTATTCTGGCAAAGAATCAATGAAGAATTGATGAAGAAATCATGAATTTTGAGCTCTTAATAACGTGAGTACGCTTGGGAAGGGTTTGCAGGTCATATATGGAGGAAATAATACAATCAAAAAATGAAATGAGTTTGCTTTTTTTTGTCTTTTAACATGACATAACACACTAGCGTTATAACGCGAGCATGTTATAGCTTTGGTGTAATCGAACCTTAGGATCCATCAAACCAATCCATAATGTGAGCATGTTATAACTCACTCATGTTATGGATTTTTCAAAAAAGTAAAGATGGGTGGCCACAAATTGGCCCCCCATCTTCCTACACCCACCCCACATCGAGTTGGAAAAATAGTTGAGGCTTGATCCACCCCTTTTCTTTTTCTTTTTCTTTCTTTCTTTGAATCTTTGACATTGTATGATTGATTATCTTGTCACTGCTACATATATATGTTTAACATAGGCATGTGTCTCCTTGTGCCTTTGTTGGCTTGCCATGAGATCTTATATCTTGGGTGCTTGATCATCCTCCTTGACCTTTGTCGTCTTATCCTTCCAATGATTGTACAATTAGACCTCTCTTGATTTTCTACTTTAGTGTGAGTTTGACACAAGGTCATACTCTCACTAAAGTGGGGGTTAAATGTAGTGTAGAAAAATGTATCCCTTTACATTTTCACACTTTTTTTGGGCCCTCCTAATTAAATAAACTTAATAATGCCTTAATTTAGTGTTGAAAAATGTATCCCTTTACATTTTCACACTTGTTTGGGCCCTCTTAAGAAATTGGAATTAATTATGCCTTAATAAGCCCTATTTTACATTTACAAGCCTAATAAATTACATATTCCAAAGGGGAAACCCGATAATAATTAATGCCAATACATAATACTTTACCTTGAGTGATGTATGTTGCAGGAATAGGGACCTAGGATCCATTCATCCATGGGTGAATGGGTCCTCCCTAAGCCTTTGAACCTAAATTTAAAATATGTTTTTGACGGTATTTTAAGGTCCCCAAATTTATATTTCAATGTTGGCTTGTAATATTTGAATTTTGGGAAATTAAGGATACATACCTATAAATACAAGGTTATTTTCTAAGTTTCACCTAGATTTTCAAGAGATTTACAAGAGATTTACAAGAACAATTTTCAAGAGAACTTTTAAGAGAAAATTCAAGATATTTCAAGAGCACTTTGAAGAGAAATTTCACAAGAGTAAAGTTGATGATCAAGAGAATTCAAGAATAGAATTATTAGAGATTTATTGCAACATTCAAGATCTAATCATCATGTCAAAGTCTTCTTGCATCATGATTTTTTTTGGAGCTAACATTGTGATGTAGGTTTCAAGATCAAGTTCAAGCATTCAAAGCATTATTCAAGCATCAAGATCCACATCCATTGAAGCCATTTCATGCAAGTTGCAGATCTACATTCAAAGATTCATCCAAGGGTTTTTTGAGTGGCAACATAGCTTTTTTAATTCATCATTCCTTCATGCTTTATTTCAATTCAAATTTTGATTACGAAAACAGGGTTTGGCCGAGGCAAAACCCCATTCACCAAAAGCAAACAATTTTTCTCTCGTGCTTGTGTTGTAGATTTAGGTTGAAGAAGGATTGAATACCTCTTGAAGAGTGCAAGATTGGAAAAGTTGTCAAAGTAATTGTCAAATCACAAAATCTAACCTACATATCTGATTTTCGACTTTCCGACACTGAAATTTGGAAAAATCAGAAGCTACAATCAACATCAAAGGCTCCCAAAAGATTTATGAAAACCATGACAAAAGAACCATTAGTCCATGGGAAAATGAGTCCTAGGCAGCCTCCTAAAACTGACTTTTGGTGACTGGTAAACATCATTATTCCCTTCTGAAATCCACAATCAGTTTTTGGTTTCTACTAATTTAGCGTTGTATTGTTGTTTCAAGTTTGAGTTGGAATAATTAGGTTGATTTTCTATTTTTAATTTTTCTCCCAAAAGTGTTGTTTGAACTTGACCCCTCGTCCTCAAAGCATAAGGAAATCTAAAGATTCTCACATTGAGTTGATTCACCTAAGGGTTGTTAGTCAATTCTTTGTGGGGATCTCATTTCCTAATGAAATAAGGAAAAATAGGTCCATCATAACCTTATTATCCCTCATTCCACACATTTGACCCAAAAATCCTATTTTTTGTTGTTTCAGTAAGATCTCTAACTTGAGCCTACAGTTGGGGGAATATGAGATGAAGGATGAATTTTATGTGGTTAACATTGGGGATATTGATATGGTTTTGGGGATGCATTGGATGAAATCCATTGTGGGGTTCTCTTTTAATTTGCAAAAGATGGAAGTGAAATTTGAAGAAAATGGGAAGAAGATAGTGCTCAGAGGATTATCAAATGGGGGTCCTAGAGTTGTATCCTTTAAAAGGATGGAGCAGTTAATTAGACATGAGCAGATTGAGTGGGAAACCAAGTGCCTTATCATGCCTACACTTTATTTTTGGAAAATTGCTATCAAAGAGGATATCACTCTTTCTATTACTTTAAAGCTCTAGATTACATATTTTAGACTTAAATTTTGCATCGATCCCATATTACATAGCATATTACATATCCTTATTAGAGGATCTTAAAGTCATCAGATGCTTTTGTTTTGCTGATGGTTTTTTCTTCCTCTTCACCTCTGTCCATTCTTGTTCTGTTTTGGGGGGTAGGGCCAGTCCATCGCTATTTTACACATTCAATTTTTCTCCATTATTATTGGTTGTTGGAGTAACCCAATAGATAGATGAAATTTCATTGTTCATGTGCTACACATTTGATTTCTCCAAGGGGGATGGAAAATCCATCATGATTTCCTCTATTGGTTTCTTATCAAGCTTGACCTCTTAAGATGGGAGAGGCGAACTTGGAACCTTTTCTTGAAGCGTAGGGGAGGAGGCATCAATTTCCTACTCAAAGGGAGAGATAATATAGTGACGAGATTCCACCCCGTCCCACCAAGATGGACCATTGATGAGGGAAACCTTGGCCCATCCCCTACCACATTGTGCAGTAACATGTTCAATTGCAAAAAATATTTTCTGCACCTGAAGGCAGTTTTTTTAGTCTATTGGTTGACACCAACGTCTGTTGCCAAATTTGAGAAAAATATTTGTTAGAAGACCTTTTGTAACATCCATTTTGATACAAAGACGAGAAAAAGTTGAGTTTTCATAATTAATTGTTTCCTTTGAGATGCTGTGATATTTTCCTAGCCAATTGCCAATTGCCTTCATACAATCAATTTCCCAAAAGTGTAAAGGGAGGTAAGTTAAGCGTACCCACAAAAAAATAGAAGAAAAAGTATTTGTTCATGGGTCTAGTGAAGGGAACCAAGGTTTCATGCATAATAAATCTCCTTGGAATAAACAAGGCCCAATATTAAGAATCATTTCTTTATCTTCAATGGAATCAAATTCCAGTATGAAAAACCCTTTTGCATAGGGGTAAATACTAATTTATTCCTCCAAAAATTATTTCCAATTCGAACTTATCTAGGAATGGAGATCAGTTAATTTTTCCCATACCTTTGTAAATCTATAAACAAGGGCACATGCTTGTAAAAATTCCTCTCTATCACCAACAAAACTATCCAGGAAAATGTCGGGGGTAGGTTGGAGAGCACAAGCCCTGACTGCACATATGAACTCGCGTGGTTGTGCCAACCCTTTGAACCTAGGGCTTCATGACTTAGGGCATCTTTGACGTTTCTACAAGAGCTTCCAATCACCAAAAAATCTAAATTGCACACATCATGTGGAGGGCACATAGCATAGGGAGACACCAAAGGATCATGTCCTCTGTAGCCCGTAGAATGAGCAACAAACAGGAGGGAAAAAGTACATATTTTAAAAGTTTTTGGAGCTTGATTTATGCCCATTACTAGCGTGACAAAATCCCCTGTAGTACCCCTGCCAAGTGTGGAATCCTTTGTTGCAATCCTGTCAGTGTAGGAAACATTAGACTTCCTGAAGTTTTGAGCCTGCTCTCCATAGAGGAGATTCAAAGCATTTCTAGAAGAGAGGGAGCACACAACAACCATCATTTAGTTTAGTCATCTACATATTATCATTCCTACAGTTGTAGACTAACAGAAAAACAATTACCATATGGATATCCAAAAGTTTATATCTGAGCATAACATGGTATTTGGGAGTATCCCTCACGGAGTGCCACAAAGAGAAAGGAATAGAGCATGTAATAGAACTAGAGGAGGGTGCCAAACCAGTGATTACTATGCCTTATAGACATCCTAAGAGACATAAGGATGAGATTGAGAATGAAATTAAGGAGTTATTGGAGATGGGGCACATTAGACCCAACAAAAGTCCATTTGCATCAATAGTAGTATTAGTGAAGAAAAAATATGGAGCAATGTGGATGTGTATTGATTATATGGCATTGAACAAAAAGACAATTAAGAACATGTATCCCCTTCCATGAATAGATGAGTTGATTGATGAACTACATGGGGCTTGTTATTTTTCTAAAATAGATTTGAGATCATGATACGACTAGATCTGAATGAGGAAAGAGGATATAGAGAAGACAAATTTCAGATGCCACTTTGGGCACTTTGAGTTTCTAGTGATGCCTTTTGGGTTGACAAATGCCCCAACCACCTTACAAAGTTGTATGAATCAAGTGTTTAGGAAATAGTTGAGGAAATTTATTTTAATATTCTTTGATAACTTTCTAATATTCAGTTTGACTTGGGAGGGGTATATGAGACACCTTGAGGAGGTTTTGAGCATATTGGAGAGTGTGTCCTTGTATTCCAAGGAATTCAAGTGTGATTTTGGCATGACAAAGCTTCTCTATCTTACATGCATATTATTAGCGTAGAGGGGGTGAGAGTTGATCCTAAGAAGATCATGGCAATTGTTGATTGACCTACTCCTACAAATCTTACTCAACTTAAGGGATTCTTTGGTCTGTGTGGTTTTTATAGGAGGTTCATCAAGGGATTTTAATAGAATGCATCTCCACTTATAGACTTGAAAAAGAAGGGAGCTTTTGAGTGGTATGATTCAACATAAAAGTGTTTTGAGGACTTCAAACAGTTGATGTATTCATGTCCTATGTTGGAAATACTAGATTTCTCCAAACTATTTGAGTTGGAGTGTGACACCTTAGGAGAGGGAATTGGAGTAGTATTGATGCAAGAGAAGCACCCCATAACATTTGAAAGCAGGAAGTTGAGAGATGTGGAGAGGATTTAATCCATCTATGAGAGAGAGATGTTGGCTATCATGCATGCATTATTCAAATTTAGACCGTACCTAGTGGGGGGCAGATTTATGATCAAAATGAGCCATAATAGCATCAAATACTTTTTGAACCAGAAGGATCTTAACAATAGGAAACAAAAGTGGGTTAGTAGACTATAGGCATGTGATTTTGACATTGTATATGTCAAGGGAAAGAAGAATGTATTTATTGATGCACTTTCCAGGAGGCCTCACTTATGTTCTTTGGTTGAGTTTGTTGCTAATTGGAGTTAATTTCAGTAGAATACGATAAGGATTCTTGGGCAGTAGGAACCATAGAGGGCACTATCCATGATGATAGGTATATGATACTCAATGAGTTGATAATTCATAAGGAGAGGATCTATTTAGCACCTACTTCATAGGTTAAGGGGGAGATATTGAGGACATTTCATGATACACCCTTGGCTGGTCACTTAGGTTTCTTCAAGACCTATAGACAAATCCAAGAAAGATTTACTTGGAAAGGACATAAAAGTGAAGTCCTTAAGTATGTCAGGAGTGTCCTACTTGCCAGCAGGAAAAGAATGGACACACTTATCCAACTGGTTTACTTCAACCCTTACCCATTCCTAATAAGAAATGGGAATATCTCCATGAATTTCATCACTAGGTTACCTAAGGTGAAAAACAAGGATTGCATATATGTGGTGGCTAAAAGGGTAACCAAATTTGCACATTTTTTTCTATTTTAGTGACACACACTACAAATCAGGTGGTTGATTTATTCTTCAAGGAGATTTTCAAATTGAATGGGATGCACAGGCATATAGTGATAGGGACAACAAGTTCTTAAGCCTCTTTTGGTAGGAAGTCTTTTGGTTGAGTGGGACAGAGCTCACTGGACTAACATGAGCTACCACCCAAAAATAGATGGGAAAATGGAGGTCGTCAATAAATGGGTGGAAGGGTATCTCAAAAATTATGTATCAGGACAACAAAGAGCTTGGATTAAATGGCTGCATCTTGGGGATTACTGCTATAATACTACCTATCACATGTCCATCAAGATGTCACCTTTCATGGCTCTATATGAATATGAGGCACCAAAATTTTTGGATTTGCTTTTTTGGAGATAGTAGAGTGCATAAGGAAAGGGAATTGTTGTAGGAGAGTTAGGATGTTATGAAATCATTGAAGGATAAATTGCAACATGCTCAAAATTAGAAGAAGTTGTATGCTGATCAACTTCGTGTGGAGTGTAGTTTAATTTGAGGTTGGGGACATGGTGTATTTGAGGCTTCATCCATATAGACATTATACTCTCAAGAAGAGTGGTGAAAAGAAGCTTAAGCCTAGATTCTATGGTCCATTTAGAGTATTTAGGAGGATTGGAGAGGTTGCCTATAAGCTTGAGTTACTAGTTAGCAACATAGTTCATAACGTATTTCATGTATCTAGGCTTAAAAAGGCACTAAGACACAATGTGGTTCCTTTATTAGAATTTCCACCACTAGATGAGGAGGGAAAGTTTATATTGATTCTAGAGGCCATTATAGACTCCAGGGAGCATAGTCTTTAAAAGAGGGTTATTAAGGAATATTTGGTCAAATGGAAAAAACTTGCTAGTTGAGGATGCAACTTGGGAAAATGAGCAGATCTTACAACATCCTGAGTTGAGATTGCTTGAGGACAAACAATTTTGGGAAAGGGAAGATTGTAATGTCCCCTCCCTAACTAGCTCAACAAGGTGGTGGATTTATCCTATTTAGTAGTTCTTGTAGGCTAACAGGTTCTGGTTAGGGAACTTTGGTGAAATTTTATCCATCAATTTGGCAGTAATGGGTGTTTATTGGAGCTTTGGAGGTTGTGATGTGTCTAACACCTCTTTCTAGAGTATTTTTGGCGATTTCTCCCATACTTACTACTTTTAGTAAGTCAATCTCGGGCACTGATGAAGCTAGTTGTCAATCTTTCCATTTTTAGTATAGTTGGTGGATGTTATTTTTAGTATCATCTTGACATTTGATATATTTTGGTGAATTTAAATTTAATAACGATAAAATTTGTAAATTAATAAAGTTAAATTAACATTTTAACTTTATCATTATTTAAATAAAGCAATCTTTTGGGCGCCAAGGATAAAGTGAATTTTATAATTTTAAGTATGACCCTTTTTGGACTTGGGTGCCACATTGTAGAATAAAATAAAGTTCAAATATTTTAGATGGTGGGAAAAAGCACATGGGGCATGGCCTCTTGGGAGGCTATAAAAGAAATTTAACAACGCATTTTTGGTTTTCATACTGGGTATTAGATATTTGGTTTTTTCTTCAAGCTAGAGAAGACATTTCTTTAGGAGGGTTTGTGAGGACTAAATTCCTTGCAAATGACATCCTCTACGTTGGTGAAAGATCCAATTTGGAGGGTGTCATGGTGGTTTCATATAAAAAACATAATTGAACTTATTTGTGGAGCTTTATACTTCAGTATTATCAGAGTTGTTACATATCAGGTTTGAGGAGATTGATTTGAGGAAGTGACCAAGAGTTTGTTGGCTGTTGAAGACTTTTTTTTGTTGGCCATACCATTCCATAGGTAGGTCGTACAACCTCAAGGAGGACATGGGGGTTCCATCTACTGGTCGCCTAGATTTGAGAGCTACTTTTGGAGGGATTTGAGGTTCCTAGGGCTGAGGAACACTCAACATTAAAAAGAGTAGAAACCACAAGCTTTGAAGGGTTTATCAACTATCTTTACAATTCTACTTTGTTGGTTATATGTATAGAAAATTATCAAAGGCTCTTAAATTTTTTGGGTATTTTGGATTTTGATATGTTATGTTATTTTATGAACTAGGTCACTCTTGTAATTGGAAAAATCCCCATTTTATGTTCGAGCTATAAATATGAAATTGTATGTTCATTGTAATTTCAAATTTGCAATTTTCTGAGTTGTTATTCATTGTCGCAAGTTACTTTAATTTCTGCACTTTCTTTACCATCTCAAACCATCACAAAACTATTGCAAACACATTTCAAAACACATCAGAAAACTAAAAAGCAAGGACAGATTAAGGGTGTTTGTTACACCATATCTCTTCATCTCCCTCTTCCTAGAACTCTGTATCTATATTGCTTTGCCTCTTTATCTCTATCTCTATCTCTCCATATTTCTTCTTCCATCTTTTTTGTCTATATCTTGTTATCTCTCCATTTCTCTCTAGCCTTATATCTCTCCCTCTCTCTCTCTCTATAAATCACTTCCTATCTCTATCTTTATATCTCTCCCTCTCTATATAACAATCTCTTCCATATCTATCTATCCCTCTCTTCATCTCTCCCTCTCTCTAGATATCCCTCTCCCTCTCCATTCCATCTCTATCTCCTTACCTCTCTCTCTCACTTACTCTTCCCCCCTTTATCTCTCCCTCTCTCCCTATTACAAACATAACATGAGCTTGTTGCTAATGGAGCATGATTATCTTTCTGATTTAGAGGTTTTGTTTCATTTGTGTTTGGGTCCCTGTACGTGGATGCACAATTGATTTGAAGCTATCACTTCTCCATTGAGACCTTTGTTGCCAGTGATAACTTTAAGAAAACCCCCTAAAAAGAGATAAAATTTTGACGAATTTTACATTTTTTTGGGAAAAATATTAATTTCTATTGGTGAATCTTTTATTTTTTTCATAAACAAAAATTAATTTTATTGGCAATTTTCTTACATCACTAAAATCTTGTAGAAAATATTGGTGAATCTTGAAAAATAATAAGAAAATGCATTAATTATGATGGCGAATCCTTCCAATATAAAAAATTAATTTTTATGGAAAAGTAGGGGCTTGAGGGTGGAAATTATTGATGGGTTTAAGGGGTAGACTATAATATTTACTTGACACCATTGATTTAAGATATATTCTAACAACCCTTGTTGTATTCTATGAGGTAAAATATACCCATGATTTTTAATACTCATGGGGCCCAAAATTGCTTTTGGATTGTTGATCTAACAACCCTCATTGTATTATGTGAGGTAAAATGCACCCACAAACCAAAATTGCTTTTGGATCATTGAAGATTAATGAATTATAGATAGTGGGTACATTTTACCTCACAAATACAACAAGGGCCGATTATATTGCAAATCAATGGCATGCTTCCTAAAAATATAGCCCTAAAGAAAATAATAATTATGAAATACAATTGAAGAATTAATATATATTTCTACTATAACTTATAAATTTTAGGTGAATTTGATTTAATCATGTATTGAATATTGTGGCGAATTTTTGAATTAATTTTTTTAATAATTTTTTTTTTTTTGTGATTTAAATAAGACTGATAATTTTTTTTTAAATTGTGGCGATCCAAGTCATACTGTAGCTCAAACTATTAGCCAATTTTGGATTCACAAATTTCAACTATTAGCCAATTGGTGAACATTAACCACTAAAAAAATCACTAGTTGATGAGTAGGAGGTATTTTCCACAGTGTGTCAAATTGTGATATTGCTATCAGGATTCAACAGCGTAGTTTTATGAGTCAAACTCATTGACCCATGTTTCATGAGTAGTGGTTCACAAAAACCCATCTCTCATGATAGTAAATGGTCCACTTAACACTCATTGCATCTAGGTGATGCTCACAAAGGTGAAGCACCGGGCATTCCCAAGAGGTCACCCATCCTAGTACTACACTAGCTCTAGCACACTTAACCACATAGTTATCAATTGATGAGCTAAAGGGGCTCTATAATGAATTGGTTCATAATGTACAACACTTGCTGAAGGTTTTACAAATGGGGTTGCAAGCTAAGTGGGCTTAACCTTGGGGGAAACTCCATGGTTAAGCGTGCTTGAGTTGGAGTAATACTGGGATGGGTGACCTCCCGGGGAAGGGCCAATGCTTCACCTCTGTGAGCATCACCTAGATGCAATGAGTGCTAAGTAGACCATTCACTATCATGAGAGATGGGTTCTTGTGAACCACTACTGATGAAACATGGGTCAATGAGTTTGACTCGTAAAACTACACTGTTGAATCCTAATAGCAATATCACAAAATCACTATTTTTTGCACAAACAACATCATTTGATAAATGACCTATCAATTGACCTCATATTCTTCACAAATGTATGGAAAAAAAATAGACCAATATTTTTCCTCATTGACCTTCCAAACTTATTCGACGTACCCATTACACACCAAGATGCGATTGCTAATTATAATTATATTTAAAATTAAACTACAATTAATTAGAAAGATAAATACTTGACATTTGTTTTTTTCTATTGAAATAATATATAAAAAATTATATAGAAAAACAATCGACCGCCAAGAAAGCGAGATATAGGGCCCATAGAGGATATGGAAAATTAAAATTCACCTTTGCTCTTACATTTATAGGGGAAACGGGGAAACGGGGAAACGGATTCCAAAGATAAATAAAATTATAAATAAGATGACGCCTCCATTAGCACGTAATAAGATGACGCCTCCATTAGCACGTCGACTTGAAGACACTTTGTAAGCACGTTAAAACATTTCGAAATTATCACCGAACTTACAAGCCGATAGTAAACGGGAGGTCGAAAGTGCGATCCACTTTCGCGAGTAGTTCCTGCACTCCGCTAACAAATGAGCATTGAACACGAATCCTATAATCTTTGCCAGAGCGACAAACGAAATTGGGCGGAACTTAGAACTCACCAACTAACCATCATTTGCAGTGCCGCCTACGATGGAAGAACTGTGGAGGAAATTCAGTGCGAAGGTACGCAGTGGCCTCTATCAGCATAACAAATGATTTACTGGAAGTTTCTTGGTCCCCCGTTGGGAGTAAATCTACACACGAGACAAACGTTGTTTTAACATTTCCTAGCAAAATATTAACCGACACTCTGCATAATATATCTATGCCCCCCCTGTTTTCATCATCGTTAATCTGCAGATTGACTGACTGTGTACATTGTACAGTAGAAAGTAACTTAACCACAACTGAATAAAAATGCCGTACAGCTGCTGCTCACCTTTCTAGAAGAAGAATCATGTTGGTTTCCATTGCTTTGCTCGCATGGATTTCGCGGTTTCATACCAATTGGAAGTCGGTGGGATTATTTTATTTAAATTTACTTCTGATGGTTGAACTTGATGAATTTTAAGTGATACGTGGTACAAAACCGGTGCTCAGTCAACCATATCAGGAAAAAAATAGGAAATTGTGGAGGGACAATTTCTATTCGGCAAGGAAAAGAAAAGCTTAAATGCCCATTTACAGAAGAAGAATAAGAAGAGTAAAATTATGAATGATATAGCAGTAGTGATTGGAAGCTAGTTCGACTGTCTGAGTATGGCAGAGCTAGTGATACCTGTGGTTGCGGAGGCGGTGATCCCCTTCGTGTTGAATGAAGCAATCAAACAGGCGATTAAATTCAAAGACAAAACAAAGAGCGTGTTTCATTTCAAGCAAGACATTGAACAGCTGGCTGGTCACCTGAAGAGGCTCCGCGACATTCTGGAGAGTTCAATGCCTGACTACAAACGATTTGAAGTCAGCCCTTGCTCAAGATCCCCAATATAAGGAATTGGTAAAAGCTATATACAAAATTGCTCAAGATGCAGAAGATATTATACAAGATTGTCAACATCCGAGGAATAAGGCGTACCAGACACTTCAAGCAGTCCTTGTGAGCAGAAAGATTAAATCAATCCAACAGCGGATTGAAAACATGGATATTAAATCAATCCAACAGCGGATTGAAAACATGGAGATCAAAGGCACTCCGCGAAATTGTATGCACATGATAGAAGGTAGAGCTGCGGCTGATCCTCCCATGATAGAAGCTGCAACAGGGGTCGTGTCTATTTCTATCTCAACCCGCTTTGAGTCGAGCACTGGTGAATTCAGGCGAACAACTCTAAGGCTGGTGAGTATGAGAAGAAATTCCATGAAACGAAGATCGCAGCCAATAGATGTGCATCCAATTGGGCTTGATAAACAGATCAGTGAGATCCAGAGGCTGCTATTTGAGGATGGACACGATATTCTGGGTATCCACGGCATGGGGGGTGCAGGAAAATCCCTGCTGATGAAGAGCGTTTGGAACAGCGATGATGTTCAGAAATCATTTGAGAATGATGCCCTAATTTGGATAACAGTCTCCAGCGGTCAAATACCTTGGTTGCAGAGGACCATTGCCGAGCAAATACACATGGACTTCGACCAAACTTGGACAGAAGAAAAGGGCAAAGCTGAAATCTTTAGGTATCTGGAGAGAGAGATTCTTCCTGGTGTTGGACGGAGTGTTGCCCAACGAAAGCGATCGCTTCTTATCCCATCTAGGAGTTCCACCCAACAATTCGAACGGATCAAAAATTGTCGTGATTTCCCGTGATAGACGTGATTTGGAAAGAATCAGATCAGATATGCCTTCGATCTTAGTGGAGCGCTTGTCAGAACCAGACAGTTGGGAGTTGTTTAAGAGATATGCTTTTGGAAGCACTTGCAGTGAATCGACTCTTCTGCCAGAGGTATTGGTCACTGTAAAGAAGATAGCAAACAAATGCCACGGACACCCTTTGGCACTCAAGGCCTACGCTGCCGCCATGGCTGGACAAAGAGATCCTCAGCAATGGCGTCTGGCTTTGGGACGGGCCGAAGCCGACTACAGTTTCTTTGGCAATTATACCGATGCTGAAAAGCGCATTTTTGAGTGTCTTCGCTCCAGTTATGAATCTCTCTCTCCGATTCTTAAAATAGCTTTTCTCTACTTCGCAGCGTTTCCTGAAAATCATCAAGTGAGGACGGCAGACTTAATTGATCTGTGGACTGCAGAGAGGCTTATAAGTGGCGAAAGTCCTTCCCAGCTGGACGCCCATGGTCGATGGTTGTTGAACATAATGATTGATCGTTGTGTGGTGGATGGAGTCGAAGCCGGGTCTCTGGGCAGAGTGAGAAGATGCAAGATGCATCCCATGTTCCGTCATTTGGCTACTCACATTCTCGAAAAGGAGGACGAGGATGAGGAAAGGAACTTATTCAGAGCTGGAGACAATTTGGCGGAATTCCCTTCCAAGGAGATCAGCCAACATAAACACCAAAGGATCTCTCTTATGTACAACCAAATCAGTTTTCTCCCTGAAGAATTTAAATGCCGGGAACTGCGCTCTCTGATCCTCCGCCACAGTGAACTCATTTCTGTCATTCCACCCGGCTTTCTCAAGGGTTTGACTCGGCTGAGAACTCTCGATTTGAGCATGACAGGGATCGAATCCTTGCCCGTCATTCTGGGACGTCTGAAAAGGCTGGAGTATCTCAATGTCTCGCGGACTAAGCTGAAATGCCTGCCTGTAGCCGTCACTCGCCTATAGAGGCTGAAGTCTCTCAACCTCTTTAAGTGTAAAGAGCTGGAATCCCTTCCCTCTGAAATGAACAAACTGGAGGATCTGCGCTACCTGAACTTGAGGCGTTGTGCTAAGCTCAGGTACCTTCCATTGCAAATAACACAAATCACTTCACTGCAGTGTCTGATTATGGACGGTTGCGACGATTTACAGTGGAGGCTTCAAAGTTCCCAGGAGGAAAATTCTCGGTTGGAGGATCTTCAGTCACTCGTGCATCTAACGTATCTGTCATTTTTCTATGCGTCGGCACGAATTCCCCACGGCCTCCTCGGCAAATTTCAGAGCTTAGAGAGACTGGAGCTCTGCAGAGTCCCGTCGGAGAGTCTTCCAGAGGACATACAAAAAATAAAAACCCTAGAAGACCTTCGACTAAGCAGACTGCCTTGTTTAGTCCAGCTGCCCGGGTGGTTCGGCAAGCTTCGCGAGCTGAGAAGAATAACGCTGGAGTACTTGAATGTGAAGGTCCTTCCACCTGCGATATTTGAAACCCTGCCTCTGCTGCGCCTTCTGGAGATCGAAAACTGCAACGAATTGACAGAGTTGCCAGCCGAGTTCGGCAAGGAAGGAGGATTTCCCGCTCTGGAGGAGCTGAGACTCGAGAATTTGAAAGCGCTCAAGGAGTTGCTAGCCCTAGAGCAGAGAAGCATGAGAGTGCTCAAGGAGTTCAGAGTGAGATACTGCCAGGAAATAAATTTTTTCCCAAGGGCGTAGAAAACCTGAGGAAGAGTACGAGGATAGATATCGTGGGTTCGTGTGGACTAATACTCAGCGTGGAAAAGAATGGCGCTGACTGCGAAAGATTGAGAGATTTTCTTGACACGTTGAACTGTTAGATCTGCTGTAACATCCCTCGCTCCTGCCCTTCTTGTTCAGATATCTGGGTTCGAACTATAGAATGTTTGGCAGAAAGAGGGGATTTAAAAATTGTGATAGAGATTGATTCTTTAAATTTAATATTTTTAATAATATCATTAATTTTTTTTAGAATTGTAAGATATCTTATGATGGTTGATGGTGATTTTTACAGTTTTTAAAAGATTTATTATAGAATTTGGCATTAGAATTTGTTTTGACATTTAAAAATTGTGATAGTATTGATTGATTTAATATTTAATATTTTTAATAATATAATATTAATAGCAATTTAGTAGAATTGTAAGATATCTTATGATGGTGATGGTGATTTTTAAAAAAGTTTTTTTTATATATATTTTTAATTATTATTTGTTTTGACATCTCTTAAAAGTGAAATGGATACTTTGATAAGAATTTATTGTTTATTTAAAAAAAAATATATTATCAATTTTATTTTATAATATAATAATTTATTTAAAATAAATAAAAAAGAATGTGGTTGTAATTTCAATTTCAGTTAAAATATATTTTTGTATAATTTAGCTATAAATTAAGATTAAAAAGATTCATAAGAATAAAATTAGATTATGATTCATTAACATTACTTTTCTTAATTAAATTAAGTTAGAAGTTCAATTCAACATGTATCCACATTAGAATAAATGGATGTTGAGGAAATAAAGTCATGAAAACAAAAAGATGATCATGTATTTATTTAATTTTGAAAACAACTTACAACGATGTAACATTAAAATGACCATCAACATAATACGAAGTTCAAACCATATAAGATTTGTATCCTTGCAAATTAAAGATGACAATCAAATTATTGACAACACAAGACATAAATGAAACCACATATTTTTCCTTAACTCATCTAAAATCCAAAATTGTAAGAGATGTGTTATATAAAAATAGAGGAGGAAGGCACGCTCTTGTTTCCTCTCTTTCATAGCTAAAGTAGGGTGTAGATGTGAGTGAGGGTATGCTTTCATCATGAGTGTCAAGAAATTAGATTGAGAAGAGCTCCTCCCTACTCAATTTTGGATCCAAAATTTTGAAGATTCACCAACAAATATTGTCATATGATTCAACTATATCCCCAATTAAATAATTAAATAATTCATGGGAAACTACATGAGAGGAGTAAGAGGTATTATACTCTTAATACACACTTCCTCCACCAATACCTCTCCTTCCTCATCATCAATCACAAACTCATCATATTTAATAAAAAACTTAGCTTTTGACTACTCACACACTATAGAATCTTGACATGCTTCCCTCAAATTAAGCTCCACAAATCCTTCTTCATCACAACACCCATGCACCTTTCTTCCATGAGTTAAAAAGATTATATTCTATAAAACTATATACATACAATACAAATCACATCAAGATACTTAAGTTAAAGCCACGTGAACATTAGTAAAATATTATAATTGAAATAAAATTTGTATCACATAAAAGATATTATAATTAAATCTAATAAAGTTAAAGAGAATATTCTAAAGTAAACATAATAATTTCATTATACTATAAAAAAATTATTACAAAATAATTAGATTTCAAGTATATTTAAATAAAAGATTTAAGAAGTTGAAAATAAAATCTTGATTTGATCAAAATAAAAATTCTATCACTACATCTATTTTGAAAAAAAATCTTGAAAAATAATTTTCAAAATTCAATTATTTCTCTCAAAACAAAATATTATGTTAATCTTAAAATTTAGTTCAAAAATTCTATTTCAACACCCTTCTAATCTCTTGAAAAATTATGCAATGAGACCATTTAATCCAAAAACCCTCTTTAACAATTTGCAACAACCATGGACACTAAGAACAAAAGTTCAGAGGGAAGTAGAGTTTGATTACATCATATTTGCAAGGAGGACTATATGGGAAGTTACACAAGAGTTTTCTCTCATATTTTATGCATACCTCATCAAGGGGTACAAGAATGTAAAACCATAGTATTATCTTAAAGAAGGATGAGGTGAATAGGCTATACATGGAGGGTGAACCAAAAAAAGGAATGCCAATGGAGTCTTTGTAGCCTAGTGGGTCATTGTCTAGTGTTGTATTGCTACTTCAAATCTAGAAGTGTTGATCCTAAGAATCAAAGAGGAAAGAAAATTTCCATTAGTATTGCAAGCATGTTTAACATGTAATCACAAGATGTAGCTAATAATTTTGTTGCCAATTTTTTTAATGTTAATGCTATACTATTTCATTTGGCACACTCTCCATATTTTGAACAAATGTTCAAAGATACACTTGTTATTGGTCCTTCATATGTTCCCCTTGGAGATCATAAGCTATGCAACTCCCTCCTTGATAAGGAATATTCTAAGCTGAGTATAATAATGGAGGAATTGAGACAAGTTTGGATAAGGGATGGATGCTCTATCATTAAATGTATGGGTGGATCGATATTAGACATTAGTCATTCATCAATGTCATTGTCACATGTTCAGTAGACTTATTTTCCTAAAGCTATTGATTTGTTTAGGGAAGAGGAAGGATGCAAGCTTCTAATTTTTAAATTTGAAGGATTCTATATAAGAGGTTGGACCATTTAATTTTGTATAAGTAGTGACTAATTCGGCTTGTATATGCAAGTTAGTTGGCTCAATGGTGGAGGGTGCTTACAAGCATAGTTTTTGGACCTCGTGCTTTGCTCATGCATTGAAATATATTGAGAAATTTGATTTGGTGAAGGTAGGGCTATCAAAAGCAAGAGGCATTCAAATGTTCATTTGCAATCATCACACATCACTTGGTTTTTTTAGGACTTTTTTGACTAAGGAATTCTTCAAGCTTGTGGATACTAGATATGCTAGCTACTTAATTTTTTTGGAGAGGATGATTAAGTTGCAGAAGCCTCTACAATTAATGATGGTTAATTTAGAGTGGGATAGATGGTTAGAGGCAAACATAACTGAACGAAAAAGTTTCAAACAAAAATCCTCAATGATGATTGGTGGTCCACAATGAGGTAAGAGGTTGTTTTTTGATGAATTGTTAATTTTATTATTAACTTTTTGATTTTAGTATTAAAATTATGATTTTATTATTAACTAATACATTGTCAATTTTAGTATTAAATTTGTAGCTTTCATTTTGTTAAATTGATATCAAATTAATAAATTGTTTTTTTTATTATTAAATTTTACTTTTTTAATTTTTTAATTTTTATTACTATATCTAAGTTCTAAGCTTCTAACTTGGAAATTTACTAAATTACTTTCATTCTTTGAAGATATATTTGCTCCATCATCTCACCTATTGTGTGGGTCATAAGATATGTTGATACAAACTCTCCTAGCCTTGAAGAGATCTATGAGATATTTTGATAGCATGTTTGGATAGATGAAGTAAGCAATTCATAGTAGGGACCCTAATTTTGGATTTTATGAGAACATTAGGCCCATTGTAACACGATAGTGGAACACTATGAACACATCACTTAATATGACAACCTATACTCTAAATCCCAAATGACATGTAGCAAGACCTAGGAGAGCGCTTCCATTTGATGATGAAGAGGTGAAAGAAGTCTTTGTGAATACCCTTGAAAAAGTGTATATTGAGGAGTCTAACAAAATTATAGTAGAATGCTTAGACTTTATGAATCTTCATGTCCCAACATTCATTAGACTAGAGGCAAGGATGTGTAGAGATACATTAGCTCAAACTAACCCCATGGTGGACATGGCATGATAAGGATGCACTAGAATTGAGGATTCTTTCATCATCTAGGTTATTAGCTCCTCTACTACAGAGAGTAATTGATCTACATATATTTCATTCAAGAGGAATAAGCTTACCTTTAGATGATTAGAGAATTTGGTGGTTGTGCATTGTGCTTTGCGACTTCAAGATTGAAAATCTTGAGTATCATCAAACTCTAACTGAATGTTGGGATGTTGATCTTAAATATACCACATAAGTTGATGAAGAGGAGACACATGAAAAATTGCTTAGTGTTTGTTAGCCTCAATTCTTGTTAGGATTAAGGTGCCATCTACCTTGTAAATCCTATGTCATATTGTATGGTTCCAACTTCCTTGGAAAGTGTCTCTAGGCACTTAGGGTGAATTTAGAAATTATTTTATAATATTTATTCTCACCATTGATTGTATTACATTGATAAGGGGTGATGGTTCCACTAGCAGTGCTAAAGGTGAGTTGTGGGTCACATAAATATTTAATGTTGTGTTCCCCACACGTGGATGCCTAAAATGGGATAATAAAAATAAGGAAAGGAAAAATGAGTGACTGTTGGTATTATCCAAGCAGGAAGCTCTTGGAAAGAGGAAATATGTGTCTCTTGGTATTCCATCATTTATTGCATTTAATGTAATGTTTATCTTCCAAGTTTGGGCACCCAAGTTGGAGTGAAAGTATTGGAGCCAAAATTAGTGTCCTCTCACATTTTGAGGAGGTAATCCAAGGGTTGGGGACCTTTGGAATTGTAATGGAGTGAATTTGCACCCCTAAGAAAATTCCCCATTTACATCACCCTTACCTTAGAAAATAAAATCCAATGATACAATTTCCACATCCCCCACCTTTCCCTATCCACTTGGTGACTCATTTGTGTGTCAGTGGAGGAATTTTGTTAGGGACACGTGCGCACCACGCAGACGTTCGTGCATCGTGCTACTGTCTTGACATGATTCCTACCTCTGGAATCCACAGAGGCATTACATTTCTCCATTGGATGCAAACCGTAATGCTTCCTTCTCCCTTGACCGACGCCAAATGGCCCTTTTACGTCTCTATTTTTATTCAAATTTCCTAATTCTTCATTCTACAGAACTTTTTCACTCTCTCTTGCTTCTTGACTGAATTGTTGATGCTCTAAGTGATCAACTACACACTTTCAAGCTTCACCACCACTTCATTGTAGTTGCAAGCTATTGATTTCTTGGCTCCTCCACTCCATTCATTACGACAGTGTTCTTGTTGGAGAACTTGCAAGCTCACTCCTTCCTCTACTTACCTTGGGAGCATGTAGTTGTGAAGGTAATATCCTCCATTGTCCATTGCTTTTACATCATTGTATTTACATAGTTGCATATTGTGTTTTGTGTTATTGCTTGGCATCTTCTATTTCAATACACTTCCTTTATCATTTTCTACATCATTGCTATCCAATTATCCATGGAGGTGGAAACACCAAAGTGGGAGACTGACTGAGGCAATCCTCTAAAAATAGCCCCAACATTTTCCTTGGTCTTGTGTGTGTAGGTGCTTCTCGGTTGGTGTTGTTCAAAGAATCAAGTTGCAAAGAGTTCATTACCGTTTTCTCACTTCCTTTGTCAATTCGAGCGTATTTTAGTTAAAGTACTCTTCTTGTTATACTTCATTTCTGTACTTTTCTATATTTTTTCATAGCATAAAATTTTACCAGTTAGTTTTTTAGCTTGATTTTTAGCATTTTAATCTGTCTCTTAGAATCTTTATCCATACAGATGCCAGCACACCACTAAGACATCAGTGCACTGCATTGGAGTTCGTGTCCTGCAATGTTGTCCTTAGGAAGTGAGCTATTTGGGTAGCAAATTGAACTCTGGGAATTAGCTCGTTTGGCCCCCTGAAACATTCAGGTTAGCAAAAGGAAAATAGTGATTAGATTGCTCTTCCTTTTTGACCTCAGCCTCTTAACCTTTTTGAATCACTTAGAAAACTTGAGGTAGATTAGGGCAACTTGTTACTTAGGAATCTCCCATGACTTGGAGTCTCGAAGTAGCCAGCCCCCCTCCTCTACATTTTAGTGAACTCGATGTGAACATCGTAACATCTATTTCTTCATGTTAAGATTCCTTCTCTCGCATCTTGTGTGGGTTGCAAACTTGCACATTGTGAAGCTTTATGAGATTTATGACTCAATCTACAACCTCCGAGTATATTGTTAGAAGGAGCGTGCAACACCTAGAGATAGATTTATTGAAGGTCACTACTGGTCTCACTTCTTAGGAAATGGTTTTAGAGATGGAGATGAGCTTCCTTGGGGAGAACACTCATGTCTCTACTCTTGTTTCTCCTTTGGCCCCACCACTGAACAAGGATGATGCTCTCGTTATTCTCGTAGAGCACCTCCTTGCTCTAGATAGGAGGCTCTTGGATCTCGTGAAGCATTTGGGAAAAGAACAAAACATGACTAGGGCTGCTAGGCTTGTCAATGAAATGAGATATATGTTAGACAAGGATCAGGTAGGCTTGAAATTTCTCTGAGGCCTTACCAACATAGTGGATGCATATGTCCCTTCATACAACTCTAGATCAGGTGTTACCCGAGGTTCTGTGTTTGAGACCTTTGAAAGACAAATAGGAGTCTTGATGCCCATGACGTTGATATACATGACTGAGATAGGCCCTTTTGTTAATACTACCCCTATACTTGAGGCACCTCTGACCATCAAAGTAAATAGGGTCCCTCTGGGATTCAACGCCATCCCTCCTAATGTAGGTGGTGGTAATTTGAGCTTTGATGGTGGGAACCTTTGTGGAATGGGGGTTGGCAGCTCCAACAGCTTCAGTGGCACTGACGGGTGTTCTGGCAACAATTCCACTGGTCTTGTTTTGAACGCTTTGCTACAAAACATGGTCCAAATATAGAATTAATTGGTGAACCTATTTGAGGCCACCTCCCAGTTGATTTTCCAACCTTTCTTTTGTCATAGTCCTTTATCAATAGCTATCTTAAACACTCCTATCCCCCAGGGGATGGAGATTCCAAAGTTTGAGAAGTATGGTGGTAAGGGACACCAACAAGTGCATGTCTTAGCATTCAATGCCATGTGTACAAATTTTTTCCACCACGATGCCTTAATGGCCAAGTTGTTTTCGAGATCTCTCAAGGATACAACCCTAGAATGGTACTGTTTGTTTCCTGATAACTCCACATTTTTGTTTGTTTAGCTTGTGAATCAATTTATCTGGAAATTCTAGGCAAACATCAAGCTGAAGATGACCTTTTTAGACCTCGTCTGATGTAAATAGGGAGAGCATGAGAAGATAACTAATTTCATTGCTCGGTATCAAGTATTTTTTTCAAAAATTTCTTATCCTCTACCCGATTCAAATGTGTAGAAGGTTTTCATTGACAACTTGTAGAGGTCCTAGCATGAGAAGTTTGCCTTGATGAAATATCCTTCTTTTGCACACCTATGTACTGCATTGTGTGAATACCAACAAACGGTTGCTCAACTCAAGGGATCTTCCTTGTGCTCTCATCTTGAGGGTAGGTATATTGTGTCAATTTATGGTAAAGGTAAATCTATTATGAATGTAGTTGATGCGTCTAGCGACAAAGGCCTCAAACACAATAGGTAATTCACAAAGTTATTAGAATCATACTCCTCTATTCTAAAGAAATTATTGAAAGATCAAGTAATAACCTTTCTAGATCCTCAACACCTTACTAAGCCTTATCTTGATTTGTACGAAGAGAACACATTTTTCCAGTACGATCGAATCCATTGACATGATACCGAAAGATGCATTCACCTGTGTCATGAGATTCAAGATTGCATCAACGACGGTACTATCCACCTTGATGGGAAGAAGCAAAATGCGAACAAGTCTATGGAAAAGGATAATAATGGGTTGCAGATCTACACAAACCCCTTTCCGTCTCACTCTGCAAACCTAATTGTTGAACCTTATGGATTTGATTCTATCAAGTTCTTGAAGTATGTAAACGTGGTTTCATATAACACCTTACATTGCCATCATTACAATGATAAGACCTCTGAGTTGGACATAACCTAGTGAGTCATCATACCACTGACATCACCAACCAAGCCCACTCACACAACTCTGTAGAGGTGGCCACCAACAGTGCCATGACATCCAACCTAGCCAAGTCAGCAAAGACCAAGGAATACCTCACAATACCATGTGTGAGGAATGACAATAGTTAACACTGATATTTTGAAATGCTTAATCGCAACCTCTGAAATTACTTCGATCTTTCCACACCAATTTGTGTGGAAAGATGCCCACCCAACCTCCCACATAAATGCTTTTTTTTTTTCTAAAATGATTTTAAATAGTTTTTTTTTAGTATATTTTGAAATGTATCTTTTATTAAATTTATTTTAAATATTTTATTTTTTTCTAAAATAATTAATTTATTTTAATATACCATATTAAGGGTTAATATAGATTATTAATTTTATAAATCAATATATTATTATTATATTATAAATCTCATTATAATAAATTATAATAAATAAACCTCATTATAATCTAACTATATATATAATAACCTATAATATATAATAAGGTTGTTAATTATTATTAATATATATATAAATAACCTAAGTAATAATATAAGCATTGATTATATAATATAGGGTTTATATAACATACTTATTATATAAATATAATCTAACACTAACCATATATTATAGGGTTATTAATTATTATTAATATATACCCTAATATATAATATAAATTATATTAATACATAAATAATCTAATATATAATATAAGCATTGATTATATATAATATAAGGTTTATTAGGGATAACTTTAAGAATCCTCCCCTCGGAAAAGGTGTAAAAACTTGGAAATTTTTTTATACTTCTCAAAAAAATATTTAATTTTATTGGATTTTTTTTCTTTTTTTAGGGAAAAATAATAATCTCAATTAGCACCCACGACAGCCTGGATGGTGGCAGATCTACGTGTTGCTGGGATGATGCCCAGGACATTCCTGCCAGGTTGGCGTGACCCACACAACAGTTGGGAGGACATGGACATTTATTGCTGATGCTTAGCGATAGATGAAGTGTGGGAAAGGTTATTAATAGTAAAGCCTTTAATGGCTCACGACATCAGAGGACAACAAGTGAAGTTTGTTTACACATTTCGTGGGTGTCACAGTTGCTAAATACCTCCTCCATTTCCCATTTGTACCACACAACTTAATGATACGAAGCCATGGAGATGCCGTTGTGCCTTAGAGCCACATGAAAACTTTGGGCATTTTTCAGCCATATCTCCTACAATCACCTAAAATTGATTTTCAGGACTAGGACCCCTTAGTGCTAGGTGTTGCACAACTCCTTTTGGGTAGTGACTACATGGAAATGGCAGAGTGGTATCAAATGAATGCAAATATAGCATCTCGCTTCATTGCCACTCTACTAGATTTAGAGGTGCCTAAGGCGGTCACTCTTCTGATGGCAAGGAATATGATCATGGGAGACCTCCTAGGTGGAGTAGAGGAGGCAATTATTATTTCTGAGCTTGGTGTAGGGCTTCCAAGACCAAGGGATTTGAATAGAGCACTTATACTTGGGGTGTACATGAGAAGATATCCATTCCTTCTGGACCTTAAGCGAGAAGCGTTGCAGGAGCATAGAAGGAGGACAAGATGCAATCTCAGTTTCTTGAAACATCATCTGTACCTCGAACCGTCTGGTGGGGTTGATTGGCGCTGACATTTTTATGAATATCTAATTGTTGAAGGAGTGGAATTTGAAGAATGATGTTGGTATGTTGTTGCTCTCTGTGGTTTTTCTTTCACTCTTACATAATTCGACAAGCACAAGGTCTTGGGCATTGGTATCATATGTTTTTTGCTCCCTATGGTTGGGTGGTTAGCTTTCGTTGGTGAAATGGTGGTGATGATGGTATTATTTTTTTGGGCACTGGTGGCGAAGGTGGCGCAAACGAAACACATAATGCAACCTCTCCAAGTTTTGGGTATCTTTCCTAGTTGGGATGTCTGGCAGTCCAAGGTGGTTAGGTGTCTTGCTTTCTATTTGCAACAACCATGCTAAAACATAGTTTCAACACTTGGTGTTTTTTTGAAAGATGTAATTTTGAATTGATATTTAATACAATTTCCTATTTATGTACCCAAAAAAAATCTCAATTAGTGAATCTTTTATATACTCACTAGAAGTTTGTAGAAAATCTTAGTGAATTATAATTTTTTTGAAACCAACAAAATATTTTCACTGGTGATTAAAACCTATTTTAAACCAATAAAAAAATTTCATTGGTGAATTAAACCTGTTTTGAAACCAAAAAAATATTTTTGTGGGAAAATTAAACCTATTTTCAAACAAAAATATTTTTATTGGCAATTAAAACCTGTTTTCAAACCAAAAAAATATTTTCATTAGTGAATTAAACCTATTTTCATACCAATAAAAAATTTCATTGGCGAATTAAACTTGTTTTCAAACCAATTAAAAAATTTCATCAAGCAAATTAAACTAGTATGCCAATAAAAAATTCAGTGTGGGTGGTGAAAATATCAAATGCTATATATTATTCTATTATGGGACAAATTTTCCATACACCAAAATTCCTTCATAAAGTCTGTGGAATGGCTCAAGTGCCAACATATTATAAGTTCTTATCAGAAGTGAGCCACTGAGCAAAGTACTATGTCTGAAGCCAGATGTCAGTGCAACTTAACAACTAGTAACTATGACTATGAGTTATAATATTTAATAAGTTAATATAACATTAATATACTCAAAAAATTAATATAACCATTCAATGAATGTTTGATGGACGGTTGTAGTTGTATTCTAGAAGAAAATGTTTGAAGCACTAGATTGCAAATTCAAACCTCTAAAATAACCCTATAATTGTTAGATTTATAAATATCAATGGTTGAATTTTTATTACTTATTAAATGACCCCTTATAAGTTTATTAAACATAATTATTTACCTTCCTAAGTATTATATTCCTCGGGCACTCTAGACACATGTCGACATTTCACATTGTCTCTATGGTTTGTGGAGGCTTTTATTTTATCATTTTCCAACCCTACAAAACCTTAGAAACATGACGCGTGTCCAAATTTTTCAATGGGATAATGTTTTTATGTAATATTTTAATTACACTCTGCTGAGCCATATTGTCTTGTCCATGACTGTTCCCCCTTTTTCCTAGTCACTTTAAGTTGTTGAATTAAGCACGTGTGTTTCGTGGAGGCCCTTCTCTTCACAAAGCTCATACATTCTGACACATTTTCCCTGTGAAATGGGAAAATCTTGACAAGTATTATACCATGTGCTAATTCCTATCGCGAACACTCAAACCTTCACGGAGCCATGGTGGGACCGATCTTTTGTTGCTACGAAGTTGCAAGATGATGACAAGTGTTAAACATTAATATACTTAAAAAATTAAGATAACCATTCAATGAATGTTCGATGGATGGTTGTAGCTGTGTTTTGGAAGAAAATGTTCAAAGAACTAGACTTGTGAATTCAAAACTCTGAAGTAACCCTAATGTTGAATGCATAAGACAACTGAGAGGGGAGGGTGAATCAGTTGTACATTAAAACTTCAAAACCCTCATAAACATTCAGATCCACATCTACTTAATTTACCATTAATCTATTACATTGATTAAGCATGAAAGAAAATGATAGAAATTGAAACACATCAACACCATGCACAATAGAACACCGGATTTACATGGAAAATACAAGAAAGGAAAAAACATAGTGAGGATTAGCTCACAATATAGAGTAATAACAACATCAAATACAATAGGCTCACTGCTAGAGGGATCACTACCTAGAAGAAAGAAGGGCTCACCATCGGATTAGAGAAAAGAAGAAAGAAGAATGTTATAGTGAGAAGTCCATCTCAATGTAATGGAAAAGTCCACCACAACATCACCAACTCATTCGCAGCCTTACTGAAGATTGGAAACAACTTCTGCTCACTGCTTCTAGTAGTCTAGCACATTGAAGCTCATACTGCACTTCACAACTTTGCAATTCACATTACTTGCATCACACTTCTTTCTACTACTCATCCCTCATCAATACAACTCTTATTTATACCTTCTTCAACCTTGAAAATATTCTCCAAGGTTGAATATGCACCTCGACTATATAAATTCAAATTAGGTCGGTACCAAAACATTCCTGCAGTGGAAAGGAATGAAGGCAGACCATAATACTACTTAATTTAGACCTAAATTTGCTTCAAACATGCCACACAATGCTTTCAAAAACACTGAAATTAGTGTAAACAATCAAGGTCGATCGAACCCATGTAAACACCATTACACACTAAAGTACACGCTTCCTTAGATCCAACGATCACTTGCAGAAAACATACATCACTTGAACATAATCTAGAATATTCCAAAAAAACCCTAAAATCCAGCAAATTCCATTGCAACAAATTTCACTTGAAGAATGAAGACACCCAGTACACTTAGACAATCTTCCATACACTGCAACTTAAGAAACCATCTTGTAGAGCACCAAACCATGAAAAAATTTAATTGAAAATAGATATAAGCATTATCAACACACTTCTAGATTCACAAGACTAGAAACCAAATTGCAGAGAAATGTGGAGCAAAACCATTTGTCCCAAACACCATTGCAATACACAGTTCACGCACTGGTGAACACAAATTTCTCTACACAATGATCCAAGTCAAGAAACTCTGAATATAACACCTATGAACACCTCTGATAATCATATGTGAACTGCACAAGCATATCTTCAACCTAGAAGAAATATAGAGAAAAAAAAAACACTACTCTATAGCACAAAACACCTCAACATATTGTTTCCTCTTTTATTTAAATTTTCTCAAAAGCACTTGGAAACCAAGCACAAGAGACATATTATCATCATCTTCACTACTTCCTCAACACCACTAAGCCAACTACAACATAGTTGCACATCCACAAATAAAAGCTTATTAAAACAACACTAGAGGTTGACACTCGTAACTTACTAATGACAACATAATGCAACTAATCATTTAGCATCATCACTGTGTGTATGAAAATATGCCTGTTATAAAGGATTCAAAACACAATCAATAAAACATTATATCAAAGAAGCTTAAAGAAAATGTAAACAAACTCTCTATGGCAGCTTCTTCGAAGTCGTTCTATTGCTCTCTATCTCCAGCGTTTCGTTGATTCAAGTTACTCTCAAATTTTGTATGCTAAGCTCAACGAAATGGACTACTAGAGAATGAGATTTAAATTAAAATGCATACTATACTCAGATGCAAGATTATTGCTATGATATGATAAAATTATTGCTAAGATATGATTATTGCTAGAATGCTAAAAATGCGAGTGCATGAGAGTATGTCTATCTCTGTGTGCATGTGTGTGTGTAACCAATGCTTGGATTTGCACATGTATTTAAAGAGTTTTCGAAAGAATTTGATTGGCTGCCATGATTAACGATTCAGATCAAGCTTGTCGGGATGAATAATAAGAGATTCTTGAAAGGTGAGAGAGAAATAGAAGGTTTCCTCTTCTTCAATTTTTCTCATTCAGAACTGAAGGAAGGTTGCTATTTGAAGAATGAGTTGAGAATGAATTTCATAATTAAATAAATAACTTATTTAATTATATGTGAGGATGAAATTAGAAGTTTACATAATTAAATAAGTAATATTTAATTATGTGTGAGAGATGGATTTAGAAGTTCACATAATTAAATAAGTAATATTTAATTATGTGTGAGAGAGGAATTTAGAAGTTCGCATAATTAAATAAGTAATATTTAATTATGTGTGAGAGAGGAATTTAGAAGGTAATTAAATATTTAAAATATTTAATTATGTGTGGAGTGAGAAAATATATTAAATTAAATATTTATAATATTTAATTTAAATATGAGATGAAGCGGGTGTTTGGAGGAATATTCCATTATTTGAATTCAAATATTCAAATTTAGAATAACATTATAATTAATATAAATAAATTATAAAATTTATTTAATTTAATTAAGAGGAATATGGAAGATGGTAATAATTAAATAAAGTTATTTATTTAATTAAGGTAGAAGAATTTATAAAAGTGAACAATATAAATAAATAAATAAATTTATTTATATGTAGATGACTTTAGAAGATTAATTAAATAATTTATATTTAATTAATTAACAAGCTTGATTATTCCTGACCATTTTTAGATGTATACATTTTTCCCCTCTTTGAAGTGATGTGTGAAACGCATTGCTTCAAAAAAAATAAATTTTTTGCCCCTGATTTGCACCATTTTATGTGTGTATAAAAATATGCCTGTTATAAAGGACTCAACACACAATCAATAAAACATTATATCAAAGAAGCTTAAAGAAAATGTAAACAAACTCTCTATGGCAGCTTCTTCGAAGTCATTCTATTGCTCTCTATCTCTAGCGTTTCGTTGATTCAAGTTGCTCTCAGATTCTGTATGCCAAGCTCAACTAGAGAATGAGATTTAAATTAAAATGCATACTATACTAAGATGCAAGATTATTGCTATGATATGATAAAATTATTGCTAAGATATAGGGTGTTCTTTAGTGCATATAGGTGTAGGGAAAATTTTAGGTTTTCTAGCGCATACGAAGTGTAGATTAGTGCTTATAGGAGTGAAACCCGGTTAGAAAACTTTAGCGCATCTAGGGAACATAGTCGCACATTTAGGGATTAGTGCATTTAGGGTATGAAGTAGCGCATCCGCGGGGTATCTTAATGCATCTAGGGTTTTAGCTCTTATAGGGAAAACTTTAGGCTTTTAGGGTGCAAAACTGTGCATACAAAGTTTTAGCGCTTTTGAGGTAAACTGTAGCGCTTATGAGTTTCAACGCATCTGGGAAAATTTTGGCAGAATGCCATTGTGATGAAAAATGAGGGTCTACATTGCTTCCTTGGTCAATAGATAGAGAAATTAGCGTGCCATCATGCTGATATGGATAGAAAATCTGACGATTAATTGATAACTTTGCTTCCGCGAATAGAAAACAAAGAGTAGATGACTAATAACTTTGTTTCCCAAAAATGAAAAATAAAGAGTAGATGACTGATAATGTTGTTTCCCACAAATGAAAAACAACGAGTAGGTAGCTGATAACTTTGTTTCTTTTGAATGAAAAACAAAGAGTGGATGACTGATAACGTTGTTTCCCACAAATAAAAAACAACAAGTAGGTAGTTGATAACTTTGTTTCTTTTGAATGAAAAACAAAGAGTAGAATGATTGATGTATTGTTTGATAACTTTGCTTTTAGGAAAAAAAGAGTATATGCTTGATATGACTTCTGATAAATTTGTTTTCTGTGATAGAAACCAAACAGTAGATGATGGTTTTCAAACATATTTGCATTCATGACTGAAGTACAAATAAGAAAATGATTTGATCGTTGATAAATTTGCTTTCCTGAAAAAGAAAACAAATAGTAACATGATGATAGAGTAGATTGATTTTGATATGCAGATAGATAGATGTAGCAATGATTACATGATCTGATTGATTGTATGATATGGGTCACTGATATGGGTCATTGATATGGGTTACTTGATATGGGTCATTGATTGATTGTATGATATGTGTCACTGATATGGGTCACTGATATGATGAATTGATATGATTCTCTGATTAATTTGATATGGTTCATTGATATAGTTCACTTGATAGATAGAGCACACGATATGAGTCATTGGTATGAGTCTGATTAATATTCCATGTGATGACCAAAAAAATAGGAGGTTTTTGACAACCTCTAGATTAGAGAGCGGTTCCCGATATGTTGAGATCGGATAGGAGAGTTGACTCCAGCAGAGGTACAGTGGATAGGTGACTGTGGGTTGGGATCCTTGTTGACTATCTCGTGAGGGATTCGAGTCAACAGGGGACTGCTGACTACATTGGCAGAGAGGTGGCATTCCGATCATAACACCTTTCATTTTCCGACTGGTGAGATGACCGTGACACCTAAGGATGTGTACATGATTCTAGGGATTCCTGTGGTAGGTTCCCTTGTGGTGTATGACCACAAGGAGATAGGAGGGACAGAGGCCCTGAGGAGGATCTGCAGTGATATGGTGATAGCCGGATATTGGGTGCTGTGGGCTGATTTTAGTAGATATCCCGCCTTAGTTGCTGTGTTGGCTGCATTCATTGGAGGCTTCCTTGGACCGGACCATCGGTCGAAGGGATTTTCAGTTGGGTGGGGTAGGATGCTAGAGTGGATGGTGACACAACCACAGAGGTATGCCTGGGGGAGCTACATGTTGGCTCATTTGTATCATGATTTGCATCAGGTGGTATACCAAGGATCGACGAGTTTGGCCAGTGGTGTGACTCTACTCCAGATCTGGGCATGGGAGCATATTGCGATTATGAGGCTAGAGTGTGCTAGGGCTAGGCCACCAGGCATACCATATGTATATGCGTATTCAGGTGCACTTGTTCAGCCCAAGCTGGGCAAGTTGGAGTACTGGTGGCGTGTGCTGGATGATGTGGATTCAGTGATATGGAGGCCGTACATAGATTGCAACCCCTGGGACACAGATCATTTGGAGATGCCCTTTGTCTGCATGCCCCGATATCCAATAGGGCAGACCCCATACATTCTTGAGAGATTTTTGGCCTTGCGGGTTCAGAGGTAGTACAGATTCACATAGGGGATGCCACAGGGCATTGCTCACTATGGGCGACACAAGGATGATCCTAGATGGGGACACTGTATTACCTACCAGGTGGCGTATACAGAGTATTCGAGCTTACAGCCTGAGGTATGGGCATACAAGCCAGAGGTGACAGATGCAGGGATGCCAGATGAGTACCTAGTATATTTCCACACACATTGCTTCCCACGATTCACATTTCCAGATGAGCCAGGGCCCATTTTAGTAGTACAATAGCCAGGGGTGAAGAGATAGGGGGAGGTGGCAGGTGGAGAGTAGGCGGTGGGTGGAGGAGAGGAGGATGGGGAGAGCAGAGACGATGAGGAGGGGGACAGGGATGAGGAGGAGGAGGATAGAGATGAGGAGGGAGTTAGAGATGAGGATAGTTCAGATGATGGAGATGATGGGGGAGATGATGGAGGGGAGGAGGGAGGAAAGTGAGGCAGAGGTTTGATAGTCTCGCCAGTGCTTAGATTGTATGGCGGTGCAGATCTGGTGGCAGACCACGAACTGTTATCAGGGTTTCCTCCTCGTCACAATAGGTGCAGATAGATATGCTGCAGGCTCAGGTGCAGATTGTTCAGGGTCAACTAGGTTAGGCATAGAGTATGATAGCTCAGTTACAGTCACAGCTGACACAGGCATAGCTCAGGCTCAGGCTCCAGCATCGACATAGGTATCTCAACCTGCCCCAAACCCACAAATAGTCCAGCTGATCATAGAGAGGGATGCTTTGAGACAGAGGGCAGTAGATGTAATGCCCCGCCATGTGAACCCCAAAGGACAAATACATAATAATTACAGCACAATTTTTTTTTTTTTTTTAAAGTAACATAACATACATGTAATACACATTAAATCATAACATGAATTTCATTTAAGTAGATTCATTAGCACCTACATCCATTGGGGTACACGAGGAGTCATTACGAGACTGAGATCCACACAATGACAATAATAAGAACCAAAGATATAAACATTAACAAAGTAAATATTAACAAATATAACACATACAAGGTAAAGCATTGAAAAGAAACCATCTGAGTACACAAATACAACATATGCCTAATTAACTTAACACATTGAATTACAATTGCCATGCCAATAACCGCACCGAGTTAACATTACATTGCAGTACAATCCTCAAGAGGTATAATGATACAAAAGTGTTTCCAAACATAAATGGAAACCATACACAAGATAACATGATACAAATAAATAGATGAAAACTGGCTCCAAGACAGATACAACTTTGGAGTCGCTGCAACCGCACCAATCCGCACCTCTCGATCCTCGACTGGGGACCCAATGGGGTGCTTAGCACGTTCCACCCGACCATGTGAGTTTGAAGACCCACCCCCCATGCTAGGAGCTGACAAGAAGAGTCCTCAACCAAGAACATCCAAACACGGAAACCACAAGACCCCACAACATACAAAAGTATCATAAAACTCAAGGATTACAAGAGTCGATAAAATAACTTAAAGTCACAAATCCCAACACATAAATCAAAGCAATGACCAATAAACAAGTAACCAAAGAATGATCAAGAAACACTTACAATTCAAATTACAATTAAACAATATAATAACATCATATCACAGTATCATAAGATATAAGATTGTAAATTAAATATAAATGAGATCATACAAGACCGCAAAACATACTAAAGATGGATTAAAACAATAATCATAGTTCAATTTAAATCAATTTAAAACAACAATCTAAACCAACTCCCATAACCTACTTCCAGAGGAACACAATAAAGTAAAACAAATGGGCAACTAGGGAAGAGTGTCATCGCATAGCCTACATGGGTTCTCCTGGCCCTTCCTCCAAACTGAGGCGCCGGCCCCCATCTATGGATCTCCTGGCCCTTCCTCCTACTTGAGGCGCCAGCACCATAGGGTAGCTCATGCAGAGCCGTAGAACCTCTCGTGAGGACGAGGTCACGACCTTGCCAACCACGGCCTTCTCAGCCTTCCATTAGTCTACGGAAGCACTAATGAAGACGAGGCATCCATTTTTTTTAAATCTTATTATGATATTACTACCCAACCCTCCTAATTTAATTATTAGGTTTTCACTTGATTACCAACTCACTCGTGGGTTCTCCTGTGCTCTTCCCCTTACGCGGGGCACCGGCCCCCATGAGGAGCCACTCTCCCTAGAGACCCAACAACATAAAAAGAACCAAGGGTTGTACCATCATAATTTGAACAAGGAATCACATCATAAAAGCATGCGAGGCATTACCCATCTCGCTATAAATACAATATCTAAGTCTCAACAATTCTCATACAACCCTTTTAAAATCATGAAACCAAAACACTTGCCAAATCAAGGCACATAAAGAGAGAGAACATCAATTATCAATCATCTCAAGCCTCTGGAAGCCAAAAGAATGAAAACCCACAAATAAGGGTAAAATGAAGCAACATGAGTATTTCTCCAATAATTCCAACACAAGGATAAAATTTCCTCAAATATAAGAGTAGCTCAGAAAAGCCATACAAAGGGAAGATTCATCAAGACCCATCCACAAATCAACAATGGCGTCACCTCAAAAAGGAAAACGCAAAAGAAAATCAACCTTTAATTCACGAAATCACTTAATGAAACCAAAAGCCACCAACTAGGCATTCCATGGGAGACCTCAATTTTCTCCTCACAAGAACCCCCTTATGATGGTACGCAAATCACCTTCATAATAACAACAACATAGCAATGACAACAATAATTGCAAGGCCACCAGATCTATTTTCAATTCAAATATAATGAGTGAATACATTAAAATAAGATCAACCACCCCATCCAAACCACATAAACAACTTTGATACAAAATAAATCAGAAATCCAAGAAGATCAATCTCCCACAATTCATCAACAAAAATACAAGTTCCCAATTACATTGCAACACAAATTAAATGACAAAGGATTCCTTGAATCAAAATTGATCTCCAAAGGCATTCACACTAATACGGAAACATCCAAACACAATCCTTCAATAATAGAGATAAAAGCATGCAACTAGGCATCCAAGGGACCAATTAAAGAACACCTTGAATACTCAACCACTCACAACCCACAAAAACACTTGCATAACAACAACCACAAATTCAAATGAGAACAAAATTTATTAACCAATCAATTAACGACCAGAACTAAATAACTTTACAACTTCCCCAACGGAATTACTCAATTAACTAAAACAATCCAAGATAACCATCACAAGTATTCTAAAATATTTATCCATAAAGAGAACTTACAAATCAACCATGACATGAATATAAAGGAAGTCAACTTTCAAAAGATTACAATCCCATTTCACCAATAAACTATCCAATTCGAGAATATCCTAATCAATCTCTAACCATGCCCATACATTTAAATTCCCCTTTTCATTTATCAACATAATTGAAAACTACTTAATAGTTGGGTAGTTAACTCGTTACCATTTCATAACCACTTATATACAAAACATAAATTTAAACATTATCTCCACTTCCCTTCATCTCACTAACTTAACACTCAATTCCAATATTTAAAGTAATTGCGCCAACCACTTAAGACCATTTGTTATACTTAAAATGATAATAATAATAACCATACTCTAAATACCCAAACTACATATTAGAACTTACCACCTTAAAATCTTAAATCTATCTAAATAAATTTACACACAATAAAAACCTTTTTAAAACCATTATATCTATATATATTTTAATTCTTTGAAAGTAGAAAGAGAATAAATCTTTTCTAAGAATTCAACAAATCTACAAGACTTAACTTCATAAATAAAATAACTTATTCAATTTTATATTAAATTCTATTTCCACCCTATACACATTTAAAAATAAGAATTAGACAATCAATGCTGATATATATATATATATATATATATATATATATATATATATATATATATATATATATATATATATATATTCATAAATTGCCCTTCTACTATATTATCCTATCAAATTTCACAATTTAACAAATTAATAGGAATTCCTTTCTATTTCAAAATATTCACTCAAAACAAGAATTAAATAAATCAATGCTGCCATATATTCATAAATTGATTTTTCTACTAACTTATCTTCTTATAGTTGGTAATTTAATAAATCAATAACAAAAAACAGATTTCTTTCTATTTTATTATTATTTCCATTTTAAACAGATTCTGTTTTATTTTAAAAAAAGAAACAGAATGTTTTATTTTGACAAAATTAAATAATCAGTGGAATCTGAATAAATAAGTTTAATAAATATATATATACAAATAATTTCAAAACAAATATTATTTATTTATTTATTTATTTTTATAATTTCAAAACAAATATAATACAACAGAAACTTGAATCTTAATTAAATTTTTCTTTTGATGCTATTTTTACATTTATATATATATGTGTATACATTATATATATATATATCTGATATATATATATACATATATATATTGCATACAAAAATATTTTGAATACAGAGAAATAAATTTCAATTGTACAATTTACTGTTTCAATATAAATATTTAAACACAGAATATATTTGTAAAATTTATCTACAAATGGAAATTTACACAACCTCGAATTCACAGTCATGAGCTTATTCTTTTACTGGTTCACTATTATTTTTAACACAAAACTACAGTAACACTGTTCAATTCCAGAATCCCAACAAAATTTCACTTTAAATCAATAACAGTCCCACCCCAGTAAAGCTTTCCTGATTGAAAAACAGTCCAAAGCATTTCTAAAGATTCGAGAATTTTCTACAAGCATTAAATTTCAATTCAAGAGAAAATTTCATTCACAGCAAGGAATTCTTATTTCATTTGATGCTATAAAGAAAATAATTTAAAAGAAGAAGGAGAACCTGGCGTCCTACGCCTGTAGATAACTGTTGAAGCTTTATCCTTCTTGCTGATCCAATCCTTCTAGCAGCAGCTCCAAGATCCTCCCTCAAACATTAAATCTTAATCCTCACATGAATTCTCCGAAGAATTAAAGAACACAATACTATATCAGAAAGATGACTGCCAAATTCACCAAAATCTGTTTCAAAGAGAGTGCAACAACCCCCTTCCAATTCAAAATCCTCTAATTAAAATCTCACACCAAAGTCTCTTCTATTTCTTTTTCTAGCGAATGCCAAAAGTCACTTCTTTTTGAAAAAATAAAATTCCAATCCATTCGAATCCACAAAAGATTGAGCTTTTTATTTATTTATTTATTTATTTATCATTTCCACAATCAATTTAAATAAACACATGCATATTAAAATAATTAAAAACAACTATTTACAAAATTTTCTTCAAAACACCATTAATATTTTTGCAAACTACCACAACTTTTATTTATTTATTCTTCATATTCTCCAGCTCTCTTCGACTTCCAAATGCTCTATAGGTGAAGTTTCATTTTTGGCTTTAAAACACTTCAGCTTCCTATTTCCTTATCCATTTAAATTTCTTATTAAAATAATTATCTTTTCAAGACTATTTTGTTCATAATGATTATTAACTTCAACAATTTAAATCAATTTATCTAATAATATCACTTTTACTTTTAACAAATTAGTTTAATTTGATCATTGGTTCTAAATCATTTGATTTGATTTAATTGATTATTATTTTAATTTCTAATCATATTTTAAATAACTTTGCAAATCACTTATGCTTTAATTAATTATTTAAACATGATTACTAACATATTATATTTTCCACATAATCAAATAACACAGTAATCAATGAAGCACACACAGAAACTTACACACAAGTCCAAAACAACCGACACGGAGGGGCATTACAGTAGAGGCCGAGGGCATTGGTCAGAGGCTCATGGGCACTATAGAGAGTGTATCCTTGCGGGAGGTGATTGCAGAGGGCATGGATATGGCGAGGGAGGCGGAGTACTACCGTGTTAGACTTTAGGAGTTGTGTCATGGGATTTTTGATAGGTTTTATGAAAAATATTGTTTGGTAAATGATATATAAAAATGCATGTATGGAGTGTTTGTTTTTAGATTTTCAAAATGCAAGTAAATAATGATAATATGATGGAAAATGAATGTTGTGTTTATGATATGCATCATGAATTTGTAATATGAATTGATATGAAAATGATAGGATGATTAATGAGATGAGATGAATGTAATGTGACAAATGATATGAGATGAAATGATTAATAATAATGTGATGTATGATAAGATGATAAATTATATGTGATGAAATGTAATGTTTTGTAATGATGATTAAGTGAAATGATAAAATGAAATGCAATGATAATGACATGTATGAAAATGATAAGTGATATGAAATGAAATGTATGATGATAAGTGAAATGAAATGATATGTGCGATAATGAAAATGATTAATGATAAGTAAAATGAAATTGATATGTGTGATAATGAAAATGATGAATGAAATGATAAGTGATAATGAAATGATATGTGCGATAATGAAAATGATGAATGAAATGATAAGTGATAATGAAATGATAGATGAAATGATAAGTGATAATGAAATGATAGGTGATAATGAAATGATAAGTGATAATGAAATGAACAATAATGAAATGATAAGTGATAATGAAAGGAACAGTAATGAAATGATAAGTGATAATGAAAGGAATGATAATGAAATGATATGAAAATGAAATGATAAATGAAATGAAATGATAAATGATAAAGAATTTGGATGATATGAAATGATAACGAATCCTAAATGATATGCAAATGAATGGAAAATGATAGATGATAGGACCTAGTTGAAATGATAATGAAGATGAAAGGTGATGATGAAACAAATGTCCGAATGTCCTCCACAAATAGTCCAAAGAGACATGAGCTGTTGATGTTCTTGTTAGCCCTTTCATAAACTCTGATGCAAATCTAGTATGCAGATATACACACTGATGTAAAATGAAATGCAACCAACTGAAACGAACCATTCGTTGAGCCTTTTATTAGCTTTCTTGAATCATCATAGAGCGTTTTAAAATGTTGGAAGTATGTACAAGCATCAGAGGGGAAATTAGCACCAATGATGACTTGAGTACAACTTTCATGATTTTTGATATAGCAAGCAAACACAAGCATCGAGGTATACTTGAACCAAGATGACCTAAACATTTCTTGCATAAACAAACAAAGACTAACCACTTTCTGATGCAAATGTGGAACTGTTGTCAATGATATGGATTTGTAAAGCATGTTTCACGACATATTTGCAACAGATGGATAGTTAACCTCAAGACAACAGACAAAGAAAAGTCATTCTCTTTCCTCACCACTCTAGTTTGGTACATCATCGAGTGTGCTCCAAAGAGATGATATCAAAAATGAAACAACCATTGTTCAAAATATAATACTACTATTCCAAACATTATTCAGATTTTAGATCATCCCGATATGAGTCATGATATGGTATTTGGTTGAAAACTATTGTGAGATAGATCAATGATTGGATAGCTGTTCATAAGATTCGATTTGTTTGTTTGTTCGCATGATTGGATTCGATGTCATTGTCTAGCTATTTTGGTAAAACCTAAAAGTTGGTTGCCCCCAGTATGTCAACGTTTTCCCCCAGTGTTGACACAACTTGCTGAAATGAATATGTACAATAATCAAGCCATGGTAAGACATTATTGTTCTAGGCAAATTATGACAGCATGATGCTGGTATGGGCCTAAGATGATGGAAAGATGCATGAAAATGGAGGCTGAAAAGCCAAGTGTAGAACATGAACTAATAGATGGAGAGCTACAAATAGCGTCTGTTCCCCAGATTTTCACTATTTGTTTTTATTGCATTTTTCTTGTCAATAGATTGCCTGTCGCCAGGTTTTCACCCTATGACTTTTTTTTATTTTTTATTTTATTTTTTTATTTTTTTGGCTCTACCGAGATGCCTGTTTTCCAGGTTTTCACTAGGGTAACCATTTTTTCAGGACTTTTTCCGTTGTTTTTGGATTTCTTCAGGACATTTTTTGATTTTATTTTTTTTGTATTTCTTCAGGATGTATTTTCTGCTGTTTTTGGGATTTCTTCAGGACTTTTTCTGGATGATGATAGCTGACTTAAACATAATATTTCTTCAGGTGCATGCTGTTGATGGGTTCGTCAAATAGGTCCCCTTATGGCGTCGATAGCTTGTAGGCTCCTGAACCGTAGATTGCGATAACCACATAAGGACCTAGCCAATTTGGTTCAAACTTTCCTTTTTTTTCTCTGTCTTGCTGATTGCGTGGGTTTTCTTTCAGAATAAGATCACCCACCTGAAAGGTACGTGGCTTTACTTTGTGATTATAGCTGTGAGACATAATCTGTTGGTATGCTTTCAAATGGTCAGCCGCTCTATCTTTTTTCATCTAAAAGTTCCAGTTCTTGCAGTCGGGACACTTTGTATTCATCATCTGTTGTGAGACCTTTTAGTGAGACTCTGAGTGAGGGAATCTCAAATTCTAGAGGAAGTATAGCCTCTGCTCCATAGACAAGAGCAAATGGCGTTGCTCCTATTGGCGTGCGGACATTGGTTCTATAGGCCCATAATGGGGATTGAGTTGAACATGCCAATCTTTCCCTGAATCATTCATAGTCTTCTTTAAAATATTCAGTATAGTCTTATTTGAGGCCTCTGCTTGGCCATTCCCTTGTGGATAGTAAAGTGTTGAATATCTATGCTGAATGTGAAATCTCTCACAAAGTTCATCAACATCCTGATTTTTGAAAGGTCGTCCATTATCTATAATAATGAAGTTGGGAATGCCATACCGACAAATAATATAGTTGAGTATGAATGATGATATTTGTTTGCCGGTAACCTTATTAAGAGGTACTGCCTCAATCCACTTGGTAAAATACTCTGTGGATGTGATGATGAACTTATGCCCATTCAATGATGAGGGATGAATCTTTCCTACTAGATCTAACCCCCATTGGGAGAATGGCCAGGTTGGCGTAAATGGTTGAAGTTCATGCGTAGGAGCGTGAATGATATTCCCATGAATCTGGCATTTTGAGCATGTTTTCACAAAAGTGAATGATTCTCTCTCCATTGTAGGCTAGTAGTAACCCATTCTAATCAATTTCTTGGCTAAGGTTAGTCCACTCGAATGAGTACCACAAATTCCACCGTGAACTTCTTATAAAGCTTTGTCAGATTCATCACGTTAAAGACATCGAAGTAAAGTACCATCAAGACCACGACGATAAAGGGTGTCGGCGATAAGAGTGTAGCGAGAGGATTGGTGGATAAAATTTTTCTTTTGGTTACAAGATAAATTAGGTGGTAAAATATCATCTTTTAGGTAGGCATAAATCTTGCCATACCAAGGTGAATCAGATCCTACCAAGTGGCAAATGATTTGGCTTTCAGGTGTGTCATAGGCAGGAGTAAATGATTGTTCCACCAGAAATTCATAGCGAGTCTGAGTTTCTAGGAGTTGTAGCAATGATGCGATTGTGGCCATGGCGTCAGCTGCTTTGTTATCAAGCCTTGGAATTTGTGTGAATTTGATGTTCACATAGTACTTCTTGAAGTCGTCAACCATCTTTTTATATGGCAACAATTTGTCATCTTTGGTCTGATAATCATCATTGATCTGATAAATGACCAACTATGAGTCGTCATACACCTGTAATTCTGTAATCCTCCATTCCAGTGCTATTTTAAGTCCAGTGATTAATGCTTCATATTCGGCTATATTGTTAGTGCACGGAAACATCAACCTATATGATTGAGGAATGGTGTGTCCTTGGGGGGTGACAAAGAGTATGCCTGCCCTCGATCCATGTTGAGTAAAAAAATCATCAAAATATAAGGACCATGTTTGTTTGGATTCTGCAGTAAAGACATCAACATCTGGAAATTCAATGTGCAGGGGATGATTTGCTTGCAGTGGTGCTTCAGCTAGTTGATCAGCGATAACTTGTCCTTTGATTGCCTTATGATCAACGTAATGGATATCAAACTCACTTAGAATCATTACCCATTTTGCTAACCTTCCTGTCAATGATGCTTTGCTTAACAAATACTTGAGTGGATCAATCTTTGAAACAAGATTAATTGTATGAGTTAACATGTAATGCCAAAATTTTTGTGAAGCAAAGACCACTGCTAGGCAAGCCTTCTCAATGGAAGTGTAGTTGAGTTCATGCCCTGTTAATGTGTGACTGATATAATAGATTACACATTCCTTTCCTGTAGAGTCTTCTTGCATGAGCAATGCCCCCAAAGATGTCTCTGTTGCGGCGATATACAAGATCAATGGTTTGTCTGGATTTGGTGGTACTAGAACTGGTGGAGTCATTAAGTACTGTTTGATTTGTTGAAAAGCCAATTCACACTTGTCATCCCACTTGAAAGGAACATTCTTATGCAGTAGATGTGTGAAAGGAAGACTTTTGTCGGCCAGTTGTGCAATGAACCTTCGTATAGATTGAAGTCGTCCTTGCACATTTGATCTCAATTGACTGATGTTCCTTGGGGGAGGCATTTCCATAATCACCTATACTTTAGCAGGATCTACTTCAATTCCCTTTTATGAAACAATGTACCCCAAGATTTTTCCAGATGTGACCCCAAAAACACATTTCTTAGGGTTCAGGTGAACTTTGAATTTCTCCAATCTTGTAAATATTTTGGACAATATTTCCAAATGTCCTTCTCTGGTGTATGACTTTGCAATATGTCATCTACATAATCTTCCATGAATGTGTGCATCATGTCATGAAAGATCGTAGTCATGGCTCTTTGGTAAGTAGCCCCAACATTTTTTAGACCGAAAGGCATGACGTTCCAACAATAAGTTCCCCATGGACATGTGAAAGCTGTTTTCTCTGGTCTTCGGGTGCAATCTTGATTTGGTTGTAACCAGAAAAACCATCCATTAATGAATACATGGCATGGCCAGCTGTCAGATCAACTATAGTGTTAATGTTTGGAAGTGGGAAGTCATCCTTAGGACATGCTTTATTAAGATCCCTGAAATCTGTGCACATTCTGACACTTTTATCTGGCTTGGATACGAGAACAATGTTGGAGATCCATTCTGCGTAGTCGATTGATCTTATGAAGCCCACATCAAGGAGTTTTCTCAGTTCTTCCTTAACCAATAATGCAACATGGGGGTGCATCTTTTTGAGTTTTTGTTTCACAGGCTTAACCCATGATTTGATAGACAAGTGATGCATGATAAGATAAGGATCAAGACATGGCATGTCTGCGTAAGACCAAGCAAAGTTGACTTGATGTGCTCTTAGAAACTCCATGAACTCTGGTATTTCTTTATCTGTCATTGATGTAGCTAACTGTAAAATCCTTGGTTTGTCTGAAGTTTCAAGATTGATGGCATTTGTAGGCTCAATCAAGATAGGTGATCGGTCATGGTAGTGCTCCGGGAGAGTGTCAAGATTCCCATCGTCTGGTGCCTTAAAAAGGTTTTCACCATCCGATACGCTCTTTATTTTATCTTTTGTTTGACCTAACACTGCCAGATTCTGGTTTTCACCATTAGATCTTTCTTTTTTATTTTTATTTTTGCAACTAGGAGAATTGACACTCCCCTAATCAAAGACTCTATGCCGAGAATCACTGGTGGAACAATCATTTGTGTCATCTGTGGAAAGGAAGTTGACGATAGATTCGTCACTTGGGAACATAGGTATATCAATAGGTTCGGATGAATCCCAATCAATGAGATCAGGATGGATCAAAGATAATGGGTCATCAGGTTGTGTGAAATTGGCAATGGTTATGGTCATAACGGAGTTGACTGTAGGATCCGAGGTATGAGGTGGATCAATGATGATACTATTCTCATGATAATCTTGTTCGTTTAAATTTGACTCAATATCACTAGAATCATAGTCACCTTGTAGTTCAAATTCTTGTGTTTGGGTCCCTGAACCTTGACCTTTGATTAGAATTGGGGCATACTGGTGTATTACATCAGCCTCTTTGTCCCTCCAGAACTCATCATTGTAAATGGTATCCCATTCATATTCAACAGAGTCTGTGTTAGAGTGATTATCCACGTAATTCTAAATTGTTGTCAAACATGCTTCTCTTGAATTTGAACCTTCTTGTAATGTGAAGACAGTACCATGTAGTTGTTTAGATGTTCCTTCTTTTGAGTTAGCATCATAGCCTAATCCAGTTTTCTCTTTTGCAGCAAGTCCTCAAAGGTGAATAGGCTCAACTACTCCTTTTCTTTTTCTGATAGGACCCTTATCATAGCCCATCTTCTGCATGATTGAATATCCTTTTCCATATATATCTGTTGGTAATTAGACATTAAAAACTGCTTCATCTTCATCTTTATAGAGCCAGTTTAGAATTTCTCTATCCTCAGGATCTTCCATGGGAAATTTTTCTTTGATGAATCGTCCATTGAACTTTGTGCTTGGCTTTGTTGGTGGTTGTATTGATGTTGACCCTGCTGATATTTGATGTTGTGTGATAGAAGGTTGTCCCTGTGACCGAGGTGATGTAGGTAAATTAGCCAAATAGAGAGAGTACTCCCCGACTCCATGGTCCTTGAATTTCAATTTCTTGTCAAAACTATTGGTTAACTGACTGATTTGTGTATCAATCTTAAGAGAAGTACTAGCATGAGCTTCTCGATTGTTAGGAACCAAAGTATCCTGGCTAGCTTTGATATTGGCACAAGTTTGGACCTTTGATTTATCGGCTGGTATCGTGATTTCTTGCCCATAATAAGGAAACTTAAGACATTGATGATAGGTGGATGGGACAGCTTGCATTTTGTGGATCTAAGGACAACCCAACAAGATGTATGCAAGATCACGGTCTAATACGTGACAGAAAGTATTTTTGATAACAGGTCCCACTCTTATTGGTAGCATGATTAAACCCTTAGACGCTCTTTCCTCATCATCATAGGCTTTAATAGTAATCTTTCTTTTGGGATCAATAGAATCCTTAGAAAATCCCAAAGCCTGAACTAACTTCATAGTACATATGTTCAAATCGACACCTCCATCTATTAGAACCCGTCTGACATGAAACTTGTGAACCATGACTTCTGGGTGTAATGATGAATTGTGAGGATGAGTTATGGAAACGTCATCTTTTTCAGAAAATGAAAGGCATGTGGGTGAGGACAAGTGTCCTACCATGGCTTGAAATTGATCCACATCCAGATCAATGGATACATTTTTTTCAACAAGGGCCTTTTCTAGAATTTCCTTGTGTGCTGGGGAAATCTTTAAGAGTTCTAAGATAGAAATCTAAGCAGGAGTTTTCCGAAGTTGGTTGACTAAGTCATATTGATGTTGAGGTGGAGGCCCTATGGATTTTGAAGAGGCACCCTTTAAGACGACTTTAGCTTGCACCCTTGTTGTTGCATTGACTTCTCTATATTCCGCCTTCTCTTTGACTTAATAACGTTGACCTGTTCATCGTCAGTGTAGATATGATTGATTATCGGATCATCAATATGATTGAAACTTTTTCCAGAAGACTCACCCTTTTGATAATTGGGTAAAGGATTACGAAATTCTTGGTGATCTTCGTTCGATTGTTGGTGTCCTACTTTGATGGTGTCATTTTCTATCAAATCTTGGATCACATTTTTCAAGGCTTGACAGTTATTCGTGCGATGGCCCTTGCACCGATGATACTAGAAATAGTATGTGTCATTCCATGATGGAGGCTTCACACTGGGTTCAAAATTTCGTTGAGGTGGTAGGGTGATAATGTTCTTTGCCATCAACTCTTTAAGGGCAGATTCTAGAGATTGACCCAGTGAAGTAAAAGTTCTTCTGCTAGAGAAGAATGAAAATCGTTGTGGATTTGTATTCGAGGTATTCCCTAAGGAATTGCTATTGTTAGTGGTTCCTCAGTAACCTTGATTGTTGACAGTCCCTCGATTGGGAGTAGAATGTTGATTCACATTGTTCCTTGAAGGAGGAGGATTGTTTCCTTGATTTGTGACCGAGTTGACATTGTTATGATTGTTGTTGCGAGGAGCACTTGGAGTACTAAGAACAAATGGCTTAGTCGAGACATGATTCACATCAACAACACCATCATTCACTACATTCTCGTTGCGAGTCCAAAATTTAGACTTGTCCTAATTGTTATGGTGATTGAATGAGCTAGGATTATCCTTGTCAAGTTTTATTATTCCTCTTTTGACCAAAGCACTTTCAATGGTTATAGCATCTTCAATCAATTTCTCAAAAGAGGGAGGACAATGTAAATTCAAATGATAGCTCATTTCTAAATTCAAGCTGTTGATGAAGGTGACCATCTTTTCCTTTTTAGGAACAAGACATGGATATCTAGTGAACATTCTTCTCCATCTCTGAATAAAAGTAATAAAAGGTTCACCAGATTTTTGCACAACTTTGTAGAGATCTATCATAGTGATTTGGTGTTGGATGTTGTAGGAATATTGTAATATAAATAGATTGATTAATTCCTCAAATGTCTTGATAGGAGGCGTGATTTTTGATAGCCATTCCATAGAGTGAGCTCCAAGACTCCTAGGAAACAAATGCATCAAGTAAGTGTCCTCATGAGCGAACTCTAAAGTCATGTTTCAGAAGTCTCTGACATGATCGATTGGATCTGCTTTCCCATTATAACGATCAAATTTTGGAATTTCACAATGTTTGGGAAATGGAATCATGTTGAGACTTCGATCGAAAGGATAAGGACAAATGTCCTCAAGAGTATATTTCTTTGTTGTGGCTACCCATTGTAACTCTTTAATTTGTCCTTGAAGTGCCTTAATTTGTTGAGTTAAAGCACTAAGATCAGATAGGGGTGTTTCGTCAGGTTTGCTCTTCAAATTCTCGGTATCAAAGTCATGAGGCAATTTAGCTCCTTGGTCAGCTAGATAGAGGAAATATTTTTCCTTATCGCGTTGCAAGATATTTTCTATGGATTTGTGGAATTTGGGATCTTGCTCAGCCTCTCTAAGACATTCTTCATCTCGCTCATCATCACTATCTACATGGGTTTTTCTCATGTCCCTGTAGTTGTGGAATGGATTTTCTTGTCTGTTATCCATGTCGTTGTTGAAAAGCGGATTAAGACTTATACTGTAAAGAGGATTACTGCTTTCACCTTCTTCTTGAGTGTTTTGGGTATGACCTTCTTGTTGGATTTCATCCTTCAATTTATTGTATTGAGATCTTGTAGAGATAGGCATATGATTTTGAAAATTTCTTCTAAACTTAGATCACAGTTCTGATAAGTGCAATAATGAGGATATATTGATCTAATAAGATGTGAATCCTATCATATGATCAAAGATGTTCCTAATTTTTGATTGTGGCTTCCAATGATGAAGGATGTCAAAATCCTGTTGGGGAAGTTGAATCAATAATCAGAAATTTGTTTAAAAAGTGCACTCATAAAGATTTGATCTTTGTTTTTCAAAGAAATATTTTAAAATCACTGAAGGATTTGACTGGGATGGGATGAATATTTTTTGGAAAAAGTGCCTCAAACATTACAGACCGAAACCTCCTTTAGAGCCATGTCGGTGTGACATTCTGATTGTCTGGCCGACTAGTAGTTTATTTTATCCAATTCTGAACAGGTCGCTATGACCTTGAAGAAGTCTTGCCGAAAGGTACATGGTGGGGTCTATCGCTGTAGCTTGGTGTATTCGCTATGACCTCATAGTGCTCGAGAGAGCCTTGGCTGAAAGGCCATTCATTTGTTTATCGGTGTGACTCTTAGCGACTATGATCTTCGGTGAAGCTTATGGTTCTTGCTAAGATGTCTCAGCGAAGTGTTGTTCTCTTGCCGATAGCATATGAATTGATGTCCTCGGGGTAACTTATTATGGCTCGGTGAGAAGTCACCATGAAATAAAATGTTATGCCGATTGTGTTTTATCGGAGAGACTTAGCCGAAGGAAGTGACTTCGGGAAGATGTCCTACCGAAGTGGATATGTCTTAGCGACTAAGACTTAAGTTGGAATCTTCGGTATATCTTAATGAACTCGGAGAAAGGTATTAGCGATAGAAGAAAGCTATGCCAACATGGACTACTTGGGAGTTATCGATATAACTCTTAGACTTCGTTATGAGGTCTGAGCGATAAGCAATTGTCTTGCCGATAGCCGATGGCTATCGGGGTAACTCTTGGCGATAGTCAGTCTTCGGTGAAACATATATAAATCGGTAAGTTCTCTCGGCAATGGACAAATGTTTTGGTGACAGGTGAACACTTCAAAGTAGCATATGAAGATCGATATGAACTCTTGGCGATAGGAGTAAGTCTTGCTGACTTCTACTTGGTGCTCGGAAGGCTTGGGGACTTTGGTGTAACTCTAGTGTTTCACTATGACCTTCTAGTGAAAAGCGATAAGTCAAAGCGACTATTGAGATTCTTGGTGACATCAGTATGAGTTCAATGTGGCATCGGCGAGACACTGTTAGTGTCTCACTGAGATGCCAATGCAATATGAATTCTGTTGACCGTGTATGACTTCTGATGTGGCATCACGTGGACGAATCAAAAGAGCCGAATTGAAACTGTTGGGAGTCTGTTCATTGTGACGGTTCTGTGAGGGAGCTTGACAGTTAGAAAATGAAATGGTTATAGTCAGAAGTTACAGATGTTTTGAAGGTTGAATTGTAGTTCGATCAACAGTGAAGTGCAAAGAATTCAAACTGTATCAGTGAAGGATTAAAATCTGTAAAGGCTGTAACCTGGAAGTTTTCTGTTCGAAGAAGGTTCATGATGAATGTTGCTGTATAATGACACCAAAAAGATAAGTCTGGAATTGTATGTAATTTTTGATTACTGAAATACAAAGTGATTTCTCTTGGTGTGGTGGGTTTTTCTCCCGTAAGGGTTTTCCCACGTATATCTGGTGTTTCATGTGTGTTTGTCTAAATACTCTGTTTCTGTAATCTGTCTCACAGTGCATCTTAACTTGACTGTAATTGAAAATTTAAAAGTACTTCTGCACTCTTTCCTGAGGTATTGACGTTAGGAAAATTGTTTTCCGCATCTAGTTTTCCTTACAATATTCAATAGAAGGTTGTGGTATATTATCAAACTCAAGAGGCTGCTTAAGATTATGCCGTTGAGATAGAGCTAATATTTGATGATAAGCTTGAGAATCCAAAGGATCTACAACATACTCGTTAGTGAATCCCCTAACAAAGTCTTGGTATCTATGAAGAAATCCGTGGTAATGAAGCAAGACGTGTCAACTTTTGTACAAAAATTTCCTTCTTTGCAATGTTTTCTTGTACCCTAAATGTTTCTTGGGTTTCTTGATCCTATTGGAAACTAATTTTTTGACAAATTTTGTTGATTTCCACTCTCTAAGCATGGGAGAGCTATTAGAGTTTTACTAGACCAACGATGTCAGAAAGTTAGGTGTCTAAATGATTTCAGTTTCTTTTTTTCATGTTCATTTCGGATGATCTTTTATCTAAATTAATGTGAATGAAAACACAACAAACACTCTGAATTAAATGGAATGTAACCAAACAAAGATAAAGCAAGCACATCCTATGGTAAATCCAGGACAATATCCGCTAGATTCCACGCGGGTTTCCCCAACCGCATATCGGTAGCGTGTGAATTCAGAAGCTTGGCTGCACGGGCTCCCCCTTACAGTGCACTCTCTTCTCAGGCCAACCAAGCTTCCAATCCCCATGAAACTCCCATGGCAGATTGATCACCTCTACTACAGACTGTGAAAGTGTGGATGCCTTCACACCGACCGGTGCTGTGCTAGCAAATAGAAGGTTTTTGGTTTACTAAACAATGGTGTTTAATTCGGGACCCCCGTTCGAGTGGCCATACATGGGGCAAGAGATTAATCACCAATTTAGGTGGCACTCCAGCCTGAAGAGGTTAAGCTCAACAGGGTTTATGGGAGTACTACTCTGTCCGTATGACACATCCGCACTTGTAATCTTAGGTTTTCCCTTAAGATTCACATTTGTATACCGGTCGGGGGTAGCTTGGCCTTAGCTCTATTACCAGTTTGAGTCGCGTTGGGGTGATGAAATCCCCAGGTAGGCCCAATTTCTAGAGACAATAATAATTTCTCTTACACCCAGGATCGCATCACTGTGCAAGGGGAGAGGATACTTTAGTTATTGTATCAGGGTTACATAGGGATAAAGTGGGTCTAGCTTTTTGATCACCTAGTTTGCATAGGGTGAGAGCATAATCACCTACCACTTTCAAGCACAATCAAGTAGAGTAAACAGATTCATTTTAATGCACCAAATCATAATGATTTATGTTAAGTGAAGATATTGCTTCACAACATGCATGGGGTTCATTTTAACTGCATGATCAAAGTGTGGCGACTATCCTAGATTGATTCATTTTTAAACTAGAAAAGATTCTGTCTATGGAATGCGTCAGACTCAGAATCCTATTTTTGTGTTACAACCCAGATGCGCCGAAACAGACAGTATATGCATAGAAACAGACCTTAAATGCACAGAAACATACCTCAAATGCGTAGAAATAGACCCTAGATGCGCAGAAACAGACCCTAAATGCGCTATAGAAAAATCCTAAATGTGCTAAAACAATTATTAAATGCGCTACTTTAATTAAATGCAATTTTAACTATGTAAATAATGTAGCATGGATGCTCTACAATCTACCTTAAATGCGCAGAAACAGATCCTATATGTGCTAAAACAGTCCTTAAATGCGCTACTGTAATTAAATGCAGATTTAACTTTAAATGTATTGAGACTATATGCTCTATTCTATCCCTCAGATGCGCTAAATTAATCCTCAGAAGTGTCGAAACAGTCCTCAGATGCGCTAAAATTTCTTGCAAAACAGAAACATTAAATTCCCAGATGCGCTGCAGAAAGGTGTGGATGCACTAAAACGTCGAATTTTTTCGAAAGCCGAACTCTAGAACGTGGAAACCTGTTAGAACACTCTACAGAAAAAGGTGAAAATCGGGGCAGGGCCCCACGGTGGGCGCCATTTTATGTGTGTATGAAAATATTCCTATTATAAAGGATTCAAAACACAATCAATAAAACATTATATCAAAGAAGCTTAAAGAAAATGTAAACAAACTCTCTATGGCAGCTTCTTCGAAGTCGTTCTACTGCTCTCTATCTCCAGCGTTTCGTTGATTCAAGTTGCTCTCAGATTTTGTATGCCAAGCTCAACAAAATGGACTACTAGAGAATGAGATTTAAATTAAAATGCATACTATACTAAGATGCAAGATTATTGCTATGATATGATAAAATTATTGCTAAGATATGATTATTGCTAGAATGCTAAAAATGCGAGTGCATGAGAGTATGTCTATCTCTGTGTGCATGTGTGTGTGTAACCAATGCTTGGATTTGCACATGTATTTAAAGAGTTTTCGAAATAATTTGATTGGCTACCATGATTAACGGTTCAGATCAAGCTTGTCGGGATGAACGGTAAGAGATTCTTGAAAGGTGAGAGAGAAATAGAAGGTTTCCTCTTCTTCAATTTTTCTCATTCAGAACTGAAGGAAGGTTGCTATTTGAAGAATGAGTTGAGAATGAATTTCATAATTAAATAAATAACTTATTTAATTATATGTGAGGATGAAATTAGAAGTTTACATAATTAAATAAGTAATATTTAATTATGTGTGAGAGAGGAATTTAGAAGGTAATTAAATATTTAAAATATTTAATTATGTGTGGAGTGAGAAAAGATATTAAATTAAATATTTATAATATTTAATTTAACTATGAGATGAAGCAGGTGTTTGGAGGAATATTCCATTATTTGAATTCAAATATTCAAATTTAGAATAACATGATAATTAATATAAATAAATTATAAAATTTATTTAATTTAATTAAGAGGAATATGGAAGATAGTAATAATTAAATAAAGTTATTTATTTAATTAAGGTAGAAGAATTTATAAAAGTGAACAATATAAATAAATAAATAAATTTATTTATATGTAGATGACTTTAGAAGATTAATTAAATAATTTATATTTAATTAATTAACAAGCTTGATTATTCCTAACCATTTTTAGACGTATACATTTTTCCCCTCTTTGAAGTGATGTGTGAAACGCATTGCTTCAAAGAAAATAAAATTTTTGCCCCTGATTTGCGCCATTTTATGTGTGTATGAAAATATGCCTGTTATAAAGGATTCAAAACACAATCAATAAAAACATTATATCAAAGAAGCTTAAAGAAAATGTAAACAAACTCTCTATGGTAGCTTCTTCGAAGTCATTCTATTGCTCTCTATCTCTAGTGTTTCGTTGATTCAAGTTGCTCTCAGATTCTGTATGCCAAGCTCAACGAAATGGACTACTAGAGAATGAGATTTAAATTAAAATGCATACTATACTAAGATGCAGATTATTGCTATGATATGATAAAATTATTGCTAAGCTATGATTATTGCTAGAATGCTAAAAATGCGAGTGCATGAGAGTATGTCTATCTTTGTGTGCATGTGTATGTGTAACCAATGCTTGGATTTGCACATGTATTTAAAGAGTTTTCGAAAGAATTTGATTGGCTGCCATGATTAACGGTTCAGATCAAGCTTGTCGGGATGAACGGTAAGAGATTCTTGAAAGGTGAGAGAGAAATAGAAGGTTTCCTCTTCTTCAATTTTTCTCATTCAGAACTGAAGGAAGGTTGCTATTTGAAGAATGAGTTGAGAATGAATTTCATAATTAAATAAATAACTTAATTATATGTGAGGATGAAATTAGAAGTTCACATAATTAAATAAGTAATATTTATTTACGTGTGAGAGATGGATTTAGAAGTTCGCATAATTAAATAAGTAATATTTAATTATGTGTGAGAGAGGAATTTAGAAGGTAATTAAATATTTAAAATATTTAATTATGTGTGGAGTGAGAAAAGATATTAAATTAAATATTTATAATATTTAATTTAACTATGAGATGAAGCGGGTGTTTGGAGGAATATTCCATTATTTGAATTCAAATATTCAAATTTAGAATAACATGATAATTAATATAAATAAATTATAAAATTTATTTAATTTAATTAAGAGGAATATGGAAGATGATAATAATTAAATAAAGTTATTTATTTAATTAAGGTAGAAGAATTTATAAAAGTGAACAATATAAATAAATAAATAAATTTATTTATATGTAGATGACTTTAGAAGATTAATTAAATAATTTATATTTAATTAATTAACAAGCTTGATTATTCCTGACCATTTTTAGACGTATACAATCACAACCACCACAAATTGAAATCAATGACAACAAAAACATAAGTGCGTGTTGACATTAATCATAACACCAACTACTCAAACTTGCAACACCTAAAACTATTAGATTTGCAAATATCAATGGTTGAACTTTTATTACTTATTAAATCACTTAAAGCCTTGACTCAATTTTTGTAAAATAATATTCACTTCAACATGTGTGTCTTGTGGTGAATTAAATGCTCAAGTGTTGAGTATTGATGTCTTCATTCTATAAATACTTCACCAACTTGATGTTCTTCATATCATTTATAACATATTTTATTTCTCTTCTCTATTCACAATTTCATTGTGATATTATGGAGTCTTCATGGCATGTCATGCTACCCAAATGTTTTTGTGAGAAAATAAACAACATTGCACATGATAGAAGAAAGTTGGGTATGGTTTTCACTATTCATTGTGTACAGGTTGAGGAGGCTATAAGAACAATTCTGGGTAGAAAATGGCTTCAGGACAACGTCTGTGCTCTATTTGTTGAGATAGCTTCTGCTTTCTTATCCAATTGTATGGATATTTTGTTCGATAAAGAGTTGGTGAAGATGCTGGAAATACATTATTTTTAGCCTTTCATTTACTCTCTTTCTTCATTGGAGTTGACACTAGAGTAGTATAATTTTGAATTTGGGTTAGCGCCTATTGGTGGAATCTTTCCCAAAGTTGAAATGGTTACAAGTCTACAATGCAAGTTCTTGTCCTGATTGTTATGATGTGAGGTCTAGTCTGTGATACAACAAATTAATCATTACAGAGTTTGGAGTTTTGGAGGAAGGATTTGGGTGATGCCCTTTTCTTCTCTTCTCTTACTTTGTTCAATTTAATTCACCTCCTTCTCAAACACCCAATTCAAGGCCTTTATTAATGGTAAAGAATTTTTTGTAATGAATTATGTCTATATTTTGTTGTACAACTCTTGCAATATGTATTTGAAGACTATTTTTTTGTCACAATTCCTTTTTGGCCAGGTTGGCTATGTACTTCAATCTTTAGCTACTTAAATTAAAATATTTTTCATAGCTCCATTCTTGTAAATCCTTAAATTTCTTTGTAACTTTTTTCAATATAAAAAAGTGGCTTTTAAGACTGAAAAGACATTTATAATTTTTGTCCGATTCATTTGTTTACTTCTTTGACATATACATGCTAAATAATGGAATGAAATAAACTTAGACAAATCAGATTTTTTTCCTTCAAGAAATTAAGTATTATCTATTTATGAAATATTTGTATACATATTTAAAACATAAATCAATACAATTATACAAATGAAAAAATAAAGTTGTCATCAAATTGACAAAAAATAGTAACACAAAAAATATCACAAATAAACTTAGACAAATCATATTTTTCCCTTCAACAAAATAAGTATTATTTATTTATGAAATATTTGTATGCATATTTAAAACATAAAGCAATACAAATAAAAAATGAAAGTTGCCATCAAATTGACAAAAGACACTAAAATTGTCACTATTGCTAGGGTTTGGTAAAATGTTGTCACTCTTGCTAGGCTTTGCTGAAATGTTATTTCTATTTTTTTGTTGACCTACTCCCCTAGTTCCTAGTGTCATTAGTCATTTTATTAAGTCCTTTGCAATGTTAAGTTACCAGCCCCTTGATCCTCTCCTAGCACTCACTTACGAAGAATATTTTGCATGTGCTTAATTAAATGACTTAAGTGAGCACTAAGCCTACACTTTATGGTTCCACGAGTCTGAAAATAGTTTTATAAAGGTTAATTTAATTTGCATGGAACCATGAAAAATGGGATAGGTGTCAATCAATGTCACAAGTGTCAATCAATGTCACAGGTGTCAATCAATGTCTTCCTTTTAAAGGGATTATGCGAATCTGTAAGATGATTCAAGAAGATCTATATGCGACTTGCAGAACCGCAGAATGGACACGTGGACTCATCTCGATTCTCAATGTCTCTAATGAGTTTTCTATCAAATGAAAATCTCATGAGGATTATGTATCTTAGCGCACTAAAGTATAAAACAACTTTAAAACACATGTTTATATCATAAATTACTCGACTGTTTGATGAACATTTGATGGATGGTTATAGTTGTATTTCAAATGAAATACATAGAGCACTAGGCTTGTGAACTCAAACTTTCAGAATCACCCTATAACTGTTAGATTTACAAAGATTAATGGTTGATTTTTTTTTGAGATGAAACATTTGAATGATGATGCCTCTCGTCAAAAGTGATCAATTAATATAAGGTACAAAAATGTAGGACAACTGTTCAATTTATTTCTAAGTGTTTGTACAAAAATGTAATTTACTAATTGTGTACTATGGAGGTAACAAGTTGATGTTTCATTCACTTTAATATTAAAAAAAAAGAAAAAGAATAAGTGAAATTTCTACTACTAAATGATTTTATTTTTAAGTAAGAGGGTCAACACATAGGGAGATTTCAGATTGCTCATTGCAGCGCACTAGAGAGATTCTGGGTTCCAACATAACCAGTCCACACCTATCAGTGTCTCTATGTTAATCTTTTCAAGAATCAAAATCTAAGTAAGTGAAAGAAAAAAATCCTATGTTTCATAATTTCTTAAATTCTTAATTTTTTCAAACTTTGGGTTCAGGGTTGAGAACTTGAGAGCCTTAAGAAAAATTAAGGACTTAACAGGGAATTCAAACTGTACAAGTATGTTTACCACAAATCCCAGACTAGTTGTTGGGAAAGGAAAAGAAAAACAAAATAGAAAAATAGATTATGTTGAAGTGCTTAAAACCTCAGGTTTCATAAATGAATACCATGATATTTATAATCCTAAAACTATGGTAGGCTTACCTCAAAACTTATATTTTCATGTGAGAATAAGGCTACAAAGAAAATGAAATTGTAAAATAGTATTAAAACAATGCTAATTAATAGTATTGGGGTGCAAGATGTTACATGAGGTTTTATCTTTCCCAAAATTTATCATGGTCTGTGCCCACAATTATGATGATAACAAAAAAAAATTGTTAATAAAGATAGCAAAGAAGAAATGTTATCCATTATTATAGAAGAATTTGGAAATGTGTTGGGGTTTACAATCAAAGAATTTAGAAATGTCCACATTGACCTAGAAAAGCTTGCTAGTGATTATGAAGCAGCTGATGAAAGGGAGAATTTTTTTTTCTAATTAAAATAGTTCAAGATAGAAACTTATTGAAAAATAATCATGTCTCCTTATGATTTGGGAATTTTTAAACCATGGGTTCAGGATACTATTTCCATGCTAGCATTTTTCCTTGGAATGGATAGCAATCGAGAAGTGGGTGCAAGCCTCCTTGAAATGGTATTTAATATCCATTATAATGAATGTAACATGTCAAATATAACTTTCTTGAGCACATTGTAGAATCCACGCTTAATTTTTTTTTTAATGATTAAAGGATATTCCACTAAGACATTTAGGTTCATAACTTGTATTATTTTTTTCTATTCAAATTTAGTGGATGTTTCAAACCAACAAGCTTCAGATTCAACCCTATACAAATGTTGAGAAAAAATCTCTTTAGTATATGATTGGACCACTAAGATAAGGATGCACGGTTCTCGAAGGAACTACAATAATTTTGTAGACTACATTTTAATCCATTGTATCAAAAAAATTACAAATACTCTAATGCCTAGATTGCCTATGTCTTGTAGAAATTACATTCAACTAGGAAAATAAATACAATTGGCTGATTGGTACTTAATGGAAGAATATACTGTGCTAAGATTTTATGGATCAAGAGTAGAGCCATACAAACTTCCAATACATGTGACATAAAGGGTTTTTGCATTGGAATATGTAAGGTAGATGGAGCTCATATTGATCAACTATACTTTGACAGTCAACAAAAGAATACCATATTTCCTTCTTTACCTTTCTCATGTGGATGCCGTTCACATTCGAGAGAAAAGCATTATCGCAGAATGCCTTTTGGCTTGATCAATGTTGGCGCCACGTTCCAACGGGCTATGGACTTGGATTTCCATGATGTGATGGGTAAGTTTATCGTAGTATATCTTGACGATCTTACGGTTTTTTCTAAAAAGCGTCATGAACATTGTTACCATCTAAGGAAAATCTTGGAGAGATGCCGACAACATGGTATTTCCTTGAACCCCCAAAAGTCAATTTTTGGAGTTACAAAAGGAAAACTTCTTGGTCACATGGTGTCCACAGAGGGAATCAAGATTGACTTAGAAAGAGTCAACAATATCAAATCACTTACTCTACCATCAAGCAAGAAGGCTGCCCATTCCTTCTTTGGAAAAGTAAACTTTTAGCGAAGATTCCTTCCAGACTTTGCAGAGAAGACTTGTCATATTATTAATATGATGAAAGGTAATACCACTTTTCATTGGACGACAAAAGGGAAAGATGCATTTGATGACATCAAGGAGGCCATTGCTTATGTTCCAGTGTTAGTTTTCCCTAACTACACCAAATAATTCATCATGTATAGTTATGCTTCCGAGCATACACTTTCGGCGATTCTGGTACAAGAAAATAGTGAGGGTTTTGAATCTCCAATTGCATTCATGAGCTGCCCTCTAAAGAATTATGAGTTGGAATACTTCTAGATGGAAAAGCATGCTTTTGCTGTGGTCAAAGCTATTAAACATTTCTGGTTCTACATTTTTAATAGCCATGTCAAAGTTCTAGTTCCAGATTCGACTGTTAAGTCCATCTTAACACAACAAGAATTTGGGAGGAAAAGAGGCAATTGGATTGCCAAGATTCAAGAATATGACATGGAAATAAAACCTCCCAAGTTTATACATGGGAAAGGACTGTGTTAGCTCATCGCTAAAAATAATCCTGAGGAAGAAGTTCCAAAGACTGAAGAGTCAGATCCGAGTGAACTTCCAATGGTTTTGTTCGTCAGTACAACTGATGAGTGGTATTCCAACATTTCCCATTTTCTCACTTATGGGGATTGTCCTGATCATCTAACTCCAAAGGAGAAAAGGACCATCAAACTAAAGTCAACAAACTTTGTCTTATGGGACAATGTTTTGTATAAGTGTGCAATGGATGGAACCTTTTTGCGATGTGTTGATCAAGAACAACAAGAAAGATTGCTAAAGTCATATCATGACTTGGCATGTGGAGGACACTTTTTAGCACCGGTCATTGCTCACAAGATCTTGAGAGTGAAGTACTATTTTCCCACACTCTTTCAAGATGCATACTCTTGGGTACGTAAGTGCAAGCTATGTCAATAGTTCGTAGGCAAGCCAAAGTTGGCGACTTTGCCTTTAAAACCCGTTGTTATTGAAGGGCCCTTCCAACAATGGGGAATTGACTTCATCGGTGCAATAAATCCATCGTCAAGTGCGGGACATACCTATGTCCTAACTACAACTAATTATTTCACCAAGTGGGTGGAAGCAATTCCAACTAAGCATGCTACTTCTGAAGTGGTATGTAGTTTCTTAAAAGAAAACATCATTTCCAGGTTCGATGTGCCGAACAAAATTGTTGCTGAAAACGCTTCTGCCTTCTTATCAAACGAGATCACTGAGTTCCATTTTGAACATGGCATAACTTTTTCACACTCTTTTGACTATTACCCACAAGGTAATGGTTAGGCTGAATCAAGCAACAAGAATTTGGTGACTATCATCCGCAAGCTGGTGGATGAGAATCAACGTTTGTGGCACAAAGCTCTATACAATGCTTTGTGGGAAGACAAAATAAATCTGAAGCAAGCGATTGGTATGTCTCCCTTTCAAATTTTGTATGGGTTGAATGCCGAATTCCCATAACCTTGGAACTTCGAGCCCTCAACTTGGCTAAGGCCATTGAGGATGAGACCTTTGATAACTCTGTTGATAAGCGTATTATGTATCTCTCCAAATTGGAAGAGAATCAAGTTTAGGTGGCCAACCACATCGTGAAACATCGGGACTAGGTCAAGAAGCTTTTCGACAAGAAGGCCAAGTCTCGAGATTTTCAAATTGGTGATCTTGTTCTCCTATGGGACAAGCAAAGAGAACCAAAAGGTATGCATAAAAAGTTTGATTCATTATGGACAGGACCTTTCAAGGTTCATTAGCTACATGGTGAAAATAGTTTCCTATTGGCATATGAGGATTGAACGCCATTTTCCCTTCCTCACAGTGGGCAACATCTCAAACACTTTACACAGTAAAGTGATAGGCGTTCAAATGTAAATATTTTTATTTTTAGTCCTTGTGTCTTTTTGTTTTAAATATTTTTGTTGTCATTGCCTAACTCCAAGCCCAATGGATGGATAAAGGCACTTGAATTTTGGAGCTCTTCTCCCTTCATTCATTTCAAAGAACGGTTGAAGGAAGATCCCCAGCAGGAGCCAGCTGTTATCATAGTATCTAGCAGCGCTCAATCCACTGATACCCCCTCTATGAAACTTGTCTGTTTCATAGGTTCATGGTGTTCAAGCATGCAAAATGAGGTCAATTTCAATCCACCTTGATATGCGTTCCAAAATCTCAAATATTCCATTTGAATGTCCTCCCCCATCTTTCTTTTGAATATCTTCGAAAAGAGCATCTTTGTTAGCTTCCAACATTTGGGAGTTGTGAAAATTGTCAAATATGTTAGAGCGCTGATTTTCAATGCTCCTACATTTTGACTTAGTCATTTTTTACACTTTGGTGTAGGAGCGTTGATTTTCAATGCTCCTACATATTGTTGCTTTTGAAAAAAATTGCACAAGTGGTGAAAATCACCGCTTGTGCACTTTGTGTCCATACTTAGTCATTTTTATGCACATGCGGTGATTTTCACTGCTAGTGCATATTTCCTAGTTTTCTCCATATGTTGTGCCTTCATTAAATGCGTGACTTATGTTTCATTTATTACACTTTTAAATCAATTTCAAGTGATTTTAGGTTGATTACTCATTTTACTTCTCCATTCATTCACTCCTCATCATGTTGAGCAATTACCAACCTCCTGCAACTCACGTTGTTGAAGATTTCTGAGCTTGCATCGTTCTAGGGTTTCACATTTTCTCCAGGTATGTTATTTTTATGATTCACCACGTTTTCTTCTTTCTGTTCCTTTTGTAAGCTCTGTAAATTTTGATTCAAATCTTCTCTTTAAATCTTATGTGTTTAGGTTTTAAATTTTTTTTCAGCATTTCAATTTCTTGTTTTGTTGAGGTCACCCCCTTATTTCCTCTGTCTTGTTTCATACGTTTTTATTTTTATGCCCTAGTCTCAATATCGCGCCCTATTTTCTAAGTTTCTTGTTGGGGTTTTTCTTTCATTCTTTAGACGTCCCAAGTCTTTGATTCCTTCACCACTTCACGATTTTCATGAACTCATCGAGTGGTGAGAATTTGAGAGTATGCGTTCCAGAAAGGTGGAGCCATATTGACTTTAAAAGATCATCACTTTTTGTGTTCAAGCGGTGATTTTCACCGTTCGAACACAAAATATCCCAAGTTCAAATGACATATCGGTGAGTAAACCCACTTTTTCACAAGAATTTTTCACAACTCCATGTAGGAGTGGTGAAAATCACCGCTCCTACATGGAGTGACTTTTCACTATGATGTAAAGCGCTAAATAAACCCGCCTTTACACTTCATCTTTTTTCCCAAGTGACCAAATGTGTCAAGGGGCTGAATTTTAGCGCCTTGACATATTTGGAAATTCTACATCAAGAACATGTAAGGGTGCTGATTTTCAACACCCTTACATATTAAACAATCTTTCTAAGTGTAGGAGCACTGATTTTCAGCGCTCCTACACATTTGGCAGTTTTTCACTTAAACACTTCAAAATCACTCTGTTTTCACTTTGAACAACATTTCTTCACTCATGCTTCATTTTTCATGCCTAATTACTCATTTCATGCTTGCTCCACATTGCTTACTCAATTCACACTTCCCAATGCTTCATTTTCACCTAACGTTTGTTGATTCACCATCCTTGCAGTTTCTCTCTAGATCTCACCAAGTGATCTTGAAAGTAATATTCTTTGGTCTTGATTCTTCTATATGACAAAAAAGAAGCCCCGATCGTCTGCCAAGAAAGAGGACAAGATGAAATATAAATACCAAGGTGTCTATCCCCCTACAGTGGTGATCTCAAAGGTGTACGAAATAAAGGACACCGAGGTTGGTCATCAAGACCTTGTTGAATTTATTAAAAGAACTGAACAAAAGCCCTTGGAAGAAAACTTGAGAGCTATTGTACATATCAATCTGCATCTGGTGTCCACATTCCTAACATCTTCTCATCATACAAAGTTCATCCTCCAGGTTGCTTCCCACTATATCTGAGAGAGCATAAGTGCGATAGATTCCTCAGGACAAGTGATGATGAAGCTAGACCATGAGTTCTTTGACATTGTGTTCAGAGTTCCACACATGGAAAGGTACACCGAGATCTCAATGCAACAAGCGCAAGAAGTTTATGATGTAGATCCAGCAAAGGCTAAAAATTTGAAAAATAGCCAATGGTTGAAAACACCTAGGCCTACTATCTCAAGGGGCTTCCTAGAAGTGACTTCAAAGAAGGATATGCGGGCAGTTCAAGAAGAAGAGGCCATAAAATATGAACCATCTCATTCAAGAGGGAAAGGACCTGTTTCTGAAGAGGTAGATTCTCAAGAAGAAGAAAATTCAAGCGAAGAATTTGCTGAAGAAGAAGATTCTGAAGAAGAAGACTTTGATGAGGAAGATGATTCCACAGGATAACAAGAGTCTAAAGATCAAGAAGGTGATAAACAAGAACTCAAGAATGATGAAGAACAAACTCTATCTCCACATTAGAATGTTGTCGAAGATTTTCTCCAAACGTCATTGCCCGTAACTTCAAATGTTCCTCACACACCTCCTAATCCTAATACTCCTCCACCTCCTTTTCCCACATCACCTCTTCCCACATCCAAAATACTTGCAGTGGACATTTCTCATCCCCCTGCAATGTCAACTGTGCTTGCCTCTCGTCCATCAGTTTCAAATACAAACTGCTGACATTTTGTCAAGCCCTCCATCATCCATTCCCAGTTTGTCATCTCCATCCTATGACATCACTTCTGAAGTTGAATTCAACAGGTTGATGAATGAATCCTTGCATGGTCAACTTAGTGTGCAATCTATTGGAGTAGTTATGACAGACACTACCCCAATTGTCACCATACTAGTCATTTCTACAGAAGCGACTATGCCAAAAGAGTTGATAGTCAGTCAAGAAGCCCATACTTCCTCTCTTCCCCCTTGGTTGGTATCTCAAGTATCAAAGAGAAAGAAACAAATGATCTCTCCAGAAGAGCTCAATCTTGAAGAGATAGCCCCTCCAAAATCCAAGGGGAAGAAAAAAGCCAAAGTACATTCCAGACTTCATGTTGACAAAACTGGCCATAAGTTTGCAAAAATTGGTATTTACCACTAGAAGAGGAAGGAGATGTAAATATGGTGGAATGCACCATCACTAGAGTCCAACTTGGCAAGGTGACAAATGAAAGTTCCAACATAGATGCTCAAGTAGTCCTAGATGCATTGGTAGGAAGGCTTGACAAAATAGAACAAGCCCGAGATGTGTACAAGCAGAAGGCCGAACATTATTCCACTGTTTTGAGGAGACTAGCAAGATATTCAAGTAATGCACAATCTTTGGCAATGATAAGCATTGAGGACCCAACTGTGAAGAAGGCTGTGAAGTTTTCCTCCAAAGACAAAGTGTTATATGATTTCATTGATGAAATTGTATAACATGGTTGACATATTATAATTGTTGCAGGTGAGAAAGCCACCCAAATATCCAAGCTCAAAACAGAGCTTGGTAAAGAAGAAAGTGTTCTTTCTCAAGAGTGCCAAGAAATGGAAAAATTCCTATCATTATGGTCACACATGAAACATGCAAATCTTAGCAAGTTGGTGGAAGTTGGGGTAATTCCTGACAGGGAGAAATATGTGGAAGTTAGAGAATCACTCAAACACCACATCCAAGTGATCAAGTCTCTTCTCAAAGATATCCACCAAGTGCAAGAAGATGTTGAAGGACATCGTTCTATCCTTGAAAAGGGAATTAAGGAGTTAACGAGACAACTCCTTGAAGAAAATCGTATCTTCCTCCTAGCCAGTGAACTTTCTGAGATCTTCAAAGAAGCCATCATGAAGCAAGTAGAGTGTATAGAATTTTCCAAGGCCTCCATGCATGTCATTTGTGATACACAGATAATTCTTGACAACCTCAAGATGCATCTTGATAGGTGCAAAAAGATTCACTCATTTTCTAGGAGATCAATCACCAAAACTCACACCATTGTGGATTATACAGTTGGTCCAAATGAGGCATTCGTCTTGGAGACAAGAAGGAGATATGAAGACTTCCACACCCAAAGCAAGGAAACATGAAAGCTTATTTTCTCCAGTGTCTAATATTTTAAGGCTTCCCTTTATGCATTTTGTAAATAGTTTTCGACATCTTAAATGTATTTTGAGCAAATGTAATTGCATGTAAAATCTGAGATGTTTTCCCAAAAAGATGGATAACATTTTTGACTAAGTGAAAGTTAGGTGATATTTTCCTAAATTAGCTCACCTACTTTCCTAATTTTGCTCAATTAATTTCCTAGATTTACTCTTCCCTCTCTTTTATAAATAGGAGGGATTTCTATTGTAATGGTCTATCTTTTATCTCTAGCAACAAAGTGCTGCTCATTTTGCAACAAATGTTTGAAACTTTGTGTTCAACTTTGCAAATCTGAATCTAATCAATAAAAAAGGAAGTTGCATACCAGACTTTGCGTTGGATCAATCATCTTTTAAATTTGATTAAGATCAATGGTAATTAGTGTGTGAGATCTAAGGGCTTTGGATAAATCTGTGTACACTTTGTGTTACACTCTTTATTCAGATTTATGTTTATGTTTGAATACTATTATTGAATGATCTACAAGACTTTGTGCTTGTAATTGTTCATGCTGTTCATGGAATTTTTGTATCTAAGAAGAATTTGTGCTTCTAATACGACAAATGTTGCATCTCTCACAGATCCATCGGTGAAAAGCTATAGAATGACTTTGTGCCTTCGTGAGCTTTTCTTTCTTTCTTTTATTGTTTATTATTATTAAACCTGGTATTCTAAGATTTGCTTTGACAAGATAGAGATATTGGAATTACTGCTTGTTTTTAGTTTAAATTTGTTTTGAATCAGAACTATCAACTGTGAAGCATTGTAAAACATCTTCTTTGAAAAAAGAGAGAAGCATGAATGTGACACACCCCCATCTCATAATTGTAGTGTATATTTTGTAAATACTTAATTAGTTTTACTTAGCTTCTGTAAGCAGTAAGAAGGGTGCCTCCCCTTTATGAGAGGAGAGATCATATCTCACACAACTGTGGTTGAAATCTAGGTTGTGTAATCTATTGAAAAGGTGATTACATAATTTTCACCCAACAATATTCAAGACAAACCATGAAGGAAAACAATGATCAATGCTAGGGCTAACCAATTAATAAGTATACACGTGAATAAGTCAAGCATACATGTGAACAAGGGAAGCATAAGTACTCAAATACATGTAAGCCTTGAAGTATACACACAAATACATTGTATACACAAATTAATACAAAGTATATTCATGAATACAAGGTATAGCATGAAAACACGTAAGTCACAAAGTATACATTGGAATACATGTAAGTCACAAAGTATACACGTAATTTGTAAAGTATACACTTGAATACACGTAACTCATATATATTGAACCATGGATTTATAATAAAAATATGGAAACCATTGATAAAATGATTTATATTAACCAAATAGCCATGTAGGAATACATCAATATATGTCAATATAAGTATTAAATATATACAAAATAGCCATATAGGCTTACTAGAATGCCATATAGGCATACAATGTCAAATATATGCAATACAAAATATGTACAAAAATGCCATATAGGCATACAACAAAGGGATATGGAATCAAAAGTCATTGCTCTCCATGCTCTTGAAATAAAATCTTGCCCTTTGCTTGTTGATCAGATGGCGATAGGTCTGTCACTCATTTATTTTGAGGTCGAGGAGTGCTCCTGGTGCTCCTCCTAGGGTTTAGTTCTTGGTCAAGCCTTATCTATTACAATAACAAGTAAAGACATTAATATATAGAAATTACATTATAAAAAATGATATATTTAGCAAAATAATCACTTACCGCCATCTAATGATCACCCTCCTCGAGGAAAATATTCAAATTCCCATGTTGAGGCCCTGTAGAAACCATCCAAAGAGAAATTAAGCTATGAATCAATAATGGTTTGATTTTTCACTAACTAACAGCTATAACAACGAATGCAAATTGAAATTTAGTAATCTACCTCATACCTCCACAAGGGGCATCGAAGAGTCTATAGCAGACGAAACACCAAGCTCCATTGCCCTATGAACATTTGGAGGTGTATCCGCTTCCAACATATGAAAATAAAACAATAAATTATTCAATCACGAAAACTCCAATACTGGTATATGTCATGGAAACTTATAATGTATTTGATAATGAACAAAATTTTGAGTACTTATTAAACTATATATTTTTGACTATCATGCTTACTATTTTCCCTATCCATAGCTTGTTCAAAAGTACCTATTTTTAGGCTTTTATCCATAGAAGCAAGGTGGTGAACCATTTGATAAAATGCTTTGGTAGACATGTACGATAACTGTGGTAGCATAGAGAAGGCGGTGAACTGTTTGAAAAAATGCCTCAAAGAAATGGGATCTCATGGTTATGGAATGCCATTACAAACAAATTTGTCATGGCATTCCATCACCATGAGACCACATTTCGTCAAGGCATTTTTTAAAACTACTCACTACCTTGACTATGATATTACTTACTATTATGCATTGACATATTTTTTCCAAGCATCCATAGTTTGTTGGAAAGCACCCATTTTAGGCTTTTAGCCATAACAAGGAAGTGATTAGTTTGATAAAATGCTTTGGTAGAAATGTATGCAGAATGTGGTAGCATAGAAAAGGCGGTGAGCTATTTGCAAAAATGCCTGAAAGAAATGTGGTCTCATGGTGATGGAATGGAATTCTATCACCATGAGATCACATTTCTTGAGGAATTTTCCCAAACTACTCACTGCCTTGTCTATGGTATTGCTTACTATTATGCTTTGATAGATTTTTCCAAGCATCCATAGTTTGTTGGAAAGCATCTTTTTTAGGCTTTTAGCCATAGCAACAAGGAAGTTCAAGTAGTTTGATAAAATGCTTTGGTAGACACATATGGAAAATGTGGTAGCATAGAAAAGGCGGCGAGTTGTTTGAAAAAATACCTCAAAGAAATGTGGTCTCATGGTGATGGAATGGCATTCCATCACCATGAGACCACATTTCTTCGAGGAATTTTTTTACACTACTCACTACGTTGTCTATGTTATTGCTTACTATTATACTTTGGTAAATTTTTTCCAAGCATCCATAGTTTTTTGGAAAGCACCTAATTTAGGATTTTAGCCATAGCAACAAGGAAGTGAGTATATTGATTAAATTATTTGGTAGACGTGTATGGAAAATGTGGTAGCATAGAAAAGGCAGTGAGCTGTTTCAAAAAATGCCTCAAGGAAATGTGGTCTCTTGGTGATGGAATGGCATTCCATCACCATGAGACCACATTTCTTCAAGGAATTTTTTCAAACTAATCACTGGCTTGTCTATGCTATTTATTACTATTATGCTTTAATAGATTTTTTTCCAAGCATCCATAGTTTGTTGGAAAGCACCTTTTTTAGGCTTTTAGCCATAGTAGCAAGGAAATCCAAGTAGTTTGATAAAATGCTTTGGTAGACATGTATGGAAAATGTGGTAGCATAGAAAAGACGGTGAGTTGTTTGAAAAAATGCCTCTAAGAAATGTGGTCTCATGGTGATGGAATCACATTCCATTACCATGAGACCACATTTCTTTGAGGCATTTTTTCAAACTACTCACTGCCTTGTCTATGTTATTGCTTACTATTATTCTTTGATAGATTTTTTTCCAAGAACCCATAGTTTGTTAGAAAACACCTTTTTTAGGCTTTTAGCCATAGCAACAAGGAAGTGAACTGTTTGATACAATGCTTTGGTAGAAACATGCATGGAAAATGTGGTAGCATAGAAAAGGCAGTGAGTTGTTTGAAAAAATGTCTCAAATAAATTAGGTCTCATGGTGTTGGACATCACCATGAGACCACATTTCTTTGAGGTATTTTTTCAAACAACTCATTGCCTTGTCTATGCTATTGCTTACTATTATTCTTTCATATATTTCTTCCAAGCATCCATAGCATAGACAAGGCAGTGAACTATTTCAAAATTTGCCTCAATAAAAAGTGGTCTCATGGAATGCCATGACAAGCAAATGCAATTGGCAGCTGCTCCTAGTTATTACCTATGTTATGTGAAGTAATTTCATCACTGCTTATGTTAACTTTCTAAACAACTATATTTTAACTTTGAAAATTTTCATCTATCAACATCTAGTTATTAGTTATGGAATGTGAAGTAATGCTTTGATTTTGAAAGATGTGCAATGCAATGTAATCAACGATATGAATATAAGCTACACAAATCTATTAAGTACAATTCATTAGTTAAATTCTTTATTCTATTACCTGTGTGAATGTTTGTCTAACTCCACTGGAACTAAGAGGTGTTCCCACAAAACCTCCAATATTAGCCTATTCAACATCCAAAATTAGATATTAGAATACCATTCATATAAGAATGCTATTAACATGTAATAAATTTATAATTGTTTACTAGTTACATACCTTAACGGTAGATGCAATGGAGTAATAAGCAGGTGTAGGGCCGGTGTATCTAGTATCAACACTGTGACCCTGGAATTTTATTAAAATCATAAAATTAAATTATTTAATCTTGCATTTCAAAATTGAAATTTAATAAATTAAATTCAATGAACATGGTAACATTTACCCGAGTATCGATGTCATAAGCCTCATTCAAAATGTCAGCTTCCCTCACCATCTCCATAGCTGCAGATGTATCTTGTGTAGCAGCCTCCTGAGTCTCGGTGGGGTCATATGAACAAGTTTCCCCGCAAACCTGACACAAATGGGGTGGAAGCCTACCACTCAAAGACTCCGCTAGATGGCCCTGTAATATAGGACTGGCATGCTGGATGACACTTTGGGTCAGAGAGGTGATAGCCTGCAAAGTGTCTACCTCAACACTCTCCTTCGTGATGGAAGGGATAACAATGTGCTCATGATTCGGCCTAGCGAGAGCTCATCTCGCTTGCAGTCTAGGATCTTTCCATGCATCGGGTCTATCTTGAGCCAACCCCCACCTCTCCCCTAGAATTCCCTCATATCAAAATAATTCAGAATTTTGTTCAGGATGAACTCACAATATAGTTTCCTTAGGAAATATTGTGGGATTTTTCAATTGTTGCATGGTGGGTAATCAAAAACCATGTACCACCTATCCCAAAAAAATTTCAGGTGATCCCTTGGTGGTGGCACCAATGGATAGGAAACCTCTTCGCATTGAGGCCAAGATTTTCATTTGTGCGTGGGTCGGTGAATAATGAGCACAAATCTAATTTTGTAATTTTTAGATCTTTAACATCTTTATATGATAATTTATCATGGTAAAAATTCCTAGCCGCTTGCCTCCTATCTTGCCAACCACTTAATTGTTTGTTGATTGCTTCTACATGTTTTAACAATTCTTTAAGTGAATTTGCAAGTGTTCTTCTCTCTATGGTTTAACCTGCTAGATCGTTCAACCTCGTGATTAACTCAATTTGTTTTTTATTTTTTTCAATTATCCCCATTAAATTTTGCTAGGTGCTAGGAGGATGTTGAGGGATTGGTGGAGGAGATTGTTGTTGTGGTTGTTGAACTTGAGGATTTTTAGGAGAGTTTTCAAGAGGGTTTCCAGGATCATTATCAATTCCTACAAATTCAACAAATGAATATAAAAAACAACCTAAAACTAACAAATTCACAACAAAAAACAAACAATCCTTACCTATTCAACATCCTCATCGATGTGGTAGCATCTTGGTAATGAAATAGCAACAAATTGACATAAAAATGCAAGTTTGTCTCCTCCTAGAATGCGAGTGCGCAAGAGAATGGTTTTTGGCCACAGGCAGCAGAAAAAGCTCAGTCAACATACCAATGGATTCAATTTTTGTTTTGTTTTAATAGCTCATAACGCGAGCACGGAATAGGCTCGGTGTGGCTGAGCCTTAGGCTTAGTCATACCAAGCTATAACATGCTCACGTTAGCCTATTAGAACATTTTTTAAATTTTGGCCACAATTTGGCTCCCCATCTTTTTGCAGCCGCCTTGCAATGAGATAAACTAACCTAAATTAATAATTAAAAAATCAATTCCTAAGTTTAGCTTAAGTGAATAAAGTAAAATGGAACCTAATTAATCAATCAAGACTAATTAATTAATTAGGAAATTAACCTATTACTGTGATTCCCCCTTAAGATGAACTTAGGGAGAAGCTAAAAAATAAAGAATACAAAATGGGTTCCGAAAAAAAGGTTTGATGAGGTACCTAAGAACAAACAAGAGATCTCTCAAAACTAGAGGAAAGGAGAAAACCTCAGGGGAAAAACTCCTCTCCAAAAACAAACAATTTTTCGCCTCTTGTGTATGTGCAGGTTCATAGGTTGAAGAAAAGTTGAATGTCTCAAAAGAGAAATTTTGCAAAGTTCCATTTGTTGTCACCTTTGTTGTCAAGTGATGAAAAATCAGATCCCCAATTTATTTCTAGTTTTTTTGACAGCATGATTTGGGGGAATCAAGAGTGCAAACATAGGAGCAAAGGACCCAAAAAGTAATTTTAAAAATCCCTACAAAGACCCATTCGCCTATAGGTGAATGAGTCCTTGACAACATTTTGAAACAAGCTTTTTATGACAGGTATGCAACATCTAGACCTTCTCAGATCTACCAAAACTTTGTTGTTTTTTTCTGTGTTATGCTTTAAATTGAAGATCCAAGTGTTATCTTGCATGATTGTGGTGATTTACTATTTTTAGTTTTTCTCCCAAAAGTGTTGTTTAGGTTAATACCCTCATCCTTAGTCATAAGGAAATCAATAGATTCCCCCATTGAGTTGACTCACCTAAGGGTTGTAAGTCAATTCTTTGTGGGGATCTCTTTTCCTAATGAAATAAAGGAAGATAGGGTCATCACCCCCATTTCCCCATTTGAAATTGGTGAACCTGATTTTTCTATGTTACATTTTGGTGAACCTGACTTTGTACAATAAAATTTTGAAAAATTGGAGTCTATTTCAGCCCTAGATATAGCACTAAGTTTGCATTAGATTTGCATTTGTTTCATTACATTTAGTGTTCTTTAAACTTGCATTAGTGAACATTGCATTTGGGGTTTAATTTTGCATGTTTGCATCCCTTAAATCTATAGAAAATCAAAAAAATTGCATTTTGTTTGCATTAATCTTGAATTGTACTTGCAACAAGACCATTCTTCAATCATATAGGTTCATATTTAGGTTCATTTATTGAATTCTAAAAAATAGTCATCTTGTTCATCATTTGACCTTATTTTCACTTGCATTTAGACACCCTAATCTAGAAAAGCCTATTACATAAATCTCTATTTGAAACAAGAAACAAAAATCACATACAAAAGCTCATAATTTGAAATTTTCAATTTTTAAAACCCCCGAGCAAGGACCCATTCGCCCATGGGAGAATGAGTCCCTGTACAAAATTTTTGACTAATTTCCAAGTGCATTTAAATCTCTGTTTTAGCTTCCTGTTTCTATTGTTCAAACTGTATTTTGAAATTCTGAAAAACATTTAGTATATGTGCAAGAAAAGATGTTATTTTGTCTTGTTTGTTGCAAACTCATAAAAATTCTATTGCATTTCAATATTTAAAATCATCAAACCTATAGGACAACTATTTACATTTCTGATCATTGCATAAGTTGGATAGATTACTTTTCATGTTAGCATGTTTCCTTTTCAAAGATGTGGTTTTGACATGGTCAGGAATGGATTGTATAAGTACAACATCCCCTCTTAAGATTATAATTTAGAGCAAAGAAATTAGGTCATTAAGAAACATGTTAGCCATCCTCCCATTATCTTTCCTAGTTATGAGAACATCTTAGTGCAAGAGAACCAAACCATTGACACATTTCTTAATATCACCTTGCCTATCCTTCACTCAACCCCTAATATCTCTCCCATTTGTGAGGATGATATGAATCAAGAGGATACAAGCATGGATAATCATGAAAGCCATAATTTTTCTTCTCCAAATACCTCTTCTATTGGTGAAAAAGGTATCTTGGTGAAAGAAGATACAATCATTGAGAATCATGAAAGTATTGTTTTTCCCTCTCCTTCTCCCACTTGGGAAGATATTATGACACAAGAAGGTGAGACAATTGAAACATTTCTTAACATCACTTTACCTAGTCTCCATTCATCTCCCAACATCTCTCTCACTAGTGAGAATGTTTTAGTGAAAGAGGATGCAATCGTGGACAATCATGACGATCATAATTGTTCTTCTACCAAAATATCTCCTATTTGTGAAGATGATATTTTGGTGTTAGGAGATCCAATGATTGAGAGCTATAAAAATCCTATTTTTTTGTCTTCGCCTACCTCTCCTACTTGGGAAGACATTATAGGACAAAGGGGATGTAATCATAGATAACCATGACAATTACATTCGTTCTTCTCCCAATACCTCTCCTATTTGTGAAGAAGAAATTTTTGTGTTAGAAGATCCACTCATCGAGAGTCATGAGACTCTTGTTTCTCCCTCTCCTAATGCTTCTCCCACTTGGGAAGATATAATTGAACAAGAGGATTCAATCATTGATAAGCAAGAAAATCATAGTAATTCTTCTCTTGATGCCTCCCCTACTTGTGATGAATTTATCTTACAAAATCTAACCATGGAATGTGATGAACATATTGTTTTCTTCTCTCCTAAAAAATATCCTACTAGGGAAGATATCATGGTGCAAGAAGATTATAGAATTGACATGTCTTTCAAACAATAGTAATGTGGCTTCTTTAGAGGAAGATGATAAGAAGACATTAGATTTTCCTTTGCTAAAAGACCATCAAAATAAGGATAAGTATTTTGAGGTTATGAACATTATATATCCATTAATTCCTCCTACAAGTCCTCTAATTATTGGACCTCCTAAGTCATCTCCTAAGCCACTTCTTACCATATACCCACCCTAATATCAACATCAAGTTCAAAAAAACCTGTGCTTATCATAGGACCACCTAAAAAGCAACCATTATACCCAGGAGATATCTTGAATTTTACAAGGCAACTTGATAGTAACAATGTTTCGCAGCAATCGAGTTACAATACCGTTTCTCACACATATAATATAAGGAACAATAGGAAACAACAAACCATTCCTGCTTCATTATCAATACCTCAACCTATTTTTCCTAGTGCTCCTCATTTTTTTTTGCATAATGGAAAGGAGTATGATCTTGTGGAAAAGCTCAAAAACACTCCTACTAAGATTTCTTTATGGGATCTTATTCAAGGATCACCTAATTATCATAACATGCTTCAAAATACCTTGCAACAAGTTGTGGTTCCTCCTAGTGCAAATCCAAATGATGTAGCAGCCCTAATTCAAGGAATGAATTCAATTAATATAGACATTATTTTTCACCAAAGTGAGCTACCTCCTTTGGAAGTGTAAAAAAAAATGAAGCTTTCATGATAGTGGCTGTCATTAATAGGCACATGAGATAAACTGAACCCTTGTTGACAATGGCTCAACCCTTAACATGTGTAGGATAAACCTGTTGGATAAGCTTGGAATGGATAAGACTAATATTGAACCTAATTCTTTGTCCATTCATGGGTTTGATAACGTAGGAAAACAATCACTTGGTGTGATCACATTATGTATACAAGTTGGAAAGGTCACATTATAAGCTCTTGTCCATGTTATGCCCCAAGATATTTTATACAATCTTCTTTTGGGTAGACCATGGATTCACAAAATGAATGTGGTGCCTTCAACTCTTCATCGTTTAATGAAGTATGTTTACAACAAAAAGGTTTATACAATCAAGGGCGACTTTGAACCAAAAGGTTGTTTGTACACTGAGAAAGATAAGGAAAGTCCTTTGAAAACATTGAGACCAAATTCAAACATAGAACTTGTGCAAGAAGAAGAAAAGAGAACAATATCGAAAAAGTTACAAAGCTATTGGATGATGATTGGAGTTCCTTAAATTTTACACCTACATTCATGGGAGAATACAAGATTACACACAAACCAGGAAAAGAGAAAGAAAGAAACATAATATCAACACAAGTTGAGTCATCAACGACATGTAAATCCACAACCTTTAGCAAAGAAGAGGAAAACACAAGTTATACATCCACATAGGAAGATCATGATCATGAGAAACCACCAAATCTAAAAGTGATGAAAAAGATTTATGGAAGAGGTTACAAACTTTTGAAACAACTTGGTTATAATGGAAAAGGATGTGGTGCTAGAGAACAAGGTATCTATGTACCTATAGAGCCTAACACACAAGAAACCACTAGTGGTATGGGTTATTGTCCCTTGAAAGAAATGAAAGAAGAAAATAAATCTTTTCTTAATATCAATGTCATCACGCAAAACACTCCTAGGACATCTTCAACCACATGTCTTAGTAATGATTGGGGTTCATTAAATTTTACACCCTCCTTTATGGGAGAGTACAAAATCTCACAATCTAAAGAGTCTTGTGCATGTATGACACCTTGTACTAAGCAAGAATTATCTTTGTCACAAAAGAAAGGAACATCTTCTACCATTGATCAAGAGAGTACCTTGCTGAAGCTTCTCCAAGCTCGCTTGATATCTATCCCTCCAAGAACATGAAAGAAATTTTATGATAAAAGTTCATTTTTTGCATATCATAGAGTTCATGGTCATTCAACTAATGAATGTAAGGCTTTGAGTGATAAAATTCAACATCTTAAGGACTATGGTACTCTTCCTTGTGTTGATGCACCTATTTCCTCTAATTGATATTGATTTTTATCCTATCATGTTGCTCATCACTATGTGGCATTGGTAGCTTTATGTCTCTTGCTCATTTCCATGTTCATGGTGGTACAATTTTAGGTGCAACCATATCTCTCTTAGAAACAACATGATAGTTCTTGGTGGTTTTATTTGTCTATATGATTCGGGGGCAAGGATATCTAGTTTTTTGAGGTGTGCATTGTTTTCAAGGATCACCCCTTCCTCTCTTTCTACTTAAAATACCAACATAGCAAGTATGTTGACATTTTAAGTGGGGGTATATGTTCCCCCATTCATTGTTTACATGTTCCCTTCTTAGTGATGATAGCATACATCTTTTAGGAAGTATGAACTTTTTATTCAAAGTGTGGTCTTCTCAATTCATATGACGCATCTTCCTCTTGGTGACATTGGGTTTGATGTCCTTCAATATTGTGACCTTTCTGAGCATATGAAGTTCCTCTTAGTGGTAATGCTATAGATTACATTACCTAGGTTGTGAATCTTTTATCCTCAACTATTCCTCTCTTAGAGACATTAAGCACGATGTTCCCTAAGGTGAGACCTTTCATGAACTAAGAAAAATCCCTTTGAATATCCTATCTCATTGCATGCAAAAACTTTTTCAAGGCCACCATGCATAACACAACTTGCTTGCCAGTGGCGCCTTTTTCACGAGTTCCTAGCATAATGCAGCTTGCTAGTCTTGTAACCATTTTCATGGCATCTTATCAATGTTATCAGGAGGTATAACTTTGGTATGGTTGATACATGGAATCTTGTAGACTTGGCATGAATTTCCCATCAGCCACCTTTTTGTGGGTTCATATCGACCTAGTGTGTGTTTCTCACTTTCTTGGGGGTTCACCTGGTGGACAATGAATTTCACTAGCCCATGTGAGCATATTCTTCATGGCCACTAAGCATAACACAATTTTCTTTCCTATGGAGCCATGTGTTTATAAGTGATTTTACATCCTTATGAGTGTATTTGATGGATGTGGCATAGCACAACTTGCTAGTCCATCTTTCTTTCCTCTTCTCATTAATTTTAACATTGTATGTTTGTGTATCTTGTCTTGTTGCTCCATATCATACATCTTGTGTATCCCTTTGTTCTTATGTTGGTTTTCCATGGGATATTAGATCCTGGGGGCTTGGTCACCTCCTTGATCTTTTTCATCCTATCTCACTAACATTTGTACACTTGGACCCCCTCTTGACACATATTTTTCTACTTTAGTGTAAGTTTTGTGCTTGTTCTCATCCTCTCACTAAAGTGGGTGCTAAATGTAGTGTATAAAAATGTACTCCTTTACATTTTCACACTTTTTTTGGGTCCCCCCAATTAAAATTGGACTTAATTATGCCTTAATAAGCCCCATTTCACATCTACAAGCCTAATAAATTACATTTTTTGAAGGGAAAACCTGACAACAATTAATGCCATCACATGTATTACATTACCTTGAGAAATTTGTGTTCCATGAATAGGGACCTGGGACCCATTCACCAATGGGTGAAATGGGTCCTCCCAAAGCCTTTGAACCCATTTTTAAAACATATTTTTGGTAGTATTTTTATAATCCCAAATTCAAATTTCAATGTTGGCTTGTAATATTTAATTTTTGGAAAATTAAGGATAGATATCTATAAATACAAGGTTATTTTATCAAATCAACATTAAATTTTAGAGAATTTTTCAATTAAGTTTTTGAGAGATCAATACTAAGAGAAATATTATTGTCAAGAGCATTCAAGAGTAGATTTATCAAGCATCTACAACAACAATAAAGATCTCAAGCATCATGTCAAAGTTATCAAGCATCATGCATATTTCTGGAGCTAACATTGTGATGTAGGTTTCAAGATCCAATCTAAGCATTCAAGCATTCATTCAAGTCATCAAATCAATATCCAATCCAAGCCATTTCATGCAAGTTTTAGTCCTTCAAGGATCTCCATTCAAGGGTTTTAAATCAAGGGTTTGGTAAGTTGCAACATAGAACTTGTTCATTCATCATTCCTTTCATGTTTCATTTCAATTCAAGGTTTAATTACTTGTTGATGCCAAAAATTGGCAAGGTAACAACCTTTATGGGAAACTCAGTTAATGGGGGACCAATTGCGCTAAACTGAGTGACCTATAGATTTTTAAAGAAGTCGGCTTCTTCTGTAATTGGGGTTTTGGAATGGGAAAATGAAGTAGATATAAAAAATAAAGATCTAACTAAGGCGATGCACCAAAATGTAGATATAGGAACGGTAAATCTATCTTTTGGGATATGATTTAAGGGCTCATTCAACAATCTGCTAAATTCTAGAATAACAGAAATCAAAGATGAAAACCTGAATAATTTATCCAATAACATAAAATAATTCCCATACACATTTACTGACAAGAAGAGTCAAAGATATGGTCTAAATCAACAAGTTTGCATTGAAATCATAGAAGTTCTGCAAATAAACAACTCAGTACAATAATGACACAGTATAATGTTTTATCAAATAGCTTAAGAAAACATAAAGGCTGAACAACGACACAGTCTGAGAGTCTCATACAATAATCTAAAAGCAATACAAAAGGCCTGGTGTCTTTCCCCTAATTTCTATGTATCTTCCGAACTCATTTTTGGAAGGAAGAAGTAGTATATATAGATAAAAATCCGACTGCCAGGTGGGTCAATAACATAAAAGATTCCCCCATCATGAGCGATGATACTCAGAGCAATGATTTCCCTTGGTCGTTGCAATAGAAAAGATTTAGGCCATAGAACATGGTCGCTTTTGAAATAGATGCATCCCCTCCGAATGATGGCAGTGGTCCCAACATAAAATCTTGCCAACATGTGTCGCTCACCTACAAGGGCAGTTATAACACATGGCAACCTGGCAGGGCTCGCTGCTCGCTCTCTCCTTCCCTTCGATAGAATCCCCACAGAGGAGACACATGGCAGCAGGTCAGAGCCTGTGGTTCGACCTCTTCATCTTACAATTAAAAGCTGTACAGGGAAGACAATGGAGAAGTCTTTGTTGCTAGCGTTGGTCAGGGTTCGCCAAAAAGTGAACGTGGATAGACGCTACATGGCACGCGGATGGGGTCTAGTTGAAAAGTGAAGGGAAGCAGCCTTGAAGTACCCGTGGTGTCGACACGTGGAAGCATGGCGAGGCTTTGAAGAAAAGCAAAGGAAGAAATCCCTTCAGAGAGCGGCCGACAAACACGTGGTGGCAGCAAACGAAGCTCTTCAAAGGGGGCCTGATGATGTTCAAATAGATGGGGCATGCACCGGTACTTAGCAAAAATAAGAACAACCCTGAGGGAGCTTGAGGAAATTTATGTCCACAACTTTTGGTGACTACTAGGGGCATTTCACCTACGAAACGAAGAACCCAAAATTTTCTAGTTCGCAGACCAAAGTCCTATCATGGGGCGACACAATCAAAGCTTGGAGAGAGCGGTTTGTAGAGACAACCAGTCATCCTTAGATGGCGTCGATATGTCGCACAGATTCTCTTGCGCCCTATGTAGATTGATCATTTCTTTGTATGGCAGTGTCATGGATATACTGGCCCTAGAATTGAGTTGGAAGAGTAGCCACGCTATCGAGTGAGTGACACCCTCAATATCTTCTACAATAGGAGGTTGACTAAAGCTCTGAAAAGTGGATGCGTCCTGTTGCTTCTCTTCAATCTTTGCTGCAATCTACTCTGCTGTGGCCAACAATTCATCTGAAAGGAATAGGGAAGGTAAGCCCATCTGAGTTAGCTGGGAGAACCTCGCTCGAATGCTATTCATGGTTCGGTCCAGTGTGGCAACGCACTCGCTAGCATGGAGGATGGTTGCATGGCAGTGGCTTTTTGGTCTTCGATCCTTGCATTTGCTAAGTCCTCATCCAGGACCATGTATAGCTTATCCAACAAATTTTTCACCTCAGGAACCTTTTCCACAATGGATTGTGGGAGCCGCTCAATCGCTCCACGAACTTCCCTGCCTAAACTTGTTGCCTCCACCATGAATTGCAATGTCGGCTGAAGAGTTAAGCATAAGGCCTTGAATTTTTCCCAATATGAGATATATAATTATTGAGCCACCAGAAGGAGATATGACTGGGCAGTAGGGGGTGGGGAAGAATCTTCAAAGAGCTGATCTTCACATCCCTTGAACTAACATCCCGTGTTAGTTTTCCAATCCTTTTGTTTGCGGCCGAAAGTTGTCCCTATAGGGTTCTCAATTCTGCGGACCAGTTTTCTTCGACCCAACTTTTGTTTTTTGATTCTGTTTCAAGGGAATACTTCATCTCCTGGACCTCATTCTCCAATTGATCCTTTCAGTCCTCAAATTTTGTGTCCTTTTGCTAAATTTTTTGCTCTAATTGAGCATGTTGATACTCAAACTCCTCACTTTTTCGTTGCATTTCCTGCTCCGCCCGAGTCAACTGGTCCTGATACTCTTGGTTTTTTGCTGCAGCTCGTGACTAGGTTGAGATCATAGAATTGGAACTTTGCAAGTTCCTCCTAGAGTTTATCCTGCTCTGTTTGTGCTTGCTGTGATAAATGTGAAAATTTTGCATCTCTCGCCTTGTCTTTTGCTAGCAGGACCTCGACTCTCTCCTTGACAAGTTTCAACTCTTCTTCTCTCTTCCTTAGCTGGCGACTGAACTTGAGGAAGTCGGTGGTCACCACTCATGTCTCCTCCATGGGCTCAACCTTATCCTATGGTTGGGCTACAATCAAATCGAGTCCCATGGCATACATGTTGTAATCATCGGGTTGCATCTCTCCATGTGGTTTGATGACGGTCAGATACATGGTTGCAAAATGCAGCGATTGCTGAGCCTCATTGAAAATAGTATGCACCTTTGGCTCTGCTGGCTTTTTAACATCCTTGGCCTTTTGCTTCTAGACCTTGATAGCCCGTGCCTGTTTTGTTTTATCGCCCTATGACATAAACTCTGTTGGCGACCTAACGAGTCCACCTGCGAAAGGTGCACTAGGAGGAAGGGTGAAAAGGAATGAGAGGGTAGTGGTTCTGGGAAATTTCTTCCTCAGAAGATTGACTATTTGCAGGGAGAAAGGAGGAATATGCCAAATCCTGGTTTGTGAACCAGCGGGAGTACTCAAGGGAAGTGGTGGCAAAAGTGGAGTCATGGCAGATTCCATCTGCTGGGCGGACTGGGTTGGGGCTGACACAGTAGTAGCAAGTGGGGTATCAATGGAAGCCGCAGATGCAAAAGGTGAAGCAATAGTGGATACGGATTGGGCTTTGGTGAAAGGTGGAAAGGTCTACAGAGGAGTAAAGGAAAATGGTCCCGCCTGGGAGAACTATGAGAAACTTCCCACGACCATTATAGCAGAAGCAGAGAAGGAAGGGCTGACACTTGAAGTGAGGGGTACCACAGAGATAGCGAGAGGAATCAAATATTGTGAAGTAAGAGAAGAGGGAATGAAAAATACTTGTGGTGTAGATGATTGTGATCCCTGGCTTGTTGCGGGCTCCTGGCTTCCTTCAGTCTCCTGTGAACCCTCTCCAGAAGCTTCCTCTAAGTATTGTCATTTGATGGGCGGGGAATCATCCACCTCTATAGCCTCTAACTATTGTTGTGAGATTTTTCTAGTTTGTTTTGCAGTCCAGGTGCAAGTCAGCGAGGCCCTCGCACATGATATGTTCACCCGCACATTTGAAGAAACCTTGCTAGGATGCTTCGTCGCATTCTCTTTCAGCTGCACTGGGGCCATCTGTACTTCTATTTCCTTCTCCTTTCCTTTCCCAGTATATGTTTTAGCCTCCTCCGGGTCGATATATTCATCATCACTTGCGTCGGAATTAGTATGCGCGTCATTCCATAATTTATCGAATCTTTCACCCGTCTCTATGCTGTGATAAGGGGCATCAAGGAACTGGATTTCTTGTTGATAAATCCAGAAATCCCCAATCCTTTCCTTGCTCCAGTTGAAACTCCTTATCAAATTATTGTGAAGGGTGGCCCCTATTTGACACTTCTCATTATACTTTGCTGACCGAAAGTAGAACTTGAGCCATGGCGGTCGAATATCTTCAGTTGGAATATGAGCTAGGTCCACCAACAGATCATCCTCATTCTTCAGTGGATTCCACCACTTCTCCCAGTAAGGCCGGGGGCTATACGTTACCTTGAGATGTTTATTTGGTAAGTCATTATCGGGGTTATAATGCCATTCGTCGCAAATCCATACTAGCCCCAAATGAGCCAGCTTCGCCTATAGCAGCTTATGCTTCTGCTTCTTGGCCATAATCATCGTTTTAAAGCTCAGCGGGTAGATGAAAAATCCTTTCTTCTTGGCTTGGCCTCCACAAAAGGTATAGTCAATAAGTGATACTTTCTGAAACATTTCGAGGGCCAACACCCGATTTGTGAGACATGCCGGAAGCCAAAATGGTTCCTTGGTAAAGCCATGCATCCGAATGAATGTGAAATCTTCTCCAAGAAACCAGTCACATTTTAGAGTTAAATTTTGCATATACTTTGTCCAGTCTAAGGTGAGTTGGTAAAGACCACCATCCTCTCTCAAATCTCTTAGAGTCGAAGTCAAGAAATAATCCGAAAATGCATAATAATCATAAGTCGAGGAGAGGAGAGGGGTCCATACAAAAACTGGCCTTCTTCTTCCCTTTTCATAAAATATAGCCAACCTCACATGTTTTTTGAAGAAGTCAAGGTTCTGATGCAAAAAGATATGGGTGAGGAAAGAAGGAAACCTGAACCTCTATTGTGTTTTGTATTCCCTTATCTGGCTCAGCATCTCCCCGACGATGAATTTGGCGAAGTCATACTAGAAAAAGGAAAGTTGCCTATGTGACTAAAACCCCAGACCCAATTGAAACTTCTAAACATACCTGTCGATGTCTAGGCCACAAAAAAAGGCCATCATTGAGAAGACATCCTGTAGGTTCGTAGGGAATGCATTTTGCGCCTCCAGAATCTATGTTGGATTTTTATGATCTTCCTTCGGCCTTCTGGTTTCTTTGTTATAAAAATCCAGAGCCAATTTTTTGGTTCTCCATATTTCCTCCCCCTTTCCTGGAGTGAATGACTCCATTTCGTCCATTTTGGAGCTTTGTTCAGGGATACATAGAATGTTCTAGATAGCTTCTATGCATATATTAACTCTCAGCTCCTGACCCTCGATGGTGTTAGTATCTGGGTTGAAATGATTAATGGCCTCGTCGACTAGCTTTAGGTAGCAGTGCACAAATGGGACCATATACTATGGAAGCCCGTTGAACCATTGCTTTTGTGTTAAAGAATCTGGGTCGCTATGTTTCTTCATTCTCTCACAGGTCGCCTCCCTAAGAGTCTTAGGGTTCTTTTTGAGGATGAGATCATGAATGGTATCCCATTCCTCCTTTATTTGGATTTGGTCTCTGTGGGTTTTTTTCTTTTCTATGGCCCGCACGTTTACCCACTCCAGTTTCTTTGGTATCCTAGGTAAATTGTAAGAGACGTATTCAAAGATATATGAAGCTGATGCTGCACGCATGGAATCAAACAAGCTTTGTGTTGCATCTCCTTGCATTTCTATTTGAGAACTTTCAACCATTTTCCTTTTGTTGTAGATTTCTGCTATGCTCAAATTTTTTTCAATTCACTTCGGTTCTTTCTGCGCTCAAAACTCTTTGCTCTAGGTAGTGTACTCAAGAAGCTTTCACAATGTTAGCTTTTTGCATGCAATACTTAGCTATTTCTTTCTTGGGTTAGCCAACAACGGTTGCCTTTTAGCATTAAATTCAACATGTACTGCCAACTCTTTTACTTGTGCAAAATGAATTTCTTGCCATTTTGAAATGACATAAATTCATAATGACATTTGGTAATGATGTCCTACAACGCAATTTTCTTAGGAAATTAAGCCGGTAATTTGAAGGTGGTTTAGGCTTTCAGATGCTCTTGCAATTAATATCCTAAAAGAAATAATTAAGCCAAAGATGTAATGAGTACTTGAAAAGATATGAGTTCCTCCTTGGAGTTTGAGAAGCGCCTGCAGCATGACACATTAGCACCTGGCCATATAGACTATCACATAGGATTGTCACCAGCTTATGCTAATTAATTAGCTCTTATTAATTTTGCACGCAACAAATTGTACCTAGCAGACACAACTGGGTGGGAAACTCGAGCAAGCTTTGGTGGGATTTTCGAGTTGCTACTCGATTAGCATCATGCTTATGGCACACAATTACCTTGCATATCCTAGCTATTTCTATAAATAGGCTCTTAGGCAATAGCAAAATCACACTTAGCGATTTGAGAAGAATTGGTATTAGGCAGTTAGGCAGAATTTAGTATTAGCAGTTGCATAGAGCTAGACTTAGGCAGTTGTGTAGAGATTAGCACCATGAATACTCCCATTAGGCTAGTTTGGAACAAGTCTCAAACAACATTCCTAGGTGAAATATCAAATACACGCCTGAAGGGAATGACCAAGAATAAGCATTCACTAGCCATAGTAGCGATGAAGTGGGTTCTGGGGAGGGATTGCATTGAGTACGAGGATAAATATAGGGTCAATACTGATGTATGTTCTCACTTTGTTGCCTCGTTACTTCATATCCAGGTTCCAAAGCAGATGATTCTTCGCCTGGTGCTTGTAATATTCTTGAAGAAGTACCTTGGAGGCCTCGGTGAGGTGGTGGCGAATGTTGTGTATGGTATGGGCATTCTGACGGCGAACGACCTCTACAAGCACATTGAGGAAGATGTCGTGGTGCCATGGGTTCTGTTTCTGAGCGGGTTCTACATTCAAGCTCATGAAGAGCATCACCAGAGGGCCATTCGTGTCTATCATTTCCTGCTACGCTGCTATAATGTAGTGCTTTTCTATGGCATAGAGTGGTACACTGACTTCAGGGATTTGGTATATCCCCCGCCACTGGCCATTGCTCCTATTAATGATGTTGTTGATGGTCCTACTGCCATTCCTAATGCGCCTATCAATGATGATGTTATCTCAGATGCTTCTGTTGATGTTTCCATTACTCCTGCTTGAGACAAAAAAAACATTTTTATTTTTTAAGAAATCAACACTTTGTTAATTTGTTTTTTGTATATATGCCTAGAAAAGGGCTTTACCGTACATATATATGAAGAAGTTGCAGAATATATAGATATACTTTTAAATGTATGGCCTCAAAGCCATTTTGAAAATATATTTATTGAAGTATATATATAATGAATATATCGCTTATACTAAACTTCTGTCTCCTTTGCCTTTTGATTCTACAAATATGGGTTCTCTTTTCTTCATTTCTTGAGTAGCTTTTCAATTTTGCACATATGGGTTTATTTCAATTCTTCACACATGAGTTCATTTTTCTGCTTCATGGGTTGCGAGTTATCTCTCTGTGCATCTTGCAATAATGGGTTATATCTATTTCCTTGCTCCCTTGCACTAAGGATTTTAGTGAAAGACCGATTGACAAAAAAATGAAGGAAAATAATTACAATATTTACATATTTACATTGGCAGAATAATACTGAAGCTTAATTAAAAATTTTTAGGTGAATTTCATTAACCAGAATACCCAATGCTTCATGCTCCATATTTTCTAATTCAAATGCATTATGTTGCTTGTACTGAATTATTCTAAGAGGGCCTTCCCATAGACTGTCAAAATTTCCATGTTGGCTAGGCTTCGCGGTCCTTTCATTGAACTTTAATACTAGGTCCCCACACTTTAGACCTTGGTCCGAAGCTTTCTTGTTGAACCATCTCTTAACCACCTACTGGCGGTTGGACATGGCTATCAAGGCCTTTTCCATTTTTCTTGTACCTCTAGCAACTCGGCCAACCAAACCTCCATGGCACCATTTTCTTCAACCTCGAGAGATTTGAGCAACTGTAGTGCTAGAATCTCCATAGAGATAGGCAATAACACTTCTTTCCCATACACTAGATCATACGATGAAGTCTTCAGTACTTTCTTGGGAATTATGTGGTTAGCCCAGAGCGTTTCCCAAAGGTTCTTATGCCATTCTCTCTGATGTTCCGACCCGATTCTTTTAATGAGTTGGACTAAATTTTTGTTAGTTGACTCGGCTAGGCCGTTCCCCTGTGGGTAGTAATTTGATGACGTTTTCAAGAATATGCCATGCATGAGTGCGAATTGACATACCTTAGATCCTAGGAAAGCCTTGGCATTGTCGAAGATGATGGTCCTTGGCGGGTTGAATCTCATCACCAGTTCCTCAAGGAAATCCACTATCTCCACCTTCATTGCATTCTTTAGAGGCATAGCTTTGGTCCACCTAGTAAAGTAGTCCATGGTCATGAGGATTCATTGGTGTCTGGTGCTGGAGGTGGGGTTGATAATCCTGATGAAATCAAGACCCCATTGTGTGAAAGGCTCATCAACCACTATCGGGTTGAGAGGCATTGCAGAGTTTTTTCTTCTTCTTGCGAAGAATTAGAATTCTTTGCAGGCTTTCACCAAGGAGTGTGAATCATTAAATAGCATAGGCCAGAAGTACCCAATGCACATGATTTTGATTGCAGTGGTTTTCGTAGAGAAATTTCTGCCTGCGAGACTGTTGTGGAAAGTGTCAAGAATTTTCTTCGCTTGCTCTGTGGTGACACACCGTAGTAGTGTTGGAAAAAGTTCCTCAAGCTTACTGACATGGAACTCCTGAAAGAGAAAAATCAGTGAGACCCTTGGAACATCTTGCCGATAAGTAGCTATGTTCTAAAGTCTTGAAGGGATCATATCGGTGTGACCTTGGACCTATCTTGCCAATGAAAGTCATTGGTATGACTTGAACTGTCGAAGTGAGATTCCAAACTCATTTCGATGGTAGATGTCTTGCCGATGGAGATCATCAGGGAGACTCTTGTTGATGGACATGTCAGGGTGACTTGAACTATCGGAGTGAGATTCCAAACTCATTCCGATGGTAGATGTATTGCTGAAGGAGATCATTAGGGAGACTCTTATCGATGGACGTGTTAGGGTGACTTGAACTATTGATGTGACATTTCAAACTATTTTCGATGGTGTTACTCTTGCCGAAAGGTCTGGACATCGGTGTGACTCCTGCCAATGAGGTGATCGGGGTGACTTGGTTTGTTAATGAGACTTTCTAATCTGATGTGGATAGTATTACTCTTGCCAATGGATCTTCTCCTAATGAAAGTCGGTGTGACTCTTGCCAATGTACGCGGTCTTGGTGTTCTTTGGGACATCAGGGAGACTTGAACTATCAGTATGATATATCAGTTTTTCGCCGATAGCATTGGTCATGCAGATGGTCCTATGGTTGGGGAGACTTCATTAAGTCTGAGCGATAAACCAGTAGAAGGCCGTGGAGCGTGCAATGGTCAATGGACAATTTGGCATTGATGAGACACATTTTGTTCCATCACCAATAAGTGATACATTTGAGAATCATTTTACCAAATGACTGTCCTATGTGGTTTGTCTTGAACCAATGAGAGAAGTAGAATGTAAACCGGTTGGCAGTTGAACTATTGTGACCGTTCTCTTGTGGGAAATGAATAGACCGCTTGTAAAAGTGTGAATAGTTTAGATTGAGAAAGGATTTGATTGATTGAGCAGAGGATTGTTCTGAGTGTGTGAATTTTATTGTATGCTGTAGAAGAGCATTGTAATAGTGATGTTTTGTACGAGGTTGATCAGGGGAATGTTGCTGCTATAAAATTGACATCTGAAAGTGAAGTTTAATCTCTGTATGTAATTTTGTTTACTACAATACAAAGAGGATTTACTTGGTGTGGTGGGTTTTTCTCCCGTAAGGGTTTTCCCACATAAATATGGTGTCCAATTGTGTATGTGTCTATTTCTCTATAATGTTATTGTTTTCATGTGTATCTTATTGAATTGTAATTGCAAAATTTAAAGTCATATCTGCATTCTTCTCTGAGATTTGGCATTAGGAGAGTTTGTTCCACACCTTAAGCTTTCCTTACAAGTGGTATCAGAGCCTGTTCAGTTGTGTTATCCTTGTGGGTAGGTTGGGTTTTTTGTGTCAATTTTGTTCAGTGGGAGTCTTGTAGAATCTAGTAATTTAAATTATAGATTAAGATGGCAAGCGCATCAGGAAAGATTGAAATTGAGAAATTCAATGGCAGCAATTTTGAGTTGTGGAAACTCAAAATGGAAGATCTGTTGGTTGATCGTGATCTTTGGATTGTTGTGTCTAGAATGAAACCTTCAAGCATGAAGCAAGAGGATTGGGACCTTGCAGATCAAAAATCAAAGGGGCTGATAAGGCTCTATTTGGTAGACTCTATTCTTGTAAATGTTCATGAAGAAAAGACTGCATCTGCTTTGTGGAAAAGACTGGGAGCTATTTATCAAGGCAAGTCCCTAGTGAATAAGTTGTTCTTGAGGAAGAAGTTGTACTCTTTGAAAATGTAGGAAGGAGCATTTGTTGCTGATCATTTGAATTCTTTCAACATGTTGATTTCTTAGTTATCATATGTGGGTGTGAAGATCGATGAAGAAGATTGATGTATGCTATTGTTATGTTCTTTGTCAGATTCTTGGGATCACTTGGTGATGGATATTGGGAGTATGACATCCACTTTTAATATGGAAGACATTGTTGCTTCCTTGTTATTAGAAGAGATGAGAAGAAAATCTTCTGAGATGGTGAAGGAGGCTCTTGTTGTTTGATGCAGATCAAAATAAAAAGGAAAGAAAGACAAGAAGTCCAAATCAAAATCAGAAGGGAGATCAAAGTCTCTTGGCAAGAAATCCAAGGTGAAGTGCTGGAATTGTGGGTAGCCTGGTCATGTCCGAAAGGATTACAAAGAGGAGAAAAAGAAGAAGAAGAATTCTTCTGACAATGATTCTTCTTAGAGTGATGTAGATGCCTTCATTACAGCCTTGGCAACTCAGATGTCAAATAATGTTTGGCTGATTGATTATGGAGCATCTTTCCACATGCCATCTCATAGAGACTGGTTCACTAAGTATGAAAAATACGATGGTGGAAGGGTGTATTTTTCAAGCGATTCATCTCTGGAAATAGTTGGTCATGGAAGAGTCAGAATTTAGTTCCCTGATGGAAGAGTGAAGGGAATCAGTGATGTAATGCATACACCAGGTCTGGATCAAAATTTACTTTCTATTAGTAAGTTGAACGATGTTGGAGTGCAAGTCACATTCTTTGGAAATGGCTATAAAATGACTAGAGGCTCAGTGGTGTTGGCTAGGGGTGCTCGTATTGGTACTTTGTATAAGATAGACGTACTTGCTGTTCAATGCAATAGTGTCTCTGCAAAGTCACAAAAGGCTACTCATGGAGAGAAGGAGGAAAAAGTTCCTGATAGTGCAAACTCTATGGAAGTTAAACTTCCAGCAGAAAAGACTATGCTCTATCATCATAGGCTTGGCCACATTGGAGAAAAAGGTTTAAAAACTGTGAAAAATAAAAACCTAGTTGAAGGGCTTGATGACTGTAACCTTGAAATCAAATTTTGTGAAAATTGTATATATGGAAAACAACGTGTTTCATTTTACTCCAGTCCTCATAAATCTTCTGGTTTACTTGATTACATACATTATGATGTTTTTGGTCTAGTAAATGTTCCTTCTTTGTCTAAATCAAGATATTATGTATCGTTCATTGATGATAATTCAAGAAGGGCATTTGTTTATTTTTTGAAAAGTAAATCAGAAGTATTCAGTCATTTTAAGGAATTTAAAAACCTTGTGGAAAGTCAAACTGGAAGAAAAATAAAATGTTTAAGGACTGAAAATGGTGGTGAGTTTTGTTCTGATGAGTTTGAAAGGTACTATAAAGATCATGAAATTAAAAGACATAAAACTACACCCTACACTCTACAACAAAATGGAGTTGCTGAAAGGTTCAACATGACAATGATGGAAAGAGCACGAAGTATGTTGAGCAGTGCTGGATTGGAGGAGAAGTTTTGGGTTGAGGCAGTTGCAACACCATGTTATTTAATAAATCGTTCTCCAAATTCTGCTCTTGTTGGGAAAACACCTTTGGAAGCATGGTCTGGAAAGAAGCCCTCTCTGAGACACATTTGTGTCTTTGGCTGTGAGGCATATGCATATGTGCTGAATGAAAAAAAATCTAAATTGGAGAACAAGGCTGTTAAATATATTTTTATTGGCTATAGTGTTGGCATAAAAGGATACAAGCTTTGGAATCCTGATACAGAGAAGGTTCTGTACAATAGAAGTGTTATTTTTCATGAGCTGAAGCCTTCTACTTTGGATCTGCAGTCAGAGATAACATCAAAAAATAAAAAGGATGTAGTTGAAATTCCTTCGACACCAGATAAAGAGGAATTGAAAATTCAAAATATACTTGAAACTGAGGAGATCTCAAGTAGTTCTGAGAGTTCTAAAGAAGAAGAACAACCTCAACCTCAGCTCGTGAGGAGGTCAATAAGTGAAAGAAAGCAACTTGATAGGTATGGTTCTCTATGTTAGATTCTACTTGTGCCTATGCTTTAATTTCTAGCACTGATGAGCCTAGGAATGCCAAAGAGGAAATTAGAATGCCTGATTCAAACTCTTGGTTGGAAGCCATGAATGAAGAAATGGAATCATTAGAAAAGATTGGCACTTGGAGTTTGGTGCCCTTGCCTAAAGGCATAAAAGTTGTTGGCTGCAAATGGGTATTTAAAAAGAAAATAGGACTATATGGTAGTGTTGAAAAGTATAAGGCGAGGTTGGTTGCGAAGGGTTATTCCCAGGTAGAGGCAATTTATTATGGAGAAATTTTTTCTCTTGTATCTAAGCTGACGTCTATCATATTTCTTTTGTCAATTGCAGCAGCGTATGACTTAGAGATTGAATAGATGGATGTGAAGACAACATTTCTTCATGGTGATCTTGAAGAAGAAATTTATATGTCCCAGCCTGAGCACTTTGTGGAAAAAGGTAAAGAAAATATGGTTTGCAAATTGAAAAAATCTCTGTATGGATTAAAACAATCTCCTAGAATGTAGTACCAAAAGTTTGACATGTTTATTTTGTCATTGAGATTTGTAAGATCAAAATATGATCATTGTGTGTACTTCAAAGCTAAAAATGATCATGTTCTTATTATTGCTCTCTATGTTGATGACATGTTGTTCATAGGCAATAGTAAGTTAATGATTTCTGATCTAAAATCTCAGTTGTCTTCAAAGTTTGAAATGAAAGATTTTGGTGCAGCTAGGTATATTATGGGAATGGAAATAACTAGGGATAGAAAGAGCTGAAAACTTTGGCTCAACCAGAGTAAGTATATTAACATTGTTTTGGAGAGATTTTGTATGACTGATTGCAAGCAGCTAGTTCTAGTTTTGCAGGGAACAAAGCTATCTATTGAAGATTGTTCAAAATCTCCTACTGAGATGGAGGACATGACCAAAGTTCCTTATGCTAGTGCAGTTGGTAGTTTAATTTATGCAATGGTCTATACAAGGCCAAACATTGCCCAAGCAGTGGGAGTACTTAGTCATTTTATGGTGAATCCTAGAAGGACACATTGGGATGCTGTGAAAAGAGTGTTTAGATATCTGAAGGGCACTTCAGAGTATGCTTTATGTTAGAATGGAAATTTGGTTGAATCACAAAGAACTCTCAACATTTGTGGGTATGTGGATTCTGATTGGGCAGGGGACATTGACAGTAGAAGATCCACTAGTGGATATATTTTCATGATGAATGGTGGTGCAGTTAGTTGTATGAGTAAGCGATAGTCTATAGTCGCTTTGTCCAGTACAGAGGAAAAATAAATGACAGCTACACATGCCTGTAAAGAAGCAATCTGGTTAAAACGTTTGTGTTCTAACATTGGGTTTGATGCAGGGAAAATTATAATTTACTATGATAGTCAGAGTGCTATTTGTCTAGCAAAAAATCCTACTTTCCATGCCAGGATGAAACATATTGATGTGTAGTATCACTTTGTACGAGATATGGTGGAGGATGGAAAGGTCTCTTTAGAAAAAGTGGATACTCTGGGAAATGTTGTAGATGCTTTGATGAAACCAGTGAGCACAAACAAGTATAGGTGGTGTGCTAGTTCGATGGGCCTTGGTGCCCATGAATTTCAGTAGTTTCATTGTGCTATGGAGGTGTTAGTAAGATCTTCATCAAATGGGAGATTGTTGGAAAAAGTGCCTCAAGCTTACTGACATGGAACTCCTGAAAGAGTAGAATCGGTGAGACCCTGGGAATGTCTTGCTAATAAGCAACTATGTTCTAAAGTCTTGAAGGGATCAGATCGGTGTGACCTTGGACCTGTCTTGCCGACGGAAGTCATCGGTATGACTTGAACTATTAGAGTGGGATTCCAAACTTGTTCCGATGGTAGATGTCTTGCCGATGGAGATCATCAGGGAGACTCATGCCGATGGACATGTCGGGGTGACTTGAACTATTAGAGTGAGATTCCAAACTTGTTTCGATGGCAGATGTCTTGCTGAAGGAGATCATCAGGGAGAATCTTGCCGATGGACATGTCGGGGTGACTTGGACTATCGATTTGAAATTTCAAACTATTGTCGATGGTGTTACTATTGGCGATGGGTCTGGACATTAGTGTGACTCCTATCGATGAGGTGATTGGGGTGACTTAGTTTGTCGATGAGACTTTCTAATCTGATGCTGATAGTGTTACTCTTGCCGATAGATATTCTCCTGATGAAAGTCGACGTGACTCTTGCTGATGTACATGGTCTTGGTGTTGTTTGGGACATCGGGGAGACTTGAACTATCGGTATGATATCTCAGTTTGTCACCGATAGCATTGGTCATGTCGATGGTCCTATGGTCAGGGAGACTTCATCAAGTCTGAGCGATAGACCAATAGAAGGCTGTGGAGCATGCAATGGTCAATGGATAGTTTGGCATCAGTAAGACACATTCTATTGCCTCACTGATAAGTGATACATTTGAGAATCGTTTGACCAAATGACTATCCTACGTGGTTTTTCTTGAACCAATGAGAGAAGCAGAATGTAAATCAGTTGACAATTGAATTGTTGTGACCATTCTCTTGTGGGAAATGAATAGACCGCTTGTAAAAGTGTGAACAATTCAGATTGAGAAAGGATTTGATCAATTGAGCAGAGGATTGTTCTGAGTGTGTGAATTTCATTGTATGTTGTAGAAGAGCATTGTAACAGTGATTTTTTGTACAAGGTTGATCAGGGAAATGTTTCTGCTATAAAATTGACATCTGAAAGTGAAGTTTAATTTCTGTATGTAATTTTGTTTACTGTAATACAAAGAGGCTTTACTTGGTGTGGTGGGTTTTTCTCCCGTAAGGGTTTTCCCACATAAATCTAATGTCCGATTGTGTATGTGTCTATTTCTCTATTCTGTTATTCTTTTCATGTGTATCTTATTAAACTGTAATTAAAAAATTTAAAGTCATATCTGCATTCTTCTTCAAGTTTTGGCATTAGGAGAGTTTGTTCCGCACCTTAAGCTTTCCTTACAAGTAGAAGCCATTGAAATTCATTTTGAACAAGACTCCTTCGATGAGTGCATATCCGCTATTCTGTAGTTGGTAGAATCTTCTTTTCTGAGAAGGAAGGCTTGGAAAATATTTTCTAGTATGCATAAACCTTACTCTATCCACCAACCAACAACCTTTAGACTCAAATTCATTTGTCAGAACCAACTCTGGTTTCTCTTCTTCAGCCACCATTTCCTCATCGTGCGCAAAATATTCACACAGTCCTCTTCCTCAGACGGTCTTTGTAGGCTTGATCTCAATGTCATATTCAAGGATCTTAGTGATCCAATTGGTCCTTTTTTCTGTGATTTCTCCTTCCATGATATACTCACACACACTGGAATGTGCAACATAAAAAATCACCTTGTTGCAAGATATGAGATGTCGGAGCTTCTTGAGTCCCTTTACAATTGCAAACACTTACCTCTCAATGAAGTTGTAATTCATCTCATATTCCTTTAAGGTGCAGGAGTGAAATGCTATCAGATTTTTTCTCTTTCCTTCATCATTTTTTTGATTTAAGACAATAGCGATGCTTGACTTGCTACTGAATACATACATTATGAAGTCCTTCGACAGGTCTAGATTTACTAGCACAAGAGCTAAAGAAATAACGTCCTTAACCTTCTCGAAGGCTTCTCTAGCTTCTCTTGTGCATTTGAATAATTGATCCTTTTTTTAGCATCAGGGTGATTGGTTTAATTATTTGTGCAAAATCTGAAATGAATTTTCTCACAAAGATCACCTTCCCCCAAAAATATTGGACTCCTTTCTTGTTGACTGGTAGGGGAAGCTCTCTAATTTCCTTCACCCGGTAAGGATCAATTGCAACTCCTTCTTTTGGACACTACATGTCCTAATAATTTTCCTTGCGGTACTCTAAAGACACATTTTGAAAGGATCAGGGATATCCTAAACTCCTGGAATTTTTTGAAAACCATCTCTAGGTGATCAAAGTGATCATCCTTAGACTTAGAGAATACAGTCAGATCATCCAAATAGATTAGGATAATCTTGTTGATCAATTCGTTGAAAGCAATATCCAATGCCTGCTGGAATGTGGCTCCTGCATTTGAGAGGCCAAAAGGCATTTTAGCATATGTGAACATTCCCCACTTGGTAGTGAACGTTGTTTTGTGTCGGTCCTCTTCTTTGATCGGATATGGTTGTAACCGGAGAAGCCGACCAATAGAGAAAAAATTTCAAATTCTGCCACTGTTTGCAAGATTGACTTTATAAAACACAATGGGTAGTGATCTTTTAGGGATGCTATGTTTAGGTTCCAAAAGTCAACACATAGGTGGATGTATCCATTCTTCTTCTGAACTGGGACCAAGTTGGATACCCATGTGCTGTGTTTGATCGAGAAGATGATTTGGGATTGAATTAGCTTTGTCAGCTCTTACACCATCAAGGCTTCAATCTTCAGATTTACTAGCCTCTACTTTTGGCAGACAGGTTTTGCACCTTCCGTCAGCTCTATTGTATACTGGATGATGTCAGGATCATATCCCTTAAGGTCAGCATATGAATAGGCCACTACTCCTTCATACTTCTCGTAGGAGTTGATGAGCCTTTCTTTACCATGATGCAGAACATCCTTCCCGACTTTGAATTTTTTTCCATCTCTGACCTGAAGGTACACATAGTCGCTTTTATTCGCTACAAACCTCCTCTTGTCATTTCTCGCATCGTCACAATCAAATAGGTTTTCGAGAGTGACAAACCCTTTGGAAGGTTGTTAGACCTCAGTTGAATGATTTTTCCATCGTAGGCCTTGGCAATCTTTGGTTGGAGTTGCTCAGCGAACTCTCTTGACTACTGGATGAATGAGGCAATGTGTTCATCGCTTTCAAATAATTTCCAGCTTTGATCGTTATCTAGAATTTTTGGTCAGACTATTACATGCACAGAGTGTCTATTATGAATTAGGTCAGAGGCAGGGTCAAACTGAGATTCGATTGCAGCCATGCGATCCGAATCAACATTTTATTCCCGGGGCACTATCTAGATGTTGAAAGCTTCAAAGCCCTCGATTAGGTCCTAGACTCTATGTCTATAGGATCTCATGCGCACATTTTTGGTTGTGGAAAGCCCTCAGACTTGATTGACCACTAGTTCAGAATCTCTGAATACCGTCAATTAATTGATGCCTATGCACTCTACAAGGCTTAGACCTTGCACTAGGCCTTCATATTCAGCTTCATTGTTTGAACAAGAAAACTAGAAGCAGAAGGATCTCAGTATTTTTTCATTATGTGGGGATATCAAACATATCTTGGCTCCTATGCCAACTTTGCATCTTGCTCCATCAAAGTGTAGCATCCATAGCTCTGAGGCTTGATCACTTTCAGATTCCTTTAATACCTTCAAAATTTCTTTCTCTTCATTGTAGATGACATAAGTCCCCAACCTGGTAGCGTGATAGTTGCCAAAAGGATCAACATCTATGTATTCAATCAAGAGAAATTCCTCTTTGTCGGTCCGATCTCCAATCACTTTTTCATCCTCTAGTAACTTAGTGCAATACATTTCCTCTTTGCTGGCAGAGGTATGGGAAACCTCAAAGTTGATCATGGATTCATCGGCCACATGTTCTCAATGTAGAGGTTTAGATATTATCTTCGTTTTAGCTCCATGCTTGGTCCTTAGGATCAGGTGTGCCTAGTCCAAAGAAAGATACCCACCTATCTTTGAAGTGAATTCCTAGGATAAGAAGAGGCTGAAACATGGGAGGAACATCTATGACCACAGTATCTTACAGAACTGTGATACCAGGGCAAGAGAATAGAGTCAAGGGGAGGTCTTTGATGACACCTACGGTTTCAAATTTTCTCCCATCAAGCTACATAACACCCCTTTTTAAAGGTTCATAGCTAAGTCCTAAGGCTTCAACTATTTTCTTGGGCATGACTATGGTGCTAGTTCTAGAGTCAATCATGGAATTATGCAGTAGTTTCTTCCGCACAATAAGAGTCAGGAAAAAAGGTTTTAGTTTTGGCTTATCTCTAACCTCGGTAGAGGCTTCCTCTGTGCTATTTGTGAGAACTTTGGTAGGAGGTGATGGGTCAATGACCTTTCCCTTAGGTGATCACTCCGTTGGCTCAATGATTGGATCTTCCTAGAGAGATTTCTGTAACAATGTCCTCTGCTCCGAAATAGCTAAGATATCCCAAAGGGACACATTAGAAGATGATTTTTTCAATTTTTCTACACATTGAATGGTGGCAGATTTGAAGGCTTCTACTCCTTAGCCCTGGTTATGACAATTTCCCTTCACAGCGAAGATTTCTATGCAACTGCGGAGGTACTAGGTGTCTGGTCAAAAGCACTTTTGGGCTATAGAATGACTAGTTGCGATGCAACTGGTTCGACCATGAATCTCCTCTTTGAGTGAGTGTTGTAATGAAACTGCACTTAGAAGGTTTTTGATGTGGATGCATTATTGGAAAACACCGCCTCTTCTTCTTCCAACCACGAGAAGAGTGCGTGATCAAGAACAATATCTGTTTCTTGCTCCAGGGACATCCCTTGCATTTGCGTGGTGAGTACCACATTTTCCATTTGCGGAGAGGCATATACATAACCTCCATGGTCCGAAACTATGCCTTGGCTGCATTGCTCTGCCACCTTTTGTTGTAGGTGCAGGCAGTTTTGGGGTATATGTGCGTCGCTATAGGGGACCAAGGGTTGATATCATTGAATAAATTGTTTTTCCCCACCATCAGTTCTCTGCTCGAGCTTGGGTTAGCACCTTGTAGTGGAGTAGGCACTAGTACAATTTGATTAGTTATTTGCGCCTATGAATTTGTGCACAAGCCTCCTTGGAATTGGTTTTGTTGGTAAGAAGGTCTTCCACCATTTTAATTTTGGTAGGTTGGCTTCGGAGGCGCGAACTGGTTTCGCTTAATGATAATTATTTCGTTGGCGATTGTTCGTAACATTTCCTTGATGTCGCTCATCTCATCTTTTGAAGAGCCGGATGTAGAAGCAACGTTTTGTGGTGCGCCCGGATATGTGTACATGGATTGAGGCAGAGTAGACGAACTGGTAGATGGCATCTCCTAGGCGGGAACTGATATTTCAGTAAATATAAGCATGATAGGCCAAGGTGGCAACTTCCCAACGTCTATCAGATTGTTTTCCACCTTGACTACAATGTTGTATGCATCTGGTAGAGTGGTTCCGCCGAGAGAGTAGATCATCATCGAGATGTCAGCGTTGATGGATTTCAAGTAGAACATGAACGCCAACTCGGCCGGTGGGCGAATAGCAACCTGAATTCTCTGCCAAGTTATATGGAACTAGGTGTTGAAGTTGGTCATGGCTTCATAAGGGGCTCGCTTTATGATTGATAGCTGATGATATTGCGAAGACCCAAGTCTCTATCATTCGAGAATATTTCATAGAAAGGGTCTCCAAGTTGATCCTAGGTACCAATAGTGTTAGCTTGCAAAGTGTGGTACCAATCTAGCGCTTTACCCCTGAAAGAGGCTACTAGCAACCTTAGTGCTATATTTTGTTCAGTAACTCCGTGCACCAAACACACATCTGCCACATCTTGCAGATGTTTGGATGGTGTTCTTGAGCCATCTCTAGTAAATTTAGGTATAGCTTTTAAATCGAAGACCAGGATAAGGGCCCAAACGACGAGTGCTACTGGTGCTACAAGGGGACTTTCGACATCCCAAGCCACATAATTTTTGTTAGCGATTGACAACATGGCTAGCAGAGGGGGTGAAACGTTCACTATAGGGGTTCCAGCTTGTACTGTTCCTAGTGGCGACACTAACAAACCAGGGTTATTTGTTGTTTGGGATCTAGTAACAGGTCGATGGCTCATACACCCACTTTAGATTTAGGTACATTTAAGTAGTCCCACCGGGTGTGCCAAAAAAAGAAATTGTTGATGCAAATAATTGGCAAGGTAACAACCTTTATGGGAAACTCAGTTAATGGGGGACCAATTGTGCTAAACTGAGTGACCTCCAAATTTTTAAAGAAGCTGACTTCTTCTGTAATTGGGGTTTTGGAATGGGAAAAGGAAGCAAATATAAAAAATAAAGATCTAACTAAGGCGATGCGCTAAGATGTAGATATAAGCATGGTAAATATATCTTTTGGGATGCAATTTAAGGGCACGTTCAACAATCTGCTAAGTTCCAAAATAACATAAATCAAAGATGAAAACCTGAATTTAATTTATCCAATAACATAAAATAATTCCCATACACATTTATTGACAAGAAGAGTCAAAGACATGGTCTAAATAAACAAGTTTGCATTGAAATCATAGAAGTTTTGCAAGGGTGATCACATAATAGTGGTTTACAATTTTTGGCCAAATTGGACACTCAAATAATTTTTTTAACTAAATCTTCACGTTCGAGCACCTATAGTGGCTAAATCGTGAGGAATTTGAAGATGATGCAAACTATAGTTTCGTGACATTTTTTCTATAGATTCTAAAATTTTTCTTTTCAAAATTTTTGGAATCAGATTGCACTTCTTTTTCCATCTCCCTCAAAAAATAGTTTTTTCAGAAAACAACATTTTTAAAAAGTGACATTCATCGTATAACGCGTAACTTTTTTTCCATGAAGGATAAAATTCTAATTCTTTTGAATTTAGATTTGTAACTTTGATATCTAGTGCTTCCACTTGGTTAGATAGATTTTTATTGAATTTTTTTTCTTTAATCAAGTTTCAAAGTCAAACCAATTACAATTTAGACATAGCACAACCGTATAACGCGTAACTTTTTTTGTATGTATCAAAATTCAATTTATTTATTTTTGCTATAAAGGACTCCAATATCTGGTGCACTCATATTTTTCAATTTTTTTTGATAATCTTCTATGTTTCCTCATGCACAACAAAGAATTTGATTTTTGATGAAAAACCTACATTCACAAGAAATAAAAAATAAATATAATAATCAAATTAAATTTAATTAAAATTATACTTTTTTTGAAACTTATAATAATGACTACATACTTACAAAAAAGTAAATTTTAAATGAATTGATTTGATCCCCCAGAAGGTAAATCAAAAGTGGTTTTTTATCAGCATTTTGATAGGTGTAAAGGAGACTCCATTATAGGTATGGTTTAAAACTAGAGGGGTTCTATCCAAGGGGGTTTGGTCTAAGGTGGTTTGATCAAACACTATTCAATTGGAATCCTTTAAATGGAACTTTTCAAGGCTTAAATCATTATATTTTCTAAAAATATGCGATTTCAGCCAAAATCACGATCTCCCAGAAAGTGTAAACCACTATTGTGGTAGCACCCGCAAATAAACAACTCATTACAATAATGGCACAATATAATGTTTTATGAAATAGCTTAAGAAAACAGAAGGGTTGAACAATGGCACAGTCTGAGAGTCTCATACAATAATCTAAAAGCAATACAAAGGCCTGGTGTCTTTCCCCTAATTTTTCTATATCTTCCGAACTCATTTTCAGAAGGAAGAAGCATTATGTATAGATAAAAATCCCATCGCTTGGAGGGTCAATAACAGAAAATATTCCCCCATCATGAGCGATGATACCCAGAGCAATGAATTCCCTTGGCCGTTGCAACAAAAAAGATTTGAGTCATAGAACATGGTCACTTTTGAAACAGATGCATCCCCTTCGAATGATGGCAGTGGTCCCAACATAAAATCTTGTCGACATGTGTTGCTCACCTATGAGGTCAGTTAGAACACGTGGAAACCTAGTGGGGCTCGCTGCTTGCTCTCTCCTTCCCTTCGATAGAATCCCTGCAAAGGAGACATGTGGCGACAGGTTGGAGCTTGTGGTTTGACCCCTTCATCTTGCAATTAAAAGTTGCGCGGGGAAGATATGTGGAGAAGTCTTTGTTGCCAGTGCTGACTAGGGTCTGCCAAAAAGTGAATGCGGATAGATGCTACATGGAATGTAGATGGGGCACAGTTGAAAAGCGAAGGGAAGCAGCTTTGAAGTACCCGTGGTGTTGACACGTGGAAGCATGGCGGGGTTTTGAAGAAAAGCGAAGGAAGAAATCCCTTCAGCGAGTGGTCGGAGAACATGTGGCAGCAACAGATGAAGCTCTTCAAAAGGGGGCCCAATGATGTTCAAATAGATGAGGCATAGGTCGATACTTAGCAAAAATAAGAACAACCCAAAGGGAGCTTGAGGAAATTTATGTCCACATTACCAAAATAGGGTTTGACCAAGGCAAACCCCCATCCACCAAAAATAAACAATTTTTCCGCTCTTGTGTATGTGCAGATTCATAGGTTGAAGAAAATTTGAAAATCTCAAAAGAGAAATTTTGTAAAGTTGCATTTGTTGTCACCTTTGTTGTCAAGTAACAGAAACTCAGATCCCAAATTTATTTCTAGTTTTTTGATAGTGGGATTTGGGGGAATTAGGAGTGCAAACATAGGAGCAGAGCACCTAGAAAGTAAATTTAAAAATCCCTACAAAGACCCATTTGTCTATAGGTGAATGAGTCCCTAATAGCCTTTTGAAACAAGCTTTTTATGATAGGTGTGGGTGAGTGCAGAATCATGGGGGTCTAAAAAGTGGCAATATGACAAAAAAATGGTTGACGAATTTTTCTTTATCCAAATTTGATGAAATTAAAAGGGTTTATTGAGAAAATTGTTAGCTTTCCACTAATATAAGATATGCCTTATTTTGAATTTAATAGATAATTATTATTAATTTTCTACATGTATTATGACTAACGTCCTGATTGATAGGCTGATTGAAAAATATCTATAATTCTCAAATGATTTCATATTTTTTGAATCCAAAATATGTGGCACATTCTATGCTTCCCATAATATAGGATAAAAAAAGAAAAAATAAATTTCATAATTTTTTGACCAAGTAATGGTGGCCAGACAAACATGTTATAATATTTTTAAAAAGTTCTAATAAAAAAATCATAACTAATTATTTACTTGCAAAAATACTTACAAAAAAAATGTGACACATTTGAGCATGTGTCATTTACTTATATTGAAAGTTTCAAAAATAAATATTATTTTTTCTTGTACTTAGGTTGGTCAGATATACACCCGCTTTTCATTTTTTCTTAAAAATTTAGTACTATTGCATTGAAATTTCAAATTTTCACCAAATAGATTTACTTTTTTCTAAAAAATGACTAGTATCTTAGAAAATACATTCAATTTGCTACAAATTATATTCTTACATATTTTTCAAATTGTGTTAATAACCTATTAAATTTTTTATGTCCAGTTGCCTAAATTTGTTTTTTCTGAACTTTCATTGCCACTTAAGGGCCTAGTTTGGACCCCCATGATCCTACACTGACTCGTGTACAACATCTAGACCTTCTTAGATCTGCCAAAACTTTTCTCTTTCTATCTATGTTATGCTTTAAATTGAAGATCCAAGTGTTAGCTTTCATGATTGTGGCGATTTACTATTTTTAATTTTTCTCCCAAAAATGTTGTTTAGGTTAATACCTTGTCCTCATTCATAAGAAAACCAACAGATTCCCCCATTGAGTTGACTCACCTAAGGGTTGTAAGCCAATTCTTTGTGGGGATCTCTTTTCCTAAAGAAATAAAGAAAGATAGGTTCATCACCCCCATTTTCCCCATTTCAAATTAGTGAACACTATTTTTCTATACATTTCAATATTTATATATATTAATTTATTTATTTCCCCTGTAGTCTATATATATGTATATATACTCAATCAGATCGTATATATAGTTATATATATTGAAATCTTATATATACTTAATATATATATATAACACATTTCAATGATAGTCGATTTGACTATATATGAAAACAAGATTGGCAAATCGATAAAACAATTTGATTCATAACATATATCGCTTTATTCTTTTTTATCCTAATAGAATAAACCAAGACTTGACTAGGTTAAATCTAACCCTTTGACTCGACTTGACCCAAATTAGACAAAACACAATAATTGACTCAATGATAGGATTAGGGTAGACCTACGTGAGTGTGTGCATCAACTCAATTAGCATACACTTGTTATTTCTAAATATATTCCTCTCTGGTGATACTCTCCCTCTCCCTCTGGAAGGTAAGAAATTGGTCTTGCATTTCACTTAAAAATCCAATCAAATAGTTAGTCATTATTAATCACGTCATGATAATCTTGATTAAACAATAATAATAATCATGAAAATTAAAATACATTACATTGCATTTAATCTCATCATAATATTGTATAACATATAATCATTATTAGATATTAAATTATATTTAACGTAAACAGTTAAAAGTATTTTGTAAAATAAAATAGAGTGTAACAACTATTCTTTTGGTGGTGCATCTTCCTTGATGTCTTACCAATTACAATTTCTACTCACCCTTTCTTTAGTACTTAACTTTTATCAAGTTGCTTACTATGATCTTCTTAGACACCTCTATTTATGTCAAAATTCTCTCGACAATAAAAAATTATTTAATGATGATCCACATTTTGCACCATCACTAGATACTGATCAAATCCATGTGAAACATATTACCCCCTTCTCCTTGGTCTAGCTTTGTCCTTATTATCAATTTCTTGCAAACTTGGATTTATCCTCAATGAATTATTATTCCGGGAGTATTATTGCCTTTAGGATACATCTGAATCAACTTTAAAATGCCGCCCTACATCTTTTCACTAGGCCTTTTGAGTATTATTATTATTATTATATGGGACTCCTCGTACTCCCGATATGAGGGAGGCACCTAACTCGTGCTCCACAATACGAGGTGTACATACCTTACCCCCTGCAAGATTTGAACTTGTGACCTCTCTTTCAAGAGTACAAGTTCTTCACCATTAGGCCAACTCAGATTGCAGTAGGTAATATAGATTTACGGAAAATATGTCCATGTTACGAAAACTCGACTATATGTTAAATATAGAATAAAGACTTGCTATTTTTTTTTTTTTCAAAGTCTTTGTAATAAAGACTTGCTATTTTAATTTTTTTCAAAGTCTTTGTGGAATCTCCACGCTGGGTTTTCTTTCACTATCAGGACGTATCATGATGCATCCAAAGACTCCACAATACTCACAGTTCCGTGCACGCCAAACCTTCTAGAATCTACAATATCCAATCAAAGCATGTTTACTGAATTTGCATGTTAACTCTGTAAAAAATAAATATTTGTCTCATTCAGAAAAATTATAGCTTTTGATTTGTTGATAGGTACAAAAATTAATCTTGCTGAACACAATTTTTACATTATACTAATATTAACTTGTAATTAAATTGTGTGACTAATTATTTATAAAAAAATTAATAGTTAATCTATTAAAATACTAACCACATTAATGTAAATGATAATCAATTGTTTTTGTCATATCCTCTACTTCTAATTTATCTTTTTTTTGCAAAGAAATAATTGACCATATATATATATATATTAAAACAATACAAAAATTTAGATAAAAAGAAAACAACACACACAATTTTTTTACAAAAGCCACCGTTTCTATTAATATATATATAAATTGAAAACTCTATCTTTATTCTTACATTTCCTCTACAAAAGCAAGTTATAGGGACCACGGATTCCAAAGATATATAAAATTATAAATAAGATGATGCCTCCATAAGCACGTCGACTCGAAGACACTTCGCCTCGCGACGAATTGATTTTTCTTAAGCACGTTTAAAACATTTCGAAATTATCACCGAACTTTCCAAGCCAATGATAGACGGGAGGTCGGCGATCCACTTTCGCCGGTATTTCCTATTCTCAGCTTATCAATAAGCTTTGAACACGAATCCTACCCATACCTTTGCAAGAACGACAAACGAAAGTGGGTGGAACTCAGGGCACTACTCACCTACTAACCAAATCTGAAGCTCTACAATTCAACCATCATTGGCGTCGTTCAAACTCTTAAAAGTCTCCAAGATTTTGCATTGGAATTTCGCGCTTTTGGTCAAATCTGGAAGTAAACTTTGAATTGCGCCGCCTACGATGGAAAAATCGTGGAGGAAATTCAGTGCGAAGGGACGCAGCAGCCTCTATCAGCATAGTAAATGATTTACTCGAAGTTTCCTTTGTCCCGCGTTTGGAGTAAGCCTACACACCAGACAAACTTTGTTTTAACATTTCCTAGCAAAATATTAACTGATAGTCCGTATATTACATCTATACCCCTGTTTTCACCATCGTTAATCTGCAGATTGATTGTATACATTGTAGAGTAGAAAGTAACTTAGCCTTTGTAGAAGAAGAATCATATTGGTTTCCATTGCTTTGCTCGTATGGATTTCCCGGCTTCATACCAATTGGGAGTCGGTGGGATTATTTTATTTAAATTTACTTTTGATGGTTGAACTTGATGATTCTAAGTGATACATGGTACAAAGCCAGTGCTCAGTCAACCATATCAGGAAAAAAAGAAGAGGAAATTCTGGAGGGACAATTTCTACACGGCAGGGGAAGAGAAAAAGTTTAAATTCCACATCTACAGAATGAGAAGAAAAATAAAATTATGAATGATATAGCAGTAGTTTATGGAAGCTAGTTCAACTGTCTTAGTATGGCAGAGATAGTGATACCTGTGTTTGCGGAGGTGTTCTCCATCGCGTTGTTTGAAGCAATCAAGCAGGCGATTAAATTCAAAGACAAAGCAAAGAGCGTGCTTCGTTTCAAGCGAGACATTGAACAACTGGCTGATCACCTGCAGAGGCTCCGAGACATTCTGGAGAATTCAATGCCTGACTACAAACGATTTGAAGTCAGCCCTTATGCTCAAAATCCTCAGCACAAGAAATTGGTAAAAACTATAGACAAAATTGCTCAAGATGCAGAGGATATTATACAAGATTGTCAACATCCAAGGGATCGGTGGCACAAGATGTTTCTACCAGTCCTTATGGGAGGAAAGATTAAAAATATCCAAGAACGGATTGAAAAAATCATAGTTATCAAAGGCACTCAAAATTGTGTGGATATGATAGAAGGTAGAGCAGCGGTTGATCCTCCCATGATAGAACCTGCAACAAGGGTCCTGTATACTTCTATCTCAACCCACTTTGAATCGACCACTGGTGAATTCCGGCGGACAACTCTTAGGCTGGCAAGTATGAGAAGAAATTCCATAAAACGAAGATCGCAGCCAATAGATGTGCATCCAATTGGGATTGGTGATCGGATCAGTAAAATCCAGAGGCTGCTATTTGAGGATGAAGAACACAATATTCTGGGCGTCTACGGCATGGGGGGTGCAGGAAAATCCCTGCTGATGAAGTGCGTATGGAACAGCGATGATGTTCAGAAATCATTTCAGAATGATGCCCTACTTTGGATAACAGCCTCCAGCGGTCAAATATCTTGGTTGCAGAGGATCATTGCCGAGCAAATACACATGGCCTTCGATAAAACGTGGGCAGAAGAGGAGGGCAAAGCTGAGATCTTTAGGCATCTGGAAAGAAAGAAATTCTTCCTGGTGTTGGACGGAGTTTTGCCCAACGTCGAAAGCGATCACTTCTTATCCCTTCTGGGAGTGCCGCCCAACAATTCGAACGGATCAAAAATTGTTGTGATTTCCCGTGATAGACATGATTTGAAAAGAATTAGACCAGACATGCCTTTGATTCCTGTGGAGCGCTTGTCTGAAAGAGACAGTTGGGAGTTGTTTAAGAGATATGCTTTTGGAAGCACTAGCAGTGAATCGCCTCTTCCGCCAGAGGTATTGGATACTGCAAAGAAGATAGCAAGCAAATGCCATGGACATCCTTTGGCACTCAAGGCTTTCGCTGCCGCCATGGCTGGAGAAAGAGATCCTCGGCAATGGCAGCTGGCTTTGGGACGGGCCGAAGCCGATTACAGTTTCTTTAGCAATCATACAAATGCTGAAAAGTGCATTTTTGAGTGTCTCCGCTCCAGCTATGAATCTCTCTCTCCAAGTCTTCAAAGAGCTTTTCTCTACTTCGCAGCGTTTCCTGAAAATTATGTAGTGAGGACGGCGGACTTAATTGATCTGTGGACTGCAGAGAGGCTTATTAGTGGCGAAAGTCCTTCCGAGCTGGACGCGTATGGTCGACGGTTGTTGAACATAATGATTGATCGTTGTGTGGTGGAGGGAGTCGAAGCCGGGTCTCTGGGCAGAGTGAGAAAATGCAAGATTCATCCCATGTTCCGCCATTTGTCCACGCACATTCTCGAAAAGGAGGATGAAGATGAGGAAAGGAGCTTATTCAGAGCTGGAGATAATTTGGCGGAATTCCCTTCCAAGGAGATCAGTCAACATAAACACCAACGGATCTCTCTTATGTACAACCGCATAAAAAGTCTCCCTGAAGAATTTAAATGCCGGGAACTACGCTCTCTGATCCTCCGCCACAGTGAACGCCTTTCTGTCATTCCACCCGGATTTCTCAAGGGCTTGACTGGGCTGAGAACTCTCGATTTGAGCATGACAGGGATCGAATCCCTGCCCGTCACTCTGGGGCGCCTGAAAAGGCTGGAGTATCTCAATGTCTCGCGGACTAAACTGAAATGCCTGCCTGTAGCCGTCACTCGCCTACAGAGGCTGAAGTCTCTCAATCTCTTTGAGTGTAAAGAGCTGGAAACCCTTCCCCTTGAGATGAGCAAGCTGGAAGATCTGCGCTACCTGAACTTGAGGCGTTGTGTTAAGCTGAGGTTCCTTCCATTCCAAATAACACAAATCACTTCACTTCAGTGTTTGATTATGGACGGTTGCGACGATTTACAGTGGAGGCTTCAAAGTTCCCCGCCGGAAAATTCCCGGTTGGAGGATCTTCAGTCGCTCGTGGATCTAAGGTATCTATCATTTGTCTATGCGACGGCAGGAATTCCCTACGGCCTACTCAGCAAATTTCAGAGTTTGGAGAGGCTGGAGCTCTGCAGAGTCCCATCGGAGAGTCTTCCAGAGGACATACAAGAAATCAAAACCCTAGAAGATCTTCGACTGAGCAGACTGCCTTGTTTAGTCCAGCTGCCCGGGTGGTTGTGCAATCTTGGCGATCTTAGAAGAATAACGCTGGAGTACTTGAATGTGAAGGTCCTTCCGCCTGCGTTATTTGAAACCCTGCCTCTGCTGCGCCTTTTGGAGATCGAAAACTGCGACGAATTGACAGAGTTGCCAGACGAGTTCGGTAAGGAAGGAGCATTTCCAGCTCTGGAGGAGCTGAGACTCGAGAATCTGAAAGCGCTCAAGGAGTTGCCAGCCGTAGCAGAGAAAAGCATGAGCATGCTCAAGGAGTTCAGAGTGAGATACTGCCAGGGAATCAAAAAATTTCCCAAGGGCGTAGAAAACCTGAAGAAGAATACGAAGATCGATATCGTGGGTTCGTGTGGACTAATACGCAGCGTGGAAGAGAATGGCGCCGACAGGGAAAGATTGAGAGATTTTCTCGACAACTTGAACTGTTAGATCTCGAAGTCTCTCACTACTTCAACTCCATTGTTGTATTGGTTAGATTTCGTTGGTGTAGCTTTTTTCAGTGGGATAATTTATTTATTTTTAGTTATAGTTTTTTACTATATTTTTGTTAAGTTTGTTTAGAATAAAGTGAGTTTATTATTTAATAATTAGGAGATAAGTTGATGAGGTGTCTCCATCTTTAAAGGGTGAAACAGTTTTCATTTTTGGTGGTTATTAGTGGTCAATTACTATAAGTTGATTTGCCACTTCCATCATCTCTTTAGTTATAATATAAACTTACTATCTAACTTGTATTTTTCATATCTTGTAAATTTTTAATGCAATTTTATCGTTCAGGCATTGCATATCTCTCAGAGTCATTGATTTGCATTGTTTATGTTTTTTTAGTTTATGTACTTTGAATTTCTTTTATAATTTTTTTTGGGATTCAATCTATATTAGATTTTTAATATAGTGTTAGAGCTTTTTTTTTTGAGAATTTTGAGTTCATAGATTCGTAATTGAGAGTTTGAGTTTTTCATGTAATATTTTGTAAATTTTCATATGCTCTTCTCTTGTGTTTTGTGAGATCTAGATGATTACAACATTTATGGTTATATTGGCAACAATTTTTACTCTTCCAACATGTCTAGAAGACTCAAGAAAGTCAAGATTAGCTTTCGTTTTATTCAATTTGAAGATCATTTGACATATTTGTAAGTTGGGATTTGAAAGCGAAGTCTAACGAACAATTTTTTGTACGAACATTAGGAAGTTGATGAAATGAATTTTGAAATATTTTTTTCATATTAGTGTTGAGAGTCGTTGAGACAAAAAAATTGCTAGGAGGATCGTACAACCCTTAGGCGCTATCGTACAATCCATTTTGTAGAAAATTGAAAAAAAAAATTAAAAAATTATTAAGCACTTACAATGCTAAGCACCTAAGTGTTGTAGAGCCTGCTACGAGATCACGACTATTAAGCCACTTGCAGGCTCCCTAGGGAGCCACCGATGACTTAAAGCCGCTAACTGTTGGTGATAACCTCTTCTTAAAGCCACAAAGTTAACAATAAATCATTGACGGATTTATGTTGACCGCTAGTAGTCAAGTTTAATTGCCAAACTTCTTTGCCCCAACCCTGCCAGTCCGCCACCCAAAAGGCACCACCAATGTCAACATCACCCAAACGAACACTAGGGCCCTCCCTATAGGACAAATTGAGCTTTTTTGAAATAGATTAAAACCTATATACTTGCAAGTGAGGCTCTAGATCCATGCTTAGCTCTTATGCTTAAACCCTATAACACATCCTACAACTAAAAGATTTAACTTACAACAAAAAAAATTATTCTGTAATAGAAATATGAAGCAGAATCCATTTAAGCTTCAACTTCTAAACACCTAAAGGAAATTTGTGATGGACTTAGAAGTAGGAAAATTTGAGATTTCATTTAGAATTCTAGCCAAAAAAACCATGTCTTATATAGTGCAAAACAAAATAGACTATCATCACACTATTACCTTCCTCACCTAAAACAAAAGAAACCAAAAACTCCCCACAAAAAAGGAGAAAGCAACCCGATATTTGAAATTTTTCATGTAGTCACCACCTAAAAAAAGAACACACAAACAAAAAAAAAGGGAAAACTAAATTGATGATGGCATCCCATCAATTATTTGCTAGACATTTGTCCCGTTTTAGAAAGATTTGATGGTTACATCATCTTCCATGCCTTTAAAAAGGTATGAACCTCCTGGTTTAGAAGAGTCTAATTTTTTGTAAACTTCAAGAGATCCTCTTCGGTGATCCAAGTATTGTTGGAATCAGGTAAACCCATCCATTTCACTAAATACATCTTGTAATTCTTGGATCTTGTGGCATCAATTTTAGTATCCACTACCTTTTCAATCTACGCTCTTCTTCTTTGTGGCAAAGCACTAGCCAAGTCTTTCTGCATATTTTCACCAAGGATTGGTTTAGGATTAAAATGGTAGGGATAAATATCTACAACATTAAAAACTAGACTAATATCTAAATCTTCATGCAAATCCAGTAGATAGGCATTCTCATTAATTTTCTTTAATCTTTTAAATGGTATCAATTTTCTAGGTTTTAATTTGTTATAAGTACCCTGAGGAAATATTTCTTTATGCAAGTACACCATGACTTGTTCACCCTCTTCATATACTTTTTCCTTTCGATGAAAATCAACATTCTTTTTATTTTTCTCATTGGTTAGTTGTATTTTGTGCTTCACTTGTTATATCTCTTTTATACACCATGACTTGTTCACCCTCTTCATAAACTTTGAAATGAGACATACCAATTGACCTATTAATGCTTGAGTTAAAAAGAAAACTCGGCTTGTGCTAAAATAAAATCCCATTGTCTTGTATTTTCACCAACTAGGCATCAAAGAAAATTACCCAAACTCTTGTTAACCACTTTAGTTTGTCCTTTCGTTTGAGGACGATAGGCTAAACTGAATATCATCAAAATAGATTATGATTTTTTTTTAATGTAGGGTCTAAATACTTGGTTCATGGTGCACATGAAAGTGGAAAGGGCATTAGACATTCCAAAAGTCATCACCAACCATTCATATAAACCATCCCTAACATTAAATGTTTTATTCCATTCATCGCCTTCTTGGATTCAAATTTGATGGTAACCACTTCTCAAATTGATCTTGATGAAAATCTTAGCACCTACCAAGCAATCTAACATGTCATCCATTCTAGGGAAGGGGTACTAATACTTTATTGCGATCTTGGGGTGAAGTCACAATAGTGGTTTACAATTTGATGGAGGAAGGAAAACTGAGAAAAAATGACCCCATGGAAAAAAAGCGTTTTTGGGGGTTCGTACAAACCTAGAAGTTCGATTGAACCAAAAAGGGGTTTGAGCGAACCCCTTAAACTTTTTGCCGCCAAAAACAAAAAAAAATGCATATGAAAGGGGTTCAAGTGAACCCCCTTGAAAAGGTTCGCTCGAACCAGGGTTCGAGCGAACCCTGGTTCGAATGAACCCCTAGGGTTTCGTACGAACCCCCCTAAATCCTCATCCCCTCCCTGAGAACACAAAAAACCTAAATTTTGGCACTTTGGAGCTCGGGTTGAAGATGAAAATGGAGGAATCCTCACAAACCCAACTGGAATCAGGTAGTCCTTAGAACGAGCTATCTAATAAATATAATTTTAATATGTTTTGGTTTTATTATGTATTTGTTTTTTTAGTTTTATTAAACATAGGTTTTTCATCAAAAATGAAGGTCTTTGTTCTGCACATGTGAAAAAATAGCAGATTATCAAATTTTTTTTTGAAAAATATGGGTGCACCAGATATTGAAGTCCTTGATCCAACAAAAAAAAAAATTAAATTTTGATATATACAAAAAGTTATGCCATAGTCGTACTATTGAATTGTAATTGGTTTGACTTCGAAACTGATTAAAAAGAAAAATATTCAATAAAAATCTGTCTAACCAAGTGGAAGCACTAGATATCGAGTTGCAAATCTAAATTCGAAAGAATTAGAATTTTATCCTTCATGGAAAAAGTTATGCGTTAATACTACTTTTTAAAAATGTTGTTTTCTAAAAAAAACCAGCTTTCATGGGAGATGGAAAAAGAAGTGCAATCTAATTCCAAAAATCTTGATTTTTTTTTTTAGAATCTATAAAAAAAATGTGACGAGACTCTAGTTTGCATCATCTTCAAATCCTTCATGGTTTAGCTGCTATAGGTGCCCAAATGTGAAGATTTAGTTAAAAATAATAATTTCAGTGTCCAGTTTGGCAAAAAATTGTAAACCACTATTGTGGGATCACCCCTTGTTGATAGCTCTGGAGTCCACACACATTCTCCATCTTCCTCCTTTTTGGGTGAAAGTAAAGCTATTGTGGCACAAGGTCTCAAAATCTCTCGTATAAATCCCTTTTCTAAGAATTCACAAATCTGTCTTCTCATTTCTTCATTTTCTTTTGGAGATAATTGATAAGCAGCTTGGTTAGGAAGCTTGGACCCTAGCACTACATCAATATGGTGTGTAATCCCTCATGAAGGAGTTAAACCAACTATCAACTCTGCTAGTGTTATACTAGAATATTCTTCCAACAACTTGTGCATCTCTAGTGGGGGAGTTGGATCCTACTAGGCTCTCTTGCTTCTTTTGGCCATAACAAATAACAAGTTGATCCCTTGATCTCATTGCAAAACTTCTTAAATAGCTGGTTGAAACAAGAGACAAGGTTGTCATTTCAAATGCATCCTCTTCTTTCCATGGTTTTAAGAGTGTTTTCTTTCCTTTATGTTGAACCTCATAAGTATTATCTCTGCCTCAATGGGTCACATTTTGATCATACTGCCAAGGCATACCCAAAAAAATGGCATGCATCCATTGACACTACATCGCCTAGCACTTCCTCCTCATAAGAAACAATTTTGAATGCTACGAGATAAGATTTATCCACAAGCACACTATGATATTTTTTTAACCAATAAATCTTAAAATGATTAGATTTTGGAACACAAGAAAGTTGTAATTTATTAACCATTTTGTACTCACCAGATTATCAGTAGATCCACCATCTATGATCACCTTACATACCTTGTCCTTATAAATTTGCATTTCTTTCGGAAGACACTTTTCCACTTCCAATCAACTTTAGGAGTTTCCTTGTCCCCATAGGTACTTTCAACATAGGTACTTTCAACAATGTGATCTCATCCTGAATTTGAAACTTTAGTCCATTAGCATACCTAGCTGCTAGTTTCCCTTCACTTTCTTGTATATCCATTCAAATTTGAAGCATCATGAATTGTTCAGTATAAGCATGTATTGACTAATCCTTTTGTTTCAAATTTTGAAATTTTTTAGGGTGCTGGCAAGAAGTTGAGTCCACTTTTTGACCAAAAAGTGGAAGTGTTTTCACTGATTTTCAAAATTTGACACATTTGACCTTAAGATTTGAAGCATTTATAGATGAAATCTTGAAAAAAGTCACTAATCATGAAATTTAGTACTCGGGGTCTAGTTTCCAAATATGTAATTTAATTCAATACACAAATGATACAAATTGATTTTCAATAGGCGTTTCTAAAATCACTGTTTAAGTCACTTTTTTTACCATACCATGCACATGTATGCCATCCATATTTTGAACTAAATAATTATATTTTTCTAAATCCTTTTGGGAAAAGATTTGTAACTCATTGAAGCATGTTTTCAATATTTTTTGTAATTTTTTATTGAATATTTATTTGTTAAATTTTTATTGGCCATATTTGTTGTTTTGAAAAATCATTGTGTATGCCATGCATAAGATGATCTAAACTTATCATTTTTTTTTTAAAAAAAATAAAAAATTGAAAAGAATTGTCTAAAGTATGTTTTTGTGCAATTCATTTTACAAAAAGTTTATGGACTAGTTTCATCAGAATTCAATTGAAAAATAGAAAAAATAATCGAGTTGCAAAAAATTACATATTTGGAATTTGCACTGTCTCATCTATAATGGGTTTTAATTTCATCAAAAAAATTTGCAAAAAAGGTCTTCAGACATATGTCCAAAGTCACTATTTTCTTATGACATTGTCAGGACCTTTGACTTGCAGGTCAAACTAGGTCCAAAGCCTTGGTTTGGGTCCCTAAGGCTTTTCTCGAACCAAAAAAGTCAAAAACCCGACCAAAAATTCAAATCTTAAGAAATATAATCTCGTTTCTTTTTATTTATTATTTGGACCATTAAAAAAGAAACATGATCCCATTTACTATGGGATCCCAATTATAATTTAACAATATCTTGATTATAAAATGGGATCTCATTTCATTTTTTACCATTTTTTTAAAATTTTACTTGAAAAATGTTAGTATCAATTTTGCAACTTGACTTGTAAGGCCAACTGCAGCAAATTCACCTAGTTTCTATCAAGTTTTTTCTTTATAGGTCTTCAACTTGCAATTTAAATTGAATTTTTGAAAGGAGGCATCGTTGGAACAGTTTTTTGGATGGAATTGTGTTCGTTTTCTACTCGTTTGGAGGAACAAAAAAGGAAGACTTTCACTATTGACATTCATTTATGCTTGTGAATTTTATAATCATGGGTTCACAAGCTTGTAATAAGAGGAAAGATTGGAAAGTATTGACCCCTGAAGAAATTGAAGCAAAGAGAGAGAAAGAGGCAAAAAGACAAAGAGATAGAAGAATCAGGATCAATGAATAGTGTTGAAGCATCTAATTCCACAACTATTGAAGATAAAAACATTG
>VDFB02047144.1:20050687-20068172 GCA_007258455.2 Sequoia sempervirens | reverse complement strand
CATATTGGTCTCATATTTCACCTTTTGGTACATATTGATTGGCTTGGGTAATACATGATACACAGATGATCTACATTGTTATGTTGGTTGTGATTATGCATGTATTGGTTGGTTTACACTTGATGATATCTTCAGTGGTTTGTTCAATTGTATTTATAATGATCTAACTTTAGTTTGGATACTCTTGCATTATTCAGTTTTTGTTACTTTGGTTGGACTAATTCAGTACTTTGTGGATAGTGCTTTGGATACCTTCAGTTTTGTTTTGTGTTATTGATCATGTTGGATTCATGTGCAGAGGATATACACATGGGGTTGATGATCAAGTGATATCATGTTGTTCTGACACTCAAATTGGTTCAATGATTTTGGTTGGTACTTACATTGGCATGATTATTTTTCAGTCTCTACTTGAGTTTGTTGAGACACATATAGGTTATATTGGCACACGATTCTTTGAGTATATTTCACCAAGGCAATATTTTATCACTTGCATTATATTGGTTTACTTGGCTTCACCATTGGTTTCATTTGGTGTTAAAATCCTTCACAAGGGGACATATTGTATTTATCCTTAGTAATTATCGAGCTCTTTGTTATCATATTTTAACAATACTCTTTGGCATTGGTGGTTTATGTTTCATAAAGGAGATTGGGCTCCTATGGTTTCTATTGGTAAATAAAGTCACATTTATCGGACTTCAAGGACTTATGGTTAAAGCTTTAAATAATTACATACATCAGCCTTTTGGTGATTAAAATATAAGCCATTTAAATGGCTATTGGTGTCACATTGGAATCTTATTTGTATTGACTTTCATACTTTGGCATTGATTATTTCACAAGACATTGTTGGACGGGCCTCACTTTGCATACCGACCACATTACATTGGCCTACACCTTATTTTTTTGGTCTTTTGGTTTCATTGATTTTGACTTAAGTTATAAGTAGGTCTTAACTTGGAGTAATCAGGCTCTTCACATATGATATGGTTTATATTTCAATTTCTAGCCAAGCGTACCATATTATATAATTTTCATAATGATTGTTTATTTGTATCATTCCATGGGTCTAGGAATAGTTGAAGGTATCATTCATATTTTGTGTGGTCAATTTTTTTATAGCAATAATAAAGTCTTTGACAATGATTAAAAGGTTATTATGATGTTTTCTAAAGTCCTCTCAAACTTCAAGTTTTATGAATTTATGAAAAGGAAATCTAAAGTCTTGATTTGGAAGAATGTTAGGGCAATAATTATGTCTTTTTGCTTTTTCTCTAAAGAAAAACCCTAGCGCCACCATGGAGAGGTTATTGCCTCAATCACAGTGTGTTCTAGTTGGTATTCGAGCTTGGTTTTCAAGTATGGCAGTTTGTTAACAATGGCAAGTTAGTTGGTGGAATCTCCACGCACCGAAAGCAAAGGTAATATAGGATCTTATGGGATTTTGTTTGCAGTTTGAACCATCATAACAAAGGTAATATCTTTACATTGCTTTGATCTTTTGAAGGTAAATCTAGTGAATGGAAAAGTAAATAAAGAAAAATAATATTCTTTTAGTTTCATACTGGTTACTTCCTTTCTGGTTTCAGTTTTAAAGAGATCTTGAGTTTTCTTTAATCATGACTGAATCTGAAACTATTTTGAACTTGAAGTTCAAACTCAAGGGTTTTTTATGTTTACACAAATGCATTTTTCAGTTTTTGACAAACCCTAGTTAACTCAAGGGTTTCAAAATTTTGGTATGAAGGGTCTGCAATATGTGAATAAGGTGTCTTCCAGTCTATAAAAAGCATGGAATCTTCAGCCATTGTAGTGTGAAAAATATTGGAATGAAACAATAGAGTGTTGTTGAAAAGAGAATAGGGGTTATTACAGTGATATTTTTGTATTCTAAAAATTTGTAAAAGAGAGATCTTAAAGTGTTTATATATCTTATTCTTATTATGAAGATTGCATATATTTCAGTGAGGTTAAGTTGGTATTGTTTCATTCAGTATAGATTATAATGGGAATTATTTTTATATCTTTTATATGTACTCTATTGAGATTTTGTAATTGCGAAAATAATGCAGTTATAAGGTCTTGGCAGTTTGCATGGTTATTGAGAAACTTTGTAAAGGATTTGGTGCTCCTACCGAAGTTGGTGCTTCAGAATTTTGGTGGAGTTGGTGCTCCTACAGAATTTGGTGCTTCAAAATCTTGGTGGAGTTGGTGCTCCTGAACTATAAAGAGTTGGTGCTCTGAAAAATATTGTAATCAATTTTTGAATTAAGCTTGTAAGGCATTTTGGAGTGGTTTTTCTACCCCAAGAGGGTTTTCCACTCATCAAAGTTTTGTGTTTCTATTTTGTGTGGTTTGTGCTTAATTTTCTTAGGTTTTTCATTATGTCATTTTTCAAAGTGATTTATTCAATGTTCCGATACATTGTCATGGTTTCAAGTTGTCTAAAAGTTCAAATTTTAATTATTCATATTCAATACATGAATGTTAAATTTTTCCATTTGTGAGTTTGGTGTCTTGTGTAAAAGAAGGCATTAAAAGGTTGTTCATCCAACATTATATGAACAATGTATATCATACTTTGATATGAGTTGTTAAGCATTCATGTTATGTTTGGTTAAGTCATTGAAAAACAATCATTCAAAACTCAGTATTCACATTGCATATATAAGTCACTCATTTGTTCAAGGTCAAATAGTTCAAATTTGCATTTCAAGTCATAAAAGTTTTGATTTATACATTACTCTGATCATCCCCCCCCTCTCAGAGTAATTCCACTTCCAATGATTGGTATCGAGTGTAGGGTCTTGCATTTGGTTTTATACCTAGGATTGATTCTAGTCTTGAAATCAATATGTCGCATGTGCAAGAAGGTTCCTCTATTACAAGGGCTCTATTTTGATGGCTTTGATTATGTAGTTCGAAAATCAATGGAAACATATCCGATTTCTTTAGATCCTACGCTGTCCGGAACTAATGTGTAGTTAATACACTACACTGATACCATACCTATTGATCATGATGAGAAAAGGGAAATATGAAATGAATGCAAGAGCTAAACATGCACCTTGTGTGGCTTGATAAAAGTTGTATTTATAAAGTCAGCGCATTGTAAATCAGATATGAAATTTGGGAGAAGATTGAAAATGTGTATCATGAAATGAAAAAGGTTACAATCCAAAAATCCTTTTACCTCAAGAATCAATTTCGTAAAACAGAACACACAGCACGCCCATTTATTTCTCTAAGAATAGATGAAGTTGTCAATGTAAGAAGAGGTCTAGGTGAAACAATTGCAAAAAATCTACCGTTGTTCAAAAAAGTGATTAGGGACTTGAATCCTAAATTTGAGTCTAAAGTTTCTACCTTGGAAGAAAAGAAGATTTTGATTCACTTACCTTGATAATTTTACAAGGCATATTAACAAGCCTATGAAAATGAGGATAGGAATCTCTACTCAACTTCTAAAGTACAGACGTACCACTTTTAAAGCGTAAAAAAAAGATTTAGATGCTGAATCAAAATTGTTTGATTCCTTTAGAAGCTCTTTAGTGAAGAAGTTGACAAAGAAATATAAAGGAAAATGTCATTCAAATGTTTTACTTGTGGTAAGTTTGGACACTTTGTTAAATTCCTTACTTGATCAAGCCAATGAATCAAATAATCAGTTTGTTTTAGAAAATGATAAAATAGATCTAAAAGGTGAAACTATATTTATGGCCACAATGAATGAAATGGAACTACAAGAAAATAGACTTGTAGATACTTCTGCTTCTAATAAAGAATTGAATGATTTTGAGAATGAACTGAAAATTGCTCTAAGTGAAGTTCAAAATTTGAAGGACTTAGTATACTAGAAAATTCAAATTGAGCAAGATACTGAGAATCTAGTAGGTAAGATTATAATCGCTGAAAAGGAAATTATTGATTTAAGACTTCAAGTTGAAATTTTTAAGATTACAAGGATGCAATTGAAATTCAAGGAAGAAAAATGTTGTATCTTAGAAACTAAAATCAACAATTTTAGAAAGGAATTTGATAATTTTACATATTTTTTTAATAAAAAAAGGTCTTATGAAGACAAGTCGGGTCTTGGTTAAATGAATGATTCAAGTGATTTTCTAGATATGAATGTAAAAGCTAAATATGGCAAATCTAGACAAGCTTCCTACAAGAAGAAAAATAGTCTTTCTAAGACAACTATGCAAAACAAAGTTAAAATGATTTGGATGCCTAAAAGGAGAAATGTAGGACCGAAAGGTATCTTTAGTCAAACTGAATTACATGTTAAAGTTGAAAATACATGGATCTTAGATAGTGGTTGTTCTCATCATATGATAGGGGACATAAGTATTTTTATTGAACTTGAATTTGGTGATTTTGGTTTAGTATGGTTTGGTAACGATAATTACATATAACTTATGGAAAAAGGCACAGTGGTTTTTGGTAACAACACTTTCTTGCCACATGTTTATTATGCAGCAGGTTTAAAACACAATCTGTTAAGTGTGACACAAATATGTGATCAAGATTTATGTATTCTTTTTTATGATTGTGGGTGTCAGATTAAAAGGAAATCAGGAGAAATAGTTATTGCTAGTTCAAGGACAAGGAAATATCTATGAAGTGACTAGTGTGAAAGTGCTTGATTAGTTGAGGAGGAGTCTCTATGATCTTCCTCCTATTTATTTTCACTAATCAATCTTTGTGATTGTAGGGTGTTTTAAAGTTTTATCTTATATCCTTGAAAGTATAAACTGCAATCAAATCTTTACAGTTTAGTTGGTTTTTTTGGAATAGTTTGCAATTTTTATTACATGAAGGATTGTGTGTTAACATTGTCTTGATTATGAAAATGAGTTGTAGAAATTTTTTCTTGAGAATTGATATTAGTTGCTTGGATAGTCAATACTTAGTTCTTCTATCTACATAAAGAGGAAGGCTCTATGATATGAAAAGAGAATTTAGAAAACTTTATGTCTGAGGAGATGGAGAAGATGGAGAAGAAAGATTATTTTTTAAAGTCATGCAATTTTGTCTACTTCATGAAGCAATGTGGAACAGGGTTTCAAGGCTTCTCGAAACAAACTTTTCTAACTGCTTTTTAAAGTATCCATGATCTTAGGGGGAGACATTCTTATCTGTTTGCACCATTTGCATTGTTCATCTCTGAATATTCCACTGGATGGTATTATGTGCATTTTGATATTATGGTTGATATAGTAGTTGTCCAATGTTCAGATTGGCAAGTTAAATTGTTTTAGGTTTTGTTGAGATGATTACTTAAGACATAACAACATCAGTGAAAGCAACAATTTTTGCTTGGACACAGATGTAAGGTGCTTGCAGGAGTATGGTAGCAATATTTGTATGCTGACAGTATAGTATACATGATGACAGTTTTTATAATTGCTTTGGTATAATAGTGCTTTGTTGTTACTTGGCAATTCATGGTCTTTAGCTTGTAGGTGACAACACTTTGTTGGTTCAAACAATTGATCATTATTTTGTTGATATGGTTCAGGATAATTGGTATGATAGGTGCAAGTATGGTAATATTTATTGATACGCTTCCTTGATTCATACTTGATAGTGATTTGTTGCTATACAAAAGGAAGTTGGTTCTGGCATGATATGTTGATCTTATGAGATTTAGTTGACAATGTTCATATCCTTCATGGTATTCATAAATTTATGCTTATCATGTGCATAGTATGGTGTTGTTTAATCAGGGCTTCATCTGAAATAGCTTGAATAATTGTGTTTCTTCTTGCTGAATTCTCTCTATCCTTGTTCAAGTGTGGTACTAAGAAAGGAGTAATGATATGAGTTTTCATCCCCAACTCTCTTATCTATTTTCATTTGTTGCTCAATTTTTTCTCTTGTAGTTGTTTTTGATTGGGTAATTGGTTGGCTTTAGTTGTTTGTATATTCATGGTATATTACATTCTCTACTCTTCTTCCTTTGTCCTTGTGACAAAAAAGGGGAGAAAATGATGGTTCAGTGATTGGTTCAGATGGCTAAATTATTTCCATCAAGGAAAAATGGGGAGTTTGTTGGCTTTTAGTTTTTTATTGTGATTGTTTGTCCTTGATGTCAAAACAGGCTTTGGTGATATTGATGTACATGGTCTCAGATTGGTCTAAAATTTCAAATTTTGGTACATATTGATTGGCTTGGGTAATACATGATACACAGATGGTCTACATTGTTGTGTTGGTTGTGATTATGCATGTGTTAATGATATATTCAGTGGTTTGTTCAGTTGTATTTATAACAATTCAAATACTCTTGCATTATTCATTTTTTGTTACTTTGGTTAGACTAATTTAGTACATTGTGGATAGTACTTCAGATATGTTTAGTTTTGTTTTGTGGTATTGATCATGTTGGATTTGTGTGCAGAGGATATATACATGGGGTTGATGATCAGGTGATATCATGTTGTTCTAATACTCAAATTGGTTCAATGATTTTGGTTGGTACTTACATTGGCATGATTATTTTCAGTCTCTACTTGATTTTGTTGAGACACATATAGGTTATATTGGCACATGATTCTTTGAGTATCTTTCACCAATGTAATATTTTATCACTTGCATTATATTGGTTTACTTGGCTTCACCATTTGGTGTTAAAATCCTTCACAAGGAGACATATTGTATTTGTCCTTGGTAATTATCAAGCTCTATGTTAACATATTTTAGCAATACTCTTTGGCATCGGTGGTTTATGTTTCATAAAGGAGATTGGGCTCCTATGGTTTCTATTAGTAAATAAAGTCACATGTATCAGACTTCAAGGACTTATGGTTAAAGTTTAAATAATTACATACATCAGCCTTTTGGTGATTAAAATATAAGCCATTTAAGTGGCTATTGGTGTCACATTGGAATCTTATTTGTATCAGCTTTAATACTTTGGAATTGGTTGTTTCACAAGACATTGTTGGACATGCCTCACTTTGCATACTAACCATATTACATCAGGCTACACCTTATTTGTTTGGTCTTTTAGCTTCATTGATTTTGACTTAAGTTATAAGTTGGTCTTAACTTGGAGTAATCGGGCTTTTCACATGTGATATGGTTTACATTTCAATTTCTAGCCAGGCATACCATATTATATAATGTTCATAATGATTGTTTATTTGTATCGACCCATGGGAATCTAGGAACAGTCGAAGGCATCATTCATATTTTGCATGGTCAATGTTTTGAAAACAATAATAAAGTCTTTGACAGTGATTAAAAGGTTATTATGATGTTTGCTAAAGTCCTCTTAGACTTCAAGTTTTATCAATTTTTGAAAAAGGCAATCTAAAGTCTTGATTCAAAAGAATGTTAGGGGCATCATTATGTCTTTTGGTTTTTCTCTAAAGACAAACCCTAGCACCGCCATGGAGAGGTTACAACCTCAATCATAGTGTGTTCTAGCTGGTATTCAAGCTTGGTTTTCAGGTATGGCAGTTTGTGAACAATGGCGAGTTAGTTGGTGGACTCTCCACACACCAGAAGCGAAGGTAATAGAGGATCTTATGGGATTTTTTTTGTAGTTTGAACCATCATAACAGAGGTAATATCTTTACATTGCTTTGACTTTCGAAGGTAAATCTGGTGAATGGAAAAGTAAAAAAAAAAGAAAAATAATATTCTTTTAGTTTCATACTGGTTACTTCCTTTTTGGTTTTAGTTTTAAAGAGATCTTGATTTTTCTTTAATCATAACTGAATCTGAAATTTTTTTGAACTTGAAGTTCAAAGTCGAGGGTTTTTTATGTTTACACAAATGCATTTTTCAATTTTTGACAAACCCTAGTTAACTCAGGGGTTTCAAAATTTTGGAATGAAGGGTTTGCAGTATGTGAATAAGGTTTATTCCAGTCTATAAAAAGCATGGAATCTTCAACCATTGTAGTGTGAGAGAGATTGGAATGAAACAATAGAGTGTTGTTGAAAAGAGAATAAGGGTTATTATAGTGATATTTTTGTATTCTGAAAATTTGTAAAAGAGAGAGCTTAAAGTGTTTATATCTCTGATTCTTATTATAGAGATTGCATATATTTTAGTGAGGTTATGTTGGTACTATTTCATTCAGTACAGATTATAATGGGCATTATTGTATATCTTTTAAATGTACTTTGTTGAGATTTTGTAATTGCAAAAACAATGCAATTATAAGGTCCTGACAGATTGCATGATTATTGAGAAACTTTCTTAAGGAGTTAGTGCTCCTACTGAAGTTGGTGCTTCAAAATTTTGGTGGAGTTGGTGCTCCTACTAAAGTTGGTGCTTCGGAATCTCGGTGGAGTTGGTGCTCCTGAACTGTAAAGAGTTGGTGCTCTGAAAAATATTGTAATTAGTTTTTGAATTAAGCCTATAAGGCATTTTGGAGTGGTTTTTCTACCCCAAGAGGGTTTTCCACTAGTCAAAGTTTTGTGTTTCTCTTTTGTGTGGTTTGTGCTTAATTTGCTTAATTTTTTCATTCTATCATTTGTCAAAGTGGTTTATGCAATGTTTTGATACATTATCATGGTTTCAAGTTGTCTAAAATTTCAAAGTTTAATTTTTCATATTGAATGCATGAATGTTAAATTCTTTTATTAGTGAGTTTGGTGTCCCATGTAAAAGAAAGCATTAAAGGTTGTTCATTCAACAATATGTGAACAATGTATATCATGCTTTGATATGAGTTAAGAATTCATGTTATGTTTGGTTAAGTCATTGAAAAACAATCATTCAAAACTCAGTATTCACATTGCATATATAAGTCACTCATTTGTTCAAGGTCAAACAGCTCAAATCTACATTTCAAGTCATAAAATTTTTAATTTAGACATTACTCTGAGTCACCCCCCTCTCAAAGTAATTTCACTTCCAACAAGAGAGAGAGAGAGAGACTTTAGAGGGATAGAGAGTTATCCAATTAGGGTAAGGAACCAGAGATCATATGAAAGGTAAAACCTCAGCTATCCATGTACGATCATAAAATGCGCACTCTCAACATTATCAAAGTCATCAACGAAAGAGAGGGGAAAGTTAGATTTTTTTCAAAGAAGGTCATTTAGCAAGCACCAAATTTGGTGCTTGTCAAATGACACAGCACATTTGGCGCACGCCAAATTTTTCACTCACCAAATGTGATGTGCCATTTTCTAAGCATCAAATTTGGCTCTTGCCAAATGACCTACTTTGGATGAGTGAATTGATAGGATTTTCCAAATTTCCTCATATTTTTGTTTGTGCTCACCATCACATTTGCATGTATTTCAATGCAAGTTTATAAAAAAACCATGATGGTGTTAACCTCTCTCTTAGCTATCTAAATATATAATTATTTTTTCATTTTTATTCAATTGAGGTTTTGATCCATAATTTCTATTGTAAATGCCTTCGTTTTTGGTCAAAAACCAACATGTGCTAGTTTTAGGAAAAAAATTTACTCATTCATCAAAATGTGAAACAAATTACATTTTTTAAAACTAGATTCCATTCTACACATGATGAAGAAAAATTAAATTTTTTATTAGTTTTCAAAAAAATTAGGGGGGAGCACGCTCAAATTTTAGCTTTTCAGGATGTGTCCACTTTCAAAATTCATAAAATATTATAAAAATTATTTGAAAGAACGATGATAAACTACATGGTGTTAGTTAATTTCTCACCATTTAGATTTTTAAAATTCTAAAAAAAAGTTAATCAAAAAGGGGGAGCCCTCAGGTGCTATGCTATTTTTTTTTTAAATAGGACCTATTCCCCCCCCTTTTTGAGACCCTTAATCTTCATTAATTTCAAAAATAATTAGTTTCTTAGAAACTAGAGTTGGAGCACTTCAACTCTTATTCTTACTGCATCTCAAAATTTTGAGCATAACTATCTTCATTTTCTTGTGCAAATCAGATTTTGGTGATTTCAAAAAATAGGTGGCATCTTAAGAGCCAAAATTCTGTCACAGATCCATGCACCTACCCTAATTAAGTTAGAATTTACGATGACTCATCATAACAATCACAGTCTATACAATTTAAATGGTGTCAATGTTTATTTAATTCATGACATAATAGGATGTCTTAAGGGGATCAAAGAAGTTCTCAAATTTTTTTGAAGTTGCCCAAGGTAACCAAATTTCACAATAATATACATGATATTTAGTGATTATACAATAAAATTTAAAGTTTCAAAGTAGGGTGACTCATCATAACAAATGATATAATTAAGCATAATTAAGTATAAATATTTAGTGATATAAACAAGTATTAGACATTAGGATAACTCATCATAACAAATGATATGATTAAGTATAAATATTTAGGATATGTCCTAATAGGACGTTTTAAGGGGATTAAATACTTCAAAGTACATGTCTCATATTTAATCGCAATTGATATAATTAACTTAGAATTTAGGATGACTCATCATAACAATCACATTCTATACAATTTAAATAATGTCAATGTTTATTTAATTCATGTTGTAATAGGATATCTTAAGGGGTCCTAATAGGATGTCATAAGGGTTCCTAATACGACGTCTTAAGGGGATCAAAGAAGTTCTCAAAATTTGGTGAAGTTACCCAAGACAACCAAATTTAACAACAATATACATGATGTTTAGTGATTATACAATCAAATTTAAAGTTTCAAAGTAGGAGAAAATGCACATTTAACAAACAAAATATATAGAATATTGATTTTGATACATAAAAGTGTAGAGTATAATTGTGTATTTACATGTATACAAATTTGTATAAAATGTTTAATTGTGTAATTATGTATGTAGATATATGTCAACTCAAAACATTTTTTACAAAATTTGGCTATTCCATCTCAAGAAAATCTGAAACTTGTGCCCATAATGTAGTAGGTCTTCACGCCACTTGATATCAAAATGATACAAACAATATCAATGAAATCATCAAACATGTATTTTAATTTATATAAAACTACCTATATGTACACAACTTGTACTTGTATTTAAAAGTATTCCACACATGTGTGTAGGTTGAATCTGCATCCTCTCCTTCTTGTTTCAAAGTATGAGATCAATGTGATGACGGCTTAAGGATACAAAAAAGCATAATAAATCAATTTTAACTTTTAATGTACAAGAAATATCAATATATAATCAAAACATGTATTTAGATATAATTTAACTAATAATTACTTTTTTTTACCAAGTATTTTATGTTGTATAGGTTGAATCTACATGGAATCTCCTTTTTGTCTAAAAGTATGTGATGAATTTGTGATGATGGCTTAAGGATATAAAAGGAAAATTTAAATCAATTTCAATTAATAACACAAAATCAATATCAAAACATGTATTTAATCTATTTAAAAGGATAATATAAAATGAAAACTATATTTAGTTGTATTTACTTATTCCATTTTACCATCTACATCCTCTCTTTTTTGTAACGCATCTATGATTGTCTCATACTCTTCTAAATAAATTGTCCATAGCTCTTTATTTGTAGGTCTTCCATGATACCTCATTATTGGATATTGTAGTTGTGATTCTGATATGTTGTTGTCATTGATGTCAACACTATTATCATTAATTCATTAGAAGTTGTATATGTAGAGGATATTGAGAAAATTGTATTAAATGAGTTGCATGTTGTTAGTGGTGAAGTGAAGTTCAATATGTCAGTAAGTTTTGTACATTGATGATCAAAGGTTGTGGAATAAAGGGTTTGTTGTTGAGTGTATCTAGTCTATCCATGTCAAGTTTCAAATATCCGCGTGAAGATTTGGTCAAGTCTTGAGGATTTACATTCTAACAGTTTTTATGTTGCTTCAATTGGTGTTTCTGATTGAAGATGAGGCTATTTCAATTAGTTCAGTTGTTGCATATTCTTCTTTGATATTTCATAATGTTTGTGGATGTTTCTAGATCACACTCTATCTTTTCCGCACATCTGCATTGATCGTCGTGCTCGTGATTCGAGATTTTCTCTTGTGGGTTGATATTTTTCTTGTTCTTGGTCAACATGGTGGTTGTAGCATGTTTTGGATCTTCGAGGAGTAATTAATTGAAGTTTTTTCATGTTGAAGATGTTGAGTTGGGTCTTCACTAAGTTGTGGCTGACCTTGGTTGATTCACATTAATAATCTTAAATGTTTTGGGCTGATAGTTTACATTCATTTTATTATTTTTGTTGAAGCCAACATGAAGGGGTGAAATTCTTGTTGTGGATATATAAGAACAATTGTTTATTCAACTTAAAGTGTGTGCAAGGGAGTGCTTCTATGTGTGTATGCAAATAATTTCATAATCATTTGAAGGCAGAGCGAAGTGTGAAGAAGAGTGAAGAAGAGTGAAGAAGTGTTCATGTGCTTAATTAGAATTGAGATTAGGCATTAGCATATGCTATTTTATTAGTTCAAATCTGTGCGGATGTAATCCAATTCTTTCTATAAGACAGTTTGTCTTCCTTTGGGCGATTAGCCTTGTTGTAATTGAGTAGTGAGCTCTAAGTAGTGTGCCTAAATGCATGTGTATTCCCCATATTTCATTTTCATTATACTTTTAACAGGGTATAATCTTGTGGACTAAACTCCACCATGGTTTTTCCCCTAACAAGGTTTCCATGTGAAAAATTTTGGTGTTATGTGTGTTTCTGTGTATTGATGATTTATGCTTTCATGGTTAATTATTAAATCTAAGAATAAGGTTAACAAGTTGAATAAGTTTTGAATTTCTATGACAACTGATTCACCCCCCCCCAGTTGTCTACCCTTGTGTTTCCAACAATTGGTATCTAAGCAAGTTCCTTGGAAGAATTTTAACAGCTTAAGGTGATCTGGGATGGCAAGTTACAAGAAGGATAGTCTGAGATTTGATGGAACAAATTATTCTTTATGGAAGACTTGAATAGAGTGTCATTGGAGATGCATTGGTGAACCCTACTGGAGCATTACATATAATAGGTATGTTATTCCTTAGAATGGTCCTACTACTACTACTAAGATTAGAGATGTTGAGTATAATATCTGGGCTAAGGAAGCTTTGTTGAGTGCTTTGACTGATTTTGAAATGACAAATGTTATGGATTTGAAGACTACTCATGAAATCTAGAAAAAGTTGGAAACATTGTATAAAGGTGATACTAATGTGAAGATTGCTAAGTTGTAGTGTCTGAAAGGAAAATATAAAAGATTGAGAATGGGTGAGGATGAGAACATTAATGCTTTCATGCAAAAAGTGAATTAACTCATGTGTGGTATTAGATGTGCTGGAAGATAGATAGATGAATCTGAGATTGTTGCTAAAGTGCTTAGATCCTTGCTTGATTCTTACAAAGTCAAAGCTAGTGCTATTGAAGAGCTCTGAACTGTAACAAATATAACTAGAGATATGTTGGTTGGTAAGCTGACTACTTTTGAGTTGAGTGAATTTGGTGATGCCCTTCCTAAGGTTGAAGCTACATTTAAGGCTACTACTTCCGAAAGAGATAGATAGAGATATGATCCGGATGAGAGTTCATTTAGAAAGAAATTCAAGTATGAGGATGAAATCAGACAGATTGAAGAAGAAGAAAGAGAGTTGGAAGAGTTGGAAGCACTTATTTTCAAAAGAGTACCAAGAGAAAAAGATAATTATGAAGGAAAATTTCCTCTTAAATGTTTTTCTTGCAATAAGATAGGTCATTTTGCATCAAGATGTCCAGAGATAACTCCTAAACAAAAACATAACAAGCCTAGATTTCAAAATAAGTATTATTATGGTGCTAATGAAGGTGTGCCAAATGATGAATCTGATAAAGGAAATAGAAGTGATGATGAATGGCTATTTATTTCTATCAAGGAAAGTAATCATGTATCTATTGAATCTGTTGGTTGTACAAATTTGGGGGTGGGTACATGAAGTTGGGTTACACTTTTGTGGATAACTTCAAAAAAATATTGAAAATGACATAATGCGAGCACATTATAATGCACTCGCGTTATGACATTTTAAAAGAAAAAAAAAAGTGAAAGCTATTCATTTTCTCTTCTATGTTTTTTTGCTCTGCCCGCGGCCAAAAACCCTCATTTTTGCGCTCGTGTTCTAGGAGGAGGCATTCCACAAAATTCATCAACAATAGTTGCTTTTCATTTGCAAAGATGGCACCACGACGACGAAGAGGTGCAGGAGGTATGTATTTTTTGCTATTTGTTTTGAATTTCTTAGTCTCAAGTTGATTTTGTTTGTTTTAGGTTAGATTTGATTTTATTTTTTTTAATTTGTAGTAGATGCAAATAATCCTAAAAATCCTCAACAAGAAGAACAGGAAAATACTCCTCAAAAAAATCAACCTCCCACACCAATCACTCGACACCCTCCTGACACTCAACAAAATTTGAGTGAAATTGAAGACAACAAAAAACAAATTGAGGATCTTATCAGTAGGTTGAGTGATCCAAATGCTTCAACCATAGAAAGAATGACACTAGAAAATTCAATGAATGAGATGTTAAAAAATATAGATTCAATAACCCAACAAATAACGGGATGGCAAGATAGGAGGCAGGCAACAAGGGAATATTTTGCAGATAAACTATCATATAAACAAGTAAAAGATTTAAAATTTACTAAAGGTGATTTTCGCTCTTTATTCACTGACCCTAGAACAAATCAAAATCTTAGCCTCAATGCGAAGAGGTTTCTTATTCATTGGTGCCACCACCAAGAGATTAGGAATCATTTTTATGATAGGTGGTACTTGGTCTTTGATTACCCACCATGCAACAATTGTGAAGTCCCCCAATATTTTCTTAGGAAACTATATAGTGAGTTTGTATTGAACCAAATCCCAAATTATTTTGATATGAGGGAGTTCCAGGGGAGAGGTGGGGGGTTGGCTTAGAATAGGCCTGGTGCACAGCTGAATCCTATGTGGCAAGGGAGACGACCTCTCACTAGGTCACCTCATGAGCACATTGTTATGCCTACCATTGTGAAGGAGATTGTTGACGTAGAGACATTGTAGGCGATCAACACTTTGACCCAGAGTGTCATCCATCATACTAGCCCTATTGTACAGTGCCATCCAAGGGAGTCTTCGGGTGGTGGCCTTTGAACCCATGTGTGTCAATCTTGTGGGGCGACTTGTTCATATGACCCCACCGACACTCAAGAGGCTGCTATGCAAGATCCATATGCTACTACACAGGATTTGTATTCTACATAGGATTTGTATGCTACTACGCAGGATCTGTATGCTACTACGGGGATGGAGAGGATGGCTGACATTTTGCATCATGCATATGGCATTGATAGTCGAGTAAAATTCAGCATGTTCATTGAATTTAATTTATTAAATTTTGATTTTGAAATGCATGATTAACTAATTTAGCTTTATTATTTTAATAAAATTGTAGGGTCACAGTGTTGAGACTGGATACACCAGTCCTCCACCTACTTATTTCTGCAGTACACCTATCAATGGTGTATGTAACTAGTAAACAATTATAAATTTATTACATGTTAATAGCATTGTTTTACGAATGGTATTTTAATACATGTGATTTTGGATGTTGAATAGGCTAATATTGGTGGTTTCTAGCAAACACCTGTTATGCCTTGCATAACCACCCCATTTTGTTCTAGAACAAAATGGGTCCCCCCCCCTTTTTCTTTTGTCTTCTTTCCCTTTTAGTTGTTTGTTTTGATCTTTGGAATTCTTTTTGTTTTCCTCTTAATTTTGACTTTTGATCTATCTGATTTAAATTTTGGTCCTATCTTGGCTTGAGTTGGTTTTCTTCTTGCTAGGAATTCAATGAAGTAGTCATAAGCAACATGATAGTTCATTATAATATATTTTATCTGCTTTGGGGACTAATGGAAGCATTTGTTTTGCAGGAACAGGCCACACACATGATGATATTTCTCAAGTGAGTTCACTTAGAATGCTTTCCTCAGTCTAGTCGGTCATAATTTTCCTTGAAGAAGAAAGTCAATAAGACCTTACAGATTTCTTGTCAACTACCAGTGCATTCTGGCGGTAAGCATCTGTGTTGCCTATCGGCAAGACCTCAGGGATGTCATGGTGACTAGAGTTCACATGCAGTTGCCTATCGGCAGCACATCATTCATTGTCCCGACGACTAAGAGTTTCCCATCGGCATGAAAGTCTCCTTCAGAGAAAGGTCTTAGCGAATTTCTTGATGTCTCACCAACTGGCGGCAGAGGGATCCATATATCGACGGGAGGTTTTCTCTTCGCCAAGAAGTCTTGGTGAATTCATGAAGTCTCACCGACTACCGCACAGCGAGCAAACACTTCGGCGGGAGTCATCTTCTTCAGCATATGGTCTTGGCGAAATCTTTAGGTCTTGCCGACCAGCGGTAAAAATTCCACATCATGGAGAAATATTTTCTTCGGTGTGATTTCTTAGCGAACCCGCGATGTCTTACTGGCTGCCAACAGGGTATAGCCTTCAGCAAGACTCAACTACATCGAGATAGCATCTCACCGAGTGGCTCCAGTCACACGAACATGCCACGAAGGGATTTTATCAATGGTCTTCGGTGAGAGAATTAATAAGTCTCGGTGACCAAAGAGTGAACATGCGGAGGCTTTCACCGAGACATGATGTTTCTATAGGACATCTCCCCGACAAGAGAATGTTATGGCAACACATGTGGAACAAAGAAAACATATCGGTGTGACTACAGCAAGGTCTTGGCAACACCATGGGTCGGCAAAAGTTGAAAGTTTCGCCAAAGGATTCCCCCTTCGGTATAAGGTCTCGGAGAAGAGGAAAGGTCACACTGACATGGAAAAGGCATTGCTATGACTCTTGCCGATAGAATAAGTTCGGGGAGAAAAAAAAAGCTCATCTTAAGGTCTCCCTGACCGCCAAAATGTCTTATTGACAGGATTTGTTTCGGGGAGAAGAAACATGTGCACCGAGAGGTATAGCCTTCAGCGAAAGGTCTCACCGAAGGGGAAAGGTTTCACTGAAACAAAAGAGCTCAGAGAGAACAAGAAGAAATCGATAAGACTCTAAGCGCATGAATTGCCTTTGCTATGATGTCTTACTGACACGGGAAAGTCTTGTCGATCAAACAAGCCCTCCTTGAATTCAAATAAGCTCTCAGCGACATGACATACTATCAGCATAATCTCTTGTTGATTCAACAGGGTTTGGCTAAAATGAAACAAATTTGTTAGAGGATCTAGGGCTCGGTGTAATCTCTCACCGACTCGTGATGGTCACGCCAAAGAAAAGGCTAGAACTCGTAGAAATAGAAGGGACTTGAGGAGACTCTGAACGAATGGAACGGGTTCGGTAAGATCTCTCGGTGACACGAAGGGGATATCGTCATAAGTCTACCCAAAAGAAAAGGGACCCCACCGAAAGAAATGGAGCTCGACAAAAGGGTCATTCCTTTGCCATAAGGTCTTGGTGAAGAAAGGAAGTCACACCGAAAGGAAATAGGCTCAGGGAGAGTAAAGGGGTTCATTGTAAGATCTCCCCCAAAACCATGAGGTT
>VDFB02047144.1:20021491-20050587 GCA_007258455.2 Sequoia sempervirens | reverse complement strand
AGCTACCTCCTCTTCTCAAAAGGGAAAGGAGAAGTCTACCCATCATTAGGGTGCTTCTTCTACTCCTCTTTCCAAAGAATATTTTTGAATGAATATTCCTGGCTTTTACGCATTGAGTCCAATGATACTGGCTTGGTGAAAACCCAAAATCCAGATATCTAATCTTCCCACCACACCTCTTGGACCTTGGCCCTAATTATATGGTAGAAGGAAGGGTCCCCGAGGGGAATCTTATATGTCTTAGCCTTTGAGGCCTCCCACTACTCTTGCTCCAAAAGTAGTAAACAGGAAGAGGCCCATTGTCAAGGCACTAGAGTTAACTCCCCTCGTCATTTCTCAACTTGCTCCTATTTAGGAACTTGTCCCTCTATTGGAAATGATCGTGATGGACATTCCTATGGTTGAGTCGGAGTCTTCCATCCCTTTACAACTCCTAGAATTTAGCTTGAAGAGTTTCAAAAACTTCATTGCATGCGAGTGCAAGCATTGGCGAAAGGCTCTTGTGGTTGAGCAGACCTCTTAGTAGAAGAAGGAAGAGGAGATGATCACCCTTGCTTTAGGGCCTCCTACTATGTCCTCCTCTCTCCTCTCCTCTACTTCAGTTCAACTAAGCTTCATATTGCTTCTGAATCCTGTTGTGAGTGTGCCTGATCCCAAAAAGGTGCAGGTGTTCATCCATCCTTTGGTCAAGCTGCCCTTGTTGATGTCCCTATTAGAAATCCTACCTTTCCCTAAACCCATGGACATGCTGGATACCTTAGTGGTGTCTGCCATAGTTTTCTCCTCCTCCTCCTTCACACGTCTTGACTTTTCTATGGGGAGTTCACATCCCTCAACAAAGAAAAAGGTGGAGGTTGGGCCTTCCAACAATGGAGGGTGTAGGAGGAGCCCACCTTCTCCGAATGGTGGTCCTGCACTAGCTTGTTCTATCTTTGTGATAGAACAAGTCCTAGCTTCCCCTGAGTTTTTCATTGCTCCCAAGTCACTCGATGAGCCAAGAAGTGAATCTCAGGTGCAATACTCTCCATCCATTGAGGTATGACATGCCACTAGAATAAAGTGTATGCTCAATTTTGTGGACTATGTTCTGGCCTTGTTAGTGATCTTCAAAAATCGCTCACCATAGCTCCACAAGAGCTTAGTAGATAAGACCTTATGGGGCCTTCTTCATTAGCCATTGTTGTAGGAGGGTTGGAAGCTCCTCCCCTCAATATTCCACCACTATAGGCTCATCATCCTTCCCCTTATAATGATCTAGATTGGGAAGAAGACAACCTATTGGTTGATGAGTGTTAGGGGAAGGCCTCTTCTTTATCTTTAGATTAGATGTGTGTGTGTGTGTTGTGATGTTTTCCACCATGCTTGTTCTTGTTGGATATTGTGGTTGTGTTCTTGATATGTGGTTGTCATTGATGTCAACACTATTAGCATTAATTCATTAGAAGTTGTATATGTCGAGGATATTGAGAAAATTGTAATGAGATGAGTTGTAGGTTGTCAATGATGAAGTGAAGTTCAATATGTCAGAAAGTACTATACATTGATGATTAAAGGTTGTGGAATAAAGGGTTTGTTGTTGAGTGTATCTAGTTTATCCACATCAAGTTTTAGAGATCCTCATGAAGATTTGATCGAGTTATGAAGATTTATATTCTAATAGTTTTTCTGTTGCTTTGGTTGTAATTTCTGATCGAAGATGAAATTTCAATTAGTTCAGTTGTTGCATATTCTTCTTTGATATTTCATAATGTTTGTGGATGTTTCTAGATCACACTCTATCTTTTCCGCACATCTGCATTGATCATCGTGCTCATGATTCGAGATTTTCTCTTGTGGGTTGATATTTTTCTTGTTCTTGGTCAACATGGTGGTTGTAGCATGTTAACGTGAATATGAAGGAGTAATTCAGGTGAAGTGTTTTTCACAATGGAGATGTTGATTTGGGTCTTCACTAAGTTGTGGCTGACCTTCAGGTTGATTCACATTAATAATATTTAGCATTTTGGGCCAAAAATTTATATTCATTTTATTATTTTGTTAAGGCTGATTTGAAGGGATGAAATTTCTTGTTATAGATATATATGAGCAATTTTTTATTCGAATTGAAGTGTGTGAGTGGATTCTAGTGTGTGCTTCTATGTGTGTATGTGTGAATATTGATCTAAATCATTTGAAGGTAGAGTAAAGTGTGAAGAAGAGTGAAGAAGAGTAAAGAAGTGTTCACAATGTGCTTAATCAAAACTGTGATCAAGAATTAGAAAATGTTATTCTATCAGTTCAAATCCCTATGGATGTAATCTAATTCTTTCTGTAAGATAGTGTTCCTTCCTTTGGGTGGTTAGCCCTATTGTAATTGAGTAGTGAGCTCTAGGCAGTGTGCCTTAATGCAAGTGCATTTCCCATATTTCATTTCTTATACTTTTAATAGGGTATAATCTTGTGGTGACCTCCATGATTTTTCCCCTAATAGATTTCCATAAAATATTGGTGTTATGTGTTTCTAATGTATGTTGATGATTTATGATTTCATGGTTATTAATCAGATCAAAGAATAATGTTAATGAGTGGAATAATTTTTTAATTCTGTGACAAATGATTCACTCCCCCTCTCAATTGTTTACCCTTGTGTTGCCAACAATTGGTATCAGAGCAGGTTCCTTGGGAGAAGTTTAACAACTTGAGGTGATCTGGGATGGCAACTTGCAAGAAGGATAGTTTGAGATTTGATGGAACAAATTATTCTTTGTGGAAGAATCAAATGGAGTGTCATTTGAGATGCATTGGTGAACCCTTCTGGAACATTACATGTAATAGGTATGTTATTCCTTAGAATGGTCCTACTAAGACTGCTGAGATTAGAGATGTTGAGTATAATATCAGGGCTAAGGAAGCATTGTTGAGTGCCTTGACTGATTTTGAGATGAAAAATGTTATGGATCTAAAGATTGCTTATGAGATCTAGAAAATGTTGGAAACCTTGTATGAAGGTGATCTTAATGTGAAGATTTTTAATTTGCAGAGTTTGAAAGGAAAATATAACAAAGTTAAAGCTAGTGCTATTGAAGAGCTAGACTATAAAAAATGTAACTAGAGACATGTTGGTTGGTAAGCTTATTTCTTTTTCAAGAGTTGAGTGAATTTGGTGATTCCCTTCCTAAGGTTGTATCTACATTTAAGGCTACTACTTCTGGAAGAGATAACAACAGATATGATCCGAGTGAGAGTTAATCTAGAAATACATTCAAGTATGAGGATGAAATTAGATAGATTGAAGAAGAAGAAAGAGAACTAGAAGAGCTAGCACTTATTTTCAAAAGAGTACCAAGAGGAAAAGGTAAGTATGGAGGAAAATTGCCTCTTAAATGTTTTTCTTGCAATAAGATAGGTCATTTTGCATAAAAATGTCCAAAAAGAATTCCTAAACCAAGACATAGCAAGCCTAAAGAAGTATTACTATGCTGTTGTTGAAGGTGTGATAGATGATGAGTCTGATAAAGGAAATAGAAGTGATGATGAATGTGTATTTATTGCTATCAAGGAAAATAATCCTGAATCTACTGAATCTGCTAGTTGTACAGATGTGGAGAAAGCCCTAATTTCTCAAGTTGAAGAGAAAGATGAATGGGTAATTGACAGTGGATGTTCACATCATATGAAAAGAGATAAAAGTAAGTTTGTGAGCTTGGAAAATTATGATGGTGGTGTTGTGAGATTTGGTGATATATTAATACAGTTGGTGTGATCCATGGCAGAGGATGCATTTCTCTTGATACCAAAGTATAATACAAAATGATGTCCTATGTGGAAGGCAGACCATGTATTTTAAAAGTGTTAGATGGGATGGTTGATGAGGACAATCTTGGAGTTCAAAGGATGAAAGTGCAAAATATTAGTTCTAGAAATATGATTGCATGGTACAAATACAAAGGTAATATCTTTCACAGTTATGCTATTAAAGTTGTTTGATTACTCAAGTTGATGAAAGTTGTAATGACATAGAGAGAATGTCATGTTATCTTTGATAATATTGTCAAGATAAACTCTACTAAGGCTATGAGAGATCTACCTAAGTCGGTGAAACCTACTAATGCCATATGCAAGGAATATCAGTTAGGAAAGCAAACTAGAATTTCATTTGATTTGAGCAAACAACATTGTTCAAATGAATTGTTGGAACTTGTGCATATTGATATGTGTGGTCCCTCTAAGATCATAAGTTTACAAGGTTACAAGTATTTCATGTTACTCATTGATGATTATTCAAGAATGGTGTGGGTTACCTTCTTAAGGGAGAAATTTGAAGCATTGGAAAATTTCAAGACCTTTAAGGCTATGGTTGAGATAGAGACAAGTTTAAAGATTAAATGTCTAAGATCAGATAGAGGTGGTGAATTCACTTCCGGTGAATTTAATTCTTTTTGTGAAGGACATGGAATAAAGAGACAATTATTTGCACCATGGACCCCTTAGCAAAATGGAGTTGTGGAAAGGAATAATAGAACAATTGAAGATGCTGCTATAACTATGATGTTGGAAGGAAATGTCCCTCATGTCTACTGGAGAGAAGCTATGAGTACTTTTGTGTACACACTCAACCAGGTACAAATCAAAGGTGATACTGGCAAGACCCCTTTTGAGCTATGGACTAGTCAAAAAGCTACTGTTAAATATGTCAATATATTTGGAAGTAAATGTTATATCAAAAGAGATGAAGACATAGGAAAGTTTGATGCTACGATTGATTAAGGTATCTTTCTAGGTTATTCTACTAATAGCAAGTCCTACCGGTGTTACAATAAAAGATTGAGGAAAATGGTTGAAAGTGCAAATGTCAAGGTTGATGAAGACTTAGGTATACCATCCAGAACTTGTGGATATGATTCTAATGATCAGAGTGTCAGTACAAACAAAGGAAAGCAATTTCAAGCTACAAATCATCTACAAATCATTCCAGTGGATCAAGAAAATCAAGAGGAATAAGAAACTAGTGAAGTTGCAGAAGTGAGAACACAAGAGCCTGAACTCGAAGAACAACCTAAGAAGACTCCTATGTATGCAAGATTGAATCATTCAGAAGATCAAGTTATAGGTGATAAGAAAAAATGTGTCCAGACTAGGAGAAAGATTGTAGAAGAATACTACTTGATTTCAAAGAATGAGCCTACTAGTGTGAATGAAGCATGTAGAGATGAGCACTAGGTTGAAGCAATGAAAGAGGAACTAAAACAGATTGAGAAGAATGATACATGGATTCTTGTTCCCAGACCTAAGGATAAGAATGTCATTGGAACTAAATGGGTCTTTAGAAATAAACTGAATGAGCAAGGAGAAGTGGTTAGAAACAAAGCAAGACTGGTATGTAAAGGATATTCATAGATGGAAGCAATTGATTTTGAAGATACTTTTGCCCCTGCTGCTAGAATTGAACCTATAATATTATTTCTTGCCTATGCCGCCTACAAGAACTACAAGGTTTATCAAATGGATGTCAAGTTAGCTTTTCTAAATGGTGTATTGAAATAAGGGGTGTATGTTGGGTAACTGAGTGGATTTTAGTTGTTGGTGAGGGAGATATGGTGTGCAGGTTAAGCATTGTATGGACTCAAGAAAGCCCCTAGAGCCTAGTATGCCAGATTGGACAAGTATTTGTTGAAGCTTGGATTTAACAAAGGTATTGTTGATAGTAATCTATATTTCAAGAATGGTAATAAAGATTTGATTGTTGAAGTCTTTGTTGATGATATCATTTTTGGAGAGATGATGGTTTTTATGCATGAAGTTTGCTAATGAGATCAAGAGTGAATTTTCAATGTTAATGATTGGTAAGATTAAATTATTTTTGGGATTGGAAATTAATTAGTTAGATAAGGGGATTTTTGTATCTCAATCCAAGTATGTGAAGGAATTGTTGAAGAAGTTTAGTATGGAAGATTCAAAGCCAGTCAGTACACCCATGGTGACTGGATGCAAGTTGACAACATAAGATGATTCTTTGAAGGAAAATTAGACTAGATATAGATCAATGATTGGTGGATTATTTTATTTAACTCAAACTAGGCTTGATATAATGAATGTTTTATTTATTATTGCAAGATTTCAATATGATCCAAAGGAATCTCATGTGACTACTGTGAAGAGAATTTTTAGATACTTGAAGGGGACATTTGACTTTAGCCTATGGCATCCTAAAGATGATGATCTTACTTTGAGTGTCTTTACTAATGTTGATTGGGTAGGAGATGTAAATGACAAGAAAAGTACTAGTGGTGGAGCATTTTTCTTGGGTAAGAAGCTGATTTCATGGTTAAGTAAGAAGCAAAATGTCATTTCCCTATCTACTGTAGAGGCTAAATACATTGCTACTACTAACAATTGTAATCAAGTCCTGTGGATGAAATAAATGTTGAAGGATATCAGAGTTGTGTATAATGAGCCTATTGAGCTATATTCTATGATAATTAAAGTGCTATTAACCTATATAATAATCTGGTGCTACATTCAAAGACAAAGCATATATATCTATTAAGTTTCACTTTTTGAGAGAAAAGGTAAGTGAAAAGGAAGTTAGACTGGAGTATGTGCCTACTAAGGAGAAGATTGCACATACATCTTTACCAAGTTGTTTCCTAAAGATACTTTTGAGTATCTTAGAGGGAAGTTTACCCCTCTTAATCAGAACTAAGGGTGCATTGCATTAAATCAATCCATGCATTTAAAAGTCATATCTTGACCCGGATTAATGTTGTGGTGGCTGCTGCTCAGGGGGAGTAGTTAGATGTTTAGATATGTGGTTTAGAGCTTGTATATAAGATATATTTTTTATTGATTTCAAAGGGGGAGAATATCATGTGAAAAGGTTGAGGAGAAAATGAGTTAGAATCTAAGGGGGAGTAAGTGTCAAGAGTTAGCTGCATTGATGTTGTTTTTCACATCATGTGTTACCATCAATGCCAAAAGGGGAGATTGTTGGATATTGTGATTGTGTTGCTGATATGTGGTTTTCATTGATGTCAAAACTATTATCATTAATTCATTAGAAGCTATATATGTCGAAGATATTGAGAAAATTGTAATGATATGAGTTGCAGGTTGTTAGTGGTGAAGTGAAGTTTAGTATGTCAGAAAGTTCTATACATTGATGATCACAGGTTGTGGAATAAAGGGTTTGTTGCTGAGTGTATCTAGTTTATCCATGTGAAGTTTCAGAGATCAGCATGAGGATTTGATTGAGTTATGAAGATTTATATTTTGACATTTTTTTTGTTGCTTCAGTTTGTGTTCCTGATTGAAGATGATGCGATTTTAGTTAGTTCAGTTGTTGCAGATGCTTCTCTTGTGATTCATGATGTTTGTGGATGCTTCTAGATTGTTTCTCTTTTTTTGCATGTCTTCTATTGATCATTGTGCTTGTGGTTGGCGATTTTTCTCACGCATGTTAGGGTATGTGCAAGATCAACATGGAAAAAACTGCATGTAAGTGGCAAAATAAAATAAAAATCAGAGTTGGAAACTTGACGTAAAATTTGAATAAGTTATCTGTATTTAAAAATATGTGAAGAATAGAATTTGTATAAAATTTAATGTAGTTCTAAACTACTAGGTTTGAATAAAAGAAGAGTCTATTTGGTGAAAATTTGAAATTTCAATGTAGTAATTACTTAATTCGGGAGAAAAAACAAGAAGTAGATTAATGCTGTCACGATACCTAACCACAATAAAATGATAATATTTTTTTTATAATATTTTAGAGATGATAGAGGACTCATGTCCCGATGTGATGCATATTTTTTTTTTGTAATTTTTTCCAAAATAAATAATTAATTATGAATTTTTTTATTACAGCTTTTAAAAATGTAAAAAGCTCATGTATGTCTGACCACCTTAACTTGGTCAAACTTCATGAAATTCAATTTTTTCTTTTTAATCCTATAGTATGCAAATCATAGAATGCGACACATGTTTGATTCAAAAATATGATATCGCTTTGAAAGCTATAGATGTTTTTCAATCACCATCAATCAAGACTCATAATTTAAATAGAAAATGAATAATAATTACTTCTATTAAATTCAAAGTAAAGCATAATTTATATTTTTGGAAAGCTAACAATTTCCTTTAAAAGCCCTTTTCGTTTCATCAATTTTGGGTAAAAAAAGTCATCAGCCACATACCCATCATATTGCCACTTTTTGGCCCATCATGATCCTGCACATACCCTTCATGTTTTTCTTGTTCTTGGCCGACATGGTTGTTGTAGCATGTTGTGGATCTTCGAGGAGTAATTATTTGAAGTGTTTTCATGTTGGATATGTTGATTTTGGTCTTCACTAAGTTGTGGTTGACCTTGGTTGATTCACATTAATAATCTTTAGTATTTTGGGAAAATGGTTTATATTCATTTTATTATTTTGTTGAAGCTGACATGTAGGGATGAAATTTCTTGTTGCGGATATATAAGAGAGATTTCTTATTCAAATTGAGGTGTGCTTCTATGTGTGTATGTGCGAATAATGATCTAAATCATTCGAAGGTAGATTAGAGTGTGAATAAGAGTAAAGAAGTGTTCATGCACTTAACCAGAACTATGATCAGGCATTAGAAGATGCTATTCTATCAGTTCAAATCCTTACAAATGTAATCCAATTATTTTTGTAAGATAGTGTGTCTTCCGTTGGGCAGCTATCCTTGTTGTAATTAAGCAGTGAGCTCTAGGCAGTGTTCCTGAATGCAAGTGTTTTCATTTCTTATACTTTTAACATGGTATAATCTTGTGGATTGACCACCACTTTGGTTTTTCCCCTAATAGGGTTTCCACATAAAAAATCTTGGTGTTATGTGTGTTTCTGATGTGTTGATGATTTATGCTTTCATGGTTATTAAGTAGATTAGAGAATAATGTTAATGAGTTGAATAAGTTTTAAATTATGTGACAACTGATTCACCCCCTCTTAGTTGTTTTCCCTTCTATTTCCAATAGTGCTACGTGTTCCTGGATGACCCTCATCACCCTTATTGGTGCTTGGATATAGGAGTGATTTTGTGTCCTGAACCTTCTTCTATTTGTATCATCCTTCTTCCATGTTTGTGTTTGATATTCAGTAAATTGGGGACAATGCAGTGGGGGCATTTAGACTTCCCTTCCATGTTGACTTAATTTTTTATTTTTACTTTGTTTTTCATGTATTCTTCCTAATATGGTGGGGATTGATAATGTTTTTCCTTGCACCGTGGTTACCTATTATTTATATGAGCATATGCAAATCTGACCCTGCAAAACTAGATCCCCCTATTTCCTCTGTTTATTTCTCTTTCACTCTTTTCTTATCCTTCTCTCTTCTTTATGTGAGTTTAACCTCTCATGTGTGACAATTCCATTTCTATGACACTTCTATTTTCAAGAAATGCATTCATTGCTAACAAATTCTTTCTTGAGAATCTTTGCAAATTTTTTTTTAAGAATCACATTCTTGACTTGGACCCCTAACAAGACGTGTTTCCTTCATCATGGGTTCATAAAGAAAGAACTTGAGAGCCTTCATTTGAGGTGGGATAAACTTTGGTCTTCCCCTCATGAGGGGGAATTTTCTTCCTTTCAAATTCCTTGATGAAGTGAACATCTTTCGAAAGGATTCCTTAATGATGAATCAATTTGAGAAAAAATGTCTATGTTACACTTTCAAACAACGCATCGCTTGAGTGGACCCCTCTTCATGTCAGGTTCCTAAGGGATTCCTTTGAAATCCTTCCAATTTTTTGATGGTATGCATGACTATTTGCATAGCCGCTTTATTTTTAGACATGTTTTATCTATGGGTAAACATGTTGCTTTGCAGGTGCACCTATAAAGTCGCTTTCCAATTTGACTTTGTAGAGTCTCCTTCTTTGGGTTTCTTCCATGTGAGGGATCTTGGGGGATGCCTCCTTGCAGGTCTATGGGCCTATAAGGTTCTTACACCTCTGGGATTCTTCCATATGAGAAATCTTTGGGGACACTTCCTTGTAGGTCTACAGGCCTATAAGGTGCTTACTTCTTTAGGCTTCCTCCATGTGAGAGATCTTGGGGGATGCCTCGTAGGTTTGTGGGCCTATAGGTGCTTACTTCTTAGGGATTCCTTCATGAGAGAGAACTTGGGGGTTGCCTCCTTGTAGGTCTATGGGCCTATAAGATACTTTCATCCCTTGGGATTTTTCAATCATTGGTCTGAGGGCCTTCGGTGTACTTTGTGTAGCATCATAGTTTTACGAGGCTATGGAGCCTTTTATTCAAAGATACTCAGGGAGAGTAATTGTGGAGTCCTTTACTTGTCCCGTGCTTTTGAGCTCGCTAGATTCTAGTCTACTTCCTCAATGGATCAAGTATAAATGTCTAAACCTTTTATCTCTTCAATCTATTTTACTAAAGCACTCATTAGTATTCATGCTTTCTAATGTGGGGGAAAAATGTATAGGAGAAAATTTTCACCCCTTAGGAAAATTCCCCTTTCGCACACCCTCACCTTAGAAAATCAAATCTAAAGGAGAAATTCCACATCACCCAATTTCCTTCCTTCCACTTGGCATCTATCTTTTGCATTAGTGAGAGAATATTTGTTGAGGACACATGTGTGACACATAGATGTCTGTGCGGTGTGCTGTCATCCCAAATGCATTCCTGCGTCTGAAGTTGGCAAAGGCATTACACTCCTGATTGGGGATGAATTGTACTGTCCCTCTTCAACCAACCGACCCTAATAATGGAAGATTCTTCCCATCCCACCTTTAAAAACATCCATTCTCATCTCATTTCATTCTCTAAGCAACAAATTTACATTCTATTAGAATTTTTCCACTTCACTTCACTCTCAAGCAACATTCCAACTCTCCATTACAATAACATTTGAAGCTTCATCAACTCCACATTGCAAGTGTGAAGCAAGCCATAGAAGTGGAGCTTGGAGTCTTGTGAGACTTTCCTTCATCATAGTTGCAGATGTGGTGACATTGCAAATTCCATATTCTCCTCCATTGGTTAGTGAGCTTTTGGGTGGTGGTGGTAACATTTCGCTCCTCTCCCTCGTGATTTGATAGAAGTAGCATAATATTGTTTGTAGTTTTTTTGTTCTCTCTTCTTTCCTTTATCACATATTTCTACTTCATTGCTTTCTGGATATCTATTGAGGTGTTAACACAAAAATGAGGGTTTGATTGAGGCATACCCTTATACAGCCCCAACACTTTCTCCAGATCTTATGTATGCGGGTATTGAAGGCATTTATTTTCTAGAGGCTTCATTACTTTGGTGGTTGTAGGCTTTTCCTTTCTTCTCCTTATCTTTATCAATTCTTCACTTTATTTCAATTTTTTTATATTTTGTTTCTTTCTCACATTCTAAGATTTCTTAGCAATTAGACTAGAAGTAACCACTTTTTCATTTTTTGTGATAAACTCGCCTGTACATATGAGACACCAACTGCCTCCGGGATGCTATTGTCTTTGTGTTGGTCGTATCTTGGCTCTCATCCTATGGCCAAGAGTTTTTCAGTTTTCAGAGAATCTTTATGGCCTAATCTTTTTGATTCTAGAACCGTGTGTTGTTCCTTGAGGTAGTTTGGGGAAGTTCAAATGATAAATGGTAACATACTTTCATACATGCACTCAAATTCAACATATGTTGATGAATTAAAAATAAACATGATGTTGGAACAAATAACAATATTCATCAAGATGAAGCATGCTTCTGCCTCTACCATAAACCCTAAACAGAGTGTTGTTGCTACTAATCTTTCACAAGAAGTTGTACTCAACAATGTTAATGGGTGGTCACCTATCCCTATTAGTTTTTGTTGTTGTTGTTGTTTCCTTAGTAAGCAGAGAGAATGGCAAGAGTATTGTTGCAAGGTAAAAATAATTAAATCCTTATTTCTATCCTACAAGTCATTTGAAAAATTTCCATACTCTATTTTGAAGCCTCCACGCAAGAAAACGACTGCCACATATTGTCCAACAAGCTTAAATGACAACCAATTGCACAAATATGTGCCTCATCTATAACAAAGAGCCCAAAACATTAGAAAGCTAGTTTAATATTCACATTGCCCTCTTTTCCCATTGGCTCATAATTTTTCAAATTTATTCAAACTGATGCATAGATAATTTATAGTAAACCACATTGAAAATCAATGCATACAGTTGTACCCATACAAAAAATCCCATATTGTACCAAACTTTCAGCTAAAATATTGTCATCTTCAAAAAGATTGATAAAATTCATATTGTATGAAACTTTCACCTAAAATATTGTCATATTCTAAAAGATTGATTGTTAGTTTGTAGTAAACTGTACCAAAAATCTTGTATTGCATGCAGACAATCTATTGTTGAGGTAAAATTATCATTAGTAGTTGCCATTGGCCTAATACTATTCTAATGAGTTTGACTTTTTTTAGTTAACTAGTTATTAATAATTTAGTTTTCAACCAATCAAAAACAATATTTAAAAAAACAAAAAATAAAAAATAATTTTGTAAAGTCAACTTGTAAAATATTCAACTTCACAAATTATAAAAAATATTTATTGTACATATGATTGTTTAAAAAGTTATGTGTGTTATTGACCCATTTGCAGGGAAAGCAAGGTTAGAAAGCAAGGTAAACATTTTTTTAAAGAATGAGTTTTCATTTTTTGCTTTATAAAGTCATTTCATTAAATCTTTCTAAAATAAATGTTACTTATTTTGACTTTTTTTAAGAATGTAATTGTTATTTTTTATTAAAGAAAATCTCACAAAAATCAATTAACTATTTTATAGTGATTTAACCTTTAATCTTTTTTGATCCATTTATTTGTGTTATATCATATTATGTCTTCATCATTTTTTTTTCCTATTTTCACTTTTACTTCATTTTTCAATCTCCTCCCTCCCTTCCCTCTCTCGCCACTTAACTCTTCTTAAGGTCATTTCTATAATCATATTCTTCATTATCCCCTTCCTTTGATGAATCATTGAGTTAGGGTTAGGGTAAGGTCATTAGAGTTATTTATTCATTGTTCGAAACATTTAACTTTAACCTTTTTTGATCCATTTATATGTGTTATATCATATTACTATATTATTCATTCTTCTATTATGTCTTCATCATTTTTTCACCTATTTTCAATTTTACTTCATTTTCTAATCCCCTCTCTCCCCACCCTCTCCCACTACTTAACTCTTCTTAAGGTCATTTCTAGTCTTCCTACAATACAATGAATCATTTAGTGTGGTGCAAAATATCAATTCAAAATAGCATACATAGTTTAATCTAGAAATGTTTACTCTATCATGGACTTTGAAAAATCATACTATCTATAATCATCGATTCGTTAATATTTAACAATTATTGATTTGAATGAAGAGATATAGTTGCACTTGTATCTACTACGAATCAAATATGATAATTTAATATAATATATTTTATTTGTTAATATATATATTAAATTAAAAATAAACAACTTGTAATGAATAAACATTTTAATATAAACAATTTTATATTAATAACAAGAGAATAAACATTGTCAACATGTAGTATCTAACTTTTAATGATTTTTAGTATATATTATATTTATTTTATTTATAAAATTTATTTAAAATATAATAATTTTTGTAATATAACATTTATTAAATATGTTATTTATTTAAAAGTTAGTGGTAAAAATTAAGTTTATAGTTATGGATAGTGTTACAATCATAGTTAGGGTTAGAGATAGGTCTAGGATTAAGATAATGATTTAAAATTTATGTTAGGGTTAGAGTTTGGGATAGGGTTAGGGATAAAATTAGAGTTAGGGCATGAGATAGGGTTAGGGTTAGATAATTAAAATGACTAATTAACAATACTAAAACATTATAATTAACAAAACATATATTTATTTTTATTCACATTAATTAAACTTACATTTAATTTTTATCAAATCTAAAAAGCAATAATTATAATACTATTAAGACAAGTACTAGCCACTAAGTGGCACTTGTTTTCTCATGCAAAGCATTGTAAAACCTTATAAATAAGTGGCAATCTTGCATTGCATGTAGACAATCTATTCTTAGGGTAGAATTATCAGTTAGTTTTTTTAATTATTTTCCCATGCAACGCATTGTAAAATCTTGTGCACTTATTCGTAAGGTGTTAAAATGCTTTGCATGAGAAAATAATTTTAAAACTAAGATAAATTGTTTGTATACAATGGAAGATTTTTGATAGAGTTTACTACAAACTAACAATCAATCTTTTAGAAGATGACAATATTTTAGCTAAAAGTTTCATACAATATGAAAATTGAAGAAATGTCAAAATTTTAGCTGAAAGTTTGGTACAATATGAGTTTTTTTGTATGTGTACAAGAATATGTATGATTTTTTATTTTCAATGTAATTTTAGTGATGTGAACCTTATAAATAAATGCTTGGCAATTAGTTAAGAGTTTATAAATACATGCTATTTAAATTCAAGTTGTTTACATAGAGTTTCCCCTTCTAATTCATAAAATAATTTTAGTGCACATTCGTTATGTTTTGAGTGGCATTGAAAGATGCAAATTAAAACACTAACACATAACCATGGCATAGGACTTAGGAGCTTCCCCTTCTAATTCAAAAAGTAATTTTACCACACATCTATTATGTTTTGAGTGGCATTGAAAGATGCAATATAAAATATTAAATACATTCCCATGACATAATATATTTTATAGTTTTTGAATGAAATATACTTATTAAATAATATAATAATTATATAAAGTAGTAGATAAAATGCTGACAAAGCTTGTGCTCATAGCATCTAGATAATGTTTGGTTGTACAAACTGGTAGAGACAGAACTTTTGCCTGAAAGACAGGGCATTAAAATACACAACAGAAGTACATTGGAAAATAGAATTGTTGCACTTTTTCGTTCCATAGACCAACAAATTTGGTAAGATTTTTTTCTATTAGAAACCAAAGTCTCAAAGGGAGAAACGAAGTCTCCAAACAAGGAGAAGAGGGAAATCCAACAAAGTTAAATATGAAATCAATAGAAAGGAAAGAGTACAATCAGTTAGATTGCCTTTCAAATCATTGTGAAAGAAGAATTTCACAAATTAGGCATGGACGCAGGTGATGGAAGGTAGCCGTTGATCATCCTTGCTGCCTGGTGAGGAGAAGCTGTAGAAGGGTGCACATTTGAAGAAGCTAGAGGAAACCCGGGAAACCCGTTGTTCTGATGAGCTGAAGCAGCTGAAGGAGCAGAAGAAGAAAGCTCAACGCCCTCAAAGGCTATAGGAGGATGCACATTTGAAGAAGCTAGAGGAAAGCCGAACCCGTTGTTCTGATGAGCTGAAGGAGCAGAAGAAGAAAGCTCAACGCCCTCACGGGCTATAGGAGGATGCATACTGCCAATGCAATTACCATCGTCAATTGCATCATTACCATCTTGGGTGAAATAAATTTCATAGTGAACAGGATTGTCCATGCATGTAACTACAATCGTTACTGGACCAGCTGCCCAAAGACTCTCTCCAAAAATATCTCCAGTGACCTGCCCTCGAGGAGATCCCAGAGTCGCTGGAGATCCCAGAGTCGCTGAAAAAATGCTGCACGGAAAATTCCAAGTGGAAGGCATGAATGAACCACAGAGCTTCTTCAACTCAAAGACGCCTTTCAAACTTACAGGGGGTTGTACAATTCCCCCATTGAAAAACTGTATTTTCACATTGTGGACTAAGCCACAAACTGTCAAAATGGATATTCCAATCTGATTCCTCTCACTGAACGCGCCCAAACTATGAATTATGTTACACCCTCCTGGCAAGTGAAGAGCAAGAGGTCTGGTTGCACTTTTGTACCCTTCTGTAAAAGGAAGTTTGGCGCTGTTTTTAGAACCCGGAGGGCGACCCCTTGGCTTCTTTAATTGATTTAAAGAAGACTCTTCTGTAGAATGAGCCTCTTTTCCCATTTTCTTTGTCATCATCTTCAAGGACTGGAGGGCTTCTGCATCAATTCCTATCAAATCCATTACAAAACTTCAAGAAATTCAAGAAAAAACAATAAAGAATTCAATTCAATAATGAATGTTCTAACCAGCTTCATGAGGTCCTACCTCGATTACGCTGAACTTGTTCGCCGCCCAGGATATGTTTAGCAATTCGAGAGACAATCTAATCAAGCTCCTACACTGATCTCCTTCCTTAGAACAACCAAGCGCTCTCTCTCTCTCTTGCTTTACACAATAAGACGTAGAAGATACCCCTTATAAAGAAATTCGGGGGCGCTGCACTCTTTGTCATATCTTGACGTTGAACTGTTAATTTTAGCTTCATAAAGCGGTCTACGGCAGCAGTTAACTGGAGTTCAATATTTTAAAGAATTAGTTAGGAACTGAAAGTTATAAATATTCTAGAAGACAATGCAATAGGGGTTTAGTTTTTGGGTTTCGGGGGGTTTAGTTTGGAGTCTAATTCCAAGACCGGCATGGTGCATGATGCATGGGCTGCATGTATGGGCAGCGGCTATCCAGCTGGGTCTTAACTCACCGTTAATCTCCAGTTTTAGTGACTCGCAGACTGTTTCCATTTTAATCGATCAAAGCATAAATTGACGGGGTTTTTGATCAGATATTACAGTGTGGAAGCATGTCCAAGGCATCAAAATATTTGACAAAATGCCCAAAAGAAATGTGGTCTCATGAAATGTCATGGATTTGTTGAAAAGCCCTCATAAAATTTCAAGCAAATATAATTGGCGGGTGCAAAACTAGATTCCATAGCCATCATCAACATGGGAGTTTCAGAGCAATGTATAAGCACAAAGCACACAAGCAATTTAGGAACACTTTTATTGCAGGAAATGGAAGCTTTTAGTCCAACGTAACAGGAAAGTGTAATGCTAGAATTCTGTAACCTTTACCAGCATCTTCCATACGTGTGCAAAATCAAGAGCTTTGAAACTGTGTTTGACCATTCATCAAAATGCAATGGAGCAAGGATTTCTGTCAAAATATATTTGTTGATCAAACTGGCAGACCATTAAAATGGCACGAGGTAACCAATTAAGCGTGGAATTCTCTCCTCTGCTTACATCAAAGGTTCAAAAACATTTTTTAGAAAAGCATTAGAACCAATAGAGAAAATATATCTCAACAAGAATCTAAAAGCTAGCGCTATTCCAAACCTTGTCTACAGATTTGATGGTCGTCAACTTTACTATGATCATTTTGCCTTCCAAACATTTAATGCTGATGATTGTGGATTCAGTGCAAGGGCATACATATTCCTTGATTTTAGCTAAGTTGCTGACAAATCATGTCTTGAAGCTCACGCAATACTAAAGAAATATATAAATCTCTATGCACATGGGAACAGATATCCTGCCCTTGCAAGTGTTATCAACACCTCTCTTCTCTGATTATCAACTACTGCAGCATGGACTCTTATGGATGGCTATGCCTTCAACCATTAAACAATTTATGTGCATAGGTTGAAGTCTATGATCGATAATTGAAAAATTACAATGAGCTTATCCAACCTAATAAGTTTGCACTCAATTCAAAAGGAGGTATCTTAAAAGTTAGCTCTGGTGGTCAATTGCTGCAAAGCTCAATAGTGGCCATCCCAACATCAATGTTATTGTCAACATTGTTACATCAATCTTCATGGTGATATCACAAGTAGACATCTAGGCTTATAGACAAACAATTGCACCTCAATATAATTCTTGTTTCCGAAGAGATTAAATTTAGGACACTCATCAACAAAAATTAGTTCCTCTTCCTACCAAAAAATTTCTACATATGAGAATAAATGTCTCAAGTTTGTAGTCAAGTCTCGGGAGGAGATGATCCACTTCTTACTAAGGACTTGGGATTCAGTGTCTAGCTATGATTCCTCTGGTACTATTACTCTACATGCTAGAGGTAGAAGATGCGTTTTGGTGTATCAGTCCCTTCTTTTTGGAAGATCCTTGGTACTTAGGGCAATGCTGAATTTTGGGATGAAAAAATCAAGGAGTATGGAAATTCATTTACACAAGGAAGCACTCTCTATATTTATAAAAGTCATATATAAAATTGAGGAAGATGCAAATGATTTCAACAAAAATGGAGATAAAAAGGTATAATTGACTTCATTATGAAAGCATTCTTGGAATGGAAAAATTGTGCCAGTTGAATATTATCAATAAGATCAATGTATTCATCTTATTCTCTCAAATATTTAGAATTCCTTATGACTCTTGGAAAGGTGACTCGAGTTGGATAAATGACTTTATTGTTTTAAAAAAAAAGAGCTCATTAATAATTATATTTTAAAGAATTAGTTAGGAACTGAAAGTTATGAATATTCTAGAAGACAATGTAATAAGGGTTCAATTTGGAGTTTAGTTTTTGGGTTTTGGGGGGTTTAGTTTGGAGTTCAGTTTTTAAGGGTTTGATTTGGAGTTCAACTTTTTTTGGGAGTTTGTGGGCTCTTTAGTTTAGAGAAATAAATAAAGAATGATACATTTGGTTTGTGAATCTAGGTGCATTTTCCTTATGTTGTGAATTTCTCTAATGTTGAATTTATAATTGTTGTTTAAATATTTTATCATGATGAATTGTATTTGTTTTCTCTTTGCCTAAATATTTTCCTTGTGCATCTACAATGAAATGATAGGTTGTTTCCTGATTTGTGAATAATGAAACTAGTTGTGGAGATAGATATCTTATGTTAGATTGTATTTCATTCTTTAAACCCTAGCTACATTATTTTCTATTCAACAATCAACTCCTACGAAATGAATCTTTGTGTTCATCATCCTTTCTTTGTAGTTACCTATCTTATTTTTTGTTTAGTTTAGTTTTATTTCTAGCTTTCTAGTTAAAATAATACCCCAAAAAACCAAAATTAAAACCATACGAGGGAGTTGTCCCTTTCAAATGTATAGAGGAATATTAGAAATCTCTCTAGCTATTGAGTATTTGTCACTATCTATTGGGTGAGTTTGAGCTAAATTTGTATAAAATATCACTGTGATAAATCTATTTACCAACACAAGACAATTAATAGGAGTGGATAATATCTCCTTTACTTTAGGCTAAGATAAACCCAAAAGAGTGTTCCTAGGGGTAATATTTAACAAGATTTGAACACAACTAAAGATATAGAAGTAATTAGACCACAATAGTATCTAATATACACCTAGTGCCAAAAATTTCCACTAGATCAAGTACTAACCTATTGCACATATAAGCTCTATTAAGTTGATCCATTCATAATTGTAAGACTACAAGATGTGGGTGTACAAGACATGATTATGTTAAGATGAAATCCTTCAATGCTTACTAGAGATGTTTTCCTAGTTAACACATCAAACCATGAAATGTATAGAAATCTACTTTTCATTCCTAACTACTACTTAAACATATTGATCTTTTTAAGGTACATGGAGGGTGAAACACTTATAATATCAACGCCTTGTGTTGGGTTACATAATCATAATTACCTAATAACCAACCACATAGAAATAAGAAGAGATGATATTTAATAGTTAAACATGCTTAATATTACCTCTCAAAATTTTTATAGGTCCACATACAATAAGCAAAATATAATTATAAATGATAATATACAACACATTAAACTATATTAGGACATTTATTAAATTATTATTGCATTTGTACAAACAACTATGATTAGAAAAAACCCTAAGCTAAGAATAAATTGATACACTTCATCACTTGGAAACCTTCTTGAAGATCCATGTAGTTAGCCAAGGAGATATTTAGTTACAAATATCTTCTATGCAATAGTAACCTCTTCATGATTTAGAAGATGGGCTTCTCTAATGATGACTAGACATGCAAGGATAAAAACCCTAGATCTAGCTTGAAATTATAGTTGCATGGAAATGAAGGAATGACTGACCTTTATTTTGAAAGATATGAAATAGTGTATACAACACTTTGTTTGGTCATTAATTTCTCCTAGAAAATTGACTAAGAATATGATTCTTGAATCTTATGTGAGGATCTTGTGAAATCCAATGAGATGGTAACTTAGAGCTTGCATGTAAACCATTCACATCATAAAATCAACCATTGATTTAGTAGTGATATGAACATCTTCATATTCCATTACTAAAATTAATTTTAGAATAAATTCCCTTAAGATGAACAACTATTTGTAGGTGGGAAAATCCCTTGGGTGTAGTTGTAGTGTCAAATTTCATCATTAATGGTGACCTAGATCATGTGAGGAGGTAGGTGAAAGTGAATAGTTCAAAAACATGGGAGATGTAGAGTTTCTAAGGTTAGGGTTAGGGATACCTCATAACCTGTAGCACTTTTTAAGGATCAGGGATAACAAGGAATCCATTCCACAAGGAATGCAAATAAGGATAGGTTTGAACTTGTAAACCCACTATAGTAACATCATGAGAAAAGTTAAGGATTAGGAGTCAAAGATGCTTAATAACTCATGCCAAAAGAACCATGTTAGAGGTATTCTTGCATCTCTAGTTCTCCAATAAAATATATAGAATAAAATGCCTAAATTTAGGAATTGAGAATACCAAAGAATCAATGGCGTAAGGTATGCAAGTCAAGGGAAGATCAAAATATTAACTCTAAAAGATTTGAATTGTAAGAGAATCAAGAAATAGGAACCAAAGATGCTACAAGGGATGTAGATAACTAGATGATTAAAATGATGAATTTAAATATGACTTAGCATAAAGTGTGAGAGTGTGGTGGTTTGAGGAAACACACCCTTGCAAGAGAAAATTTGAACCACCAAAAAAGAAAAGGTAAAGAGTAAGAGTCAAGGGAAAGTTATGCTAGGATGGGAAACTTTGAGACTCTGACATTTAGAACAATCCTTAAAAATTCAAATAAAAATACCACCACACTTATTTTTCTTGAACTTTATAACTTCTAAGATATGATAGGAACACAAGGCATGATGGAGAACAACTTTGGTACAAAATTTAACAAAGGGAGACCCATTATGAATAATTGTATATCAAGTTATAAATGAAGAGAAAAATGGGGCCAAAATACACAAAAGGGTCAGGTGTTAAGAAAATTTTGGCATTGATAAATTGAGTCCCAACACTACCAATACTCATATTCCCACCTTTACTTCCATTATCAACCCATCAACTATTGATAATAATATAAAGAGAAGTACATTGCCTCCAAGTATTGAAAAGGAAATTATTAGTGAGAGCAAGAATATTCAAATTTCTTATGATAATATTACCATATACATACCCTATGAGTTTTTGGACCCTACATCTTGAAATATATACAATGGTAAGGGGGATATGAGCAGAAGAGGAAATAGGATTGGGGCTTGGATAAACAAAATGTTATAAGAATAAATGAAGAGGAAATGGAAATGGAATCCATCAAGGAAAAATAATTAGGGATACACAATACCTCATCTTAAAATATGATGGTAGGATATATTATGAAGACTTAGGGAAAGAATGAGGAGGTCAAGGTCTAGGGTTTAATGTTTAGGATTACAACTAACAAAACACAAATTTAAAATAACTTACAAAATATTGGGCCAAAAATGAAGAAGGTGGGTGTGAGGGTTCAAGGAAATAAATGAAATTGAGGAAGGGAATTCAACAAGTGACTAAGAAATCAAGTTGGACATACTTTGTGTGCCCCCTTCTCCAATACTCATGGCTTGCTAACTAGAAATCAAGTTCATTATAATTTTCTCTTCAATTTCTTATGTATTTCTTTCTCGGTTACCTTCCATAAATTAGTTTTCATGGGTTTTTTATACAATATGAATGGGTGGTTCCAACTGTCACACCCCCAAAATAATTACACTACAATAATCATCTCATGAAAACTTTAATATTTGTTTTATTATATTTATTTTAACTATTTAAATAAATTCTCTGTTTAATTTTCCCCCAAAGAAAAATTCTCATAACAAATTACAAGGTACTTAGGTGCATTCTTAAAATTTTGTCCCAAAGGAAAAGAGGAAAACTGAAGAGTTGGAAGCAAAAGTTGAAGGAACTTAATAACAACGGATCCAACTAATGAAAGGTACAAACACCCATTATAGACAAAGAACCTCAAATAAGATGAGAACATGGATATTTGTGGAAATAAAGGAAATAATGCTAGCAAGAGGAACTCTAAAAACCTAATATATATGAAAAACAAACACAATAGCCTCATAACTAGAGGTTTTTTTTTTTAACAATTTGGACACATGATTGAAGTTAAAGGAGAGAAAAATCATGACACTAGGCATACAAAAGTTTCTAGAGGGGGGCTTTCAAGATATATTATTGGTTATAGAAAATGGATAAAGTAGGCCAAATTAATAACAAGGCACCAAACTTTAAAAAATTAGATTGTTGGGGTAGGCGCTAACAAACATGATGAAATAATTCATTACCATGTCATCCACTTTTAATCCTTGTTCATAAAGACGCACCATCAAGTTGCTAATGAAAAATTACAAATTTTATTTGTTAATATATATTACTTCCTACTATTCAAAATAAGGAATATATCAATAGTTATTCTCCATTCATGGATTTGTGTACAAATATTAGAATCATATAGCTAAAGGTATTGGAAATAAATGGACAAAAATATCACTCCTTAGATCCTTTCTCAATCTCATCAAATTTCCTAAATTATAATAAAAAACTTATTTCAACAAGGGTAACATTTTTTGCATACATAGCTCATTAAGGTGACTACAAATAATGTTACAACTAGATCAATGGCCTTTAATGCCATATCCACAAAGCCTAATAAGTTAAACATGTTTACAAATATTTGTGATCCCCTTAACATTTCATATCATAAAATCTCTTGGGAGCCAATTTAATACAGACAAATTTAATCACTTCCATATGATTAAATTTGTTGCATTTACGTCTATCATATTAATATTAATTTATTAAATTAATATTACACCCTTTGTCCTATATCGATAAAGTATTTAATTTAATAATTAATAGTTTGTCTTTTACCTTATTCTTCTCTAAATTAAATAAATACACTAATTTATTTAATTTAGTCATTCTTCCTCTTTTTGATTTAAAAATCAATTTAAAATTCCTCACTTTCTCTCCTTGTCACATCCTCCTACATTTGCCACTTGCCTCTAATCTTCTGTTAATTATCCTAATCCAATATTTGCACAACCTTAACCAAAATCAGTAGCTAAATTTAGCACCACCTTTTTGGTCAATTCTTCCATTTTTCCTTTTTGATGTTAACTCTTCCTAAAAATTTCTTTAATTCAGTTATTATTTGCTCTAGATTCTTCTCTTTAAATGAATTTTTACCATTTATTTGCTCTAGATTCTTCTTAAAATGTGAATTTTAATTCATTCCATTCTCCTGCTTTTAGAACTTGACTTGAATACAATTCCACATGTGACCAAGTCCCACCTTGGAGCCCACCTTTTATCCTCTAGATCATCTATGAATGTGAGCATCTACATTTATCCCCAACCACTTTTCCTTTTCCCATGTAGATTTTATGGAATTTAAAATTCCTCAAAAGTCTCTTTCACTCCACTTGGGGACAAGAGAAATCTTTTGTGGAAATCCTCCTCACTCCCCAAGGTACATGTCCTTTTCCACCTCATGTACCTACTTGACAACTCATCTCCACCTCACATCCTCTTGTCCACTTCACCCTCCACATGTCAAGATGTGAGGGCTTGTGGGTTCTCAACCCACCATAGCCCTTCATCTTGGCCTTGTTGGATCAATCTTGACCCTTGAATTCTCTAGAGAATTCAAATTCTTCTATAAATACCCCCTCCTCAAGGGAATTTCCAACACTTAGCTATCTTGCACCCTTATGCTGTCATTTTGCATTCTCAACACTTTGCACTCTCATAACTACATGCTGTCCAAGCCTTTTTCAATCATTCAACCATCTTTGTCCATCATTTTGCATATTGAAGCTTGCATTATAGTCACTCAATCTATCATTTAAGGAGCACACAACCAATCTAAGCAAGGGCCAATCAAAGAAGTTTCAACAAATGTAGTAAAGTATTAGTGTTTTTATCTTATTTGCATTCCTTGAACTCGCTTCTTGTATTAATCTTGAGGTGTCCTTGCGTTTAAGTTATTCATGTTTCTAGTTATTTTGGCATGCTTAGAGCTGTAGGAATTCCAAGGTATCAATAAATAACTCTTCTATCTATACACCCAATTAAAAAAAATTGTGTATGCTTATCAATGACTATATGAATTATTTTATATAATTATCATAGAGTTTTTTATTAGAGGTAAAAAACTTGTTTTGAAGGGGCCCATAACCCTTTGCAAAAGAAAGAAACTAAAACTAAAGAAACTAAAATAAGTATAGATATCAACCCAAACACAACAAACCAACAACAAAAAGTAAGCCAAAAAGGAGGACCCCAACTAGTAGCACTACATGTATTTTAGAATATTAGTTGCCTCCACTTGGCTTGCCACAACCTTCTGAGCATCATTCAAGATATTAGACAGTTCTTTGCTAGGATCCCCTGCCTGAACCTTAGTCTTGTTTCTAGTTCTAGCACCAGGCCCATCCGTGTTCACCTCATTAATTAAAACATTATTATTATCCCCACCCTTATCAACATATACCTCCTCCTCCATCAACTTGCCACCAACACCAATCTCTTCAGCATGAATAGTTTCCTTGCAATTCTTGGCACTAACATAAGGAGAGGTAATACCACCAAACTCAAATTTAACAATAGACTTAGTCACCTCCCCACCCTTGACCGCACTAGCACAATTTTTTTCCAATTGATCCTCAAGGTTGAGAACTCTACCTTCTAGATTTTGTTTCATCTTAAGAGTTTCCTCTACCAGAATATTCAAGGAATTAAACAATTCATCAATTTCATTTTGAACAAAGGACTCTTCATCCTTACTCATCGCACCCATTACTTTGAAATTTATCATATTAAGTTCATGAAAAAATCATTTGAACAATTTGACCAAAACAATGGAACCCTCTCTAGCAGTTCCTAGAACATCAAAGATATCTTCCCTATAAAAATTAAAAAACCCCCTTCCTAGTAGCATCTTCCTCCTTAGAGGAGCTTACCTTAAATCTTGATTGGTAGAGAATTCCTTCCCATTCCTAGTAGCAACCGACATCTTGATTTTTTGGATGGAATTCACAATCTCCTTAGCCACTCCAAGTTCATAGCTGGGGAATCCACAACATCCTATTTGCCAACAACCTTACCTTACCTTTCTGCTACAAATTTGGGTTCAAAACCAGGGAATCATCAACATCCTGTCCACCCATGATCATGAGAGGAGAGACCCTCTCCAACATTTGATTTGCAGACCTTAGAACCCATTTCTTCTTACTTCCCTCCTCTAGCTCCTTCTTCTACTTAGTCACAGGGGGCAGTGACGATGCCTCACCATACACATCATTCTTCTCCTTCACAAAAATACTTATTAAATTAATAGCCACCTCATCATTGCAAGTCTCATAACCATTGTTAGGGCATGACTCCCCTTTCTTAGATTTTCCCACAAGGGGTTGGTGACCCACCTCCATAGACACAAGAGAATCTAGGACAAAGTCCACATCTGCCTTAGAATCTGACTCCTTTTCCAAAATAAGTTTTCTCTTCTTCCCTTTTTTACTAGTCGACTCCACTTCTGAGACAGTCTCGTACTCCTTCGCTGACTTAGCCTGCTTACCCTTCAGGGTAGCAATCGTCTTAGCCACCTTAGAAGACTTAGCATATTCAAAAATTAAAAGGACTAACCCCACATGCAAAAAATGATTTTTGGGGTTTATCTTATGGTCCTTAAGACCAGAATCCAACAAGGCTAGGAGATAATAGGGAAAGAAAATCCTTTTCATGTGGTGGAAATGATTAAGCATAAGAAAGCACATAAGAATTTACCATAGAGAAGCATTCTTCCAGGGTGATATAATGCATGAGTTCCTCAGCCACATCTCCCCACAACACCTTGAGAGAGCTCCTCTGGTAACCCACACTCTTTGCATTCTTCAAGTCATTAGCTTCATCCCCCTTGAAGAATATTTGCATAGCAGTTTGTGACTCCTTCTTGTCTTTAAAGACTTTCATACCATCCATGGGAAAACTAGTGATATTTGCTATAAAGTCTTCATTCACATCAAACTTTGTTCCACCCAACTTCAACACCCTATTGTTCTATGCTTTTGCAAACAATGCCATAGTTTGTGGATTGTTACCATGCAATCGCTCCAAGTAAGGAGTTAACCCTACTTTCTCTAACACTTTCCAAACTTCCAACTTCTTCTTGAAAACGTCGCAAGAGAAGGGTTCCACATAGTTCGTATCACCACCCATGTCTACAAAATTTGTAGAGTCAAAAATCTTGAGAGATCTAAATATAGTGAGAAGAAACTTTAGGAGGATGATGCAAGAAATGCACATAATTTGTGTGAAAATGGAATTAAGGCAGGAAATAATTATGATCCTAGAGTTTTGTTCCCTACGGATATCAACCACCATACCATTAGATCAATTCAAATCTAGCTTACCATCCCTCCACATAATCAATGACCACGTGAAGATAGTCATGCATGCCACAAGCCATAATAAATCCTCAAGCAATTTAAATTTGGAAATCATGATTAATACTTTCTATTGCCTCTATAGGGAGGGGGTCATTCAAACCCCATTCCCTAACACCTCTTACTCCAATATTAGCAAAGAAATCCACTACTCTGTTGTCCTCTCTCAAAATATGAGAGATGTAATATTCATCAAAAGAATTAAGAATATCAATAGAGTCCCTAATCAAAGAATTAATAGTCCATGAAGGGGTAGCACATTTTTTCAAATTATTGATGATATTAAGAGAATCACCCTCTATCCAAACTTTCTTATAGCCTTTGACTTGTGCCAACTTAAGACCATGGTAGGCTACAACCACTTTCGCGTAGTGGTTTGTTTGGATTAATTAATTATCATAGAGTTAATGGAAATGTTATAAAAAATTATATGGGCTTAAAACACAAAATATAAGATCTAATTAATAGTATTGTTGATCTCCCCCCAAGAAAATTAATATTTATATAATCCCTTTCCAAATTATACATAATGAAATAATGTGTATACAATTATAGAAGTTACACAAGTTAAGGAAGCAAAAGTAGATACACATTTTCCAAAATTTGAGGATTTTGTAAAACATATTGTGGAACTAGTAACAACTTTAAGAAACCCTCTTGAAAAAAGATATAAAATCATGGAGAATCTTTCATTTTTTAAAAATATTAATTTCTACTAACAAATCTTTCATTTTTTATAAAAATATTAATTTTATTGACAATTTTTTAAAAATAACTAGAAATTTATAGAAAATCTTAGGGAATCTTGTTGAAAAATAAGAAAATGAATTAATTACCATGGTGAATCCTTCATTTTCTATTTTTTTTGAATTCCTATACAAATGTAAGGGCCTAAGGGTGACAATGATTGACTAGTTTAAGGTGTAGTTCTCATTTCTACAATTCCTTTATTCCATAATATTTAAAATCAATTTGTTACCAGTATTAATTTTACTTATAATCTAATGGTTTGAATTCTATATTGTGGGCCAAAATGTACTTGCAGAGCTCCAATTCCCATGGGGCCCAAATGCAAATTTAGGCCCCATGGGGATTAGAGAGTTGTGGGTACATTTTGACCCATGAAATTTAATCCCATCTATTAGATTATAAATCTTCAATGACCCAAATATAATTTTGGGCTTGATGGACATTGTAGTCCTATGGGTAAATTTTAACCCATGTAATACAACCCCAACCATTAGACTATAAATAAAATCATTCGTGGTGGTTAAAAATTGGTGATATGGACCTAAAGTAACCAATAATTATAATATTATAGACCTGAATAAATTTTATTTTATACTATAACTTGTAAAATTTAGGCAAATATGATCTATTAGGTATCAAAATTTTTGGAAAACTTTTTATTTTAAAAGTTTAATAAATTAAATGTATTGGTGATTTAACTAGACTAGAATAAAATTTTGTAAAAATGTGGTGATTCGGGTCACCTTATAACTTGTACTATTAGCCAAATTTTGAGTCCCCAATTTCTACTATTAGCCAATTGATGAATATTATCGACTAAGAAAACCACTATTTTGGAAAAATATAAGAAAATACCTTCATTTATTCTAACTTTTATATTTTCTCAAAATGAAAATCTAAATAATGGGTATCATGGGCCTTTATACCTCATTGAGATATTACGCTTTTTCCTAGAGATAAATTATATTTGATCCTATATGTCAATTTAAAATTTGTATGAAAGATACTTTAAGATGTGGTATACTATGAATAAAGAATAGTCTAAAATAACTACAAGGGCTGTCATGTTGAAAATGTATTTGATCTATTTAGTATTCTTCTTGGACAACCAAGGGTTGAACAATCTTATACAATACTATTTGTGAGATAAGGATCATCAGTGTGGGTCGATTATGCTTGATCCACGATGAATCAAAGCATAATTTATCCACTAAACCTCAATATTCCAAACAACATCATTCAAATTGAAAGTTAAACTAAGCATTTATTGAAATTGAAAGTTACAAACTACAAAAATAGTTAAATTCCCACTCTAACCCATTTGAAACTTATCTTGTTTTGGAATTGGTTTCGTGTTGATTTGGAATGACCCTTTCTCAATCCCGTGATTAGTGATCTTGTTTCAATCAGTTCTATGGAAGAGAATTGATGAAACCATTTTGATAAATGGATGAAAACCTGATTTATGCTATATTAAACATGATTTTTATGCTAAAATTGATCTAATTATGTAATTTCTAAGCTAATCTAAGATAATTCTAAGCTAAAAGATGGAAACCCTAATTTATAAACAAACTAAGACAGATGCATGAAAGCCATTAATGAATATCTTAAGATATTATGCAACTAAAATGGACTAAAACAAGCTAAAAGTGAGTAAGTTGAGAGTGTGAGTGCAAGTGAATTTAACAACATAGGTTTGCAATTGAAAGATGGATCCATTTGTCTCCATATAGTGATTTATTTATAGTAGAGCAAATGAGAAATGGAGGGTTGTGATTCAAAAT
>VDFB02047144.1:19958681-20021391 GCA_007258455.2 Sequoia sempervirens | reverse complement strand
TCTAATATGCTTTGAAGTACTTGTGGGCAGAAAATGCCAAAAACATCCTAATAGCTTCCTGTGTACCTTGGAATTTTATCTTATTTTAATGTGCAAAATATCTTAAAATGCAAATGATAAAACACTAAGAACACTTCAATGATTAGCCTAAAGAGTGATAAAACAAGGAAAATAGATGAAATAAAATGAAAATCGATTATACCTTCCTTGTTGTTGAAGACTCCTTGGTTGGCCCTTGATTTAGATGAATTTGTATGCTCCTTAGATGGCTTTTGATGTTACTAGATGCAAGATTGATAATGCAAAATGACTAAATGGATGGCTAAATGATAGCAAATGCTTGAGAATGCAAATTGGCAGCATAAGGTTGCTCAAAATGAAAAGTGTTCTTTCTATGCCTTAGAGGATGGGGTATTTATAGAGGATCATGAATTCTCTAGAGAATTCAATGGTTGGGATTTATCCAACAAATTCAAGATGAAGGGCTAAGGTGAGTTGAGGACTCACAAGCCCTCACATTTTGACATGTGGAATGTGAGAGGGCTAAGGGTGAGATGATGTGTAGGTGATGTGGAAGGGAGGTACATGATGTGGAGGAAGGACAAGTACCTTCCAAGTACATTGGGAGATGAGAAGATTCCTTGGAGGAATAAATGTGAATTAAAAATTCACATGCTTGGGAGAATCTAGTGGATAAGAGAGGGTCTCCAAAAAGGTGGGATTTTGTCACATGTGACTTGATGTGACAAGTCAAAGATTCTAGAAGATGCATGGGAAAAGGGGATTCTAGGAGGAATAAAAGTGAATTAAAAATTCACATGGGGAAGAGAGGAGCCTAGGGTGAATAAAAAGGAATTAAAAATTTCTTGGGGGATGGGGAGAGTTGACCAAGGTACTAATTAGGTTTAACTAATTAGTAATTAGAGGATAATTAGGGATTAATGAGGATTAGAAGCCAACTTGCAAAAGTTGGAGGATGTGACACATCCTAATCAAGGATTAGGCATGTGCACATTCTTAATGAAGAGATTAGGAGATGGATTAGGATTAGATGAAAATGACATGTGAGGAATTAAATAAATGTAATATTTATTTAATTCATTTGATGAAAAGAGGATTAAGGAGAGTAAGGTATTTAATTATTAATTAAATACCTTAGGGATTTGGCAGAATTAATGATATTAATTAAATAATAATAATATTACTTAATTAACTCAGATAAGAGGATGTTTAGATGAAAAGTGATAAATTTGGATAAATTAAGTGTCCAAATTTGGATGTCTACACTTCCATTCTAGCCACAAGAGCAAATGTATCTTCAAATTCTATGCCTTCAACTTGTGAGTATACCTTGCATACAAGTCTTACTTTGTTTCTTATAACTTCACCATTTTCATTCAACTTATTCCTGAACACCCATTTTGAACCAATTACATTCTTATTCACAAGTCTAGACACCAATTCCCATGTTTGATTCTTCTTTATTTGTTGCAACTCTTCTTTCATAGCTGTAACCCAACTCTCATCTTCACATGCTTCACAAACAGACTTAGGTTCTATTTTAGAAAGTAAACACAAATTTACCTTAGTTGCTACTTTACTTCAAGTCTTCACACCTTCATTCTTATCTCCAATTATCTATTCCTCTAGATGATTCTTCTGCACATACTTAGGAGTCTTAACAATAGGTTTTGGGGTTTCCGCTTCTGCTTCTTCTTCTTATTATTCTTATTCATCTTCATCCTCCTCCTCCTTATTCTCTTTAGGTACTTTTCCACAAATACGATCATCAGGTTTTGTTGGCCCCATAGTTTTCATTGCACCAAAAGATAGACCTATTAATGTTGGATACAACTGCCAGAGTTAACGGATCCACGAGAGGCGGTTAGTCCATGTTGCGAATCTTGAGGGGAGCGTTGACCATCTTCCAAAAAAACTCCCCCTCAACGTTACCTGAGTGGATTCAAACCAGAAACCTTTGGCTCTAATACCAATTTTTGGCCCCACAATTGTCGTTGCACCAAAAGATCGACCTATTAATGCCCGATACAACTACTAGAATTAACGGATCCACAGGAGGTGGTTAGTCCATGTCACAAATCCTGAGGGGAGCGCTGACGATCTACCAACAAGTTCAACTTCACTTATCTCAATAGTTATGTGCATTTCCTCATCAACTTTCACATTAACACTCTCAACAATCTTCCTCAATCTTTTATTGAAGCATCTATATGCTTTATGCTTTGCTAGTAGTTGTGTACCCAAGAAAAATTCTTTCATCACATCTAGCATCAAAATTCTAAAGATTTTTTATCATCTCTTTTAATGTAACATCTGCTTCCAAATACCTTAAAGTACTTCATAGTAGGAGTCCTACCAGTCCATAACTCAAAAGGAGTCTTTGTGTTATTGCCTCTAATCTGAACTCTATTAAGAACATAAACAACAGTGTGTATTTCCTCTCTCCAATACACATCATGTACATTTGATTCTTTCATCATGGTTCTTGCAGCTTCCTGTACCATCTGGTTTTTTCTTTCAACCACTCCATTCTATTGAGGGGTTCGTGGAGCAGAAAATTATCTTTTTATGCCATGCTCTTCAAAAAATGAATTAAATTGACTAGAAGTGAATTCTCCACCTCTATCAGATCTCAAACATTTGATTCTTAGGTTCACTTCATTTTCCACTCTTGCTTTGAACACTTTAAACCTATCCAAAGCCTAAGTATTTTTTCTAAGAAAAGCAACCCATGTCATTCAAGAATAATCATCAATAAGAAGCATGAAATACTTGTCACCATTTAGGCTTCCTATTCTAGTCGGACTACAAAGGTCTGTATGAATTAATTCCAGCATTCTGGTAGTAGATTTCTCTTTTCCCTTAAAATTGTATCTTGTTTGTTTCCCTAACAAATTTTACAAATAGTATTAGCAGGCTTTGTGATTCTAGGAAAACCTCATACAACATCTCTTGAACTATTTCTAACCAGATTATCAAAGTTTACATGTTCCATTCTCTAGTGCCACAACCAACTTTCATTGACTCGAGATACAAGACACTAACCATCAACACCCTTAAGCTGATAGATGTTTCCATGAGCTCTTCTTCCTGTAGCAACCATATCTATGGATCCTTTTATGATCTCATAGGTATTATTCTAAAACAAAAGTTTAAAACCATTGCTACACATCTATCCAACACTCAAAAGGTTATGCCTTAAACCCTTTACATAGTATACATTATCAGTGTTATGTAAATTCCATCAAAACTAATTGTACCTTTCCCAACAATCTTTGCTCCTGAATCATCACCAAACATGACCAAGCCACCATCATACTTTTCAAGTTTAGTAAACTTAATTTTATCTCTGATCATGTGATTAGAGCATCCACTGTCAATCACCCAGTAGTCTTCATCTTGTCTAGCATGAAAGGCGGTGACCAAAGTACCTTCCATCTCATTCTTTTTGTTCTCTAGAACATTCTTTCTTGCATATTTTCCAGGGTTAGCAGACACAAATTTATTCTCCAAAGATAAAAACAATCATTCACTATCATCATCCTTATAATCAGATTCATCTTCAAAGATTCTGACTTCTTTAACATAATACAGCTTCTTGTATTTCTTATCCTTTCTATCTTTATCTTTAGAATCCTTGTTCTTCTTATGTACAACTCTATTCAGACATCTTGAAGCATAATGACCAATATTACCACAACTAAAACATTTAAAGGGAAACATAACTTTATACTTACGGTACCTTTCTTCAACTTCTTGGTAAAATTCACTTCCAACTCATCAAAACCATCACTATCCAGATCATCCTTAGTCTTTGTTGCTTTAAATTTTGTTTCTATCTTTTCCTCTTTCTTTCCAAACTTTCTCATCTCAAATGTATTCAAGGTGCCTAATAGCTTTTGTTTAGTGTATTTCTTAGGATCATACATTTCTTCAATAACTAAGATCTTATCACTATAACACTCAAGTAGGGTTATTAGGATCTTCTCAATTATATCTTCATCAGTCAATTTTCCCCCTTGATTCCTAACTTCATTTGTTGCAAGTTCAACCCTCTGGAAATAGCTTGCAAAATATTCACCTTCTTCCATTTTCAGGTTCTCATATCTGTGCTTTTCCATCAACTTCTTTTTCAATTTCACTCTATCATTTCCTTCATAAATATCTTCCAACTTTTTCCAAACTTCACAAGTAGTGCCCAAGGAAAGAACCTTAGTTCACTCAGTTTTAGATAGAGCACTGAAAATAGCATACCTTCACCTTTTTATTCTCCTCATAAGCAGAAACCTCATCTACAATAGTAAGGCCACCCATCTAAGCAACATACTTTGTCTCAATAGCCTTCCAAGTCTTGTAACCAAGAGAGATAATATATCCTCTCATCCACACTTTCTATTCACTATAATCAAATCCATCGAACATAGAGATCGCCAACTTATGCTCCATTGGATCTTCCTTAAGTAGTTAAGCTCTACACCAAGGAACCAAAGCTCTGATACCAATTGTTAAAAGGCGCAAGACAACTAAGAGGGGGGGATGAATCAGTTGTCACCAAATTTAAACTCAAACTCCAAACACTTATCAATTTCACAACCACACTATTCTGTTATTAAGTATAAACATGAAATGCAGATAAGAGAAAGCAAAATCAACACAATGAACACCATATTTTAAGTGGAAAACCCAATAAGGGAAAAACCACGGTGAGGATTAACTCACAATATAAAGTGATAGCAAAACCGAATACAAAGGCTCATTTCCCAGAAGAAGACTCACTGTCCAAATACAAAGGCTCACTGCCTATAGAAAGGACTTATTGTCCAACAAGGAGGCTCACTACCTACAAATACAAAAGAAAACAAAAGATCCACCACAAAAATTTACACACATCCACAGCCTTGATCAGAAGATTGTAGGAACCTTCAGCTCATTGCTTTCAAGAATCTAACATAGTGAAGTATTGTTTCCTTAACTCACTTTTACAAAACTTTGCTCTTCACTTGTGGCTTACTTTGTTACTTTGCATCATCTAAACCTTCACAACTCGACTTGCATTTATAACATCTTCAACCTTAGAAAATTTCTCCAAGGTCGACCACATATGCTTCATTTCATAAATTCAAATTAGGCCAGAAACTCAACATTCTTGCAGTGGAAAGGAATGAGAGTGGACCAATTAAACACTTAACCAAGACCAAAAGCAACGTTTTGGATCAACCACACGCTTCCTTAATTAAATTTAATTCTTCATATGAAGTGTAAACACTAGGTCGACCAAACCTAATGAAAACACAAATGAACATTGAAGTACACACTTTCTAAGATAACATGCAAATGATGCAACATGCTTCATTATGCATGAGAACACATCTTAGATACTTCCAAATACATCCACAACAAGTGTAACAACCTTCAAACAAAGAACTCGTTCCAACAAGTCCATCCAGACTATGCTAACCCACACAACAACTCAGAAGCTCAACTTCTAGAGGACTAAACCTTGAATATCTCTACCAGAACATAGAGAACACCATTGCAAGACATATTATCAATCTGCAAGACTTGAAACAAAACACCAGAGGACTACAGAGTAAAAACATTTCTACCAGTCCATAGAAAACCAACTCTTCCAAGAAGTTCACACATCGATGAACACAAATTTCACCTGTCATCAAACCAAGAACAAAAAATTAGGAGATATCACCAATAGATCACCAAAAACAAACCTTCAGATCCACACAAGCATAGGATCAACACAGGAGAAATACGAAGCACATTTTGGAGCACATTCTGAATACATACATAACTCTGACTTCACTCTCTATTAATTTTTTTAAAAGCACTTGGTAACCCATCATTTCAGCACATTTGCAACATCATAAAGATATCTCCATGTACTCACAACATATCAAATAGTGTCTCAACTACACATGCACAATTTGCAATATACTGAACTATGTTGACATCAATGACAACATTAATGACAACACCACCAAACTTGCTCATAGTTGCAACAAGTTAGAGTATCTAGATCTTTCATTTCTTTGATGGCTGATACTTTGTCATCAAATCTCAAAGGAATAGACCTTAATAATTTTTGCACAATTATTGCATCCTCAACCTTTTTCTCCAAGAACTTTGATAGTGTTAACAATTTCATCCACGCGAAGTAGATGGGTTGTTATGTTTTCTTCATCCTTCATTTTTAATATTTTGAATTTTCTTTTGTGTTTGAAGCTTAGATTTCCTTACCTTGTCATCTTCTTCATTGGTTTTTTGAAGTTTGTTTCAAATTTATTTCCATGATACACAATGCATAACTATTTTTATTTTTATTTCAATAGTCCACACAAAATTGCATTCATAGATTTTGCATTATTTTCACTTGCCTTATTTACTATTAGATCCATTGGTGGAGATGATGGAGCCACATATCCACTCACCATCAATTTTCAAATATAAAATCCAAGAGCTATTAAGTAGGTGGGCATCATTATGCTCTAGAAAGTGTATCATGGTCCATCAAACAACAAAGCCCTGTTGGAGGAGAATCCTTCTTGGTAGGTCATGTGTGCTCTTTAGATCTTCCTTCTAGTGATTATGTTATACTTTGAAGGAACCTTCTCTGATACTAATTGATGAGAACAATGTACTTATACTGAGAGGGGGTGAATTAGTATAAGACTATCTTTTACTTTTTTAAATTAACAACCACAATAACTTCAAATACACAACATCAACAAATAAGAACACAAGATTTACATGGAAACCATTTTGGGAGAAAAACCACAAATCTATTGTGATGGGGATGAATTAGTATAAGACTATCTTTTACTATATCAAATTAACAACCAAAATAACTTCAAATATACTACATCAACAAATAAGAGATTGGATCTAACGTGCAAATATAATGACAAAATAAATAATCTTTTACAATAATTTGTAGGCACCAACCCACTCGGATACCAATCCCCACCACTAAGCACCAATTTAGTAAGAGACACCAATATATTTTAATATAAAGCACCAACCTCTTCGATATTCAAGGCACCAACCTCTAATTCAAAATAAGTAATTTTTTCTTCTTGATAATTCTCCTTCAAAAATCTGCCTTTGAAATAATCTAATATTATATTCTCTTTATACAAATCTGCTAGTGTATATATGATATATCTCTTTATCTTCCACACTCATCCTTCTCCACATTCCATAAACTCCTCTTATATCTTCAACAAGATAGGTAACCATTTGGAGGGATACAATGCATGGCAAAAAGTGACTTTTCATCATTTTACAACCTTCGAATGTGCCCTTTAATAAAAAACTTGGGTGCTCATAAAAATTCAGTCCCTATATAAAAAATATATAAATTTATTTAAATTTAATTCAAAATGGGGTGCCACAATAAAGGGGGTCGGCCCATAAATTAAAAATGATAATAATTTAATTATTTTTTAATTCCCAATGAGGGTCCCAAAATGGAGGCAAGTCGACCAACAATAGTAAATGGAAATTTTCTTTAATCATCTTGAAATAATGTGATCTTCCCTTGAAATGATTAAAGGCCTTTGGCCTTTATTTTATGTCCTTTATCTACAATATGAATGGTGTTTGGTTCTCTTTTGACATTGCCTTTGACATCAATGACAATCTTGTTTGTATTCCTTTGACATCAATGATAATAATTATAACATTATGATGGGGGTGAGTTCTACAACATTCACTATGTGAAGGCTTAAGGTGGAGCCCCTAGTCACATTTTCCCATTTTTTTTAGCAATAGGTGATGGTTGTAGTAGACTTTCAACAATAACCTACTCTCCCTCATTTTGATGATAAGTAGTGCACACCTAGATATGCTTGAAACAATATCTTCTTTGAGGTACTTCCAAGTGATTCATTCCCTTATTTTCCTCCAAATCTTGTAGGTTTTAGAGTATCCCATTGAAGCTATATTATGCAAAAAATTTGAAATCTTTTATTTCACCACAATTTCAAATGCTAGAGATATTTTATCCTTATACAAAAATAGAGTATTTGTTAACACATATTTGTCATCCTTCACATGTCCATCTAAAATGTTAGCACTATATGTTTTTTGGGTGTAATATTCCATGATAGGAATCTTCCTATCAACATAATTTGTAGAAACATAATGAGACATGATCATTCTAGAAACATTGTTGGTTGCAAATTAATTTCCTCCTTTATATAAAATAATAATCTTGGATTTCCGTAACCCTTTTTTGTTGCTCATCATTCAATTCAGAGTGATGCAAGAGGGAATTCAAGCCATAGGAATTTATCTCAACCACATACCTATCATAAGGCAAATGATGCCCTAGATATTTTACCAAATAGGATTGGTGGAAAGAGTCTCCCTATCATCAATAGAGAAACTATTTTTGAATCTTTTGGTTTCATGCTCTCAATTTTAATGGAGTCCCTCTACATTAAGATTGTCAGCATACCTACCCCTATAAACCCATGTCCTAACACAAATACAAGAATTCTAAAACAACGAAAACAATATAAGGGTTGATTACCTTCTTGGTCTTATCATAGGTTGTTCATGTTTTGTTGACCCATGGAATGAAATTTTGAATAACCTTATAAGAAAATAGTTATTGATTTGGAGATAGATGTTCCATCTTCTTCTCTTGGCCTAAGAAGTAGCTCAAATCCTACTACATCACCTTCACTGAGCTCACCACCTTCTCCATCTAGTCCTTCAAGCTTGAGTCCTCCTCCAAGGAAGGTAAAAAGTCTAAAGAAAAATTATGAAGGAAAGTGTACTATTCTTGATTCAATTGTAAAATTTTCTTTGTTATCTCATATTCAAGTTGAACCAACACAATTGAACATGCAATAAAACAAGAATCATGGACTAAAGTCATGAATGAAGAAGTTTCTTCCATTGAGAAGAATGAAACGTGTTCGAGCTAGTTGATCTTCCACCTAAAACATATGTTATTAGGTTGAAATGGATCTACGAAACCAAATATAAATTTGATGGTTCCATTGAAAGGCATTTAAATCAAGATTGGTGGTAGAGGAATTTTCTCAGTAACTAGGTATTGATTACAACGAAACATATTCTCTTGTTGCTAGTTTAGACACTATAAGAATAGTTTTAGCATTAGCAACTCAATATAGGCAGAAAGTTTATCAAATCAATGTTAAATTAATATTTTTGAATGGTTATTTAGATGAATAAGTGTTTGTAGAAAAACCACCAAGCTATGAGATTGTAGGTATGGAACCAAAAATTTACAAGTTGAAAAAGACACTTTACAGACTTAAGCAGACACCTAAAGCATGGCATAGTAGAAATGATGGTTATTTTTAGAAAAATAGTTTCAAAAGGAGTGAAAGTGAGACCACACTATATGTGAAATTCTAAAGTATAGGTGATTTACTTATAATGTTTTTGTATGTTGATGATTTTATTTACACCAAAACTTGTAAAGAGTTAATGGATGAGATTAGAAATGCCATGAAGAATGAATTTGAAATGACAAATTTGGGTTTATTGTATTATTTCCTTGGGATAGAGGTAAGATAATTGAATGATGAAATTTTTATTTCACAAGGGAAATATGATAATGATTTACTTGATAAGTTCAAAATGAAAAATTATAAACCCATGAACACACCTCTAAACATAAATGATAAATTGGTTAGGAATGATAGTTCAGAAAAAGGAAAATACAACATTGTACATGAGTTGATTGGTAGTCTTATGTGTCTCACATGTACTAGACCAAATATCATATATGTTGTTAGTTTTCTTTCAAGGTTTATGCAAAGTCCAAATAAAGCTCATTTTAGTGCAATGAAAAGGGTTCTAAGGGATGTTCGTGGCACAAGTAGCTTTAGAATTTTGTATACACCTACAAATGATTTTTGTTTACTTAGATATAAAAAGAGTGATTGGGTTAGATCTATTAATGACAAAAAAATACTTTAGGTTATGTGTTTTGTTTGGGTTCAAGTGTCATTTCTTGGTTTTCAAAAATATAACCATCAATATCTTTGTCATTAATAGAAGCCATATATATTGCTACAACTTCAACATCCCATCAAGAAATATAGTTGATGAGAATTATAATAGATTTAAGGAAAAAAAGAAGTGAATGATTATATATTATAATAATAACTCAACAATTGCTATCATGAAAAATCATGTCTTCCGTAATCAAACCAAACATATTGATATCTAACATCACTTTGTTAGAAATCTTGTGACCGAAAGACACATTGAATTGAAGTTTTGTTAAATTAATGTTCAACTTGTTGATATTCTTACAAAGACAGTTAAAGATGAGAGAAAACAAACTTTCTTGAAGCGACGAAACCCTACCATCGTATTTGTCAAATTTCTTGCGTTCTACAATTTTTGAGCTTATTTTGCTACTCAGAGCATGAATCCTTTTGAGGATTCATTTTCCACTGCCTCAGCCTCCAGTGCAAACCAACAAAATCCCAACGGGGAGATTAAGAAGTAGAAAATGTGTTTAAATATTGTGGCTAGGTAAATTGGGGTTCCAAAAAATAACAGCTTAAGAGATTCTACCACGACTTTTGATGATTTGGGGGAACATATTGCTATGGAGGGAGAAAATAATGCAATTATGGTTGCAGCATCCAATGAGAGGCCTAGAATGAAGACCAAGGTTGCCACCCAAATTGATGAAAGAGAAGAAAGGAGGCCAATAGATTTAAATGAGGAACAAGGTAAAACCCTGGAGTTTCAACTCCTTGATGAAGTAGTAGATCTCATTGCTGAACACCAAAGTAAAATTTTTATTTTGTTTTTTTTTAGAGAAATTCCTTCAGAAGTATAATTTTACAAATGGGAAAGAACAAACTAGGAAAACAAGGGATGTGAGATTGAAACAATCAGGGGTTTAGGTAAGGGATATGTCTCTTGCATGTTTAAATCAGTAGAGCATGCCCAGGCGGTGTTGCAGTGTGGAACATGGATAATATGTGGACAAATTTGCTACCTCCAAGCCTAGACATTTGACTTTCACCCCGAAGGTCCTTTTCGTTCCCATTATCCAATGTGGTTGGAATTACCCTTTTTAAATTTATTTTTCAACACATATCTTAAGGACATTGTGGTGCAACTAGGTAAAGTAATTTGGTGCAAATAGAGTTTTGACAAGTTTTCTAGTCTAAGAGTCCATTTGAGAGTTTGTGTAGAAGTAGATTTGAACATACCTCTACCAGACTATATTAAATTATATGGCCCTGGTTTTGAAATTGATCAGCCAATAGTTTATTTGAATAAGCCTATTGCCTATTTTTTCTATCGACAAGAGGGTCCTTTTGTTGGCAGAACAAGGACACACAACTAAGAGGGGGGGTGAATCAGTTGTGACAAAAACTTAAACTTGTCTTACTTAACTTAATCTCATATTTGATGAATAAGAAATTAACCACAAACAATTAACACATCAAAGAGACAGATAACACCAAGATTTTTATGTGGAAACCCTATTAGGGGAAAAACCATGGTGGATGTCAGTCCACAAGATTATACCTTGTTAAAAGTATAATGAGAAATAATAAGGGGAATGCACAAGCATTCAAGCACTCTACCTAGAGCTCACTGCTCAAATACAAATGAGGACTCACTGTCCAACAATACATAAATAAGGATTAGATCCAAAGAGTATGAATTGAAAGAATAGATTCTACACAAGCCTGATTATAGTTCCAATCAAGCACAGAAAACATTCTTCGCTCTTCTCTCAATCTTGATATATGTTTAGTCTTGGAATGCAGTACAAGATTATTTGAAATATTTATTGCACTTGAATTGTCATAGCATATGGAAATAGGTTCTTCATATACCACCCTAATATCTTTCAACATCTATTTCATCCATATCACTTGAGTACAGTTATTTTCAGCAGCAATGTATTCTGCTTTAGTAGTAGATAGAGAAATGGAATTCTGCTTTTTGCTCAACAAGGACACCAACTTCTTCCCTAGGAAGAAAGCACCACCAATAGTACTTTTCTTGTCATCAACATCTCCAGCCCAATCTGCATCAGTATATGCACTCAAAGTGAGATCATCATCCTTTGGATACCAAAGTCCAAAGTCAGTTGTTCCTTTCAAATATCTGAAGATTCTCTTGATAGTAGTCACATGTGATTCTTTTCGATCAACCTGAAATCTAGCAACCATACATACAATATTCATAATGTCTGGTCTAGTCTAAGTTAAATAGAGAAATCCACCAATCATTGACCTGTATCTAGTTTGATTTTCCTTAAGAGAATCATCATTTTGTGTCAACTTACATCCGGTTACCATGGGAGTACCAACAGGTTTTGAATCATCCATTCCAAACTTCTTCAACAGTTCTCTCACATATTTGGACTGAGATATGAAAATTACTTTGTCTAGCTGAGTAACTTGCAATCCTAGAAAGAACTTCATCTCTCCAATCATACTCATCTCAAACTCATCCTTCATCTCATCAGTAAACTTCATACATAGATTGTCATCTCGTCCAAAAATGATGTCATCAACAAAAACTTCTATAATTAACTCCTTATCATGATCTAATTTGAAGTACAAGTTGTTATCAACAATAGCTTTAGTGAATCCAAGCTTCAGCAAATATTTGTCCAATCTAGCGTACTAGGCTCTGGGGGATTTCTTAAGTCCATATAGAGCTTTCTTTAATCGACATACCATATCTTCCTTGTCAGTTAGTTGAAATGCATCCAGCTGTTCAATGTATACTTCTTCTAGTTCTCCATTTAGAAATGTTGACTTTACATCCATCTAATAGACTTTGTAGTCCTTGTATGCAGCATAAGCAAGAAATAACCTAACAGTTTCAATTCTAGCAACAGGGGCAAAGGTTTCTTCAAAATCAATACCTTCCATTTGAGAATACCCTTTACATACCAGTCTTGCTTTATTTTGGACCACTTCACCTTGTTCATTCAACTTGTTCCTAAACACCCATTTAGTACCAATCACATTTTTTTCTTGAGGCCTGGGAACCAGTATCCATATGTCATTCTTTTCTATCTATGTCAGCTCTTCCTTCATAGCTTCCAACCAGTGTTCATCTTGACAGGCTTTAGTGACATTTTTAGTTTCAATCTTGGAAATCAAACAATATTCTTCTGCAATATTTCTTCTAGTCTACACTCATTTATTCTTATCTCCTATGATTTTATTTTCAGAATGATTTAGCCTTACATACCTTGGAGTTTTGAGACATTCTTGACCTTCTGATTCTTCTGATTTATCTTCTACACTTGCACTTGTCTCTGCTTCGTGACTGACTTGATTTACTGGAACAAATTGAGGTTGCTTAATCGAAACATATGGAATAATCTGAAGTAGGTTCTATTTTTGAGAATTATTCCCTTTGTAAGTATTGTCTTCATCAGAATCATAACCACAATATCTAGATGATTTGACAGAGTCCTCATCAACTCTAACATTTTCACTTTTAACCATCTTTCTTAGTCTTTTGTTATAGCACCGGTATGCCTTGCTTTTAGTGGAGTAACCTAGGAAAATCCCTTCATCGCTTCTTGCATCAAACTTACCTATATAATCATCTCTCTTGATATAACACCTACTTCCAAAGATCTTGAAATATTTAACAGTAGGCTTGTAACCAAACCATAACTCAAAAGGGGTCTTACCAGAGTTACCATTAACATTTACCCGATTCAAAGTATACACAACAGTGCTTACCGCTTCACTCTAGTACATCTGAGATACATTTTCTTCCATCATCATTGTTCTGGAAACATCCAAAATTATTTTATTCTTTATCTCTGCAACTCCATTCTGTTGAGGGGTTCAGGGAGCAGATAATTATCTTTTAATTCCATGCTCTTCAAAAAAAGAGTTGAACTCCCTGGAGGTGAACTCACCACCTTTGTCAGATCTCAGGCACTTGATTTTTAGACCTTTCTCATTCTCTTCCATAGCCTTAAAAATTTTGAACTTTTCCAATGCTTCACATTTTCCTCTTAAGAAAGAAACCCATATTATTCTAGAGTAATCATCAATAATCAACATAAAGTACCTTTCTCCATGAATACTTTTGACTCTGGAGGGACCACAAAGATTAGTATGTAGTAGCTCCAAAAAATTATTTGAATGAAACTGTTTGCTCTAGAAAGAGACTCTAGTTTGTTTACCCATTTGGCATTCCTTGCAGATTGTGTTAGCAGGCTTTACTAACTTAGGTAGATCTCTTATTGCTTGAGTGGAGCTTATCTTGATAATATTGTCAAAATTTACATGACACAATCTCCTATGCCATAGCTAGCTTTCATCTACTTGAGCAATTAAACAACTCCCACTAGCAGTAGTTAGGTGAAAGATATTACCTTTTGTTTGTTTACCAATAGAAATCATATTCTTGGAACTTCCCTGTATCTTGCATCTTCCATTTTTGAATTGAAGATCATATCCCTTGTGCACCATCTGTCCTAAACTCAACAAGTTGTGCTTCAAATTTTCAACATACAAAACATCATTAGTGTTATCCTTACCACCAAGGAAAATAGATCCTTTGCCATGAATCACACCAGCATTGTTATCTCCAAATCTTACAACTCCACCATCATACTTCTCTAGACTCACAAATTTACTTTTATCACCGGTCATATGATGTGAGCATCCACTATCAATGACCCACTTATCTTTTTCTTCAACTCGGGCTACAAGAACCTTTTCATCTTTAACAGATTCAATAGCCACATGATTATCTTCAATGGTATCAATGAAAACCCATTCATCTTCATTTCCATTATCTTTATTAGGCTCATCATCAGTCACTACTTCTTCAATAAAGTAACATCTCTTCTGGAATCTAGACTTGTTAGGCTTAGATCTAGGAACTCTTTCAAGACACCTTGATGCAAAATGACCTATTTTACTACAAGAGAAACATTTAATAGGCAATACATCTTCATAATTACCTTTTCCTCTGCCTTCTTGTTTTGCAATCAACGCTTCCAATTCTTCTACCTCTCTTTCTTTGTCTTCAAGCTATTTTATTTCTTCATCATACTTGGATAATTTTTTTGGAACTTTCTCCCAGACCATATCTTTTCTTGCTACTTTCAGATACTATAGCCTTGAATGCTAATTCAGTCTTTGGTACAAATTCACCAAATTCACTTATTTCAAAAGTAGCAAGCTTTCCAACCAACGTGTCTCTTGATATTTTTGTTACTGATATGATTTCTTCAATAGCATGAGCTTTCACTTTGTAGGATGGAGGTAGGGATATGAGTATCTTAGAAACAATTTAATCTTCATCCACAAAACCATCGACACATCTAATACCCATCACTATCTCATCTACTCTCTACATAAAAGAAGTGATATTTTCATCTTCGCCCATTTTCAAATTCTCATACTTTCCTTTCAAGCTTTGTAGCTTAGCCATTTTCACCTAAGCATCTCCTTCATACAAAGTTTCCAGCTTCGTCCAAATCTCATGAGTTGTCTGCAACCCTATCACATTAGCCATCTTTGAATCTGTCAGAGCACTCACCAAAGATTCAATAGCCCTAATATTATTTTCAACATATTTGATCTCATCAACAGTGGAGGGACCATTCTGAGGAATAACATATGGATCTTTTGTAATCTTCCAGAAAGCCTCACCAATACATCTTAGATGACATTGCATCCTAACTTTCCACAGTGAGTAGTTAGTGCTATCAAATCTCAGACTATCCTTCTTGAATGTTGCCATCCCGGATCAACTCAAGATTTAGACTTCTTCAAAGGAACCTACTCTTATACCTATTGTTGGTAGAACAAGGACACACAACTAAGAGGGGGCGTGAATCAGTTGTAACAAAAACTTAAACTTTTCTTACTTAACTTAATCTCATATCTGATGAATAAGCAATTAACCACAAACAATTAACACATCAGAGAGACAGATAACACCAATATTTTTACATGGAAACCCTATTAGGGGAAAAACCACGGTGGATGTCACTCCACAAGATTATACCTTGTTAAAAGTATAATGAGAAATAATAAGGGGAATGCACATGCATTTAGGCACACTGCCTAGAGCTCACTGCTCAAATAGAAAAGATGATTCACTATCCAACAATATAGAAATATGGATTAGATCCATAGAGTATGAACTGGAAGAATAACTTCTACACAAGCTTGATTATAGTTCCAATTAAGTACAGAAAACCTTCTTCACTCTTCTCTCAATCTTCTTCACACTTTGCTCTGCAATCGAATGATTAGAACACTATTCGCACATCTGCACTTTCTCTGGCATACATTCACACTTATGCACACACTGAATTTTCTTAAACAATCGCTCTTATATATCCGCTACATGGGATTTCATCACAACTTAGTTAGTCAGGAAAATAAAACATATTTGCAATGTCGGCCCAAATTTACAAATAAATTTTCAATGCGTATCCACCAAGGTCGGCCACAACATAGTGGAGACCCAAATTAACATCTCCAATATGAAAATACTTTAATTAAATTCATCATGAAGATCCACAACATGATACCACCAACATTTTGGCCAGGGACATGAAAAATAGAACATGCGTATGAAAAGATCTTCAACCACAAGCTCTCTGAATAATGTGGATGTACCACAAAGATAGAGAATAATCTAGAGACATCTGAGAACACCAAGAAACAACAGAGAATCATCCACAACAACTAAGATTAACAGAATTACACAAACTTCATTCAAGAACACTAACAGAGACCACATAAACATTGTTCAAGACCACAACACAATCAAAACTTCACGCATACCTCTGAAACTTTTGATAGATGATCTAGAAACACTCAATAATAAACCCTTTAATCCATACTAGCTGATATTCAATGTAAAGAATAAAATTCCTTCTAGACCTACACAGTTCCACTAGAAACCTAGAACACTTCTTTTTACAATTTTCTCAATAACCTCGACATGTACAACCTTTAATACACCAAATGCTAATAGTGTTGACATCAATGAAAACCACATATCAGAAACCATATCCTCAACATCCAACACATTTGATCTAAGATTTCCCCATTAGGAAAAATAGGTCTTCCTACTCCCTTTCACAACCCCCCCAGCCAAGGTAGTCTCCAATCCTACCTTACAGCCCAAGTTGATTGTCAAAACTCCACTACCTTCATCTCATCAAATGGATAGTAGTACTCCCTCTAGTCCTCACACCCCTTGTAAGCCTCTTGTGAGGGCCAATGCTTCTTATAAGGATGTTATGAGTGATGATTGAAAAACTATTCAAAAATGAAAAGAACCTTCTTCCCCTTCTTCCAATCCTCACTCCCCTCTTATTGAACCTACTGCTCTAATTTCTTCCAGGTTGTTGAAATCCCCTAACAAATCCTTATCTCCTCCTCCTAATTCTAGACCAACATTCTAGATCTCCTTCTAGTGGTTCAATTGAGAAATTGATCAATGATCAAGAAGTTCCTATCTCTAATCACTATGGATTTTTTCCATAAGAGAAGGATGAGTCTCTTGATGTTTCACCATGAATTTTAGAATATTATCTTGCCATGTAAGAGGTATTTCTCACCCTCATCACAAATTTAAAGTCAAGGAAACTCTTGCGAAATGGAAACCTAATGTTCTTCTGCTACAAGAAGTTAAGATTGGTAATGAACGTTTGGATATGCCTCTTTTCAATCTATCGAAGGATGCTTTTTTTTTCATACTTTGCATGAGGAGGCCAACAGTGGGGCTATTCTTGGACTATCTCCTTCAATTTCCAAATATGTCATTGATAAGGGTGAGGACCCAACCCATAACTATATCTGGGCCTTCACCTTTATCAATGGACAACCTCTTGGTTTTTGTTCAATCTATGCTCCTAATAATCTGAGAGAAAGAGTTGCTCTTTGGGACTGGATGTCCAAGAACCTTCCTATTGTTGATTGGGTGTTGGGAGGATATTTTAATATGGTGGAACATCACAAGGATCATAGTTGGTTTAGTCATTTTAAGCTTAGTCGGAAAGAATTTGAAAAATGGATTTATAATTGTAGAAATGTGCTTGGAGTGGCTTAGCCTATCCATAACAAATTCTCTTTGCATGCCAATAAATGGTTCACCTAGTCTAATTGCAAACCAGGTAATGATAGGAAGTTGAGTAGATTGGATCATTTTTACTTATCTCACAATTTACAGTTGAATAAGTTGTCTCAAGATTTTTGGGTGCTAGTGGACTATTCTATAACTTTATCTGATCATTTTCCAATTGTGTGTTCATTTTCTTCTTCTGATAGTGTTGATACCAAGTCTTTTCAACTCCCTTTCAAGCTGAATATTTCTCATCTTAAAAATAAAGAATGTGTTTCAGACTTACTTGGGATTTGGAACTCTATACCTAAACCTCATGAAGGAGAGCCATGGGTGAGATGGTGGATTTTTGCTATAGAACAATGTGTTGAGTTTCTTTGTTCATTCGGAAGAAGAATGGCTTGGAAATGTAAACGCTATGAGAAATCTCTCCAAGGACAATTAGAGCTTGCTAGAACTAAACTTAATCTTGATCCTCATGATGAATCTCTTCAGAAACGTATTGTTGTTACTGAAGCTTAGTTGTGAAAACTTGACCATTATAGAGGCCAAGGTGCCAAAATTAGAGCCAAAATTCAATGGATCAAGGAAGGGAACAAGGGGCCTAAGTATTTCTTCAATCATCTTAACTATAAGCATAAAAAATAGAAAATTGAAGCTATAAAGGATGAAAATGGGTATCAACTACCCAAGCTGAAATCATTAATTTGTTTCATAATTTTTATGAAAGGATGTTTAGAGAAGACACTAAGTGGATTGATATTCAACATGCATTGGAGGATCTAGCGACAAGAATTTATTCCAAATATGATTGACCTTGGCTATAGAAAATATTTAGATCAAATCCTCTCTTTGGAGGAAATTGAACATGCTTTATTTTCCATGAAACCATACAAAAGTCCTGGATTTCATGGTCTTCTTGTTGAATTTTACCAAATTATGTGGAAGCATATTAAGGATGATTTTTATATGCTATATTTGGAAGCTTTTCATAATGGCTCCTTAGGTCATGTTATCAACAAAGGTATAATTAAACTTATTTCTAAGGGTAAGAATGAGGATACCATTGTTGGTTGACATCCAATCACACTTCTAAACACTTCATATAAAATTATTGCAAAGGATTTAGCAATCGGAATCAAACCCATCGTACAAATTATTGTGAGAGCTAAACAAACAAGGTTTTTAAAAGGGGGATATATCCTTGATAACCTTATGCTAGCTTGGGAGACTATGGAATGGGCACAACAATTAGGAAAAAATGCTTTGATAGTCAAGTTGGATTTTGATAAAGTGTACGATAGAATCCATTGGAGCTTTATCCTTAAAATGCTTCAATGGTTGGGTTTTGGTCATAAAATTTTAAAGCATGATCAAATGTTGTTCCAAGATGCTAATGCTCATTTGGTTATTAATAAGAATATATCAGACTCCTTTTTATTACAACATTCCATAAGGCAGGGATGTCCCCTTTCTCCCTTTTTGTATGTTCTTAAAGTTGATGCCTTGGGTTATATTCTACATAAAGCTCATCAAAGGGATTTCTATCCCTCAAGACAAGGTGGTAATTAATTCCCATTTTGCAAATGATAGTATGTTATTCTTGCATAATTCTGAAGAAGAGGTGAACAATGCTTTGGAAATGGTTAAGTTGTACACTGTGAGGTATCTAGTTCTCTTATTTCTCACAATAAAACTGAATTTTTAATGACCTAGCCCAATTCCAATTCTCAATGGATACCGAAAGAATGGAGGCAAATCAAGCATGGTGAAATAACTAGATATTTGGGTATTCCCTTTGGTTTGAGAGTTTCTCTTTTTGAAATGTGGACTTGGTTCTTAAATAGAATAAAGCATAAGTTGTTCACTTTTGGCAATAAATTTATGTTTTTGGTTGGAAAGATTCAAGTGGCTAATAAAATTCTCATTGCTTCCCATGTGTACTATTCTTCTTGTGGGATGCCATCCAAGCAAGGCTATGAGGAAATCAATAGAGTAATTTGTAGATTCTTATGGTCTAGATGGGATGGTAATGGTGGTTTTATAGCTTCTTCATGGTCTCACTGTATTTAGCCAAAGCACAAAGGTGGACTGGGGCTTATCAATCCTCACACACAAGGGATCTGCCTTGCTGCAAAATGGATTATTAGAGCTGTCAATGGAGATGAACCATGGAAGATTTTAGTCCATTAACGAATTATGGATGCTTGTATAAAGAAGAAGTGGCAAGGGATTCGTTGGCTTGATAAATTTCTTTTGCCCTCTTCTTTTAGAATCAAAGCTTTTTTTCCCCTTCAATCTATTTGGAAAGTATGGAAAAAAGTTAGCAAATTTTTACATTGGAATGGTTCATCCTTGCAGATTAGGTTTAGATTTGTTTCAATGTCCATTTGGTGGAATAAAATAATTGTGTATCATGATCAACCATTAGCATTATGTTTCTCAAGACAAGCTCACTATTTGTTTAAAAGGGGAGTTAGACAATTTAAATATCTTTGGGATTTTGATCTTTTTGATTGGGCTCCTTGGACAAAATTAAGGAGAAGTATGGGATGAGTTCTAGTTATGAAAAGTTTATCATTTTTATTAAGTTTCTTGTACCAGTGGATCTGACTATGAAGTTCTGTACTTCAAGGGATTATTACTTTTTTAGAGATGAGAAACGGTTATCTTACCGTCATTTCAATAATTTTCCTTTAAAACACATATATTTGAAGTTGCTTCCTAGTTACAATATTGCTACTCATTTGAACTAAAAGTGGAAATGAAGATTTAGCATTAAATTTTGGTTTATATTAAGTGCTCAGATATGGCGTTCCAAAGCTGATTTTGACTCACAGGTGTTTGTTTGGAAGATATTGCACTGCAAGCTACCTGTGGGGGATAGATTGAAGTGCATTATGGTTCAACCAACAGACTGTCCTTTTTGTAAGGGTGTGGAAAGTTTGAAGCACATTTTTTGGGACTGTGTATATGTTAGAAGACTTTGGTTTTCAATTTTTAGAGATTTTTCTGCTATTTTTAATCATGACTTGACTTGGAAAGAGATTGTTTTTGGTTTTGACATGCAAAAAGATGTGATTGCTGATTCTATTCGACATGTTGTTTTGAAAAATATATGGAAAAATAGGTGTGTTGCAATGTTTTCTAGTAACTATTGTCAGGTTGTTGGGACTTTACAGCTTTACTCTAACATATATCTTCAAGTGGTTGTTCTTTTCTCACAGATTCAGGTTATATGTAAGAAGAATGAGCAAGCTAAACAAAGGTTACAGCAAATTAAAAAACAGATAGTAAAGTTTCAGCTGGACAATAAGATTGAGCATTGTAAAAATGTTATACAGCTGTTGTAATTTGTCTATTTGTGATTGTATCTTATGGTTGATGCTTTGTACAACCTTTGTTAACGTCATTCTGATTTTGTAGATCTGGTTTTGTTTAGTTTGGTTGACATTTTGGCTAGTTTGTTTTTCAGCTACTGATGATAGCTCTATTCTTATAATTATTTTGCTTTGTTCAATTAAAAAAAAAAAAAAGATAATTAAAGATTAAGACAAATGGTGGGTGTTTCTATATTAAACATTAAACATTAAAGAGAAGATTGAAGATATTATACTTAACTGCCACCACATCATTTTTATTTATTTTTATAGTTGTTTTGAAAATAATATAACATTTGTCTTTTAAAAGAGCTCTTCCTTCTACACGTTGCTACATGAACCTGTTTTGGCAAACATTTTAGATCTTATTACATTCCAACAAACGTTCCTTTTTTATTTGGCTGCACTATGTCGTTCTTTATGCAAGGGCTGATCAAATTGGTAGCTGCGATATAGCCTTTTTCTCCTATCTGCTGTTCTGTTCAGACTGAGGACTTTTCTATGTTTATTGGGCTGGATATTATAATATGATGCAGGTCTAAGCATCTTTATCTTTTCCTTGTAGACACGTACTTGGACTGCCATCTTTTTTTTTTTAAAGACAAATGTCTTTATTAACAGCAGTAGTATGAAGTAGAAAATATTGATCGCTTTCGTTGGACAGGACTCCATCTAAAACCATGAAGAATCTTTTTCTCTCATGATGCCTAAAGATCTCAGCTTTGCCTCCTTTTTCTGTCCATGTTTTGTAGAAGAGTAACTGTATATGCAGGTCAATGGTACTCTGAAACCAAGAGATTTGACCGCTGGAGACCGTAACCCGTATTAGGGCATCATTCTCAAATGATTTTTGAACGTCGTCGTTGTCCCACTCGTACTTCATCAACAGGGATTTTCCTGCGCTCATTATTCCGTGGATGCCTAGAATATAGTATTGTTCGTCCTCAAATAGCAGCCTCTGGATGTGACTGATATACTGATCAAGCCCAACAGGAAGCACATCTATTGGCTGCGATCTTCGTTTTTAATGGAGTTTCTTCTCATAATTGCTAGCCTTAGAGTTGTCCGCCGGAATTCACCACTGATTGACTCAAAGTGGGTTGAGTTAGAAGTAGACAGGACCCCTGTTGCAGGTTCTAGCATGGGAGGATCAGTCGCTTCTTTCCCTTTCATCGCAGCCATATAATTTCGAATGCCTCCGTCAGCACTATCACTTCGATCCATTTAGAAAACAAAAGATAAATCCAACTTATTGTCTCCAATTTGCAGCAATAGATTTGATTGTAAGTTGGAATTGTGGATGATACAACTCATTAAAGGAAACCTGTGGGCTAACAGACATCTGCATAGAGTATAATTATTGGCCTTTCTAGGGAAAGCCCGTGAATTAAATGTGGTGGGAATGTGTCCAGACTCTAGAGTAGGATTCTTGGTCTTTTTAGGAAAGCTTGAGTTGGAGTAGTACTGTGGATGGGTGACCTTTCCGGAAGGCTCAATGCTTCATCTCTATGAGCATCACGTAGATGCAATAAGTGCTAAGTGGACCATTCATTATCATGTGACATGGATTCTTGTGAACCATTATTCATGAAACATGGATCAATGAATTTGACTTATATAACTATAAGTTGAATCATGATAGCAATATCACAATTTGACAGGTTGTGAAAAATACCTCCTACTTATTTAGAAATTACTTCTAACAATTGTACAAAATTGCGAAGCTGCACCATAACAGCTTGGAGGCTTTCAATTCAAAAACTCCAACCTGAAGATTGAATTCTAAAGATTTATCTTCCTTTTGAGACATGTTCAGATCCACTTCTTATACAAGGTACCACTGTAGAAAATGGGCAGCCAATTGTGGAAATTTCAAAGTGTTTAAACTATTTGAAAAAATAAGAATTAAATAATTGCTTTGATCGGTCAGCTTTATCTTAAATATGAATGCAAAAGGAAAATATACTACTCATATAGATAATCTAGGCTATTTAAATAAATAAAATAATTCATTTATTTAAATAAAAAAATTAGTTCATTTATTTAAATAAATAAACTAACTAATTTAAATGAATTGGAATTAGAAATAATAAAAGTTTAATTAATTGTAAAAATTAAATTAATTTAAATGTGATATTTAATTGGATTTGGGAGATGATAAAATAATATTGAAAATGACAAGAATTCATTTGTTATAATGTTTGAATTTTAGTTTTTAATCATAAATGTATTTCAAAATGTACAAATTTATTATGTGTTACTTTAGTTTAAAATATGCACTTGCCAACTTGATCTTCGTGTTTACATAAGTGGATTAACACACAAAATTGAATATATATTTGTAAATGCCTAAACTAATAAATGCATACATACTAGTCCAATGATGATTCAATGGTCCAATACATGACCTATGTTGCATGAATAAAACTTACTCTTTAGTCTTTCTAACCCTAATGGAAGTGTTTAGTCAACTCCTAGGACCTTCCCTTGCTCTTTCCTCATGTTTTCCAACTATGCACCATGCTTGCATGCCTTGCCATATTGCAAAATATCTCTTTTTAACCTTTAAGTTGCAGAATCATCTATGTTATTTTGGATTGTCCAAGTGACCTATAAATTGCCTACGTGATCTACTAATCACCCAAGCGATCTTGCATTGACAAAGTAGGCAATTTTATCACTTTCCTTAGCATGTCAAAACTCTTCATTTTGATCAATTTGCATCCAATTTGGACCTTCACTTAAGTCCCTTTAAGTCTTGACTACTTTGATGCATATTAAACTCTCAATTACAACCTCTAATTATGAAAATCCACCCTTTGAATACCCCCTCAAATAAATTTGTATGAGTCTTTTTAGATGCTTCTCTTGATATTTCTTTTGGAAGCTTTTAGCTCTCCACACAGATAATAGTAAGATTGGGCATCAAATCTAGAGAATTTATAAAAAGGTCCAAGCTCATACACAGTACATGAGCTCTATACAAGCCTTTATGCTTCTTATTTTATAATTCACCAAGCTTATAATCTCTAGAATCATCACCTACAAGAGTATTGTCCCTTCACCATCTATTTTCCTCACTCTGTTTTTCTACCTCCATAATCTCTTTCATCAAGTGAAGTTTCCAAGGCTAGGAGAGGAGGCCAAATTGCTAAAGTTTGAATACTCGGAGCATACATGCCAACTATAAGTCTTCAAAATTTGAAAGCATAGAAAAGTTGGGTATGAGATTCAGTTATTTATTTATGATTAAAATAGTTCATTTTTTGAAAGGTTAAAATAATTTTTTTTACATAGAAAACTAGAATAGTTAATTAGTACTCTACCTTGCCCAAATCTCCAACATTCTACTATAGTTATTGGATTTAGCAATTAGAATAAATTACTTTATAAATTATTATTCACTATAGTAAAATATTGTTATCAAAACTAAGCATGTATCTATAGTAAATCCTAACTAGACATTCTTGCTTAAGTGAGAAATTGTTAAATCAAATTAGAAATTTGAATATTTCAAGAAAAATGTATAAGAAGTAGTTACTAATTTATACTTGTTTAGTTTAAATCATCATAGTTGCATCTAATATCAAAACTTATGGAAAAGAAAAAAGTAACAGTTTTTAAATAATCATTTGATAGTTAGGTAGTCTCCTTTCAATTATTTAAAAAATATAAAGATACGAGATACACTTTTATTTATTATATTTAACTATTCATTTTAGCTCTTAGTGTAATTCACAAACATTTATTTTATTAAAATTAAAGTAATTTAAAAAAAAAAAACACAACCCTTAGATCCTTGCATTATCAAGCCTCAAATCTCCCAACATAGATTCAAACAAATAAGACAAGTAAACAAGCATACATAATCAATGAACCAAAAGTGAAATGACTAAGTAATAAAAATACAAAGTTCAATTAAGAAACCCAAATTTATGCTCTAATTAGATAATCACCCATCTCTTCTCTCTCTCTTACACCTGGTAGCATATTAGGCTAGTTTAAGAGAGCTAAGAGAAAAAACCATTCAACCTTCAAAATAAGTGAATATGAACAAAACCAGGAAGAAGATGAATCCTACAATAGATCTAGGAATAAAATTCAAGGTAATGAGCTTTATAACTAGTCCTCCTAGAGTTATTCTTGATAAAAAATTATTTAAACACTTTCCTCAATAATTCCTAGCAATAATTAAACACAATACAAGTAGACAAAACCAACATCTATACAAGGATTACCATCACCAAACCTCTTCAAATATTTTTAGGAGCACACCCCCATATTTCCACAACCAAACCACAATTCAACACCCCATCCATCATCAAAAAATCCTTCCATGTGAAGAGAGTGACTACAAAAACACCACAACTGCTCTGTGAATAAATATTTCTGGCACATTTAGGAAACTCCTTCCTCATGAAGTGGGAGGTTGTTCAAAATGTCCTATTTCACTAAATTTTGTCATGCATGAGCATGAGAGATCTAAATGTAGGCCCCACATGAGAAATATGTGTCTCTCTTAACATTTGACTTATACATAGTAGTGGTGTGTGGATTTAGAGTAACACATATTTTGGTGAATTCACATGAAGAGAAAATCCTTCTAGGACACACTCTCTCACTTTCCTTCATTCCATCTCATCCTCTCATTCTCCATCATCACTCATATTTTTGTGGTACCCAAGGTACACCTAAACATGTCACATTTGATGAGACCTCAAGAGCAAGTCCCTTCAATTGATCCCTTTACACCTACCTTTGATAGGTGCATCCCTCTCAATACACTAACACCAATCTTAAATAGGTATGACTATGAGAACATTGACTTCAACAATGGTCACCAAGACCATGAACAAATTGAGAAAATAAACACGTAGACTATATAGTCTTTGAAAATCCCTCTTGGGAACAACATGAAGGGTTCACCCTCCAACCTTTACTTAATCACTTGAGAGCTCGACATGTCATAGTGTAATAAAAACACATAGGCAAGATCCTAAAATTCTAAGCTATTATAGAATGAAAAATTAAATATAAAATGAGGTAGATAACCCTGATAGGGATTTATAGACATATGAGTGGCTATAGTATCCTTATAAATGACCTATAAAAAAGATCAAGACTCCCTTTCACATGCATGACCAAATGAGCAACTTAAAAGCACCACAAATGGAGCTACTCCCCTTCCCAATGAATCAAATCACCAAAACTCATAGCATCCACCTTGACCTATACTAAGTTAAGAAAACCAAACTATATGGCTGAAGCAATGTTAGAAGCTCTCATCACCACACTGGTTTGATAAATTAAGATATTAGAGGCAAGAGGTGTATAGTAGCTAGATTTTATGTAAGCAAACATAAGACCTAGATCTCACTTAGATGATGATCCTAAGTTAATTCTTTCACTATTATTTGAGATGTACTCAATTATGAGACAACTCAATCACCCTTGTATGTCAAATTTCTCCTTTCACAATGCAAGCAATGAATCCTTCATTCCTTACAAACCAAAAAATAAATGTCAACCTAGTGGGTACCCATAATTGACATACAAAATTATATTCCCCCACTATTATTTCAACCAATGAACACAAGTTAACAAACTTATCCCATAACTTTGAGACTACAAATATCAATTTTCTACCTTCCTAAACTTGGTTATTCATCAAGATTCCTCTATGAGACTCATGTTTGGAAGAAATCCTCCATCCATGCATGAACCCTTTTTAGTGACTTATTTGGAGTACTTGAAGGAATCCTCACACAATTCTATACAAATTTGGATGCTATTGTGGCCTCTCCTAGAACTCCCTAAATTCAAGGAATCTAATTAGATCCAAACTCGCACATCAATGCCTAAACTATAACCATTAGGGAACTCCTTCCCTAGGATGGTATCGTTGCTAGAATGTTTTTGAAAACTCTTGAGGGAATCAATTTAGAGTGATGCTACTAGATCCTTGAATAATTTATCAATTTATTTTTCCAAATCATTAACAAGTTTGTTACTACTTTTGACATGAATAAGTTTATTAATACCAGAATTCAAGAATTTTTTAGTGTCAAAAAAGTCAATGGCTCATTTTATAACCAAGTGGAGATAAGTTATTTATTCTTCAATGGGTACACCACACATGGATCATAAGGATTTATTTGTGATATTTTCTTGCATTCCTTAAATAGATACATGTGGGAGGAGGTCAAAAATATCCCATATAGAACCTACAAGGAAGCTCTTAAGAGCACTCTAAGAATTGACCAAGCTATCATTGATAACAAAGGAGAGAATATGGTTCCAATGAAAGGTTAGTAGAAAAACCAAAATATGGTTAGAAAATAAATGAAAATAATTGAAATAGTAATAAAGGTAAGTGTAGACATGCAAAACTAACATTCTGCATTTAATTAGGTTCATTCATTTAGATTTCACATTAGGACCATTCATCAATTAATCAGGTGCACCTTCATCCATTCATTAGGTAATCTCATCTCCTAGGATCATTTATTTAAAATCAATTAAACATTATCATCAATCTTCTAATAATAAATCAAATGGCCATTTAATCAAATCCCAAATCATATTACATCATTTTCTTATTTAAATAAATCAGAAATCCAAGTCTTAAAAGTCAAACTAACCTAATCACCATTTATTTAATCTAACCATGATTAAATACTAATCCCATCCCACTTGCATTCTCTAGATTATGCCACTTGCACAAATAAATCCCTTTATTGATTTATTTAAATCACCATTTTCACTCAACATGGCAAGTTGATTTGTTCCTCCAACATTGCATTTATTGCACTTTTTCTTGTTCCCCTCTCTAAATTTATTGCCAAATTTGAATTCAAATTCTCCCTCTCATGGGCACACTTCCCAAATCTTGCACATCCATTGGCCTATCATCACTTGACAAGTGGCCTCTCATCATTGGTGGATCTTTAGTCCCACATTCACCCTCTTGGCCAATCTCTCATCAAGAAAATCTATAAAAGAAGGCCTCAATCTTCATTCATCCATCCACAACTTTTATGCAAGGTTACTCTCTTGATTTGAGAACTTATTTTGCTCATCATCTCCATTTGCATTTCATCATTTTGGCTTCTTAGCAAGGGTTGGGAAAGGGTCACTAGCACATGTGACACCAATCCAATATGGAATAGGTGATTATCATGCTTTTGAAATGTCTTATTGATGCTGTTTTGGTTACTTGTGGCATTTCTTTAGCATAGATTTTTTATTTCATAGAGGTATTTGCAGATTTGTATGTTTAGACTAACCCTTCTAATGAGTATTTGAGGTTGGTTTTACTTGCAAATTTAGGGTACTTCATTGTGGCACTAGAAGGAGGGCTTAAGTTATTTCAGATCTTTTTCTGTTTTTTTTAAAACCATTAGAATTAGTCATGGCATGCTGCTTGCAAGTTTTTATGCAGTCTCTGGCTATACATGGAAATTATGAATTATGTCAAAAAATGTTTTGAACTCTAACCATTATTGGATAGTACTACACCTTGAAAGAAGAAGGTTAGCTTGCAAACCATCGTCCAGAAAGTCTCACTCTGAATCAATAAACATTTGATTCAATCTATCACAACTTTAACATTGACATTTGTATTTCCCATGTATCCACGTAGAGGCCTTCAGAGGTATGTCGATTTCTTAAGCTTTGAACAAGATGGTTTTTGAATGCAAGTAGTTGTTGTGTACTGACTTTACCAATGCAAGCTGCTAACAGGGATTGAGGAAATGATCTCTATTCCGTATAAGATTGGGTCCTTTTTTTTTTTTGGTAGTCAGTTGCACTTATGTTAGCTATATTCCTGAATATTGATTAAATGAGCTTGTGACCCAAGTCTCTGGCTGCAACAACCATTGAGTCAAAAACATCTCTGTTTGATAGTATTACGCACAGGGACTAACGTGATCTTATGGATCTTAAAGGCCCGAAATATTTCTAGTCCATGCCTATGTGTCGATGAATATGCTAAATTTAAGTAAATAACGTTGTTCATAAAATTATATGCATACAATCCAGATTGCTGGTGTAATTTTTACTGATCTGTTCATATTTTGCAAATTCTTGATCTGTATTCGCCAATCTACATCCTGCATGGAATGAACTTTCAGGGTGTCTGTGTATTAAGCAGCGACATTGTGTCTTTATTTTGGTACCAAACTTCTACGTACTCAAGCTTATACTCTTTTTATTTAGCTTTTCTTTAATGCTGAGTATTCGTTAGCTGCCAATCCACTCTATAATCTTACTGACGAGTATCTTAACTTCTGTCAAAGCTATGATATTCATTTTTGTGGTATAGCTAGCTTGGACTTTGTAAACCTCAAGTGTACAAGAGAAAACATGAAGTGAACATGACTTTAAGCTGAGTCTATGTTATAGGGCCTTAAGTTCGATCATCGCATAGGCCAAAGCTTTGATTGGATGTGTCATCCCAGCAAGAAGGTAGTTCTCTAGGGTGCGTTTGACAGTGATAGGACAGTTACGCGCATATGACTTGAAGTCTGCATTCATCAGTAATACATTGAAGCCTATGACCTTCGAAACAAACACGCTTATTGCTTGAAGTCTATGTCCTTCAGGTTGTGGTACACACGCTAATAAGCATTTGCTTGTAGGTTTTTAATATCACACCTGCTAGATGCATCTGTCTGAAGACTTTATTCGTTGGCAATGTCATACATCCACTCACATCTGGGGCTATCTTTTCTATTTTTAGTTTACATTCGAAGCATTTTCTGACGCATATCTTTCTAAACTATGATCAGGTTGTGTTGTAAAAAGTTTCTAGGTGGCACTGTAGGCTGAGCATTTTATTGTACGTGAGATCCATTTTAAGCTGGAAAAGTATTAGGCTAGGCTGTGAGAGTCACGTTGAAAACACTCATGCTTGTGTGTGAACCTGAAGGTGTTGACCAAAATCTGATGAAACGAATATCCCTTAGTTTCAACCTGATATAATAAGCTTTTTTTAGGCCGCTTTTGTTGTCTTTTAAAACTAATCTACTATTGTCATCAATAATAATCAGAGCAAACGTGAATCTCCTCACAATCTTTGGCGCCAACAAAGGAACTCAGTTGCCTTCAAAATCTGTGCTGACAGATATCTTCCTAGGACTGCGAATAAATCTTGAATGGATACGTTGGTAATCTCATTTAATGTTGTCAACAATCTGACAGAGTTTTTGTTGAGAAAAAATATTTATTGTGATTGGACTAAAATAGAAGGTGTGGCGCATTTATAGGTTCTGGTTGTAACTTGCCAAATGTAGAATCTTATTGGGCTACCTCATACACTTTGTCATTGACCATAGGCAATAAACGTAGAAACTTTTTTCTGAAATTGGCAATGAAGTCTTGGTGGAAGCTAAAATCTGCTTGGTTTACTTCGAAATGGATGTTGCAATCATTACGCTGAAGGCGTCCTACACTTAGTATTTTGAAGGCATTTTTCAATCCTACGGTGTAGATTGCTCGACAGGCAATCGCCTGCGATGAAACTAATCACAACCGTTCATCATTTTTGGCCATTTTCTTGGCTGTTTACGCGCCTTTTTGTTGCTTTCCCCGCTGCCGTAGCTTTCCGCTCCAAACTTTTCGTCCCTGGTATTGGCCTTTCACTTCTCCACTTGCGTGACAGTTGAGAAGGAATTTGCAATTAATGTTTCCATAAATATCTGCGTCTACCATCTACCCTCACCGCCCTTGTTTTCGGCCCCACGAGCTCTTTTGTCGCCGAACGGTCCAGATTTCAATGGACTACCATTAAAAGAATCTTAGCCGTTCATCATTTTCGCCATTCTTTCCGCTATTTTTTGCCATTTTTTGCTGCTTTCTTCGTTGCTCTTGCTTTCCGCTCCTCCAAACTCTTTTTTCTTCAGAAGTTCAGATAGGGTTTCGATGCGGTTGGAGAAGCAAATTCTGAAATGGGCCAAAGCAATATAGTCGAATCGACGGTTCAGACTTGTCCCCCGAGCAACCCATATTAACCGTGGATGAGAAGCAGAGGTTAGGTCTCTTCATCTACATTAGTCAGGGTTGCTATTTTACATAGGGGGGCAGGGGTTTGCAGATTTCGTGAAGTAGAAATGAATTCCTATTAGCGCAAGCTCTTCATTGGAGGGATATCATGGGAGACGAGCAAAGAGAGGCTGGCAGAGTATTTTCCAACTATGGCGAGGTTATGCAGACTATGATAATGAAGGATCGCATGAGGGGCCGCGCTAGATAGTTCAGATTTGTCATTTTTTCCGACCCCTCTATTCTTGACAGGGTTCTCCAAGGCAAGAACACCATCGATGGCAGAATTGTATGTTTTTTGTCTTTTCATTGCTTTTTCTTTTCAACCCTATAGAAATATATCTCTTTAGATCCCTCTGGGTTTTCTTTTCTTCTTCTTTTTATCCCTTATGGTTGTTTGATAGTAGAATTGATGATTGGAAATAATTTGTGCTACAAATGTTAGTAATGCAATTTCTGTTAGTAATGTGATTATGTTTGATCTCTGACATATTTTCGCATCCCTGCTTGGTGCAGCGTAGCAGTCTCTAAAGGACTTTACCGGCTACAGACATAACTGTAAGTGTATTTCGAAATTTCACCATTCTCCTCATTGCTTGTCTTTTAGTTTCAAAGAACATATCCTCAATGGTCACATTCTTGCTTATTTTGCACTATTCTTGCATGGCGTTTGCCTAGAGTTTTTGAAGCCCCTCTTTAGTAGATTTCTCTCGCCCTGTTTAGTAGATTTATCCCACACATTTCCAATTCCTTCGAAGGTTTTTCACCTCTGCATATCTTTTGTGGGCATTTGTGATCTATGATTAAAAAGGGCGTGGAGATGGCCGGAGCAGCGCAAAGCAACACTTACACCCTAAATTCAGCCGTAATAGTGATAATGATGATGATATCAACAGTATTCTCTATTTTTTCCACAGATTATTGTTTAGCCATTCGGAAAATAAATGTATCTTCTCAAGGTTCTTTCCTAGATATACTATTGTATGAATATTGAGCCTCTTTCTTAATAGAATGAATCTATTTTGGAAACCCTTGGTTTGGGCTATAAAGGCTCTGTTTCATTTTGTCTATATATTTTTTGTGCCACAGATTTAAGGTTTTTATACTATCTGAATATTATAAAACTGATTTTTGAGATAAAAACTTGTGTAACAGGTTTTAAATCTAACGCTTTTGATCACAGGTCAATCTTTTGTATCATTTGTTATATAGGGTCTCCAGAAGTTTATTTTCTAATCACCTGTTGTTTTTTCTTTTGACTGACTAATCACTGATCCCATGCCAGCTGAATCTAGAAAACTAGCACACAATTCAAATTTCTATTTTTATGATTTATCAAAATCTGTAGATGATTTGATTGCTTTAGTTTCAACTAAAGTTAATCATTTCAGCAGTCAAAAGCAAATCTTGAAATAACACCTACAACTTCAGAATAATCCACCGTTGTGTCAACATGCAAATTGGCTTAAGTGTAGGAGTAAAGAAGAGAAAGACATAGGAATCAAAATTTTATTCAATGTGGATGTACTGTTTAGATCTGCAGCTTGAACATGCTCACAACAAAAGAAGTGTAAATAGGCAAGTGGAAGTCCACCTACTTTGACAAGTATTAGATGTCAGATCAGAGAGAAGAAGTATGGTGGGATCTATAAATGGTTAGGAGCATTTTTGCCGTCTATTATAAGCTTATGTAATTTTGGTCTTCCATCTCTTATAAACAACTGCATTTTAATAGAATTTTATTCTTTGACAATTCATTTCAAAGTAGTTCCCCATTAAAATAACAAACCCCATGAGACCAATGTGGATTGAATAATCTTAAAATATGGGACAACATTCAAAGAACAAGACCCATCAGACCGATGTGGCCTAAAGAACCTTAAAAACAATCAAATATTATCTCAGTTGCAAAAGGATTGCAATAATGATGAAGAAATTATGAAAACTTACTTAGTCTCCAACTCTTCATGATTGGGTTTTTTTTCATGGATCACAGTTAAGATGGAATAAAACCCAACAAGAAGAAGGGTTAAAAATCCATTGCCAATTGGGTAGGATAGGTGTTCAATATTTTATCCCATTGTCTCCTTAATTAAATGCACCCCAAATAAAATTTTCCACTACCCAATTCAATAAGATGAAATCTAATAAGGAAAAATCTAATATGAAGATCTATTAGAGCATGACAAGCATACCTACTCAGTTAGTGCAACCTCAATCTCACGACAGGGCTTATTCTCAAGAGAATTTTTACATGTAGAAACATATTCGAACTAGGAAATTTCAATCTTCTTAGAAAGCAATCTTCTTAGGTTTTCAGCGTCTCCAGCAAGTCCATGGCTCTCATGGACTCTTTCCAAAGCTCCATGTATTTGAAGGCTAGGAAGATGCTTTTTTAAGGCTAATGGGATTTACAACAAGCATCTTTGTATACCCATCGAATAATATGTTGTCAGTGAAACTGCATTTTGTTGAGGTATTTGAAGTGGATGCAATATTTTCTTATAGCATTTCATCAACAATTCACATGCCAAATGCACAAGTGCCTATTCAATAAAGTCCACTTTTTCATACATTAGAAGGGGATTTGAGTTCAATATTATCTCTGTTTCTGATATGTTTTTTTGTCTTCTACAGTAAATTTCTCATTTAGCCTTATATGCATTGTACATTGACATTATTGTTATAAATTTCGCTCTTAAAAATAAATGCAATGAAGAGTAAGAGAAGCAGGATTGCAGATTTGATGTTTTCATCAACTGCTTTTGATCTTTGCTTATCATTTGAAGGATCACCATATGCTATGCAAATTTCCCTTTTGGCATATAATAGAAGGCAATTTGAGTTCAATATTTTATCTATTTCTCATATTTTAATTTGTCTTCTATATATTGACATTATTGTTAGAAATTGAGCTCTTAAAACAAATGCAATGAAGAGTAAGGGAAGCAGAATTGCAGATTTGATGTTTGCTTCAATTATTTTTGATCTTTTTAATATTATTTTATTGCTCAAATGCTATATGTTAGCATATGACAGGATAAAAAATTATGAAAATTATTTTTGTATAAAATGATTTGATACTTTTTATATAATTTGATACTTTCTATATACACAAAAACAACATAGCAATTTTTTACCTTTAATAAAGATTGATCCATGTTAAAATTCTCTTGCCCTCGGTTTGCTTTGCATTATTGACAAGATAAAAAATTATGAAAATTAATTTGTTTAAAATGTTAACGAGGTATTTTCAAAGCATTGTCATCTGCTCAGTTTTTGTGAGCCTTTTTCATGCCCAACGGTGAAGATCTGTCCACAGAGAATGAAATGCCATCAAATGCTCTACAGTCGTTCATCATTTTTCAAAACTCTTCCTCGCTGCTATTGGTCGTCAGGATTATTGTCGGTGCATGTTGAGTCATGGGTCTTTAATGCACATGACAGCGAATGCCTTGAAGAAAATTATATGTGCAAAATATCTGATCGTAATGAATGTTGAAGTAGCCGACATCCTTGACAGGTCAAAGAATGAGGTATGTCGGTTACCCCTTGAATAAATACAGCATTCTTAGACCTACTTCATGTTTATTGTCAATAGTTTGAAGCAGCAGCTGTAGACTGAATCTGGGTTTCTCGCACCTTACAGCAATCCGCGGCGGTAGGGTTTGAAGTGATCTCTAGCCATTTTTTCTCACCGGCATCGTTGATAGCAGGACACAATTTGTGTAGATTCATGCGGTAAGTCATTTGCCATGTTTTGGGATATTTTCAACTAGCTTATATTTAGAATAAAAAGTACGGTGTGTTGTTTTTCACAGCAAACCGAAACATTGTTTTTGGTTGTTTTGAACTGGATGCATGATGGGCGTGCTTTGGAACCCATTATAGAATGTTTCACCTTCTATCTGGAAGCTTTTTTTTTTATCTAGTTATTTTGTGTTTGGTTTAGTGTACTTGTTCTAGGTTAGGGTTTGTATTGGGAAGTATCGTGTAATGTTTCAAACAATTGCAGAGCATTTAGGCACAAAAATGTAGAGATAAATTTGAGGGCACCAAAATTTTCTTGTTATTGATCATTTAAGTAGATGTCCATTCATACAAGTTGATCAAGAACTGAATAACAAAATTGCCATAACTGACACCAAGTCCATAGCCGACTGTTAACAACTGATAAATTATAATGTTTATTATTTTGCATGCTCCCCCATAATTAACATTGTGCTTAATAGTATTAGAAATGGAAGAGAATTTCAAACATGTGCAAGCTTGACGGTGACACAAATTCAATGAAGAAATACATTCATTTTGATTTATACATGATCACATGATTATATCTAAGACTATTTTGTTCACATTGTATCAAATTGCAATGTGCTTCTGGCCTCAGCTGTATGGAAATCAGTGATTCTCTAATTTTCTGGGCTGGGGGTTGGGCTTTTGGGAATAGCAAAATTTTTACTTAATATCTATCAAGGCATGCTTTACTCCCATCTTTTTAGTTTCTTTAATGTATCAAAGAGAATTTGGAGGACGTTTTCTGTTGTGGTTTTAATGCTTACACAATTTTGCAGGAAAATTGCATTGACTCAACTGTTCTAGCAGAGGTAGTGTTTGCACAAGAAGTCAAGAAGTTGACACTAGAACCTTTTGACAGAGATCATGCTTGTGTTGTACAAGGATATAGGGTGCCGAAGAAGCAAAAAGCAACTGTTGCTGCTTTAAATTGTTTGATATCAGAATCTTTTATTAGATCCATATTTAACTTTTAATGTAAATATGCTCAAATACAGAGATTTACCTATATTTTACTGCAATTTTCAAAGGTTTTCATATTCTAGATTTTGCCATTTTAACAGAGATTTTTGTATTGCTACAAATTTTAAAATATTACTTATTTCTCACTATTCATTTCCGATGGTGTCAATTAGTTTTCCCATTTTCAAAAAAAAAATATTAACCAAATTTCTCTATATTGTCTTTGGCGTACCTATTGCACCCCAAGGTGCGATTACTAGTGTTATTAATGCTATAAAGATTTAAAATGTTCTCTTGAAAACAACAAAAACATTGAATACATGTATGGTTGGTGTGCTCAGAGTTTTGAAGTATGTAGGTTGATTGTCTAAATTAAAGAATTTCTGCTAATTTTGATATGCTGCAAACAACTTATATCACAAGTTTCCTTACTGCAATTAATGTTAGAAAACTTTGATTATTGAGATTGATATCTAGTTTTATCGAATTGAGATAAGGATATATGTAGGGTTTAGCTGATTTAATCTTTAAAGAAGATTTTTTTTATACAAATCTCATTTTGACTAACGTTTTCTTTAAAGCATAAAGGACTCTTGTTATATATATATATATGCATATATATTTGTAATCATTGGATCTTTATTATTTCAAATTGTTATTTTGTTTGAAATCAATGATTAAAATGAACTTCATTTAAATCCTCACATGATTACCTCTTGTTTGTGGAAAACATAGGAAAAGCGAAAGGAAAAGGTACAAACGAAGGAAAGCAAGGAGAAGGCTAGCAAAGGAAAACGAAAGGAGGAGAATGTTTTGAAAAAATCAAAGTGTTTTTAAACACTTTTCCACAAAATTGTTTGTCTTTTCATTTTAGGACACTAACTTTCATTTGGGTCTAAAAAGAACACTTTGATTTTTCATTGCAAAGGGCTTAAAATGAATCTTAGGACAAACTCACTAGATTTTTTTTGAGGTTAAGAATTGAACAATCAAAACTCACACTTCATCTTGGTGCTTAAAACGAACTCACAATTGCTTTGAAAGGATAAAATGAATGTGTGTTTGCTTTGTTTTGTGGTTACTTACTTAAACTAAAGTCATCGAAAAGGACATATGCGCTTCTCTCGAGCCTCCAAGCGATCTTGAGAATCAAAAGGCCTTTTTGGTGATTTTGGCATAAGATAAAGTGATCACCTCCACACTTCGATTTGAGCTTAAAATTGAACAATATATTGTGCGAGTGTGATTAGACATATGGCATGTGTTCTTCCTTTGTTTCTAAACAAAGGTTGATTGAACTATGAGTGTGTTTTTTCGCTATTTTTTATCCTAGAGGGCCTACTTTGGGGAAAAAGTACTCACCCAAGGGAATGACTCAACCGGTAACACTCTAAAGCCAAGAGTATTTCCAACCGGGATATAAATTTGGGTATTGGTTAAATGCCAATATCACGCGGTTGGCTCCAACAAGATGGATCCGAAAGGGGACTCTTGTCATATGGGTCAATCTCCACAAATGGAAAGTCCTTACTAGAACCTATGTACTAGAATTTTCCAAAATCCTTGATCTATTTGTTGGTGCAAGAACGGTCGTTCTAAAGCTGCCCCACACTTTTACGGTCTTTAGTAGAAATGGAAAACATGCCATGGGAGTTTCATGGGTGTTGATGCTTGGATGCCTCGTATAAGTGAGTGTCGTGGAGGGGAGCCAGTGGGGTCAAGCATCTAACCATTCGCTAAAGATAAGTGTAGCTGGACTTGACCAAGTGGGGATTCAACAAATATTGTCTTACACATCCATAGGGCTTGTACTTGTCTTGGTTTGAAAACACAGTGTTTTATTTGAAAACATTTGCAAAATAAACATCCAACATGATTTTCAAAATTTCAAACCCATTAGGAGGAAAATATCATTAACCAAATTCTTGTGTTGTTGCTTGCCCTTGGGATTACATCGTTAGAGGTTCCTAAGCACTTGAATTTACATCTCAATATGCCCCCTAAAGTTAAACAATAGGTAATCTTTGCCTTAAATTCATCAAAGTTTCGCATAATATACCTTGTGAAATGAGATGAAGTTGAGACATTGAACATTCAGTTTGAAATCTAATCAAGAGTGTGTTTGTGGTAAAAATAATTCATTAAACAAAGGCTAAAAATAATTGGACCCCATACATGTGTCTTCAATGATTTCACGCAAAGTCAAGATCAAGAAACCAAAGGTGAAAGCCCTTAGTTTGATAGCCTGTCAAGAACGCCTTTCTATGTTATACGAAGTCAGACAAAGATTGCTTTTCAACTTTTACAAGAAGGCTTCAAGAAACAATCTTGGTCTATATTCGTTCTATTATTGCCAAAACCCAAATCTTTTCAAAGAGTTTGAACATCTTGTTTAGAGAAAAGCTTGTTCTTCAATACCGAGATCTAGGCAAACAAAGTGTCCTTTTAGGTTCATCTTAGGATCAAATCAAATCAAAAACCTTTTCATCCACCCTTCAAAAAACACCAAAACAAAACATCATCTCACAATCACCTTTTAGAGAATCTTGAAATCATCCCTAATACTAGGCTTTTTTGGAAAAACCAAAACCATCAAAATCTTTGAGACGAAATCCTTGAAAACATGATCAAAATCACCTTGCCTAGGTATGTGTAGATGCATCCTTTTACATATGCTTAGACAAAATTTATCAAAACCATCTCATTTAGCTTAGTGTATGAAGATGAATCCTTTGTCATATGCTTAGTAAAACTATCATCTTGTTTGGACAGGTGTGAGTAGATGCATCCTTCTCCTTGCACATATTCAAATTATCATCATTTGAGAAAATTCATCCTTAGGTAATCATCCAAACATCTTAGGATCTATTTTCTCAAAATCCAAATCCAAATCAAACTCAAGGACAAAATCCCAAATCCAAAACAAATCAAAGTCAAAATTAGCAAGTCCTAAAAGCCTAGTGTCTCATTCAAGATTCATCAAAAGCCAAAAAATTGTATCATCCATCCCTAACATCATCATCATCATAACATTTGATCCTTAAAGCATCCTAAAAAATTTTCCACTTTTGGGACATAAAATAAAGATCAATTCAAAGAACCAAGAGATTAATCTCCCATTCCTGAAAATTGATCCTTGTTTTATGGTTCAAACTAGATCTCAACACAAGAAGAGCATGGAAACCAACAAAGAAACACCTGCTTCAAGTAACTTGAGTCAAACTACTCCGGAAATGAATCTTATTGGGGTCTGGAATGCTCACAGTGAACCTTCCCACAACATCACAAAATCCGCAGAGGAAGACCAAGGAGAGGACCTCACTTTTGGAATGTCTCGTGAAGAAATGACGAAAATGCTCCAAAATCCAGACAACCATAGAATCATCAACATCATGATGAGACTTAACCCTTCATTGTACATGCTTGAACTAGCAAAACAAGGGGCCAAGTTGCCTTCCGATTTTGTGAGCACTATAGTAGAGACATCTTTTCCACCAATCTCATCCACCATCCCCATTTCATCTACACCCCCATCTCAAAACATCACGCGAATATCCCACTCACAACATCATTTGCTCCAACTCAACCCAATGTTAACAAGGCAAACACATTTCAACGCTCCAATCACATCCCCTTGTTAGTAACCAAAACTTGGATGCAAACACCACATTGGAACAAAACATCTCCCAAAATCCGTTGCACAAAAATGTTCCTCTCACCTTACATTATGACCCATCATCAACATCTTTTCATGGAGCACCACAAACACCTCTTCTCACCACAAGAAGAGGGATATATAATTTGGACCGGGGGCATATTTGACACCATGCAACAACTGACACCCCTTATAGTTCCACCTATCCCAACACTACCATTATCATCCATATCACTCCTTCGTTTAGGGCTTCCCCCTCTACCAAACATTAATCAAAACAATATCCCAACCATCAATCAAAGCATTACACCAAACACCCAAAATTTGTCATTAATATCACAATAACAAATGACAAATACACAAGCACTGGCAACATCATCAAACACCCCCACATCATCACAAAGCATGGTCTCTCAAGGGCCAATCACATCAACAATGCCACTCACCACTCAAATGACCACATCAACAACACCCTCCACTAATCAAATAACCAACACAACATGACCATTCACCACCACCACGAATGCTATTCCAAATCCACCACCACCCCACCACCACCAACATTCACCACATCAAACCAATATTATGACACAACATTGCAAGCCCAAAGAGGATACCAACAAGTCCAAAAACAGAGTTAGCCCAACAAGCCGCTAAAGCTGCACAAATCGCCAAGCTGCACAAGCCACTTTACAAAGCACAAACAAGCACAAGGCAAGCAAAACATTGTTATAACAAAAACAAGAAGAAGCTGCTCAAGCATTGCAAACACAAAAAATCACTCAAGCGCAACTCTTATTACAACAAGCAGCACAAGCAACAACACTTGCAAGCGTACCAACAAGCACTAAAGCAATATCAAGAACAACAAGAAGCCGCAGAACTAGCAGCCCAACAACAAGCATTGTGGGAACAACAACAAGCACAACAACAAGCGCAAAAACAAGCACAAATCCTAGCGCAACAACAACAAGATGAACAACAAGCGTTGTTCATACAAAAGCAAGTAGAAGCCTACACCGCCAGAAATATCGATACCATCAAACAACGCACCAACCAACCCATCCATCCAACCAACTACTCAAACACCCCAAAACACTTTCATCCCACCCTCTGATACACAAAATGATGTAACAACACAAATCAGGTTGCTCTCACAACAAGTGCTCGACCTTCAATCAGGACGAACGACCAAAACACCAAGCAACTTGTGTCCCTATCCATTTGATAGGAGCTTAGAAATGAAACCATTCCCTAAGGGATTTGAAATCCCTAAATTTGACAAATATTGAGGGATGGGAAACCCTGAAGATCACATTAGGGAATTCCAAGTTCATTGTATGGAGGTCGCATATGACGACACATATCTAATGCGGCTATTCCCTAGGAGCTTGGTAGGCCACGCTATAGAATGGTTCTCTCACTTATCCTCTGGCATCAGAACATTCTAGGAAATTAGGGATGCATTCATTAAAAACTATGCATGTAACATTACAATGGATGTCAGTCTTGAAGAATTATACGCTCTAAAACAAGGAAAGGATGAATCTTTTGCTTCATTCCTTCAATGATGGCGATCCAAGGCCAATCAGATCAAGTGGACCATGCCAGAAGAACAAGTTTGCACAATCATAGCCAACCTTGAAAATCGCTTGTCATTTCATCTCAAGGTTCAGGGAATCACCACATATGATCAATTGATCCCCAAAGCACTTAGCATCGAAAGAGCCCTTGTGACTCAACCTATGGAATCAACATCATATCAAGAGCAGCAAAACAACTGCCCATCATCCAATTATAACAATAAACCTCACACATGGGCAAGGAACAAGAACATTACTAATGATGGTGTCGTAGATGCCAAGGTGGTCATTAGTGGTCCACGCCAAAACACACCCACACCGCAAATCCAAAATCAATGCCAAAACACCCATCACACAACATATCAACCCAATAACAATCCTACTATCAATAACCTCAATGATCAAAGATGACCACCCCAATGCAAGATTTATCTAAAATGAAAATACACTACCTTGGGGGAACCACTTGAAGACATCATGAAAAAGCTCATCGATGAAAAACTCATCCAAGTACCTACATTTGAAAATTATCAAGAACCTGAAGTCAAACCCCCGTGGTACAATGAAAATCAACTCTGTGAATTTCATAAGATCAAAGGTCACACCACAAACAATTGTATGAGACTTAAAAATATCATTCAAGATCTCATTGACAAAAGTATCATCAATGTGGAACCACCTATAGGCAATCAAGACCTTAAAATCTACACAAATCCAATGCCAAATCATGGCAACAAGGGAAATAGCAACAACAAAGATAAAGGAAAAGGTAGTGTAAATCATGTATACAAAACAGTTGTCGCCTCCCTAAATGAGGACTGAATGGTCATCACTATCAAGGGTGCCCATGCCGAAGATTGTGGAGTCACCACAAGAAGCGGGAAAGTCACCATTGCAGGCTCATCCCAACCAACCAAAGCCCCTTCCTCTAGATCCGCTCCTAATGGTTACAGTGTAGTAGATCAGCTCAAGAGAACACCAGCACACATCTCCATTATGGAGTTGTTAAAAATCTCATCCGCACATAAGAAGATCCTTGAGCAAGCATTAGCCTCATCCACCGTCCCCACAGATCTTGATGCAGAACAATTCCAAGCTATGGTCAGAAACATCATAACACCTAATCTCCTTACGTTTTCTGACCAAGATTTTCCTGCCCCACCATCTCACAATCACGCACTTTACTTGGAGGTCATTGTGAACAAGAGAAAAATCAAAAGGGTTTTGGTGGATGGAGGTGCAGGTTTGAACATCTGTTCTCTCAGCCTTATCAAGCAACTAAAAATAGTAGAAGATTCCATTGACAAAGGTAAAGGAATCACAATAAGAGCATACGACGACCAAGAAAGATTGTCTCAGGGCACAATCAAACTCCCTATTCAAGTAGGGCTGATGCTCATGGAAACTACCTGTCAAGTCTTGGACCTCGACTTGCCATATAACATCCTCTTGGGCCGTCCATGGATCCATGCAATGAAAGTCGTAGCATCAACCTTCCACCAATGTGTGAAATTTACACATAATGGACAAGAGGTTACCATTCATGGGGATCCCAAACCATTTTCATATTGCAAAAATCTTGAGGCTAAGTGCTACAAAATCCCCCAAGTGCCAAAGAATGATGAGGGCCCATCCACGTCATACATTGATCCTACCACCCTCACATCCACTTCTAAGACAGAGACACCCACCATTCCTACCATATCTGACATCAAACTCATTATCCAAGAGGATGGTTGTGGAAGCTACAAATTTCCTAGCAATGCTTTTATGATAGGAGAGTTACCACAATCTCCTAGATCACGAGGACACCCACAACAAAATAAAGCTTCAACATCTCAAACCCATCCTGAAAACTATCCCGAATTCACAAGATGGGGAGATCTTGGCCAAGAGGACATTGAGGCAGACCCATCTCACATGCTATACCAAGATGAAAGACAAACAACTAATTTACCAATGGATGAAAGAAGCAAAGGTTTCCAAATGATGCTTGCAATGGGTTACGACAGAAACCAATGATTAGGACAAAACAACAATGGGCTTATGATACCTATCATACCAAAGACGTGACCCATAACAAATCTTGGCCTTGGATGTACCCCTCCGAGAATAACCATACATGGCCGAAGTCCTCCGGTTAGAGCTTCCAATGCCTCTCCTCAGCCAGTGCTAGTACGAGTACACTCACCAATAGTCATAGGTAGCAACACACATAACTTCATAACCGAGCCCTATATTAGTAGCGATGACAAAGATATCATATCCAATCTCCCCAGGTTATTCGAAGATACCACTCTATGTATGATTAGTACCCTCTCCTTTGAATCCGATCATCAAAACCATGAAATCCACTTAGTGTACCCCCAACTAATCAACTATGACCAACAAGGACCACCAATTCTTGATACATTTAAAAATGATGAGGCACTCTCAGAATTCATGGGATTGAGGGATAATATTCCTGATGGGGAGCATAAGGTAGGCTTTATAATGGAATTAGACACACAAGCTTATTACGGGGAAATGATTGAATCCTTCAGTCGCAAAAGTGAGAAACTAAGAATCATATCCAAGTCCTTGAGTGAAAATCACACTGTGGCACTCTCTGACAAGAAAATAGTAAAAATAAAGGACGTATCCAATGGTGAAAACCTCTCTGAGGCGCCCAAGGATGAAGGATTCAATCTTCCCTTAAGAGCTATTCATCAGGAGAAATTAGCAATCTTGGCCAAAAAGTGCAATCCGGTCAACATAGGAACAGAGGAGGCCCCGCATATCACATTCTATGTGGAATCACTATTAACAGAAGAACAAGAACTCCTAGCAGCATTCCTAAAAGAAAGACAAATAAATTTTGCATGGAGTTATGCTGGCATGCCAGGGCTAGATCCAGAGACTATGGTTCATCACCTAGTAGTGTATCCAGATGCAAAACCTGTCAGACAAAAACTCCAAAAAATGCATCCTCAAATTGCCTTGTTGGTCAAAATGGAGCTCAAAAAGTTGCTAGATGCAAGATTTATTTGACCAATTGATTACCCAGAATGGGTGTCCAATTTGGTACATGTTTCAAAACATGACAGAGCCATCAAAATCTGTACGAATTTCAGAGATTTGAACAAAGCATGTCCCAAGGATGATTTTCCACTTCCCAATATCGATATGATAGTGGACATGACAGCAGGACATGAAATGTTATCATTGATGGATGGATTTTCAAGATATAACCAAATTATGATAGAAAAAGAAGACCAACATAAGACAGTTTTTACTTGTCCTTGGGGGACATACTGCTGGAATATGATGCCATTGAGACTAAAAAATGCAGGAGCAACATATCAAAGGGCCATGACATTGATCTTCCATGACATGATTCACAAAACAGTTGAAGACTATGTCGACGACATCCTAGCTAAGTCAAGAAAGAGAAAGGATCATATAGCAACCCTAAGTGCTATCTTTGATAGATTAGAGGAATACAAGGTCCGACTAAATCCCAAAAAGTGTGTCTTCGGTGTACAATCAGGCAAATTACTAGGATACATAGTCTCCATGAGGGGTATCGAGGTGGATCCGGCAAAAGTCAAAGCAATCCTCGAGATGGAAGCACCAAGGAATTTAAAACAACTGAGAGGTCTCCAAGGAAGACTCCAGTCCATTAGAAGGTTCATAGCACAACTGGCAGATAAGCAAAACCCATACTCTCACCTACTCCACAAGGGAGTAGTGTACAAATGGGATACCAAGTGCGAAGAGGCATTCAACAAAATAAAGGAATATCTACTGACACCGCCAGTCTTAATGCCGCCCATTCCAAAGAAGCCATTGATCCTATATGTGTCAACAACAACAGCAGCCCTTGGGGCTCTATTAGCCCAGCATGATGAAAACAGAACCGAGAGGGCTATCTACTATATTAGCAGAACAATGGTTGGTCATGAGCTAAACTACTCATTCATTGAAAAAGCATGCCTCGCAGTAGTGTTTGCATCCCAAAAATTCAGACATTACATGTTGGCACATAAGATAAAGCTCATTGCAAAAATTGATCCCCTCAAGTATCTCTTATCCAAGGCAATGCTTACGGGCAGAATGGCAAAATGGGTAATGATACTGTCAGAGTATGACATAGAGTATGTGGAGAGGAAAGCAATTAAGGGACAGGTCATCACAGATCAACTAGCAGAAGTACCTATCTATTCTGAGAATCCTCTTGTCTCAGAGTTTCCAAATGAATCCATCTTTATCCTCAATGTAGCTGATCATTGGAAATTGTACTTCGATGGTTCATATACACAACACGGATCAGGAGTTGGGTGTCTTCTTCATCACCCCACAAGGAGACTGCATACCGAAGTCATATAAATTGGCATTTCCCTGCACTAACAACATAGCAGAATACGAAGCATTGACTATAGGCCTCAGAATAGCGGTACAATGGAACATCATAGCTCTCAAGGTATATGGAGACTCTCAGTTCATCATAAATCAGGTCAATAATGAGTATCAAACTAAGGATGATAAGCTTACTCCATACAAGAAATTGGTGGAGACTTTAAAGGAATCCTTCATTGACATAACATTTGAGCAAATTCCAAGAACCAACAATAGAGCAGCAGACGCCATGGCTACAATTGGGTCCTTATTAGACATCCCTCACAACATGCCGAAATATGAATTTCTGATTGAGCAGATTCTCGTTCCAGCATTCAAGGTACCAGAATCAAAATATGTGTGTGTAATCGTTGGTCTTAGCGATCCTTGGCATCATGATATCTACACTTATCTTCAAATAGGAGTCATACTCGTTGACCTACCATCGAGCCTAAAATGAACCTTTATTAAAAATGCATCTAGATTTGTCATCCTAGGAGATACCTTATACCGTAAAAGCATATAAGGTACCTTACTGCACTGTCTAAATGCTGAGGAGGCATTAACTGCTCTAACTAAGGTTCATAACGGTATCTGTGGCTCACAATTGAGTGGGATGACCATCGCCAAGAAACTGCTGAGGATGGGGTATTATTGGCCCACAATGGAATGAGAAGCACATGATCATGCTAAGAGGTGTCTAAAATGTCAGCAACATGGGGACCTCATCCATGCTCCAGCTCAAGAGCTCCATCCTATCATCACACCATGGCCCTTTTCGCAGTGGGGACTTGATCTCATTGGGAAAATCACACCCACCTCATCCAACAACCACAAATTCATCATAACCGCCACTGAGTACTTAACAAAGTGGGTGTAAGCTATACCCATGACATACATCACTAGAAAGCAGATATCAAAGTTCATCCTAAACTATCTCATATGCCGCTATGGTGTTCCACAAGCCATTATCTCAGATAATGGGACACCATTCAAAAATCAGGAAGTCCATGACTTATGTGATAAATTCAACATCCAACATCACTTTTCCACCCCGTATTATCCCCAAGGCAATGGCCAAGCAGAAGCCACAAACAAAACCATTTTGAAAATCCTTAAGAAAACAGTCAATGACGCAGGCGTGACTGGCATCTGCAGCTTAATCCTGCCCTTTGGGCCTATCGAACTAGCATTCGCACACCCACCGGCGCTACCCCATTCTCCCTGGTCTACGGATTAGAAGCAGTACTCCCAATCGAGATCAAGCTCCCATCCCTCAAGATATCACTGCAAAACCTCATCACGGATGAAGAATATCGAGTGTCAAGATTGAATGAGCTAGAGCTAATGGATGAGAGACAGATAGATGCTTTAAATCATTTGCAAGTCTATCAGAATAGACTCAAACAGAGCTACAACAAGAAAATCAGAAGTAGAACTTTCCAAATCGGAGAATTGGTCTTAAAAGAGAATCAGAAGAATGTCCCAAACCCAAACAGCAAAGGCAAGTTCGAACCTAATTGGTTAGGACCTTTCTTCATCACGACAAGTTACAAATCTGGGGCATATCAGTTATCAACACCCGAAGGGGAACCTCTATAGGAGCCCATGAATAGCTCCCATCTCAAAAAGTTTTATGCCTAAATCTTTCAAGGTATAGAACCAAAAAATCCAAAAAAATCAGAAAATGTTCTGAAAAAATGGTTACTTCGGCGAAAACCTCGCAAACAGGCATCTTGGTGACAAAAAAAAAAGCATAAAAAAAAAATCATAAAAAGGATCAAAAATAGTAAAGAGAAAAAATTGTCCTCTAGTGAAAACCACTTCGGTGGCACTTTGGGCAAGTACCTTGGTGAAAACCTAGCAAATAGGCGCCTTGTGTAAATAAGCATTTTCCATCCACCAGGACCTCTATGGCTTCATCTGCATCATCCATCCATTTCGCTTCCATCATCCATCGCATCCAAGTCTCCATCCATCACTCATCCACTCGCATCTGCACCATAGCTTGGTCTTGTGTTCATATCATGATCCTTCCTAGTACTACTCGGCCCATCCTCAAGGTCAGTTTGTCCTGCCTTTATCGGAGTAGTCTATTGCATCATGTTGGGGGCACGTTCTCATCAGATCGGATTCGTGTATGATCTTAAAGTCCAAAAAAATAAGAAAATCCAAAAACATTAGAAAATAAAAAAACCAAAAACATTCAAAACATATCAAAATGCAAAAACAAGTCAAAAAGTCCGTCAAAAAGTTAAAAAAAGCAGATTCGTCTTGTCGAACTATGTGGTCTCTCAGCTTGAACGTAGGCAAGGTTGATCTTTGATCATCCCCCGAGACATTTAGGTCATTCCTATAGGAGTCCGTCATAATAAGCTGGCATCTCATCATGTATATCATCATCTATAAATCGGTCAAGTCGTCAGTCGAATTACGTGGTTTCTATGTGTATAACGTAGGCAAGGCTAATCTGTTGATCAGCCCCCGAGGCCCCTAGGATAGGTCTTTAGGTTAGTCTCTTGGTTAAAATCTCGCAAAATCCCAAAAACATTGAAAATTTTGAAAAATCAAAACATTTGAAAACTTTGAAAAATACCAAAAAACAACCTCAAAACATTGCAAAACTCCAAAAACATCCAAATATTTGAAAAATCCATCCGTCTCATCTCACTTACACCCGCAATAAAATGCCATCCATAATAAACTGGTGTTCATCCCCAACCTTTGGTGAAACAATTAGAAACAAGTTTATTAGATTAAATGTGAAAACTCAAAAGTGTCAAGTCTCAAGTCTAAGTCAGTAAGTAAACAAGTTGGTCAATTCTCTGTCAATAGTCCATCATCCAAACGGTCCCATATCAATCATCTACTAACATCATGTCCTAGGATGTATCATTCCTACAAGGGGCATTATTTATCAGAAAGAACACTTTGGATAATTGAAATGACGTGCCACCATCCACTAACATGTCCTAGGATGTATCCTTCCTACAATGGGCATTATCTTTTGGCAATAGTTTCGGTCTTGATCCTTAAAAACACATTCCCTTATGGTTAGCGGCATTGAAGAACATCAGCTTGTTTGTGTGCTTTGTCTTTTTCTTTTGACTCATCTTATTGCGCTCAGTCCAAGGACTTCTCGATGATATCCGAACAAAGGATTTAGAGAGATAGGAATGGGGCAACGATCATTATACTTTTGCCTACTATGCTTGTTGTATGTTCTTGTAAAATAACTTGGTGAATACTTGCTTTGTTAGATATGTATGGAGGATGTTTTGGATAGCTTGTTGACTATCGCATTGATTGGTTATACATTTCCATGTTTTGGTCTGAGATGTTTGAAACTTCTAAAGTGCATCCTAGCAGAGTTTTCGTATGTCAAGTGTGAACAAGAATACTCCTATCTATTTGTTGAGTCAAAGTCCATCACACTAAGTACAACACCATCCTGGTCCTTTATACCTTGATGCATCGTACTTAGGCGTGTTATCAAAAATAAAGTAAGTGACCCTTTTAAAATCTCAATCCTTGATAAGCACATCATCCATCTATCATCATCATTTCTCATCATCATTTTTCATCATCTCTCATAATGTTGGCTTGGTGGATCCTCTTGTCATCATCTAATTTCTTCATTTTCCGCACTAACATCACAACATAAATAGTTAATCATCATCACTGATACATCCATCATGCATACATTAGGCATTCATCTTGCATTTATAAACCATCAATATTATGCATATCATAATCATAACATATCATCATCATAATATAGATCTGTTAGTCTAAGCATCTCATAAATCATCCATTACATAATCATAGCACATCACATCATCCATCTCATCCATCATCACATCATATCATCATTTAAGGTGTTTAGGATAATATAGATTTGTTATTCTAAGCATCTTCAAATCATCTCATTTGCATCATCGACCATAACCATCCATTTTGAACCTCTTTATCGCGAGATCAACCTTCAAATCAAATCTTTTCGCCCAATCTCTCGAGGGGACAATGTACCACAGTACTTCTTTCCACTGGGGCATCCAAAAAATTAGAATTTTTTTGATTTTGATCGCGGCAAGTTTATTCTTTGAACCAACACAACAAGTACATTGCTTCAAAGAGGGGAAAAATGTAGACATGCAAAATTAACATTCTGCATTTAATTAGGTTCATTCATTTAGATTTCACATTAGGACCATTCATCAATTAATCAGGTGCACCTTCATCCATTCATTAGGTAATCTCATCTCCTAGGATCATTTATTTAAAATCAATTAAACATTATCATCAACCTTCTAATAATAAATCAAATGGCCATTTAATCAAATCCCAAATCATATTACATCATTTTCTTATTTAAATAAATCAGAAATCCAAGTCCTAAAAGTCAAACTAACCTAATCACCATTTATTTAATCTAACCATGATTAAATACTAATCCTATCCCACTTGCATTCTCTAGATTATGCCACTTGCACAAATAAATCCCTTTATTGATTTATTTAAATCACCATTTTCACTCAACATGGCAAGTTGATTTGTCCCTCCAACATTGCATTTATTGCACTTTTTCTTGTCCCCCTCTCTAAATTTATTGCCAAATTTGAATTCAAATTCTCCCTCTCATGGGCACACTTCCCAAATCTTGCACATCCATTGGCCTATCATCACTTGACAAGTGGCCTCTCATCATTGGTGGATCTTTAGTCCCACATTCACCCTCTTGGCCAATCTCTCATCAAGAAAATCTATAAAAGAAGGCCTCAATCCTCATTCATCCATCCACAACTTTTATGCAAGGTTACTCTCTTGATTTGAGAACTCATCTTGCTCATCATCTCCATTTGCATTTCATCATTTTGGCTTCTTAGCAAGGGTTGGGAAAGGGTCACTAGCACATGTGACACCAATCCAATATGGAATAGGTGATTATCATGCTTTTGAAATGTCTTCTTGATGTTGTTTTGGTTACTTGTGGCATTTCTTTAGCATAGATTTTTTATTTCATAGAGGTATTTGCAGATTTGTATGTTTAGACTAACCCTTCTAATGAGTATTTTAGGTTGGTTTTACTTGAAAATTTAGGGTCCTTCAGTAAGAACCCCTTAGTTTCTAAGATCTTGAAAAATAACTAGAGTTTTTGATGCTAGATGAAATTGTATATACTCTATTAGCTAGCATTGGCAATGATAACAAAAGCTATAAAAAATAATTATGAAAGTGGAGGTAATAACTACTCAAATGTGCAGGGATCCATATATGAATGTCATAAACTATCCCCAAGAATTAATTACAATAAAAAAGTATGATAAGAAAAAATATAGCTTGATCAGTAATAATAAATATGACCCATATCAAAGGCCTCAAGAGTTTGATCCAACTAAATTTTGTTTGTTCCATAATAAAATGGAGGCACAACATATAAACATTTATGAAGTATAATTAGTTTATCTCTTAACTCCTAGAAGAACATTGAAACTTGTTTGTGGACATGTTTCTTTATCCCTAAGATAACCCAAACTATAGGTATTAAGGTCCCATACTCCTTAAACCTTTAATTTATGAATCTATCAAGATACCTTCCAACCTTATCACAATAATAACACTTAAATTTAATCCAATCCTCCTAATATCTCTACATATGCATTAAAGGCTACCTCTCACCCACAAGGATCCAACACCCATCAATTGGGAATATAATGGGAGACCAAAATGTTGGGATCAATAAAACTAGTTCAAAATAATAAAACCCAAAAACCTCAAACATCCCTAGAAGTGCAATATTATGGAACTCTCTACATTTAACCTCATTCCCAATTGTTTAGATCCTTATGACCTAGTAGAGGATCTCAAAATATATTTATAAAAATATCAATCATCAACCTTTCTATAAAATCCTCATCATATATTTTAACCCTTATAGAGAGAATGAGATATTACAATAATAATATCATTGTGTGTAGAGATAACTTATGAGGCTATAAAAATACAAAGGTAACCATCATCAATAAAACTATTATTTCAATTTCCTTGAGAATAAAATTAATGAGATAGATACTTGGACATGAGTTACGGTTTTCTATTGGGGAGACCTTATATTGATAAGATGAAGACATTCCCTTCTACCTTGTTCCAAGAAATATAATTCCTTCATTTGGGAAAGGTTGAGTGTCAAAGGGATATCCAAAACCATTCAACATGATCATATCAAATGAAACCAATAAGAAATTTCAAGGTTTACAATACACCATAAAATATATGGTTAAGAAAGAAAAATAAGGCCTCAAAATAAAACAAGGGTCAAGAAGCAATACAATTTTAAAAGGGGGATAGTTTTAAATAGTTCACAACTATATCCATGAAGATAAATACAAAGATAATTGAAAATTAGAAATGGATAAACCCTTGTACATCTTATTCAAGGGAATGAACCAGGTTTATGTGACCAAAATACCATCAACCATTGATATCTTCACATAAATGGTGGATGAAACGTCAAATAAACAAAGTGAACCTAGGAACCTTAAAGCATATAGAGGTAAAGGAAGTCCCTTATCTAGCTATCATGAAATGGATAAACCCACACAAGCCTCAATAATCATAATTAACATATTTTATAACACAAGTAGGGGTTATAGCCCAATAATTTTATTAACATTGAGGGAGATACATTAAGAAGTGAAATGGAGTTCATTCCTAGACTAAAAATGAGAATTCCTCCAAGTCCCTAGACAAGAAAGAATCTATACAAAATGGTAGTAGGACAAATATATCTTAGCATCACCTTAGCAACTAATGTTGAAGAGAGTAATAATTATAATTTAATCAACTCATCCAACAATGATTCCATGAATAACCTTGAAGTGTCCTCAAAATTCCTAGCAAAGGATAATTCCTAGAACCCTTGCTTACTATCTCAATAATACCTAATTAAGTTTGGTAGATACCTCAAGTGTAGATCAAGATAGTTGAAAGTATTTCCATTGTATATGAAACAAGTGTAAGGAAATTTTGAAGACAACATGATTTGTATAACTATCAAAATGAAAAATCTCATTATTCTTAAATTTCTAAAAATATGTAAACTAATCCATGTGGATCTTAATCCTAAACAAAATAGGAGGATGAGTATTAGATTTATCCTCCTAGAGGAGCAAGAAGAACCTTGAATTCCTTATGAACTTCAATATTTTTTGTAATTCTTCAAGGACTAGAAGATGTTTGAATATATATTGGGCAAAAATTTAACTTGTTAGATGATACTTTATATAATCAAGGAAATATCTATTGGACTATGTTCCATTGTTAGGAATATCTCATATTGGAACATGGTACATCAAACTCGAACCCCCAAAAGCAATCTCAAACAGGAAAGAGAAACTCTCTACCTAGTCATTAAAAATTAGAGAACTAGTGCTAAGGAAAATATGCATAAAGAAAAAAGTAACAAGAATAAGAGGAATCTCCACAAATATTTAATTTTTTGTATCTATTAAAGGGAGATGTTGGCAATAACACTTACCATTTTAGCACAATAGAAGGTGAATATTTTGTAAAAACCATCAACACTTTCCACCTTAAGAAATATCGCATAAAAAGAAACTTAAGATTAAATAAACATGCATTGAATTATATCTTCACCTTATCCAATTACATGCCTACTATTTTTTAATTTGTATTTTATTAGGAGTCTTAAAATTGCTAGTATACAAGCTTCTTTTACAAGGTCATGAGATTCCCAAACCATAATATATCACTTATTTCTTCACACTCCTTATAATTTAGATTAATTGATTAAAAAGGTTTAAATTGATCCTAGTATTAGTAACGATTAGTTATTAGTTATATACACAACAATTACTCAAGCTTATAATATCCCTTGGAAGCTAACGAGAATTTTTTCCTTAATTCTCCTCAACAAGGATGAAATCTTAGAACCTATTTTATATCCACTTGTCTGCACATATCCCTTTACGCACCTTGCCTAACCTTAGATGATGAGCCATTACTTCTTCATAGCAACATGAGGTTAGGTTAAAGGGGTCCAATAATCCAATCAACTCAAAAAATTAAAAAAGGATAATAAATAATAAAATCACACACATGTGTAATTTAGGTGTGTAGCATCATAAATTGTCACCCCTAACAATTTCACACTATATTTGGCTCCCCCTTATGTGCTTGGACCTAATTATGCTTATCACATTGGCTATTACTATATTGCCTTGTTGTACTCAATCTGAGTGTGAGACCCTTGGTATTTTACCCATTTTGACCTAGATACCGCCATTGGTATGATTTTGAATGTTGCAACCCTATTGTGGATGTCCCATGAATTTGTGGTTGATGTTTTATTAAATTTCTTATTTTTGTAATTTAATTCAATTAAATGCTTATACTAATTTAATAGTGAAATTATAGGCTAAATGATATTGGGAAATTAATTTAATTGATTTTTGAGACTTGGGGATTATTGGTAGGAATTTCAAGATTAATGGAAAAATGAGTTATATTAATTTAATTTGATTTGAATCTTGATTTTTGCAAGTAATGTGAAATATGCTTTAAATATACTTAAAACGTGATTTAAATGTGGAATAGAAAATTGGACTGAATCCTAATATCTTATTCTAGATTAGGTGGAATTAGGGATTAAATGTTATTAATTAGAAAATAAAATATTAGTATTTTATTTGGAAAAGAAGAGGGGTTAAAAAGAAAAAGGAATTTCATTTTTTTCATGTTCTTTTTAGAAAAATTGGAGAGGAGAAATCCTCCTCTCTATTGTATTCATGCATGGATTTGTGCATCTATAGATGTGTTTAGAGTATATATCATTTCAAATTTTGCAGGGCATTGAGGTATTTTCATTGTTTTTAATTCATTTGAGAAATTTACTTTGAATTTTCTTTTAGAAGAATAATTAGGGGAATGTAGAATCCTCCCAACTTGCTTCATTTAGAAATTTGAATATGCAAATTGTTTGTTTTGTTTATAATTATTTATTTTAAATGATAGGATTGCCATGCCCAATTTTTCAGGAAATAAGGAAAGTGTCTATTTTAAAGCTTAAGAGGGGTGTTGGGAATGTTTGCCACCAAAGGGTATTGTTAGAATTTTGATTTTGAAAATTTTAAATTTTGATGAATTTCCATGGTGGATTTGGGAAATTTCATGGGTTTTGCATTATGAAAATGTTGGAAAATTTAAAATTTTATCATACAACTGAATGAATTTAGATGTTTTGAAAAGATGGAACCTCGTGAAATGTGATAATATGCATTTGGTAAAGTTTCATTAAAATTGGGAAAAAAGTTATTTTTGTATTGGTTTTTCATGCCTCAACTTGAGTTCAGTAAATGTGTTGATTCAAGGACTAAGTAGTCCATTTTTATTTGTGATTATGGATTGGTTTCTCTATTGGTGAATGTACCCAAGGTGAGTTGTGATGTATTCCACTGTTTTCATGCCAACGGATTTTGTGATATGAATCATCGTGTGATGAGTAATTGCCTTTGTTATCCTTGTGTAATATGTATTATAAATGTTTACTCAGTGAATGGCATGAGTTTATACCCTCTGGGTGATCTCACAAAGCTGGTTTACAATTTCTAGGAGATTCTGATTTTTGCTTAAATCACATATTTTTAGAAAATATAATGATTTAAGCATTAAAATTTTCCATTTAAAGAATTCCAATTGAAGAGGGTTTGATCAAACTACCTTAAATCAAACCCCCCTAGATATAACCCCACTAGTTTTAAACCATACCTATAACAGAGTCTCCTTTACACCTATCAAAATGTTGATAAAAAACCACTTTTGATTTATCTTTTGGGGGATCAAATGAATTCATTTAAAATTTACTTTTTGTATGTAGTCCTTATTATAAGCTTCCCAAAAAGTATAATTTTAAATAAATTTAATTTTATTATTATATTTATTTTTTATTTCTTGTGAATATAGGTTTTTCACCAAAAATCAAGCTCTTTATTCTGCACATGTGGAAAAATAGAATATTATTAAAAAAATTGAAAATTATGAGTTCACCAGATATTGAAGTCCTTGATCCAAAAAAAAATTGAATTTCAATAAATACAAAAAAAGTTACATGTTATACGGTCGTGCTATGTCTGAATTGTAATTGGTTTGAATTCAAAACTTGATTAATGAAAAAATATTCAATTAAAAACTATCTAACCAAGTGGAAGCACTAGATATCGGAGTTAAAAATCTAAATTTGAAAGAATTAGAATTTTATCCTTCATGGAAAAAAATTTGTGTTATACGGTGAGCGTCACTTTTTAAAAATGTTATTTTATGAAAAAAACTAGTTTTCGAGGGAGATGGAAAAAGAAGTGCAATCTAATTCCAAATTTTTTGAAAAAAATATATTTATAATCTACAGAAAAAATTTCATGAAACTCTAGTTTGCATCATCTTCAAATTCCTCACGGTTTAGTCGCTATAGGTGCCTGAAAGTGAAGATTTAGTTAAAAAATATATTTCAATGTCTAGTTTGGCCAAAAATTGTAAACCACTATTGTGGGGTCACCACCTAATGTGTCTTGTGTGAGTGTGCTTTGGAAATGTAACCATCTCCTAGCATGGTGGGAGTGAACCTTTTTGGTTTCACATGGTAGGGTGTTGTGGAAACCATTGTTATGGTTCAAAGATTCGAGGAGCGAAGAGACACTAGTATCCTCTTTAATTTTTCATTGCTTTGTAATTAGTTCAGTTGAATGTAATTTAATTTTTAAATTAAATTTGAATCATTTCATATGTAATTATAATGTACTTGTAATTTAACTTGTAAGTGGACCTCTCTCATGAGATGGCTTGTAATCCAATTCTAAGAGTTGGTGTTTTAGCCTAGTTATGTGTCTCAATGTTGGTGCCAAGCATGATCAGAAAACTAACATTGTTTGGGTGGCTTGGTAGTCTGTTGGAGCAACCTAGTATCAAGTGGGGCAGCTTGGCATCCTATTAGATAGTTTGGTTTTTCTTGTTAGAAAACTCTTTTTTTGGTTGTGTTGTGGTTGCCTAGTTCTGTGTTGGAGTGGCCTAGTCCACATACAAAAATATAGAATGGAAATCCTCTTAGTCATTGATGGATAGATTTTTTCTAAGTTAAATCCCCTTGTCAAATGATTTTTGTGTCCTTTATTTTTCCTATGGTAGTCGTTTTTGTCTATTAGGTCTTCAAAAACCTCTTTTTGGTTTTGTTAGTCCCTCCCAATTTCAAGACCTCAAATGTGTAAAACATGTAAATGAATTTTTTTCATCATGATCCCAAGGTTCTAGTGATGTTTGAAACCTTTCCTTAAGAGTATTTTTTAGGACTTGTGGGTTCTCTTGTATCGTTTTGTGTGCACCCTTTTGTAGTTGGTCGCTTGGAAAATATAGGTTTAGGGAGATTGTGCACCTTGCCTTGTAAAGTCTTAGGAAGGTTGTAAACCTTCTTGGTTGGTCTTGTTAGTGTTCTCAATATTCTTGATAAGTCTTGAGGTGTTTTTTTGTAGTATATTTTCATTTATGTGATGTTACATTGCAATGAGACATCTTAGGAAGCATGTGGTTTGTCTAGATGTGCCATTGTCATTCTAGTTAGTGGAGATTTTATATCTCCTAGTTTGACATCCTTTGGTGAAAGTTTTTTCCTTTTTGTGGTTGATTAAATTATTTTAGACATGGATTGGAGGATGATGATTCTCTCATCCTATTCCAGATTCATGTTGTGAGAGAACATGATCGTGGGTTGTAACCAATCTTGTGTTGGAGATTTTCTCTCTCTCTCTCTCTCTCTTATTCTTCATGGTGTATTTTTCCCATGAGTGGTTAGTCTTCTGATATTCCCACCTTTCTTATGCAATGGTGAGGCCTTCTTGTTTTTGTTCTTGTTTTGTGATGCTCATCTAACACTTGTGTGCACATCATTGTGCAAGTACGGCATGTTGATGTCGTATATTTGGTGTTGTGTTTAAAAAAAAATCAGACAATTTTATCTTACGCTTTAAGTGGGGCATTACATGATCACATTCAAAAGGCCATCCTTACTAAGGACACTTTCCTCTAACTTGAGCTTGATATTTTTTCCATTTTATATCTAAGTCTAAGAGATACCTATAAATCTTGTTATCTATTAGCATCTAGTGCTATTCTAATGGTTGGATTAAATTAGGATAAATGTTTTCCCTCTAAAAAATTATATTCATTTAACATGTATCTTTCTCATTCCCACTTGATTCCATAAATCTTCTCTCAGAGGCATAGTAGATAGTCCTATTATAGTCAATATGCAATCATTTAAATTAAAAATATCACCAAGGGGAATATAATGTCCATGTCATATCCATATTATACAATAAATAAAATCATTATATATAAATAAAACTATGCATGTTAAATTAATAACTACACAAAACCATTGTACTAGTCTAAGTGCATCCATACATGTCCACTGCCCATACATACATACATTACACATCCATCTTCAAAGTAAGAAATATAGTTAGTTCCAAAAATTAAAAATAGTCCTTGAACTCTTTTTCCCATTTGTGAGGTTTTCTTTTCATCATTGATAAAGTGAGTGATTGAGAGATTTTTTATAGTGCAACAAACAAACAAAAAATATAATGCAAAGTTTATTAACTTATAATAGAGAGGGGCCTATAGTGGAGCATCCTAACTTCTCGTTTCTCAAAATATTAGGTGGAAATTTCAAATCACTTCCAATTTTGTACAACTGTTTATTTGGCAATTCATGTGTTTCTCTATTTCATTTTAGGGTCACATCATCAAATATGATGCCACATCAGCATGATTTTTGTTGAGGTATCCAAAAAAGCCCCCCAAAAAAAGTGAGACCAATAGTGGTGCGCTAAGTCATGTTTTATTGGTGCAGTGATGTGGCACCACATGATTTGCCAATTTGTGTACTTTATGGATAAAAAGTGTTTTGAAATTGGATATTAAGGTGCTCCACTATGAGGCCCACTGAGAACTACTTCTATCCCCACTATTGAACCCCGCTCCACTATGGGCCTCTCTCCCCTATTTCATTCTTGTTTGGTTGTATTCTTTCTACTTCTAGATTTATAAATAGTGTAGTCTAAGTAATTTTGAATCTTTTGTTTGTTTGGCTATCATTGTTAAAACTATTTTTTACTGTTAGATTTTAAAATGTAATTTAACTCTAAGAGTTGACTACTTGATGAACCAAAATGATATAATCTAATATATATTTATATAAATTATAAACCTATTTCACATCCCATAAAAGAATAAATCACACCTAATATTTTGTGTTCATTTGATAAGTCCATGATCAATGTTAGGATAAGTTGAATGGTTATTTTAATCATTACACATTGATGAATTAATTAGACGTTTCCACATACACATCTTGTATTGAAGCATTGTTTATGTAAATGGTTTTTTTACCTAATGATATGTATTTATGTTAAACTTATTCTTTTAAAAATTTATAGATAAAGTTTTAATATACTTAAATTCATACTTTATATTTTGGTTTCAACATTTTTATTTATAAGTTTTTCCTTTTTAGTGGTAATAGAAAAGATATTCACTTAAGTTTGAGTGTCTTATTTTAAATTATTATTTGCAAAAATAGGACATCAATAGTTTAATCTATTTATTACACAATTGAATCTATGTTTATGCTATTTTTTAAAATTCTTAGATTTTGAAATTTATCTTTTGATCTCCCCTCTACTATTTCAAGTTTCAACCCCTCAATCCAATTCTAAGGCTTAATAGTCATACTATTCCAAATTTTTAAATTTTTGGTTTGTGCTCAATAAAACTTTATTTTATCTTTATTCACATATTTATCTATGCATTTGAGAAATTCTTTTTTTGAATCAATTTTATGTTTTTGTAGGTTATTCATTTGAATATTTGGTTATAAAATTTTGATTATTATACCTTTTTTAAGAGTGCTAAAAAAAGGGTAAATTTTCATATTAGTTATATGCAGAGCATACTAAATTTATAATCCCTTTTTTTATTTCATTCAATTTTGAAAGCATATATTTTTTTAATATTTTACAATTCACTAGAGCGACTTCTAGGGAATGCATATATCTAAATGTTGAAACCTATTAAGATTTGGCAAGGGTTTTTTTTATGCTCTAAAGTGGCACATGCTTTAGTTATAACTCTTAGATTTTGATATTTGTAATACATCAAAATAAAATTTTACAAATTTAATTTTGTAGGTATGCTATAGATATTTTGATATGTATTGCTTGGAATAATGCCAATTCATGAGAAAAAAAATATTTATATGTTAAATTTTATATTATTTTTTTGTTTTATTTTTATTAGATCTGAGTAATAAATATTCTTTTTGAATTTCAATTTGAAAGTACCTTTGATACAATTTTTAACTTATGTTTTTAAGATATATTACTAAGAAGAGTAATATGAAAATAAATAAACAAATATACCATGTATTGTAATATTATTTTAAGATAATTTATCATTATATATGGAACATAATCAAAACAAACAAACTTCTAATTTTGAGAAGATGATGGTACTCTAGAAGAAGTTGTCATTGCCACAAATTTTGAAGAATGGAATTTCTTTGTGAATATTTAGTGGTAGGCTAATGTTTCTAGCTCAAGAAGATAGACAAATATAGGGAAAAAAAAAAAAAATCTTTTGAGAAAATACATGATTTTCTATTATTACAAGCATATTTTGTCTTACAATATTTATAACATTTATTGATTTGCTAATTTAATCTATAAAAATTAATGAATTTTTTTTCAATTGTCAAAATATAACCTATAGAAAATAACTTGATTTTCATATACACTAATATCACATAATTATTTTGAAAACACTATTAATTATAATAAATATATATAATAAGATTTTTCCTTTATCTTTATTGATCTAATCATTCATATATATATATGAATTTTCTCTTAAGAAAATTTTAAGATTATCTCTCCTTTTTTAAATTTATGAAGACCTTATTGCAACATGTAAATAAAATCTTTAATTCTTTTATTTTAATTAATTTTTAGGATTGAAATGGTACGTTGTTTTTAAATAAATGATTAAAGTTTGAGAATTGTATTTGAAGATAGATGTAGTGATAGACATTTTATTTTGATGAAATTAATATTTTTATTTTTAAAAATAATTTTTATATTTCAATGGGAGAATTATGCTTACTTTACAATATTCTCCAAGTTATTAGATTTAATGATAATATCTTTTATATGACACAAATTTTACTTCAATTATAATATTTTACTAATGTTAGCATGACTTTAACTTAAGTATCTTCATGTCCTTTGTATTGTATTTATATATACATGGAAGAATGGTGTAGGAGTGTTGTGATGAGGAGGAATTTTTTGGAGACTAATTTAAGGGAAGCATGCTAGGATTCCATAGTGTGAGAGATAGCTAAGTTTCTTGATTAAATATGATGATTTTGTGACTAATGATGAGGAAGGAGAGGTATTGGTGGAAGAAGTGTGTATTAAGAATATCAGACCTCTTCCTCCTCTCATGTAGTTATGCATGAAGTACTCAATTCTTCCTCCTCTCATGTAGTTATGCATGAATTACTCAATTTGTGATACAATTGAAGCATATGACAATATTTGTTAGTGGAGTGACATAATGAAAGCATACCCTCTCTCACATCTACACCCTACTTAACTATGGAAGAGGGGAAAATAGAATTTTCCTCCTTCCCCTATTGTCATATAGCACACCTCTTGCAAATTTGACTTTTAGATGGGTTGAGAAAAAGCATGTGGTTTCATTTATGTATTTTGTTTTCAATAATTTGAATGTCATCTTTAATGGGAAATCTTATGTAATATGATCTTCATATTGTGTTAATGGAAATTTTTAATGCTATATCATTGTAAGTTGTTTTCAAAATTGAATGAAGACATAGTCATCTTTTTTCTTTCATGACTTTGTTTCTTTAACGTCGTTTATTCTAATATGAATACATGTTATATTGAACTCTTAATCTAATAAAAAATAATAATGTTAATTAATCATAATCTAATTTTATTTTTTATTAATCTTTTTAATATTTATTTACAATTAAATTATATAAAAAAATATTTCAATTAAAAATTAATATTGCAATCACATTAAAATTAAAAATAAACTATTATATTATTAAATAATATTGATATGAAGAAATAAATAATATTTTTTTATCAAAATCTCCATTGCATTGTTAAAGATGCGAATGCAAGTAATAATTACAAGAGACATAAAAACCTTTTAAAGATCATCATCACCATCGTAATAAGGTGTCTCACAATTACTAAAACAGACTTAGCCATGAATTCACTTCCCTATTATCTATGCAAGATTCTTAATTAATAAATAGATGTTGACTTCTTGACATTTCTATTTACAGTAGACAATTTTGTTTGTCCACTCTTAAAGATGCGAATGCAAGTAATAATTACAAAAGATCATGATAAGGTGTTTCACAATTACTAACACAGTCTTAGCTATGAATTCACTTCCCTATTATCTATACAAGATTCTTAATTAATAAATAGACGTTGACCTCTTGACATTTCTATTTACAATGGATAATTTTGTTTGCCCTAACAAGTAGACATTGACCTCTTGACATTTCTATTTACACTAGACAATTTTGTTTGTCCACTCTTAAAGATGTGAATGCAAGTAATAATTACAAGAGATCCTGATAAGGTGTCTCACAATTACTAAAATAATCTCAGTCATGAATT
>VDFB02047144.1:19942719-19958581 GCA_007258455.2 Sequoia sempervirens | reverse complement strand
ATATTATGGCTAATTAAAAGGAGGATAATAAAAAAATATAGAAAAAAAGGAGAAAGAAAAGGAGAGATTCATGCTTATGTAAACTTCCCTACATGCTCAAATCAGGGAGACCAATGGTATATTTCCAATGGTTGCTCAAGACACATGATTAGAGACAAGAGAAAATTTCTCACCTTGAAGAAAGTGAATGTAGAGATAATGAAATTTGGGGACAATGCTACAACAAAGATAATAGGAAAATGCACTCTTATCTTGGATAATGGAAAAACAAAAATTGAGAAATTTTTTATATGTTCAAGGGTTAAAGCACAACTTCCTGAGTGTGATACCAATATTATATTGATAGTGGTTTCTCAAGTCACATGATTGGAGACAAGAGTAAATTCCTCACCTTGAAGAAAGTGAATGCAAAAATAATGAAATTTGGGGACAATGCTACAACAAATATAATAGGAAAATATACTCTTAGCTTGGATAATAAAAAACAAAAACCAAGAATGTTCTATATGTTGAAGGGTTGAAGCACAATCTACTAAGCGTGATACCATTGGTGTATTGATAGTGGTTGCTCAAGCCACATGACTAAAGAAAAAAGAAAATTCCTCACATTGAAGAAAGTGAATACAAAGATAATGAAATTTGGGGACAATGCTACAATGAAGATAATAGGAAAATGTACTCTTAGCATGGATAATGAAAAATAATATGAATGTTCTATATGTTGAAGGGTTGAAGAACAATATCCTAAGTTTGATTCAAATGTGTGACCAAGGGAACACTCTCACATTTTATTTTAAAGGATTTGAAATTAAGAAAGAATGGAAATTGATTTCATATGCAAGTAGAAGAACACATATCCTTTAAATCCTTAGTGAAATAAAAGGTAAAAAATGTTATGAGGCAAGAAGATGAGAGTTGGCCATGACACAAAAGGATGGGGTACGTAAAATTTGACACTATTGTAAAAGTCAACAATAAGCAAGTGGTGAGAGACATGCCAAAGATTTCAAAGCCTTCAAATACCATTTGTAAGCAATACCAATATAGGAAGAAAGCAAGGGAAAGTTTCCAGAAAAAGGAGAATTCAACATCTAAACATTTAAAACTTATCCATACTGACCTATGTGAGCCAACCAGAACAAAAGGTATGCAAGGTGAGAGTTACTTTATGTTGTTAATTGATGACTATTCCAGAATGACTTGGGTTACATTTTTGAAAGAAAATTTTGAAGCTTTTGTGAAGTTTAAGGCATTCAAATACTTAGTTGAGAATGAAATTGGTCTAAAAATCAAATGTTTGAGGTCGGATAAAGGAGGAGAGTTCACTTCAAAAGAGTTTGAAGAACTATGTGAAAAATGTGGTATAAGGAGACATATTTTTGTTGTAAGGGCTCCACAAAAAATGGATTTTTGGAAAGAAAATAGAACTATCCAAGAAATGGTAAGAAAAATGTTAAATGAGTCCAAGATATCAAACACTTTATGGAGATAAGTAGTTCATACGACAATCTATATTCGAAACTAAGGACAAATCAGAGTAAATAATAGCAAAAGACCATATGAACTATAGAAGGGTATACTTACAATAGTGAAGTATTTCAAGGTATTCGAGAGAAAATTTTATATAAGAGATGAAGAAGATTTTGGAAAATTTGACTCTCGATTCGATGAAGGTATTTTCCTTGGTTACTCTTCAAGGAGAAAAGTCTATAGGTTTTACAATAATAGATTGCAAAAATTATTGAAATTGCAAATGTCAAAGTGGATGAGGAAAGACATCAAAGAGAAAAGGCACAAGAAGTTGATTGTCAAAAGGAAGAAACTTGCAAAGAAGAGGAAGTAGAGGAAGAAATTAAAAATGAGGTAGTTGAGAAAAGAGACACAAAGAAACCACCAAAGACACCATCTAGATTCATTCAAATAAATCATTCAAAATATCTAATTCTTGATCACAAAGATACATAAACTCAAACAAGGAGATTAGCTAGCACATCAGAACATGGAAACCTATCCTTTATCTCTAAAGTAGAACCCAAGAACTTTATAGAATCTCAAGAAGACAAGTACTGGGTAAATTCTATAGAAGAGGAGTTCAATAAAATTGAAAAGAATGAAACTTAGAAACTTGTCCCAAGAGCTAAGCATAAGAATGGAATTGGTACTAAGTGGGTGTTCAGAAAAAAACTAAATGAGAATGGCCAAGTTGTGAGAAACAAAGAAAGGCTAGTATGCAAAGGATATGCTCAAGTAGAAGGAATTCATTTCAAAGAGACATTTTCCCTCGTTGCTTGTGTAGAGGCTATAAGAGCGTATTTAACATTTGCTTGTTTCAATAATTTCAAAGTCTACTAGATGGATGTCAAATCAACCTTTCTAAATGGAAACTTAGAAGGAGGGGTGTATATTGAATAACCTAAAGGATTCATCTTTTCAAAATTGAGGACTATGTATGCAAGTTAAAGAAAAAACTTTATAGTTGAAACAAGCCCCCAAGGCTTGGTACTCAAGATTGGAAAAGTATCTACAATAGTAAGGCTTTAAAAAGAGTATTGATGACAACAATCTATATATTAAAACTGAAGGTATTCATGATCAATTAATTTTTGTAGTGTATGTAGATGATATCATTTTTGGTGGAAGTAGTGATAAAACTTGTCAAGAATTTTCCATGGACATGCAAAAGGAGTTTGAGATGTCCATTCTTGGTGAGTTGTCTTGATTCCTTGGCTTATATATCTCTCACTCAAATAAATGGATATTTATTTCAAAAACCTAGTATATTAAGGAGATGTTGAAGAAATTCTTGAGATGACAGATTATAAACCTATAAGTAAACCCATGATCACAAGATGCAAATTGGCTAAGGATCACAAATCCTCTAAGGCTAATCATATTCTCTAAAATTCAACATGGAATTTTATTATATGTGAACTTCAAGACCTGATATTATGCAAGAAACAATATGGTGGCTAGGTTCCAAGCTACACCAAAAGAAACCCATGTGCAAGTAATTAAATAAATCTTTAGATATCTAAAGGGAACTTTGGATTTCGATTTATAGTATCTTAGAGGTGAAAATTTCACCTTAGATACATACATTGATGTGGATTTGGTTGGTAGAATTGATGATAGAAAGTACAAGTGGAGGTGCATTTTTTCTCGGAAATAGTCTTCTGTCTTGGTTAAGTAAGAAACAAGTTTCAATTTCTTTATCCACCATAGAGGAAAAATATATCGCAAAATAATCTCATTGCACTCAAGTTCTTTGGATGAGGCAAACAATAAAATCTATTAAGATAGAATATGATGACCCAATATCAATATTTTATGATAACACTAGTTCCATTAATATTTTAAAGAATAATGTGATGCACTCTTGAACCAAACATGTTCCAATCAAATATTATTTCTTAAGAGTGAGTGTGAGATAAGTAGGTGAAGTTAGAGTATATTGACACACATGAAAAAATTGTAGATATCTTCACAAAGCCTCTTCAAAAGAGACTTTTGAGTACATTGTTGGTTAACAAATTTGCACCTTGATTAAAATATGATTCTTTACTCTATTTCCCAAATTTGATGCAATTAGATTCCCAACAATTGAGTGAACTACTTTAATAAGAAACAATTCATCTTTGAGTTTTAGGAGGTATAGCTCCCTCTTTTGACAATTGATAAAAATCTTAAAAGATAAAATTTTATAGGGGCATGCTTTTAACCAGAAAGCAGGAAAGGTGTAAATTAACTTCAGTACTCAAAAGCTTTTAAGTATCAAATGTAATGAATGAATTTGATAAAATACCAATAACTAGAAAATAGGCTAATTTAACATTCCACAAAAAAGAAATTGAAGATATTTATATCTAGAGAGAATACCAAAACTAAAATAGATCATGTAAATAGACATTATTTATTCACATAGAAATGTGATAATTCATAGAAGTTAACCAAAACACGTATATTATGATTAATATCCTTAATTCATTCAATGATCTCAATGATACACACATAGACACAAATTTTTTAGTTTCGTGAATCTATCTCCCAAAAATTTGTTAAGAGCCCCTTCAATTGCATCATATTACATATCTAGAAGCAAGAGTAACTACTTGAAATAATCACCCAAAAATAAGATTCTTCTTTTGCTTCCATAAAACATAAATTTTGTATAAAATATTAAATAAAAAGACTATTGTTGAGGTACAATGCCTTTGATAACTCCTTCAGACAAGTGGGCAGCTAACATGGTAACTTTAGCTTGGTAGGCATAAAATGCCTTTACAATAGGAGGCATGCCACCACATTGTTGAGGGATGATTACATTTTTAGTTCATAATTTCCAAAGAGCTTTGTTAGCACTTGTTGCCTTAATATTTCTCGAGTATGTTGTTGCAAGTCCTCCAAATTGAAACAATTCCAAGTCAATGTTATTGAGCCTCCTCATGCTTTCCATACTAATATTTTGTTTATCACAAAAGCTCTCCACCATCTCTTTGAAGATTTCCTTTAGAGTCTCTTCATCATCATCATTTGGGCTCTCCTCTTTAATAAGATGGATGCCAATGCCCAAAAGGTTCTTTTGAATCTTGGCCCTCATTGTATTACGTTTATTAAGTGCCTTGCCTTGCTCCAAGATATTTTGTTTCACAACAAAGAGTTTACATTCAATGGTCCTCTTCCATATAACACATCTAGTATCATTTATATTTGGTAAAATTTGTTCACTTACCAATTCATCTACACCCATTTTTATCATTCCTCTAAAACCATTTTTAGTTTTTTCCTAGATTGATTCTTTGTGGTTAGCAAAATCAATCTCTTTATCAAATTTAGCTCTTAAGACTTTAATATCTTTACATATCTTTTTAATATCAGATATAAATTTAGTTCCCTTAGTCAAAATATCTGAGGCCCATCCTTCAGTAGCCTTCCCATAAGATTTATAACCTTGCATTTTATCCACCATTTCTTTACCTATGGAAGATGTTGGATCAAATTTGGCACTAGTCTAACTAATTGGTTGGGGAGAAAAATCTAATATAGATTTCAAGAAATCAGTCAAAATCTTCACCTAATGTTTCAATTCATCTATTTTTTGCTTGTCCCTATTTGTTCTTTCCACCTACCTAGCAGTTGTCACCTGGAAATTATGCACATCTTTATCCTCGGTTGAAGGCCCTAGATTAACTCTAGTGATGTTGAAGTCACCAATAGTCACTTTTCCTACTTCCTTCTACACTGAGGGGTGAGCTATTTCCACGCACATATTTCCAGTACTACCATCTTCCAACAACCTAGATGTAGTCTTTAGTTTTCTGGGATTGGGAGTCCAAATTGATTGACTAACATCATCTTTTTCAAGGAGAAGAATCAAAAGAAGAAGGATCACTTTCCCATGAGGGAGAAGTAGAGACATTAATCGCTTCTTGTTCTTCAACTACATGTTTCTCTTTATCCTTTTGTGATTTTTATGGAGCGCCTTCTCCAAAAGTCCTCTTTGGTAAACCCTTTTCTAGAGGTTCTTCGTCACCATCTCCCTGTCCCCTTAACATTGTTTGTCAAGTAGATGATGATTGTATACTAAAGGATCAAAGTACCTCGTTGCTCTCTCCTTGATGTCAGGTATCTTGAGACTTAGGAGGTGGGAAATTTTATTTCTCTGTGATTTTTCTTGTTACCAAAATCTAAGTTCTCTTAAGCACTACATCAATCTTTGCATCGAAATAAAATTCCAATAGGTACTAACATAACCCAGATATTTAAACTTCACATGATGAATATAATTCCAACAGGTAATAATGTAATTCGTGTCTAAAAATAATTAAATTCAATTATGCATACTTCTTAAACAATATCCAATTTTGCAAAAAATACTAGATTTTCTCTAAATTGTTCAATGACAAGCTAAGGCTTAAGAATAGAACCACTATACCTCTAAATTATACTTGAATGTTGTGAAAAATATTACCCACACTCTTCAATTTTTCCCTTTCATCTCTAGCAAAATTTGTCTCCAAATACTTGTTAAAATGAGCTCTTTGAGGTAACATAATTGCCATATAAACACCTGCAATCAATGTCTGAAAGTAGTAGGTAGACATTAATGATTCCCTTAATAATTTGTGTGTGTCAGCTTTACCATCTTGCGCCAAGCTCTAACATTTTTAAATTTTAAATGAGAATGGCTATGAGGGATTTTTTGGAGAATTGATTAGTTTCAATAACCTTGTCAGAGTCTGACAAAGGTTTTGAAACCTTTTTCCCTTGTCCAAATTTTTGTGTTAAAACATCTTTCAAAGAGACTGATATTTACAAAGTGGATGATTTCAAAAATAACCATGGTTTTGACAGCCTTGTCGAAGTCCGACAAAGGTTTTGAAGCCTTGATAAAGTTTTGAAATTCTCATTCTAAACTTCAACTTACACTTTTGTAATGCCACCTTTTGAGGATTACTTTTATTATTTTAAAGTCGAAAACAATACGATAGCAGATGAAAAAGAGGTTTTGACAACCTCTTCAGAACATGGTAGAGGTTTTGAAACCTATATGAAGTTATAAAACTTTGATGATTTATACAAAATCAATCTTTCTTCTACATCATCAATATTTAATTAGGTCATCAGAACCACTTCAGACATCGACAAAGTTTTTGAAACCTTTGAACAAGCCAACAAAAGAGAAAAATTAGACATGATTATGAATACAACAGATGAAACATGGTTGTGACAACCAAGGATAAACCCGATAAGGTTCTGGAAACCAATGAATTATGTTCTTACTATATTCTTAGATTATTTTATGTAGGGTTTTCATCAATGAAAAAGGGTGGTATTGTTAGAAATATTGTCATTAATGTGAAAGGTGTATGGATGAGATTATCATTGATGTCAGTTGTGATTTCAAAAGAGAACTAATCACCATGCATATTGTGGATAAAGAGCATCAAATAAAGGCCAAAGGGCACTAATCATTTCAAGGGCATATCACATTATTTCAAGGTGCTTAAAGATAAATTCCATTTAATATTGATGGTCAACCTCCCTCTATTTTTGTGCCCTCATTGGGAATTAAAAATATTTAAATTAAATTACTTTTAATTTATGGGAAAACCCCCTTAATTGTATCGTCCCATTTTGAAAATAAATTTATATTTTTACATATAGGGGCCAACCCCTTATGAGCGCCCAAGTTTGCTATTAAAGGGTGCATTAGAAGGTTGCAAAATGAGGAGAAGTCACTTTTTTGTCAAGAATTGTATCCCTCAAAATGGTTGCCTATCTTGGTGAAGATATAAGAGGAGTTTGTGGAATGTGGAGAAGGATGAGTGTGGAAGATAATAAGATATATATATATATATATACACACACCAACATATTTGAATGAAGAGAATATAATAGAAGATTATTCAAAGATATATTTTTGAAGGAGTCTTATCAAGAAGAAAATGTACTTTGTTGAGTTAGAGGTTGGTTCTTCATATTAAAAAAGATTGGTGTCTCAAGTGGGTTGGTGCCTACAAATTATTGTAAGAGATTATTTATTTTGGTGGCTAGATTTGGATAGTAGATTGAAGCAATCCTTATTTCGTGGTTTTATTTCGAAAGGGTTTCCACATAAATCTTGTGTTCTTATTTGGTGATGTTGTGTATTTGAAGTTATTGTGGTTGTTAATTTGAAAAATTAAAAATATAGTCTTATACTAATTCACCTCCCTCTCATTATAAGTGTGTGCTCATTAGAATGAGTTATCAATTACAAACAGTTAGATAAAAAAAATAGGTAAATAAGTAGGTTGAAGGATACTTGAGGGAATATGCTTTAGAACATAGATCAGTAGGGACTAGATAGTTACACTTGGGAGAAATTTTTTAAGTGTTGCTCATAGGGATAATAGATGCCCCAACATTATTACAAGTGTTAAAATTTTGGGAAATAGAGCCATCATGAATCATCTATTTCATGGTAGGAACCTACTCATAGGGGATAATACTTGGGAATAATTAGCAAGCCTTTAACATTGGTGTATGCATTACTTGAGGGAAAGAAATTTTTGGGAAGGGTGAATTTTTAATGTTTCCTTTTTAATCAAATTGTGTTTGTGGACCAAAGGCCAATTTCCTATTTCTAATATCTCCCTTGGTTAGAGTTTACCTATGTATACTCCTTTCTCATTCCCCATGTATGTTATCTAAAGTCCCAAAAATTTCTAATTATGGAGGTATGTTTATTTCCATCAATGTACGCAAGTTGAAGCAACAAAGTTACCCATTCTCGCATCCCTTGTTCCCAAGCCCCATTGTTTTTTATTCTTGTCAAAATGTCAGGCTTTACTGTCTTGGCATACCTTCTACTTGAACTTCAATCCCCATGCATTATGTTCAATCCCCAAACTGATATTCCCACTTTTTTGTACTATCTTTTCTACCTACCCAATGCATGATTGAGAGAGCAATTAATGCTAGTTTTGATTGCCCAACTTCTCTAGAAGAGTTTTCTCACCCAAAAATATTGTTTAAATTTAAAGGGTGTTGATTCACATGTACACATGACATTGGAGGATGAAGATGGTCATTTTCATTAATTCAATGGTTGAGGGTTGGTTTCCATTTATGAGGTTTTCACGAGGTTTTCTCTACCCACACATGCAAATAGAAAGACACCAAAATTTTGATGATATCAATGAAAAATGATTGTGGATCCAAAAGATATCAAGAGTGAACATATCCATTTGAAGTGAACTATGCAATCATTTACACATAGAAATTCTAACTAAAATGATTTAGAGCACTTGTGTTTGAGTGTGAGATTCAAGGGCCGAAACTCTCAAATTTGTGAGTAAGCCAAAGGATGGAAACATTTTTCTTTCATGAGGTAGTGGGAAAAACCCCTTTTCAAGTTGGATGATCCCTTCTAGAGATCATGTATGAGCTTCAAGGTTGTGGAATCTCAACTTCATCTACTATATGTTTTGCAATTTGTTGTCATGGGTTTAAGCATTGCATTGGCCATTTATTGTTGTTGTAACCTTAATTAAATCAATAAGGTTGGGAATTTGGTTGTGGATCTCAACCACATCAAGTCTAGATTATTTTTAGTATTTATGCAAGTTGAGCAACATAGTTTAATGTTGTTATATTGGCTATTGTTACAATATTTTATCTTGTACTTCAAATCTCAATAAAATGCTTGATTTTATTTATCTTTGCTAGCTTCATTGTAATGTATTATAGACTTGATTAATGTAATGGGTGCTCTAAAATTTAGTTTATAATGGTGAACTTGATTTGTAATTACTGGGTAATCCTTTCTAAAGCATAGAATCATGCTTGCAATATGGGTGTAGTATCTTAGAGAAAAATATTTAATTATAAAATTTATCTTCTATTTGTGAACTCAACCAATAATATTAGGGTTTATTGTTATTTGCACCAATGTAAAAGAAATTTTGGGCTCACTAGCCTATAGAAAAATCAATTAGGGTTAGATTATGAAGTTTGAATTATAACATTGAGTTGATAATGTTGTTGGGAAAACATTAAAATAACCTAAGGTTTTTGTAAGGTTGTGGTTTTAAATATTTAAACCTTGAAATTGAAATAGCCAAAATATTTGCATAAGTATTGACTAGGTTATTGCAACTTGTGGTTATTCAAATGTTTCTACATCATCTAGTGTTAATGATGATATATTGATGATTTAGAAAAAAATTTTGATTAATATTGAACTTGAAGTTTGAACAATGAATATTTTATAATATTTATCATTTATGTTTTAAACAACATTCAAGTTTATGGTGGTTTTATTTTTTATAAGGAAAAACAGGTTTGGAAGGGGCCCTGATACCCTTTACAAAGACGACAAGTTGCAAAAGAAACTAAGAAACTAAAAACAACCCAAAAAACCAAAATGCTGACAAAAGATAAAACAATAGCAACCCGTCAGCAAACCAACATCAAAAAACATTAGCAACCATGCTGATCCAGTCAAAAAAGAAAGCAACAACTACAACATTTTTTCCAAGACATTCACTAAGGCTATATTCTCCTCAATGACCTCCTCATGCATATGCACAATATCTTTAAGCTCATCAAGAGAAACAACAACCCTCTTTTTAGTCTTACTCCTCGTCCTAAGACACAGTCCGACCTACTCATCCTTTTCCAATGCTAGAGCAGAATCCACAATTTTCTCCACATGGTTCAAACAATTAACAACATCAATTGCTTTCTCCATTTCACCCAACTCAAGAGGTTTTCCAGTCCATTTTAGTGCTTTCACATTTAAAATGGAAAGACCCTTAGTAGTAGTCTTCAAAGAATTGAACTGCTAATATTAACCACAATTTTTAAATCTTCCAACATCTTACCAATTCTATCCTCAATACTATCAACTCTATCCTCTAAAATATTATTGACCATTATTTCCAAAGAGGAAATCCTCTCCTCATGAGAAACCCGCAGGCAATCAAAATCAGCAACTAATTTATCCAACATTACATTCATAGTTTTCACTTTACCTTTTATTTCCCATTCCTTTTGATTGCCTCGGATCATAGCCACATAGATATCCTGCCAATTTTTCACCTAGATATTGAGCTCCTTCACCTAAAAGAAAATTTCACATTCCATCCTTGGCCATTTTGTAGAACATACCCATATTGACATCATCCCAATTGATAGGAGGCATGTCATTTGGCTCCAGGGTAAGGTTAGGGGCATCTATACGCTCCATTTTCTCCTCCTCATCCTCTTCGGCAAGGGAGTCCTCGACCTCAACCACTTCCACCTTAATCTGCTCCTTATCAAGAAAATTAGCCAAATTAGCCACACTTCCAACTTCTCCATCTTCACAACCCTCTCAACAAGAGAAAAATATTTAGAGTGCTTGACCATCTCAAACCCCTGAACCTCCATAGGCATGGACTCGAGCAACAACTCATCCACACCAGTATTATTATCACCAACAGGTACCCTCTTAAGCACACCCACATCTTCAGGAACCTTGATACCAGACGTAGGGGAGTTCTCCACCACACCGACCTTCTCAGGATTAAGGTCCCCAACAGAGGCATTCTTCACATTGTCAACATCAGAAGGAACCTTAACACCAGTCCTAGAAGTATTGTAATCTTAATTCCTACTTTTAGGCTATATATATGGATGAACCAAAAACATGAAGAGCACTCAATTATATTAAGAGGGGGATGATTAGTATAACAACAATCTTTTAATTTTAATTTTTTAAAAAAAAATTAACCATAACAATAGCACACATGCAAGATCTAGCAATTAAGAATGCAAGATGAGCACATGATTTACGTGGAAACCCTTGCAAGAAAAAAATATGACAAAATAACGCTTATATGTAGATCTTCATATAGGCACAAACCTACTTCTTTACAAATCTTCTTTTTTAGGCACCAACCCACTAGAGACACCAATCCCCACAATTGAGCACCAACTCAGGAAGAGACAACAATCTCTTCTAATGAGAGACACCAACCTCCTGATCTCCTTGGTTAGGATGCACTAACCTCCAAATAAACAATATGATAATTATTTCAAACTTCTTCTTATATCTTCCCTAATTCATCTCCATACATTTCCTACTACTTCATTAAAATTGTCCTTTATAACTTTGAAAGATCCTTCATAAATTCTACCATAAAGCTCTTATGGATCTACTCATAGTGCACTTATATGCCTTTTAAATTTTCTCCATATGTGAACATATATTCAATGAATTAATTTCTTTCAAATGGAATCCACAATATCTTTAAATATCTTCACCAAAGATGGTGATTCATCAAGCACCTTGTCTCTTCAAAATGGATGCAACCTCTTATTTTATATGCACCCTTTCACCTCTACTTTGGCTGCACCAATAGGGTTTGGCTCCTATATTTAATTATAATATTTTTATTTTCAATTTTAAATCCCCAAAAATGGGGTGCTCCACTAAGGGGGGTCAGCCTCTTCAAATAAAATTAATTTGCAATTTTTATTTATTAATGAGGGTGAAAATGAGTCTAGGTTTGACCCTTAGAAACAATACTATTTTATTTTATTTTATTTGCACCTTTCATCTGTCATTACTTAATCCCACAAAAAGCCCTCTTGGTATTCAAATACCTTTGACATCAATGACAATAATTTCCAACAAAATGAACCCAACAAAAAGAAAAGTTATTAGATTTACTCAAACTAGGATCTATACTAGCACTAGTAGCTTAGATGAAAATAAATAAAAAGATAATAACTACTTCTACTCTAAGAATAACCAATTGCATGAAATAATTTTTTTATTACAAAATCCTATCATGTAATACTAAAATCAAAACCATGCAAACTTCAATTAAGTTGTAGATAGAATTTGTTAAAAACTATGACTTAGTGCTCACATTTCTTGCATGGAAAGAGATTTAAAAAATAGTAGACTCCAAGCTATAAATAGTAAATGTTCAAAATAGCAAAAGCATAAAAATAACATGGGCTCCTAATGATAAAAATAAGGACCACTAAAAATGACATGGACTACAAATAGATTTAGCTAAAAAGAGAAAATCCCAAAACATGCTCTTCTTTGAAAATGGCATTGGCTAAAAATAGACTTCTAGATAGGCGTATTTGAATGACATTGATGATTTTATAGATTTCCTTGTAATCATGGCTAACCCTCTTAAAAACCTTGAAAAGTATAATTTTGCATCCCTCCTTTGTATAGACATGTCCCTACTAGTAGGTGCATGTCTATATTATATAATTGGCACACCTTTATACATTGATGTAGTTGTGCACTAGGGGAGAAATTTTAACTTATTAAATAATATTATATGGATTTGTATTAGCGCTCATTTGAATCTTGGTGCACACCTATGTTGGGAATAGGATGTCATTTAATTGCAATCCTAAACATATTTCATGTATCTCCTAAGTCCTTGGAAAGTGTTCCCCAACACAAGGATCAGAAAGAGATTAAATTCGAATGAAATGAACATGTAAATTAACATTTGTAATTATTCTTAAATGATAGGAACATGTGGGGAAGCCCAAGAAGAGCTCCTAAAAAATAGGAGCACATGGACCACCCACATGGAAGGTGGAACCCACCTTGCTTAAGTTAACTATTTGAAGGATTGATAACACTTCAGTAATGCATGTTTAGATCCTACAAGTTAGGGATTGATATTTACATGAGTGGAGTTCAGTTCACTATCAATTTAGTTCAGTTAAGTTAAGTTTAGTTCAATTAAGTGAAGTTAAGTTTGGTTATGGTTCATTTATCTTTAGTTGACTTCAGTTGCATGACAAATAACAGGTGTATACATCCAATTAAGTGGGGATGATCAATCATGCATAATGTTTGCATGAATTGGTGGTGGAGAGATATGTTTCAGTTAACTAAGATTGACATGGACCCACCTTGGGTGCCCAAGTTGGCATATTTAAGTTAACACCTTTTGCATGAGAAGATATTTACAAGGCTCAGTTAAGTGGGCCCATTCTTGGGCACCAAATTTGAGGTGATGCTTGCAAAATATTTTCTTGAACAATGATCAGTTAAGTGATCAATTTTGGGTGCCTAAATTGAGGATACTTTGCTTTTGACTTCATGTTACAGTGTGGAACTCTACTTGCACAATTTAGGCATAGATTTTTGAGAGGAGATTTATGCTCTTGTATTTGATAACTCTTATGAGTTTACATGCTCATTAATTGTCTATTTATTGAAGCAATTGCATCAGATTTTATTGTAGGTTATTAGGTATAGCTTGTGCATGTGTGAGGGTTTGAAGCATGGCATGGGATGTGTGGATTCATGCTTGGTCATATGGAATGCATGGATAGCTTGTGTTGTAGAAAGTGTATGAGAGTTTTGTGCAGATTGTGAAGAAGGATTGTTGAAGGCAAAGGAAGCATATCAATCAAGGATTGATATAGTATTATTGTAATCTTGTTATAAGGATAAATAATACAATCACTATTGATTCTGGTGCTGGAGTTTTTTCCCGAAAGGGTTTCTCCATGTATATGTCGTGTCACTTCTATCTTCTCATCTCATTCTTCTACAATCTTCTGTCTCTTTCTACAATTGGTAAAATTGATCTAAATAGATTAATTATACATAAATAATTGTGACAAAGAACACTTAATTAAATCTATAGTCACATAGGTTTACAAGTTTTAACCTACAATTTCACCTTCATTTTCAACAGCCTAAATATTGTGAAAGGTTATTGAAAAGAAAGTGATCCTCTATATTGGTGCATGCCAAGTCTTAGTCTTGTGCTTGTATATTAACTCATTTAAAAAAACATCCTTTGTTGGAGTACTTGTCTTCCTTTCCACACTAACTTGTAGTCTATCATCATTGTTTACATAGTTGCATCATACTTTTATCATATGTGTTTCTCTTTCCTTTGATGCATTTGTTGTGGTGATCTTTGCATATAGGCTTGTGCCGCCAATTAGGTACATGCTTGAACATTAGATATAATGAAAATGTAATTGAAATAATTTTATGTATTTCACACTTCACTTATTTCATGTGCACTTGGGAATTCTTTTGAAACTTGGGTTGAAGAATATCTCCCTTGTATAGGTGCATGTCTAAGCCTAGACTTGTGCTTGAACACTGGTAGGAATTTTTGTTTTAAATGTCCTTTTTTAGTAAATTGCATGCTAGTTCCTTCTCATATGCTTCTTCCCTTTGTTTCACATGCATGTATTCATATGCACATGTCTTGGAGTGAATTTTTTTTAAACCTTGATGTTTTTAATTGGCACATGCTAGAAGTATTGTGCACATCTTTGATCTTACCTACTATTGATGTTTTTTTGTATAAACCATTCATGTGTGGCTTCATTACTTTAGATACATTGGAAGAATTTTTGTGTATTTGTGCAGACCAATGCATATACACTAAATTAAAATTTAAAAAATATTTGCTTTATTTTCCAAAGCACGTGTCTTGACTCCTATATGTGCTTTTACATTGCTTTTCTTTTCCTTTTTATTTTTTGACTTCTTTAAATGTGTTTATGTTATACTACATGTGCTCATATCCTTTCATGTGCTTGGCTTTCAACTAAAACTCTATATTTTGAAGTGTGTGTGGTCTTCAAAATGTGCTTGAGCATGGATACCCTATCTTCCATGTGTTTGCAATCTAGAAGTTTGTATTGGTGTGTCTATTTCCTCAAGTGTATGCCTAAACATTGACTTACTATTTATTTACATTTAGACACTCTTGGTTGCATATATTTACTATGTGATTGAATTTTGAATGAAAAAAATTCCTTTACATCGGTGTGCATTGTTGTCTAGCAACACACCTATACTTTATGCAAACTTTAGCATTCTCTGTGAAGTACATTTGTGAAACTTAAAAGTATCTTGATCCTTTTTAGTGAGGTTCGCTCAATGTTTATGATCGTACAAGGGTTATAAAATAACCAATAAGGGTTTGGGTGTTGCAGCAATAATGGGTTACACTTTCTAGGACATCTTGATTTTTGCTAAAATCACATATTTTTAGAAAATATAATGATTTAAGCCTTGAAAGGTTTCATTTAAAGGATTTTGATTGAAGAGGGTTTGATCAAACCCCTTATATCAAACCCCCTTGGATAGAACCCTACTAGTTTTAAACTATACCTATAATGGAGTCTCCTCTACACCTATTAAAATGTTGATTAAAAACCACTTTTGATTTAACTTTTGGGGGATCAAATGAATTCATTTAACTTTTGTAAGTATGTAGTCCTTATTACAAGCTTCCCAAAAGTATAATTTTAAATATATTTAATTTTATTATTATATTTATTTTTTATTCTTGTGAATGTAGGTTTTCACCGAAAA
>VDFB02047144.1:19910031-19942619 GCA_007258455.2 Sequoia sempervirens | reverse complement strand
AGATTTCGGTAACAAGAAAAATCACAGAGAAATAAAATTTCCCACCTCCTAAGTCTCAAGATACCTGACATCAAGGAGAGAGCAACGAGGTACTTTGATCCTTTAGTATACAATCATCATCTACTTGACAAACAATGTTAAGGGGACAGGGAGATGGTGACGAAGAACCTCTAGAAAAGGGTTTACCAAAGAGGACTTTTGGAGAAGGCGCTCCATAAAAATCACAAAAGGATAAAGAGAAACATGTAGTTGAAGAACAAGAAGCGATTAATGTCTCTACTTCTCCCTCATGGGAAAGTGATCCTTCTTCTTTTGATTCTTCTCCTTGAAAAAGATGATGTTAGTCAATCAATTTGGACTCCCAATCCCAGAAAACTAAAGACTACATCTAGGTTGTTGGAAGATGGTAGTACTGGAAATATGTGTGTGGAAATAGCTCACCCCTCAATGTAGAAGGAAGTAGGAAAAGTGACTATTGGTGACTTCAACATCACTAGAGTTAATCTAGGGCCTTCAACCGAGGATAAAGATGTGCATAATTTCCAGGTGACAACTGCTAGGTAGGTGGAAAGAACAAATAGGGACAAGCAAAAAATAGATGAATTGAAACATTAGGTGAAGATTTTGACTGATTTCTTGAAATCTATATTAGATTTTTCTCCCCAACCAATTAGTTAGACTAGTGCCAAATTTGATCCAACATCTTCCATAGGTAAAGAAATGGTGGATAAAATGCAAGGTTATAAATCTTATGGGAAGGCTACTGAAGGATGGGCCTCAGATATTTTGACTAAGGGAACTAAATTTATATCTGATATTAAAAAGATATGTAAAGATATTAAAGTCTTAAGAGCTAAATTTGATAAAGAGATTGCTTTTGCTAACCACAAAGAATCAATCTAGGGCAAAAACTAAAAATGGTTTTAGAGGAATGATAAAAATGGGTGTAGATGAATTGGTAAGTGAACAAATTTTACCAAATATAAATGATACTAGATGTGTTATATGGAAGAGGACCATTGAATGTAAACTCTTTGTTGTGAAACAAAATATCTTGGAGCAAGGCAAGGCACTTAATAAACGTAATACAATGAGGGCCAAGATTCAAAAGAACCTTTTGGGCATTGGCATCCATCTTATTAAAGAGGAGAGCCCAAATGATGATGATGAAGAGACTCTAAAGGAAATCTTCAAAGAGATGGTGGAGAGCTTTTGTGATAAACAAAATATTAGTATGGAAAGCATGAGGAGGCTCAATAACATTGACTTGGAATTGTTTCAATTTGGAGGACTTGCAACAACATACTCGAGAAATATTAAGGCAACAAGTGCTAACAAAGCTCTTTGGAAATTATGAACTAAAAATGTAATCATCCCTCAACAATGTGGTGGCATGCCTCCTATTGTAAAGGCATTTTATGCCTACCAAGCTAAAGTTACCATGTTAGCTGCCCACTTGTCTGAAGGAGTTATCAAAGGCATTGTACCTCAACAATAGTCTTTTTATTTAATATTTTATACAAAATTTATGTTTTATGGAAGCAAAAGAAGAATCTTATTTTTGGGTGATTATTTCAAGTAGTTACTCTTGCTTCTAGATATGTAATATGATGCAATTGAAGGGGCTCTTAACAAATTTTTGGGAGATAGATTCACGAAACTAAAAAAATTGTGTCTATGTGTGTATCATTGAGATCATTGAATGAATTAAGGATATTAATCATAATATACGTGTTTTGGTTAACTTCTATGAATTATCACATTTCTATGTGAATAAATAATGTCTATTTACATGATCTATTTTAGTTTTGGTATTCTCTCTAGATATAAATATCTTCAATTTCTTTTTTGTGGAATGTTAAATTAGCCTATTTTCTAGTTATTGGTATTTTATCAAATTCATTCATTACATTTGATACTTAAAAGCTTTTGAGTACTGAAGTTAATTTACACCTTTCCTGCTTTCTGGTTAAAAGCATGCCCCTATAAAATTTTATCTTTTAAGATTTTTATCAATTGTCAAAAGAGGGAGCTATACCTCCTAAAACTCAAAGATGAATTGTTTCTTATTAAAGTAGTTCACTCAATTGTTGGGAATCTAATTGCATCAAATTTGGGAAATAGAGTAAAGAATCATATTTTAATCAAGGTGCAAATTTGTTAACCAACAATGTACTCAAAAGTCTCTTTTGAAGAGGCTTTGTGAAGATATCTACAATTTTTTCATGTGTGTCAATATACTCTAACTTCACCTACTTATCTCACACTCACTCTTAAGAAATAATATTTGATTGGAACATGTTTGGTTCAAGAGTGCATCACATTATTCTTTAAAATATTAATGGAACTAGTGTTATCATAAAATATTGATATTGGGTCATCATATTCTATCTTAATAGATTTTATTGTTTGCCTCATCCAAAGAACTTGAGTGCAATGAGATTATTTTGCGATATATTTTTCCTCTATGGTGGATAAAGAAATTGAAACTTGTTTCTTACTCAACCAAGACAGAAGACTATTTCCGAGAAAAAATGCACCTCCACTTGTACTTTCTATCATCAATTCTACCAACCAAATCCACATCAATGTATGTATCTAAGGTGAAATTTTCACCTCTAAGATACTATAAATCGAAATCCAAAGTTCCCTTTAGATATCTAAAGATTTATTTAATTACTTGCACATGGGTTTCTTTTGGTGTAGCTTGGAACCTAGCCACCATATTGTTTCTTGCATAATATCAGGTCTTGAAGTTCACATATAATAAAATTCCATGTTGAATTTTAGAGAATATGATTAGCCTTAGAGGATTTGTGATCCTTAGCCAATTTGCATCTTGTGATCATGGGTTTACTTATAGGTTTATAATCCGTCATCTCAAGAATTTCTTCAACATCTCCTTAATATACTAGGTTTTTGAAATAAATATCCATTTATTTGAGTGAGAGATATATAAGCCAAGGAATCAAGACAACTCACCAAGAATGGACATCTCAAACTCCTTTTGCATGTCCATGGAAAATTCTTGACAAGTTTTATCACTACTTCCACCAAAAATGATATCATCTACATACACTACAAAAATTAATTGATCATGAATACCTTCAGTTTTAATATATAGATTGTTGTCATCAATACTCTTTTTAAAGCCTTACTATTGTAGATACTTTTCCAATCTTGAGTACCAAGCCTTGGGGGCTTGTTTCAACTATAAAGTTTTTTCTTTAACTTGCATACATAGTCCTCAATTTTGAAAAGATGAATCCTTTAGGTTATTCAATATACACCCCTCCTTCTAAGTTTCCATTTAGAAAGGTTGATTTGACATCCATCTAGTAGACTTTGAAATTATTGAAACAAGCAAATGTTAAATACGCTCTTATAGCCTCTACACAAGCAACGAGGGAAAATGTCTCTTTGAAATGAATTCCTTCTACTTGAGCATATCCTTTGCATACTAGCCTTTCTTTGTTTCTCACAACTTGGCCATTCTCATTTAGTTTTTTTCTGAACAACTACTTAGTACCAATTCCATTCTTATGCTTAGCTCTTGGGACAAGTTTCTAAGTTTCATTCTTTTCAATTTTATTGAACTCCTCTTCTATAGAATTTACCCAGTACTTGTCTTCTTGAGATTCTATAAAGTTCTTGGGTTCTACTTTAGAGATAAAGGATAGGTTTCCATGTTCTGATGTGCTAGCTAATCTCCTTGTTTGAGTTTATGTATCTTTGTGATCAAGAATTAGATATTTTGAATGATTTATTTGAATGAATCTAGATGGTGTCTTTGGTGGTTTCTTTGTGTCTCTTTTCTCAACTACCTCATTTTTAATTTCTTCCTCTACTTCCTCTTCTTTGCAAGTTTCTTCCTTTTGACAATCAACTTCTTGTGCCTTTTCTCTTTGATGTCTTTCCTCATCCACTTTGACATTTGCAATTTCAATAATTTTTGCAATCTATTATTGTAAAACCTATAGACTTTTCTCCTTGAAGAGTAACCAAGGAAAATACCTTCATCGAATCGAGAGTCAAATTTTCCAAAATCTTCTTCATCTCTTATATAAAATTTTCTCTCGAATACCTTGAAATACTTCACTATTGTAAGTATACCCTTCTATAGTTCATATGGTCTTTTGCTATTATTTACTCTGATTTGTCCTTAGTTTCGAATATAGATTGTCATATGAACTACTTATCTCCATAAAGTGTTTGATATCTTGGACTCATTTAACATTTTTCTTACCATTTCTTGGATAGTTCTATTTTCTTTCCAAAAATCCATTTTTTGTGGAGCCCTTACAACAAAAATATGTCTCCTTATACCACATTTTTCACATAGTTCTTCAAACTCTTTTGAAGTGAACTCTCCTCCTTTATCCGACCTCAAACATTTGATTTTTAGACCAATTTCATTCTCAACTAAGTATTTGAATGCCTTAAACTTCACAAAAGCTTCAAAATTTTCTTTCAAAAATGTAACCCAAGTCATTCTGGAATAGTCATCAATTAACAACATAAAGTAACTCTCACCTTGCATACCTTTTGTTCTGGTTGGCTCACATAGGTCAGTATGGATAAGTTTTAAATGTTTAGATGTTGAATTCTCCTTTTTCTGGAAACTTTCCCTTGCTTTCTTCCTATATTGGTATTGCTTACAAATGGTATTTGAAGGCTTTGAAATCTTTGGCATGTCTCTCACCACTTGCTTATTGTTGACTTTTACAATAGTGTCAAATTTTACGTACCCCATCCTTTTGTGTCATGGCCAACTCTCATCTTCTTGCCTCATAACATTTTTCACCTTTTATTTCACTAAGGATTTAAAGGATATGTGTTCTTCTACTTGCATATGCAATCAATTTCCATTCTTTCTTGATTTCAAATCCTTTAAAATAAAATGTGAGAGTGTTCCCTTGGTCACACATTTGAATCAAACTTAGGATATTGTTCTTCAACCCTTCAACATATAGAACATTCATATTATTTTTCATTATCCATGCTAAGAGTACATTTTCCTATTATCTTCATTGTAGCATTGTCCCCAAATTTCATTATCTTTGTATTCACTTTCTTCAAGGTGAGGAATTTTCTTTTTTCTTTAGTCATGTGGCTTGAGCAACCACTATCAATACACCAATGGTATCACGCTTAGTAGATTGTGCTTCAACCCTTCAACATATAGAACATTCTTGGTTTTTGTTTTTTATTATCCAAGCTAAGAGTATATTTTCCTATTATATTTGTTGTAGCATTGTCCCCAAATTTCATTATTTTTGCATTCACTTTCTTCAAGGTGAGGAATTTACTCTTGTCTCCAATCATGTGACTTGAGAAACCACTATCAATATAATATTGGTATCACACTTAGGAAGTTGTGCTTTAACCCTTGAACATATAAAAAATTTCTCAATTTTTGTTTTTCCATTATCCAAGATAAGAGTGCATTTTCTTATTATCTTTGTTGTAGCATTGTCCCCAAATTTCATTATCTCTACATTCACTTTCTTCAAGGTGAGAAATTTTCTCTTGTCTCTAATCATGTGTCTTGAGCAACCATTGGAAATATACCATTGGTCTCCCTGATTTGAGCATGTAGGGAAGTTTACATAAGCATGAATCTCTCCTTTTCTTTCTCCTTTTTTTCCATATTTTTTTATTATCCTCCTTTTAATTAGCCATAATATCCTTCTTGTTCTATTTGTGAGGTTCTACAAAACCACTTCTATAAAAATGATTTGTATGCCCAAATTTGTTGCACTTATAGCGTATAACACTATAGTATATTAGAGGGGAAAAAGAGTTATAGTTCCTATTTGTGAACCCATAAGGGCTTCTATTCTTATTCCAACCAAAAAAATTTGTGCGTCCTATAATCTATGACCTTATGACCAAATTGATTACACAAAAATAAATAACCAAAGAAAGAGTGTTGGAACCTGGTCATATGCGCTTGCCTAAGAGGAAAGGACTGTTTGAATATGTCCTTGTTAACTTTTAGAGGAGTTCCTGATTTCTTTGGTGGATCTTTGGGATCTTCTTTGTTGGCCATTTGAATTTATTTGTACACAATTCCAATATTTATGAATGGTGACCTCTACCCATTTACGATATCATATAAGATCTCGGTATTCTTTTCAAATTCAAGGCTCTTATTTAGCTTAGCCATTGTTTTCTCCAATTATTTCCTCGAGGAAATAATTTCAAATTGAAGCCTCTCACAATTTGCTTCTTTTTCCTTGAATTTAGTTATTACCTCTTCCTCAATTCATTTTTCCTTTTCAATTTGAATTTTCATATTGATGATCATTTTCTCCAACTCCTCAAGACTTTGTGACATTTTTTCCTTAGATTCACAATCCTCTTGAAGTTGTAATTTTTGCTTCAAATCTTCTTCTTAATTTTCTTGTTTTCATCTAGGGAACAAATAAGTTCCTCTTCCAAATATACTTCCCCATCCATTTCATCATTCTCTTCCCCTTTTTTCTCCTTCTCTACCTTTTCTTCACTTTCCAAGATATCATCTTTTATTTCTACTACCTTGAAAAAATTTCATCTCTACCATTGGCAGAGAAACTCCCTTCAGATGAACCAATTTTTTCCTTGGAATAGAAGCTTTTCTTGTTCTTGCAAAAGATATTTTTCTCAAAATTTCCATGTTTGTGGCTCTTTTTATGTTGATAATTTTTTTCACCTTTCTTTATATTATGCTCTTCTTCTTCACTATTTTCAATTTCTTCATATGGAAATTTGGCTACAAAATCTCCTACCTTTCCAAAATTAAAGAATTTAAAAAGCAACTTACCTTTTAACTCGTTGGATCATTTATTTAGCTTCCTCACAAAGTGAGTTTTTTCTTCTTCTAAATCATCATTGGAACTATCTCTTGGCTTGGACTCTTTACTCCTTATTTTCTTTGAGACTTTGAAGGTTGCCTCTTGTTTAGATGATTTCTCCTTTTTTGTCCTCATCTCATATGAAATGAGGTCCCATGCAACTCATCCATTGTTAGTATTAAAAGGCACAGGACAACTGAGAGTGGGGGGGTGAATCAGTTGTCACCAAATTTAAACTCAAACTTTAAACACTTATCAATTTCACAACCACACTATTTTCTTATTAAGTATGAACATGAAATGCAGATAATAGAAAGAAAAACCAACACAATGAACACCAAATTTTATGTGGAAAACCCAATAAGGGAAAAACCATGGTGAGGATTAACTTACAATATAAAGTGATAGAAAAACTGAATACAAAGATTCACTGCTAGGGGCTCACTACCTAGAAGAGGACTCACTGTCTAGATACAAAGGCTTACTACCTACAGAAAGGACTCACTGTCCAATAGGGAGGCTCACTACCTATAGATACAAAAGAAAAAAAAGATCCACCACAAAAATTTACGCACATCCATAGCCTTGATCAAAAGATTGCAGAAACCTTCAACTCACTATTTTCAAGAATCTAACACAATCAAATACTATTGCCTAACTCACTTTCGCACAACTCTTCTCTTCACTTGTAGCTTACTTCATTACTTCGAATCATATAAACCTTCACAACTCAACTTGAATTTATACCATTTTCAACCTTAGAAACTTTCTCCAAGGTCGGCCACATACGCTTCATTTCATAAATTCAAATTAGGTCAGAAACTCAACATTCCTGAGGTGGAAAGGAATGAAAGTGGACCAATTAAACACTTAACCAAGACCAAAAGAAATTTATTGGATCAACCACATGCTTCCTTAATTAAATTTAATTCTTCATATGAAGTGTAAACACCAGGTTAGCCAAACCTAATGAAAACACAAATGAACATTGAAGTACACACTTTCCAAGATAACATGTAGATGACACAACATGATTCATTATGCACAAGAACACATCTTAGATACTTGTAGATACATCCGCAATAGGTGTAATAACCTTCAAACACATAACTCATTCCAACAGTCCATCTAAACTATGCAAACCAACACAACAACTCAAAAGCTCAACTTTCAGAGCACCAAAATCTTTTCCAGAACATAGAGAACACCATTGCAAGACATATTCTGAATCCGTAAGACCTGAAACAAAAAAATGAAGGAATGTGGAGAAAAAAAATTTCTCCTAGTCCATAGAAAACCAACTCTACCAAAATAGTTCACACATCGGTGAACAAAACTTTCACCTGTCATCAATCCAACAACAACAAATTAGGAGATATCACCAACAAATCACCAACAACAAACCTTCAGATCCACAAAAGCATAGGATCAACACCACTGGTCAAAATTTCTCATACTTGCAACAATATATGACAACATTAATGACAACACCACCAAACTTGGTCATACTTGCAACAATCTGCACCTTTGTCATTGATGGAAACACATTATGTGAAAAACCATCAAAGAGCACAACCTACACAATATTTTGGGAGAACATATTCTCTTTCTTTTCTACTTTTTTTCACATGACTCTCTCTCCCTCTTTGAAATCAATGGAAAAGATCAAAATCTCGGATTACCCCCCCTTAGGAGTAAACCCATTCAACTCATACTACAATAATGAAAACTTTTCTACTCCCCTTGAGGAGTAGACCCATTCATTAGTCCAGATAAATGAAGAATCTATGGATTCACTAGACTGATGCACCTCCATGTACACCTAGTTCGGAGGGCCAATGACTCCAAACCTCTCCCTAAGATGCTCAAAAGTATCCTTCGGAAGAGCCTTAGTAAATATATCTACAATATGTTCCTTTGTTGACACATACTCCAACCTAACTTCATTCTCCAACACCTTCTCTCTCAAGAAATGATATTTGATAGATATTTTTTTTTTTCTTGAATGCATTACCAAATTCTTTGAAATGTTTATAAAACTTGTATTGTCACAAAAAAAGGAACAGGCTCATCACATATCACTCCAATGTCTTTCAAAGTTTGCTTCATCCGCAAAACCTTTATGCTACAAGATGCTGCAATAATATATTCTACCTTTATAGTGGATAAAAAAACTGAGTCTTGTTTCTTACTCAATTATGAAACCAGTCTTCCACTAAGAAAGAAAGCACCTCCACTAGTACTCTTTCGGTCATCCACACAACTAGACCAATCTACATTGATATAAGCATTCAAAGTGAAATTAGTACCCTTAGGATACCATAAGCCATAATCCAATGTACCTTTAAGATATCTAAATATCCTCTTTATAGTTGTAACATGTGCATCTTTAGGATTTTCTTGAAATTTTCCAACTAAACATACTACATGCATAATATCCGGTCTGGTAGCAGTAAGATACAATAGCCCACCAATCATAGATTTGTATTTGCTCTGATCAACTTTAGTATATTCATCATCTTTACTCAACTTACATCCATTCACCATAGGAGTACTAACTAGTTTGGAGTCATCCATTACAAACTTCTTCAATAGCTCTTTCACATATTTTGATTGTGAAATGAAAATCCCCTTATCAATTTGATTTACTTGAAGACCAAGAAAGAAATTTAGCTCACCAATCATGGACATTTCAAATTCTTTTTGCATTTCTTTTGCAAATATTTTACACATACCTTCATTTCCTCCAAAAATGATATCATTAACATATAAAACCACTATCAGCATTCTGTTACCTTGCAATTTGAAGTAAAGATTACTATCAACAGAGCCTTTGTTGAATCCTTGTTGTGTCAGGTATCTATCCAATCTTGCCTACCATGCTTTGGGAGCTTTTTTTAGTCCATACAATACCTTCTTCAACTTACAAACCATATCTAGTTTTTCTGATAACTGAAATCCTTCAAGTTGTTCCATATATACTTCTTCCTCTAATTCACCATTCAGGGTTCTAACTTGACATCCATCTAATATGCTTTGAAGTACTTGTGGGCAGAAAATGCCAAAAACATCCTAATAGCTTCCTGTGTACCTTGGAATTTTATCTTTTTAATGTGCAAAATATCTTAAAATGCAAATGATAAAACACTAAGAACACTTCAATGATTAGCCTAAAGAGTGATAAAACAAGGAAAATAGATGAAATAAAATGAAAATCGATTATACCTTCCTTGTTGTTGAAGACTCCTTGGTTGGCCCTTGATTTAGATGAATTTGTATGCTCCTTAGATGGCTTTTGATGTTACTAGATGCAAGATTGATAATGCAAAATGACTAAATGGATGGCTAAATGATAGCAAATGCTTGAGAATGCAAATTGGCAGCATAAGGTTGCTCAAAATGAAAAGTGTTCTTTCTATGCCTTAGAGGATGGGGTATTTATAGAGGATCATGAATTCTCTAGAGAATTCAATGGTTGGGATTTATCCAACAAAGTCAAGATGAAGGGCTAAGGTGAGTTGAGGACTCACAAGCCCTCACATTTTGACATGTGGAATGTGAGAGGGCTAAGGGGAGATGATGCATGGGTGATGTGAAGGAGGTAAATAAAAAGGAATTAAAAATTCCTTGGGGGATGGGGAGAGTTGACCAAGGTACTAATTAGGTTTAACTAATTAGTAATTAGAGGATAATTAGGGATTAATGAGGATTAGAAGCCAACTTGCAAAAGTTGGAGGATGTGACACATCCTAATCAAGGATTAGGCATGTGCACATTCTTAATGAAGAGATTAGGAGATGGATTAGGATTAGATGAAAAAGACATGTGAGGAATTAAATAAATGTAATATTTATTTAATTCATTTGATGAAAAGAGGATTAAGGAGAGTAAGGTATTTAATTATTAATTAAATACCTTAGGGATTTGGCAGAATTAATGATATTAATTAAATAATAATAATATTACTTAATTAACTCAAATAAGAGGATGTTTAGATGAAAAGTGATAAATTTGGATAAATTAAGTGTCCAAATTTGGATGTCTACACTTCCATTCTAGCCACAAGAGCAAATGTATCTTCAAATTCTATGCCTTCAACTTGTGAGTATACCTTGCATACAAGTCTTACTTTGTTTCTTATAACTTCACCATTTTCATTCAACTTATTCCTGAACACCCATTTTGAACCAATTACATTCTTATTCACAAGTCTAGACACCAATTCCCATGTTTGATTCTTCTTTATTTGTTGCAACTCTTCTTTCATAGCTGTAACCCAACTCTCATCTTCACATGCTTCACAAACAGACTTAGGTTCTATTTTAGAAAGTAAACACAAATTTACCTTAGTTGCTACTTTACTTCAAGTCTTCACACCTTCATTCTTATCTCCAATTATCTATTCCTCTAGATGATTCTTCTGCACATACTTAGGAGTCTTAACAATAGGTTTTGGGGTTTCTGCTTCTGCTTCTTCTTCTTATTATTCTTATTCATCTTCATCCTCCTCCTTATTCTCTTTAGGTACTTTTCCACAAGTACGATCATCAGGTTTTGTTGGCCCCATAGTTTTCATTGCACCAAAAGATAGACCTATTAATGTTGGATACAACTGCCAGAGTTAACGGATCCACGAGAGGCGGTTAGTCCATGTTGCGAATCTTGAGGGGAGCGTTGACCATCTTCCAAAAAAACTCCCCCTCAACGTTACCTGAGTGGATTCAAACCAGAAACCTTTGGCTCTAATACCAATTTTTGGCCCCACAATTGTCGTTGCACCAAAAGATCGACCTATTAATGCCCGATACAACTACTAGAATTAACGGATCCACAGGAGGTGGTTAGTCCATGTCACAAATCCTGAGGGGAGCGCTGACGATCTACCAACAAGTTCAACTTCACTTATCTCAATAGTTATGTGCATTTCCTCATCAACTTTCACATTAACACTCTCAACAATCTTCCTCAATCTTTTATTGAAGCATCTATATGCTTTATGCTTTGCTAGTAGTTGTGTACCCAAGAAAAATTCTTTCATCACATCTAGCATCAAAATTCTAAAGATTTTTTATCATCTCTTTTAATATAACATCTGCTTCCAAATACCTTAAAGTACTTCATAGTAGGAGTCCTACCAGTCCATAACTCAAAAGGAGTCTTTGTGTTATTGCCTCTAATCTGAACTCTATTAAGAACATAAACAACAGTGTGTATTTCCTCTCTCCAATACACATCATGTACATTTGATTCTTTCATCATGGTTCTTGCAGCTTCCTGTACCATCTGGTTTTTTCTTTCAACCACTCCATTCTATTGAGGGGTTCGTGGAGCAGAAAATTATCTTTTTATGCCATGCTCTTCAAAAAATGAATTAAATTGACTAGAAGTGAATTCTCCACCTCTATCAGATCTCAAACATTTGATTCTTAGGTTCACTTCATTTTCCACTCTTGCTTTGAACACTTTAAACCTATCCAAAGCCTAAGTATTTTTTCTAAGAAAAGCAACCCATGTCATTCAAGAATAATCATCAATAAGAAGCATGAAATACTTGTCACCATTTAGGCTTCCTATTCTAGTCGGACTACAAAGGTCTGTATGAATTAATTCCAGCATTCTGGTAGTAGATTTCTCTTTTCCCTTAAAATTGTATCTTGTTTGTTTCCCTAACAAATTTTACAAATAGTATTAGCAGGCTTTGTGATTCTAGGAAAACCTCATACAACATCTCTTGAACTATTTCTGACCAAATTATCAAAGTTTACATGTTCCATTCTCTAGTGCCACAACCAACTTTCATTGACTCGAGATACAAGACACTAACCATCAACACCCTTAAGCTGATAGATGTTTCCATGAGCTCTTCTTCCTGTAGCAACCATATCTATGGATCCTTTTATGATCTCATAGGTATTATTCTAAAACAAAAGTTTAAAACCATTGCTACACATCTATCCAACACTCAAAAGGTTATGCCTTAAACCCTTTACATAGTATACATTATCAGTGTTATGTAAATTCCATCAAAACTAATTGTACCTTTCCCAACAATCTTTGCTCCTGAATCATCACCAAACATGACCAAGCCACCATCATACTTTTCAAGTTTAGTAAACTTAATTTTATCTCTGATCATGTGATTAGAGCATCCACTGTCAATCACCCAGTAGTCTTCATCTTGTCTAGCATGAAAGGCGGTGACCAAAGTACCTTCCATCTCATTCTTTTTGTTCTCTAGAACATTCTTTCTTGCATATTTTCCAGGGTTAGCAGACACAAATTTATTCTCCAAAGATAAAAACAATCATTCACTATCATCATCCTTATAATCAGATTCATCTTCAAAGATTCTGACTTCTTTAACATAATACAGCTTCTTGTATTTCTTATCCTTTCTATCTTTATCTTTAGAATCCTTGTTCTTCTTATGTACAACTCTATTCAGACATCTTGAAGCATAATGGCCAATATTACCACAACTAAAACATTTAAAGGGAAACATAACTTTATATTTATGGTACCTTTCTTCAACTTCTTGGTAAAATTCACTTCCAACTCATCAAAACCATCACTATCCAGATCATCCTTAGTCTTTGTTGCTTTAAATTTTGTTTCTATCTTTTCCTCTTTCTTTCCAAACTTTCTCATCTCAAATGTATTCAAGGTGCCTAATAGCTTTTGTTTAGTGTATTTCTTAGGATCATACATTTCTTCAATAACTAAGATCTTATCACTATAACACTCAAGTAGGGTTATTAGGATCTTCTCAATTATATCTTCATCAGTCAGTTTTCCCCCTTGATTCCTAACTTCATTTGTTGCAAGTTCAACCCTCTGGAAATAGCTTGCAAAATATTCACCTTCTTCCATTTTCAGGTTCTCATATCTGTGCTTTTCCATCAACTTCTTTTTCAATTTCACTCTATCATTTCCTTCATAAATATCTTCCAACTTTTTCCAAACTTCACAAGTAGTTCCCAAGGAAAGAACCTTAGTTCACTCAATTTTAGATAGAGCACTGAAAATAGCATACCTTACCTTTTTATTCTCCTCATAAGCAGAAACCTCATCTACAATAGTAAGGCCACCCATCTAAGCAACATACTTTGTCTCAATAGCCTTCCAAGTCTTGTAACCAAGAGAGATAATATATCCTCTCATCCACACTTTCTATTCACTATAATCAAATCCATCAAACATAGAGATCGCCAACTTATGCTCCATTGGATCTTCCTTAAGTAGTTAAGCTCTACACCAAGGAACCAAAGCTCTGATACCAATTGTTAAAAGGCGCAAGACAACTAAGAGGGGGGGATGAATCAGTTGTCACCAAATTTAAACTCAAACTCCAAACACTTATCAATTTCACAACCACACTATTCTGTTATTAAGTATAAACATGAAATGCAAATAAGAGAAAGCAAAATCAACACAATGAACACCATATTTTAAGTGGAAAACCCAATAAGGGAAAAACCACGGTGAGGATTAACTCACAATATAAAGTGATAGCAAAACCGAATACAAAGGCTCATTTCCCAGAAGAAGACTCATTGTCCAAATACAAAGGCTCATTGTCTATAGAAAGGACTTATTGTCCAACAAGGAGGCTCACTACCTACAAATACAAAAGAAAACAAAAGATCCACCACAAAAATTTACACACATCCACAGCCTTGATCAGAAGATTGTAGGAACCTTCAGCTCATTGCTTTCAAGAATCTAACATAGTGAAGTATTGTTTCCTTAACTCACTTTTACAAAACTTTGCTCTTCACTTGTGGCTTACTTTGTTAATTTGCATCATCTAAACCTTCACAACTCGACTTGCATTTATAACATCTTCAACCTTAGAAAATTTCTCCAAGGTCGACCACATATGCTTCATTTCATAAATTCAAATTAGGCCAGAAACTCAACATTCTTGCAGTGGAAAGGAATGAGAGTGGACCAATTAAACACTTAACCAAGACCAAAAGCAACGTTTTGGATCAACCACACACTTCCTTAATTAAATTTAATTCTTCATATGAAGTGTAAACACTAGGTCGACCAAACCTAATGAAAACACAAATGAACATTGAAGTACACACTTTCTAAGATAACATGCAAATGATGCAACATGCTTCATTATGCATGAGAACACATCTTAGATACTTCCAAATACATCCACAACAAGTGTAACAACCTTCAAACAAAGAACTCGTTCCAATAGTCCATCCAGACTATGCTAACCCACACAACAACTCAGAAGCTCAACTTCTAGAGGACTAAACCTTGAATATCTCTATCAGAACATAGAGAACACCATTGCAAGACATATTATCAATCTGCAAGACTTGAAACAAAACACCAGAGGACTACGGAGTAAAAACATTTCTACCAGTCCATAGAAAACCAACTCTTCCAAGAAGTTCACACATCGATGAACACAAATTTCACCTGTCATCAAACCAAGAACAAAAAATTAGGAGATATCACCAATAGATCACCAAAAACAAACCTTCAGATCCACACAAGCATAGGATCAACACAGGAGAAATACGAAGCACATTTTGGAGCACATTCTGAATACATACATAACTCTGACTTCACTCTCTATTAATTTTTTTAAAAGCACTTGGTAACCCATCATTTCAGCACATTTGCAACATCATAAAGATATCTCCATGTACTCACAACATATCAAATAGTGTCTCAACTACACATGCACAATTTGCAATATACTAAACTATGTTGACATCAATGACAACATTAATGACAACACCACCAAACTTGCTCATAGTTGCAACAATTAGAGTATCTAGATCTTTCATTTCTTTGATGGCTGATACTTTGTCATCAAATCTCAAAGGAATAGACCTTAATAATTTTTGCACAATTATTGCATCCTCAACCTTTTTCTCCAAGAACTTTGATAGTGTTAACAATTTCATCCACGCGAAGTAGATGGGTTGTTATGTTTTCTTCATCCTTCATTTTTAATATTTTGAATTTTCTTTTGTGTTTGAAGCTTAGATTTCCTTACCTTGTCATCTTCTTCATTGGTTTTTTGAAGTTTGTTTCAAATTTATTTCCATGATACACAATGCATAACTATTTTTATTTTTATTTCAATAGTCCACACAAAATTGCATTCATAGATTTTGCATTATTTTCACTTGCCTTATTTACTATTAGATCCATTGGTGGAGATGATGGAGCCACATATCCACTCACCATCAATTTTCAAATATAAAATCCAAGAGCTATTAAGTAGGTGGGCATCATTATGCTCTAGAAAGTGTATCATGGTCCATCAAACAACAAAGCCCTGTTGGAGGAGAATCCTTCTTGGTAGGTCATGTGTGCTCTTTAGATCTTCCTTCTAGTGATTATGTTATACTTTGAAGGAACCTTCTCTGATACTAATTGATGAGAACAATGTACTTATACTGAGAGGGGGTGAATTAGTATAAGACTATCTTTTACTTTTTTAAATTAACAACCACAATAACTTCAAATACACAACATCAACAAATAAGAACACAAGATTTACATGGAAACCATTTTGGGAGAAAAACCACAAATCTATTGTGATGGGGATGAATTAGTATAAGACTATCTTTTACTATATCAAATTAACAACCAAAATAACTTCAAATATACTACATCAACAAATAAGAGATTGGATCTAACGTGCAAATATAATGACAAAATAAATAATCTTTTACAATAATTTGTAGGCACCAACCCACTCGGATACCAATCCCCACCACTAAGCACCAATTTAGTAAGAGACACCAATATATTTTAATATAAAGCACCAACCTCTTCGATATTCAAGGCACCAACCTCTAATTCAAAATAAGTAATTTTTTCTTCTTGATAATTCTCCTTCAAAAATCTGCCTTTGAAATAATCTAATATTATATTCTCTTTATACAAATCTGCTAGTGTATATATGATATATCTCTTTATCTTCCACACTCATCCTTCTCCACATTCCATAAACTCCTCTTATATCTTCAACAAGATAGGTAACCATTTGGAGGGATACAATGCATGGCAAAAAGTGACTTTTCATCATTTTACAACCTTCGAATGTGCCCTTTAATAAAAAACTTGGGTGCTCATAAAAATTCAGTCCCTATATAAAAAATATATAAATTTATTTAAATTTAATTCAAAATGGGGTGCCACAATAAAGGGGGTCAGCCCATAAATTAAAAATGATAATAATTTAATTATTTTTTAATTCCCAATGAGGGTCCCAAAATGGAGGCAAGTCGACCAACAATAGTAAATGGAAATTTTCTTTAATCATCTTGAAATAATGTGATCTTCCCTTGAAATGATTAAAGGCCTTTGGCCTTTATTTTATGTCCTTTATCTACAATATGAATGGTGTTTGGTTCTCTTTTGACATTGCCTTTGACATCAATGACAATCTTGTTTGTATTCCTTTGACATCAATGATAATAATTATAACATTATGATGGGGGTGAGTTCTACAACATTCACTATGTGAAGGCTTAAGGTGGAGCCCCTAGTCACATTTTCCCATTTTTTTTAGCAATAGGTGATGGTTGTAGTAGACTTTCAACAATAACCTACTCTCCCTCATTTTGATGATAAGTAGTGCACACCTAGATATGCTTGAAACAATATCTTCTTTGAGGTACTTCCAAGTGATTCATTCCCTTATTTTCCTCCAAATCTTGTAGGTTTTAGAGTATCCCATTGAAGCTATATTATGCAAAAAATTTGAAATCTTTTATTTCACCACAATTTCAAATGCTAGAGATATTTTATCCTTATACAAAAATAGAGTATTTGTTAACACATATTTGTCATCCTTCACATGTCCATCTAAAATGTTAGCACTATATGTTTTTTGGGTGTAATATTCCATGATAGGAATCTTCCTATCAACATAATTTGTAGAAACATAATGAGACATGATCATTCTAGAAACATTGTTGGTTGCAAATTAATTTCCTCCTTTATATAAAATAATAATCTTGGATTTCCGTAACCCTTTTTTGTTGCTCATCATTCAATTCAGAGTGATGCAAGAGGGAATTCAAGCCATAGGAATTTATCTCAACCACATACCTATCATAAGGCAAATGATGCCCTAGATATTTTACCAAATAGGATTGGTGGAAAGAGTCTCCCTATCATCAATAGAGAAACTATTTTTGAATCTTTTGGTTTCATGCTCTCAATTTTAATGGAGTCCCTCTACATTAAGATTGTCAGCATACCTACCCCTATAAACCCATGTCCTAACACAAATACAAGAATTCTAAAACAACGAAAACAATATAAGGGTTGATTACCTTCTTGGTCTTATCATAGGTTGTTCATGTTTTGTTGACCCATGGAATGAAATTTTGAATAACCTTATAAGAAAATAGTTATTGATTTGGAGATAGATGTTCCATCTTCTTCTCTTGGCCTAAGAAGTAGCTCAAATCCTACTACATCACCTTCACTGAGCTCACCACCTTCTCCATCTAGTCCTTCAAGCTTGAGTCCTCCTCCAAGGAAGGTAAAAAGTCTAAAGAAAAATTATGAAGGAAAGTGTACTATTCTTGATTCAATTGTAAAATTTTCTTTGTTATCTCATATTCAAGTTGAACCAACACAATTGAACATGCAATAAAACAAGAATCATGGACTAAAGTCATGAATGAAGAAGTTTCTTCCATTGAGAAGAATGAAACGTGTTCGAGCTAGTTGATCTTCCACCTAAAACATATGTTATTAGGTTGAAATGGATCTACGAAACCAAATATAAATTTGATGGTTCCATTGAAAGGCATTTAAATCAAGATTGGTGGTAGAGGAATTTTCTCAGTAACTAGGTATTGATTACAACGAAACATATTCTCTTGTTGCTAGTTTAGACACTATAAGAATAGTTTTAGCATTAGCAACTCAATATAGGCAGAAAGTTTATCAAATCAATGTTAAATTAATATTTTTGAATGGTTATTTAGATGAATAAGTGTTTGTAGAAAAACCACCAAGCTATGAGATTGTAGGTATGGAACCAAAAATTTACAAGTTGAAAAAGACACTTTACAGACTTAAGCAGACACCTAAAGCATGTCATAGTAGAAAGGATGGTTATTTTTAGAAAAATAGTTTCAAAAGGAGTGAAAGTGAGACCACACTATATGTGAAATTCTAAAGTATAGGTGATTTACTTATAATGTTTTTGTATGTTGATGATTTTATTTACACCAAAACTTGTAAAGAGTTAATGGATGAGATTAGAAATGCCATGAAGAATGAATTTGAAATGACAAATTTGGGTTTATTGTATTATTTCCTTGGGATAGAGGTAAGATAATTGAATGATGAAATTTTTATTTCACAAGGGAAATATGATAATGATTTACTTGATAAGTTCAAAATGAAAAATTATAAACCCATGAACACACCTCTAAACATAAATGATAAATTGGTTAGGAATGATAGTTCAGAAAAAGGAAAATACAACATTGTACATGAGTTGATTGGTAGTCTTATGTGTCTCACATGTACTAGACCAAATATCATATATGTTGTTAGTTTTCTTTCAAGGTTTATGCAAAGTCCAAATAAAGCTCATTTTAGTGCAATGAAAAGGGTTCTAAGGGATGTTCGTGGCACAAGTAGCTTTAGAATTTTGTATACACCTACAAATGATTTTTGTTTACTTAGATATAAAAAGAGTGATTGGGTTAGATCTATTAATGACAAAAAAATACTGTAGGTTATGTGTTTTGTTTGGGTTCAAGTGTCATTTCTTGGTTTTCAAAAATATAACCATCAATATCTTTGTCATTTATAGAAGCCATATATATTGCTACAACTTCAACATCCCATCAAGAAATATAGTTGATGAGAATTATAGTAGATTTAAGGAAAAAAAAAAGTGAATGATTATATATTATAATAATAACTCAACAATTGCTATCATGAAAAATCATGTCTTCCGTAATCAAACCAAACATATTGATATCTAACATCACTTTGTTAGAAATCTTGTGACCGAAAGACACATTGAATTGAAGTTTTGTTAAATTAATGTTCAACTTGTTGATATTCTTACAAAGACAGTTAAAGATGAGAGAAAACAAACTTTCTTGAAGCGACAAAACCCTACCATCGTATTTGTCAAATTTCTTGCGTTCTACAATTTTTGAGCTTATTTTGCTACTTAGAGCATGAATCCTTTTGAGGATTCATTTTCCACTGCCTTAGCCTCCAGTGCAAACCAACAAAATCCCAACGGGGAGATTAAGAAGTAGAAAATGTGTTTAAATATTGTGGCTAGGTAAATTGGGGTTCCAAAAAATAACAGCTTAAGAGATTCTACCATGACTTTTGATGATTTGGAGGAACATATTGCTATGGAGGGAGAAAACAATGCAATTATGGTTGCAACATCCAATGAGAGGCCTAGAATGAAAACCAAGGTTGCCACCCAAATTGATGAAAGAGAAGAAAGGAGGCCAATAGATTTAAATGAGGAACAAGGTAAAACCCTGGAGTTTCAACTCCTTGATGAAGTAGTAGATCTCATTGCTGAACACCAAAGTAAAATTTTTATTTTGTTTTTTTTTAGAGAAATTCCTTCAGAAGTATAATTTTACAAATGGGAAAGAACAAACTAGGAAAACAAGGGATGGGAGATTGAAACAATCAGGGGTTTAGGTAAGGGATATGTCTCTTGCATGTTTAAATCAGTAGAGCATGCCCAGGCGGTGTTGCAGTGTGGAACATGGATAATCTGTGGACAAATTTGCTACCTCCAAGCCTAGACATTTGACTTTCACCCCGAAGGTCCTTTTCGTTCCCATTATCCAATGTGGTTGGAATTACCCTTTTTAAATTTATTTTTCAACACATATCTTAAGGACATTGTGGTGCAACTAGGTAAAGTAATTTGGTGCAAACAGAGTTTTGACAAGTTTTCTAGTCTAAGAGTCCATCTGAGAGTTTGTGTAGAAGTAGATTTGAACATACCTCTACCAGACTATATTAAATTATATGGCCCTAGTTTTGAAATTGATCAGCCAATAGTTTATTTGAATAAGCCTATTGCCTATTTTTTCTATCGACAAGAGGGTCCTTTTGTTGGCAGAACAAGGACACACAACTAAGAGGGGGGGTGAATCAGTTGTGACAAAAACTTAAACTTGTCTTACTTAACTTAATCTCATATTTGATGAATAAGAAATTAACCACAAACAATTAACACATCAAAGAGACAGATAACACCAAGATTTTTATGTGGAAACCCTATTAGGGGAAAAACCATGGTGGATGTCAGTCCACAAGATTATACCTTGTTAAAAGTATAATGAGAAATAATAAGGGGAATGCACAAGCATTCAAGCACTCTACCTAGAGCTCACTGCTCAAATACAAATGAGGACTCACTGTCCAACAATACATAAATAAGGATTAGATCCAAAGAGTATGAATTGAAAGAATAGATTCTACACAAGCTTGATTATAGTTCCAATCAAGCACAGAAAACATTCTTCGCTCTTCTCTCAATCTTCTTCACACTTTTCTTTTGCAATTAAATGATTAGAACACTATTCAACATTTCACTTTCTTTGGAATACATTCATTCATGCACACTAAATTTTCTAAAATTGCTCTTATATATCCACTACATGGGATTTCATCACAACTTAGTTAGTAGAAAAATAAAATATATTTGCAATGTTGGCCCAAATTTACAAATAAATTTTCAATGCGAATCCACCAAGGTCGGCCACAACATAGTGGAACCAAATTAACATCTCCAATAAAAATATTTAATTATTTCACCATGAATATCCACAACACGCCACCACCAACATGTAGCAGGGACAAGAAAAACTGAACATGCATGAAAATATCTTCAACCACGAGGCTCTAATGTGGACCACAAAGATAGAGAATGATCTAGAGACATCTTAGAACACCAAGAAACAATAGAGAAGCATCTGCAATAATTAAGATTTATAGAATTACACAAACTTCATTCAAGAACACTAACAGAGACCACATAAACATTTCAGACCACAAACACAATCAAAACTTCACATGAACCTCTGAAACTTCTAGTAGATGATCTAGAAACACTCAAAAACAAACCCTTTAATCCACACCAGTTGATCTTCAATGTAAAGAACAAAATTCCTTCTTGACCTATACAATTCCACTGGGAACCTATAACACTTCTTTTTACAATTTTCTCAATATCCTCGACATATACAACAAATAATACACCAAATTCTAATAGTGTTGAAATCAATGACAACCACATATCAGCAACCATATCCTCAACATCCAACAATCTCCCCCTTTGGCATTGATGGAAACACATGATGTGAAAAATACCATCAACCCAAAAATGACTCTTCTTCTCAACTGCGCTTCTCCCCACAAGGATCTTCTCCTTAGAAAGATTTTTCACATTTCACTTCTCCCCCTTTGACATCAATGGAAAAGGTAACCATGACCTTTCCAAATACACACTCTAAACCAAATATCTACACATTTGACTACTTCCCCTGAGTAGCATCCACAAAAACATCAATCTAGATCAAAATGTAGCAATATAGCTCATAGATTGATGCAAGTAAATGCATTTTTAGTTCTTATCTGGAGGGGTAATCACCCCTAGCATTCTTTTGAGATACTCAAAAGTATCCGTCGGCAATGGCTTAGTAAATATATCTGCAATATGTTCTTTGGTAGGCACATATTCCAATCTGACTTCTTGCTCATTCACTTTCTCCCTCAAGAAATGAAACTTGATTGATATATGTTTAGTCTTGGAATGCAGTACAAGATTCTTTGAAATATTTATTGCACTTGAATTGTCATAGTATATGGAAATAGGTTCTTCATATACCACCCTAATATCTTTCAACATCTATTCCATCCATATCACTTGAGTACAGTTATTTTCAGCAGCAATGTATTCTGCTTTAGTAGTAGATAAAGAAATGGAATTCTACTTTTTGCTCAACAAGGACACCAACTTCTTCCCTAGGAAGAAAGCACCACCAATAGTACTTTTCTTGTCATCAACATCTCCAGCCCAATCTGCATCAGTATATGCACTCAAAGTGAGATCATCATCCTTTGGATACCAAAGTCCAAAGTCAGTTGTTCCTTTCAAATATCTGAAGATTCTCTTGATAGTAGTCACATGTGATTCTTTTCGATCAACCTGAAATCTAGCAACCATACATACAATATTCATAATGTCTGGTCTAGTCTAAGTTAAATAGAGAAATCCACCAATCATTGACCTGTACCTAGTTTGATTTTCCTTAAGAGAATCATCATTTTGTGTCAACTTACATCCGGTTACCATGGGAGTACCAACAGGTTTTGAATCATCCATTCCAAACTTCTTCAACAGTTCTCTCACATATTTGGACTGAGATATGAAAATTACTTTGTCTAGCTGAGTAACTTGCAATCCTAGAAAGAACTTCATCTCTCCAATCATACTCATCTCAAACTCATCCTTCATCTCATCAATAAACTTCATACATAGATTGTCATCTCGTCCAAAAATGATGTCATCAACAAAAACTTCTATAATTAACTCCTTATCATGATCTAATTTGAAGTACAAGTTGTTATCAACAATAGCTTTAGTGAATCCAAGCTTCAGCAAATATTTGTCCAATCTAGCGTACTAGGCTCTGGGCGATTTCTTAAGTCCATATAGAGCTTTCTTTAATCGACATACCATATCTTCCTTGTCAGTTAGTTGAAATGCATCCAGCTGTTCAATGTATACTTCTTCTAGTTCTCCATTTAGAAATGTTGACTTTACATCCATCTAATAGACTTTGTAGTCCTTGTATGCAGCATAAGCAAGAAATAACCTAATAGTTTCAATTCTAGCAACAGGGGCAAAGGTTTCTTCAAAATCAATACCTTCCATTTGAGAATACCCTTTACATACCAGTCTTGCTTTATTTTGGACCACTTCACCTTGTTCATTCAACTTGTTCCTAAACACCCATTTAGTACCAATCACATTTTTTTCTTGAGGCCTGGGAACCAGTATCCATATGTCATTCTTTTCTATCTATGTCAGCTCTTCCTTCATAGCTTCCAACCAGTGTTCATCTTGACAGGCTTTAGTGACATTTTTAGTTTCAATCTTGGAAATCAAACAATATTCTTCTGCAATATTTCTTCTAGTCTACACTCATTTATTCTTATCTCCTATGATTTTATTTTCAGAATGATTTAGCCTTACATACCTTGGAGTTTTGAGACATTCTTGACCTTCTGATTCTTCTGATTTATCTTCTACACTTGCACTTGTCTCTGCTTCGTGACTGACTTGATTTACTGGAACAAATTGAGGTTGCTTAATCGAAACATATGGAATAATCTGAAGTAGGTTCTATTTTTGAGAATTATTCCCTTTGTAAGTATTGTCTTCATCAGAATCATAACCACAATATCTAGATGATTTGACAGAGTCCTCATCAACTCTAACATTTTCACTTTTAACCATCTTTCTTAGTCTTTTGTTATAGCACCGGTATGCCTTGCTTTTAGTGGAGTAACCTAGGAAAATCCCTTCATCGCTTCTTGCATCAAACTTACCTATATAATCATCTCTCTTGATATAACACCTACTTCCAAAGATCTTGAAATATTTAACAGTAGGCTTGTAACCAAACCATAACTCAAAAGGGGTCTTACCAAAGTTACCATTAACATTTACCCGATTCAAAGTATACACAACAGTGCTTACCGCTTCACTCTAGTACATCTGAGATACATTTTCTTCCATCATCATTGTTCTGGAAACATCCAAAATTATTTTATTCTTTATCTCTACAACTCCATTCTGTTGAGGGGTTCGAGGAGCAGATAATTATCTTTTAATTCCATGCTCTTCAAAAAAAGAGTTGAACTCCCTGGAGGTGAACTCACCACCTTTGTCAGATCTCAGGCACTTGATTTTTAGACCTTTCTCATTCTCTTCCATAGCCTTAAAAATTTTGAACTTTTCCAATGCTTCACATTTTCCTCTTAAGAAAGAAACCCATATTATTCTAGAGTAATCATCAATAATCAACATAAAGTACCTTTCTCCATGAATACTTTTGACTCTGGAGGGACCACAAAGATTAGTATGTAGTAGCTCCAAAAAATATTTGAATGAAACTGTTTGCTCTAGAAAGAGACTCTAGTTTGTTTACCCATTTGGCATTCCTTGCAGATTGTGTTAGCAGGCTTTACTAACTTAGGTAGATCTCTTATTGCTTGAGTGGAGCTTATCTTGATAATATTGTCAAAATTTACATGACACAATCTCCTATGCCATAGCTAGCTTTCATCTACTTGAGCAATTAAACAACTCCCACTAGCAGTAGTTAGGTGAAAGATATTACCTTTTGTTTGTTTACCAATAGAAATCATATTCTTGGAACTTCCCTGTATCTTGCATCTTCCATTTTTGAATTGAAGATCATATCCCTTGTGCACCATCTGTCCTAAACTCAACAAGTTGTGCTTCAAATTTTCAACATACAAAACATCATTAGTGTTATCCTTACCACCAAGGAAAATAGATCCTTTGCCATGAATCACACCAGCATTGTTATCTCCAAATCTTACAACTCCACCATCATACTTCTCTAGACTCACAAATTTACTTTTATCACCGGTCATATGATGTGAGCATCCACTATCAATGACCCACTTATCTTTTTCTTCAACTCGGGCTACAAGAACCTTTTCATCTTTAACAGATTCAATAGCCACATGATTATCTTCAATGGTATCAATGAAAACCCATTCATCTTCATTTCCATTATCTTTATTAGGCTCATCATCAGTCACTACTTCTTCAATAAAGTAACATCTCTTCTGGAATCTAGACTTGTTAGGCTTAGATCTAGGAACTCTTTCAAGACACCTTGATGCAAAATGACCTATTTTACTACAAGAGAAACATTTAATAGGCAATACATCTTCATAATTACCTTTTCCTCTGCCTTCTTGTTTTGCAATCAACGCTTCCAATTCTTCTACCTCTCTTTCTTTGTCTTCAAGCTATTTTATTTCTTCATCATACTTGGATAATTTTTTTGGAACTTTCTCCCAGACCATATCTTTTCTTGCTACTTTCAGATACTATAGCCTTGAATGCTAATTCAGTCTTTGGTACAAATTCACCAAATTCACTTATTTCAAAAGTAGCAAGCTTTCCAACCAACGTGTCTCTTGATATTTTTGTTACTGATATGATTTCTTCAATAGCATGAGCTTTCACTTTGTAGGATGGAGGTAGGGATATGAGTATCTTAGAAACAATTTAATCTTCATCCACAAAACCATCGACACATCTAATACCCATCACTATCTCATCTACTCTCTACATAAAAGAAGTGATATTTTCATCTTCACCCATTTTCAAATTCTCATACTTTCCTTTCAAGCTTTGTAGCTTAGCCATTTTCACCTAAGCATCTCCTTCATACAAAGTTTCCAGCTTCGTCCAAATCTCATGAGTTGTCTGCAACCCTATCACATTAGCCATCTTTGAATCTGTCAGAGCACTCACCAAAGATTCAATAGCCCTAATATTATTTTCAACATATTTGATCTCATCAACAGTGGAGGGACCATTTTGAGGAATAACATATGGATATTTTGTAATCTTCCAGAAAGCCTCACCAATACATCTTAGATGACATTGCATCCTAACTTTCCACAGTGAGTAGTTAGTGCTATCAAATCTCAGACTATCCTTCTTGAATGTTGCCATCCCGGATCAACTCAAGATTTAGACTTCTTCAAAGGAACCTACTCTTATACCTATTGTTGGTAGAACAAGGACACACAACTAAGAGGGGGCGTGAATCAGTTGTAACAAAAACTTAAACTTTTCTTACTTAACTTAATCTCATATCTGATGAATAAGCAATTAACCACAAACAATAAACACATCAGAGAGATAGATAACACCAATATTTTTACATGGAAACCCTATTAGGGGAAAAACCACGGTGGATGTCACTCCACAAGATTATACCTTGTTAAAAGTATAATGAGAAATAATAAGGGGAATGCACATGCATTTAGGCACACTACCTAGAGCTCACTGCTCAAATAGAAAAGATGATTCACTATCCAACAATATAGAAATATGGATTAGATCCATAGAGTATGAACTGGAAGAATAACTTCTACACAAGCTTGATTATAGTTCCAATTAAGTACAGAAACCTTCTTCACTCTTCTCTCAATCTTCTTCACACTTTGCTCTGCAATCGAATGATTATAACACTATTCGCACATCTGCACTTTCTCTGGCATACATTCACACTTATGCACACACTGAATTTTCTTAAACAATCACTCTTATATATCCGCTACATGGGATTTCATCACAACTTAGTTAGTCAGGAAAATAAAACATATTTGCAATGTCAGCCCAAATTTATAAATAAATTTTCAATGCGTATCCACCAAGGTCGGCCACAACATAGTGGAGACCCAAATTAACATCTCCAATATGAAAATACTTTAATTAAATTCATCATGAAGATCCACAACATGATACCACCAACATTTCAGCCAGGGACATGAAAAATAGAACATGCGTATGAAAAGATCTTCAACCACAAGCTCTCTGAATAATGTGGATGTACCTCAAAGATAGAGAATAATCTAGAGACATCTGAGAACACCAAGAAACAACAGAGAATCATCCACAACAACTAAGATTAACATAATTACACAAACTCCATTCAAGAACACTAACAGAGACCACATAAACATTGTCAGACCACAACACAATCAAAACTTCACGCATACCTCTGAAACTTTTGATAGATGATCTAGAAACACTCAATAATAAACCCTTTAATCCATACTAGCTGATATTCAATGTAAAGAATAAAATTCCTTCTAGACCTACACAGTTCCACTAGAAACCTAGAACACTTCTTTTTACAATTTTCTCAATAACCTCGACATGTACAACCTTTAATACACCAAATGCTAATAGTGTTGACATCAATGAAAACCACATATCAGCAACCATATCCTCAACATCCAACACATTTGATCTGAGATTTCCCCATTAGGAAAAATAGGTCTTCCTACTCCCTTTCACAACCCCCCCAGCCAAGGTAGTCTCCAATCCTACCTTATAGCCCAAGTTGATTGTCAAAACTCCACTACCTTCATCTCATCAAATGGATAGTAGTACTCCCTCTAGTCCTCACACCCCTTGTAAGCCTCTTGTGAGGGTCAATGCTTCTTATAAGGATGTTATGAGTGATGATTGAAAAACTGTTCAAAAATGAAAAGAACCTTCTTCCCCTTCTTCCAATCCTCACTCCCCTCTTATTGAACCTACTGCTCTAATTTCTTCCAGGTTGTTGAAATCCCCTAACAAATCCTTATCTCCTCCTCCTAATTCTAGACCAACGTTCTAGATCTCCTTCTAGTGGTTCAATTGAGAAATTGATCAATGATCAAGAAGTTCCTATCTCTAATCACTATGGATTTTTTCCATAAGAGAAGGATGAGTCTCTTGATGTTTCACCATGAATTTTAGAATATTATCTTGCAATGTAAGAGGTATTTCTCACCCTCATCGTAAATTTAAAGTCAAGGAAACTCTTGCGAAATGGAAACCTAATGTTCTTCTGCTACAAGAAGTTAAGATTGGTAATGAACGTTTGGATATGCCTCTTTTCAATCTATCGAAGGATGCTTTTTTTTTCATACTTTGCATGAGGAGGCCAACAGTGGGGCTGTTCTTGGACTATCTCCTTCAATTTCCAAATATGTCATTGATAAGGGTGAGGACCCAACCCATAACTATATCTGGGCCTTCACCTTTATCAATGGACAACCTCTTGGTTTTTGTTCAATCTATGCTCCTAATAATCTGAGAGAAAGAGTTGCTCTTTGGGACTGGATGTCCAAGAACCTTCCTATTGTTGATTGGGTGTTGGGAGGATATTTTAATATGGTGGAACATCACAAGGATCATAGTTGGTTTAGTCATTTTAAGCTTAGTCGGAAAGAATTTGAAAAATGGATTTATAATTGTAGAAATGTGCTTGGAGTGGCTTAGCCTATCCATAACAAATTCTCTTTGCATGCCAATAAATGGTTCACCTGGTCTAATTGCAAACCAGGTAATGATAGGAAGTTGAGTAGATTGGATCATTTTTACTTATCTCACAATTTACAGTTGAATAAGTTGTCTCAAGATTTTTGGGTGCTAGTGGACTATTCTATAACTTTATCTGATCATTTTCCAATTGTGTGTTCATTTTCTTCTTCTGATAGTGTTGATACCAAGTCTTTTCAACTCCCTTTCAAGCTGAATATTTCTCATCTTAAAAATAAAGAATGTGTTTCAGACTTACTTGGGATTTGGAACTCTATACCTAAACCTCATGAAGGAGAGCCATGGGTGAGATGGTGGATTTTTGCTATAGAACAATGTGTTGAGTTTCTTTGTTCATTCGGAAGAAGAATGGCTTGGAAATGTAAACGCTATGAGAAATCTCTCCAAGGACAATTAGAGCTTGCTAGAACTAAACTTAATCTTGATCCTCATGATGAATCTCTTCAGAAACGTATTGTTGTTACTGAAGCTTAGTTGTGAAAACTTGACCATTATAGAGGCCAAGGTGCCAAAATTAGAGCCAAAATTCAATGGATCAAGGAAGGGAACAAGGGGCCTAAGTATTTCTTCAATCATCTTAACTATAAGCATAAAAAATAGAAAATTGAAGCTATAAAGGATGAAAATGGGTATCAACTACCCAAGCTGAAATCATTAATTTGTTTCATAATTTTTATGAAAGGATGTTTAGAGAAGACACTAAGTGGATTGATATTCAACATGCATTGGAGGATCTAGCGACAAGAATTTATTCCAAATATGATTGACCTTGGCTATAGAAAATATTTAGATCAAATCCTCTCTTTGGAGGAAATTGAACATGCTTTATTTTCCATGAAACCATACAAAAGTCCTGGATTTCATGGTCTTCTTGTTGAATTTTACCAAATTATGTGGAAGCATATTAAGGATGATTTTTATATGCTATATTTGGAAGCTTTTCATAATGGCTCCTTAGGTCATGTTATCAACAAAGGTATAATTAAACTTATTTCTAAGGGTAAGAATGAGGATACCATTGTTGGTTGACATCCAATCACACTTCTAAACACTTCATATAAAATTATTGCAAAGGATTTAGCAATCGGAATTAAACCCATCGTACAAATTATTGTGAGAGCTAAACAAACAAGGTTTTTAAAAGGGGGATATATCCTTGATAACCTTATGCTAGCTTGGGAGACTATGGAATGGGCACAACAATTAGGAAAAAATGCTTTGATAGTCAAGTTGGATTTTGATAAAGTGTACGATAGAATCCATTGGAGCTTTATCCTTAAAATGCTTCAATGGTTGGGTTTTGGTCATAAAATTTTAAAGCATGATCAAATGTTGTTCCAAGATGCTAATGCTCATTTGGTTATTAATAAGAATATATCAGACTCCTTTTTATTACAACATTCCATAAGGCAGGGATGTCCCCTTTCTCCCTTTTTGTATGTTCTTAAAGTTGATGCCTTGGGTTATATTCTACATAAAGCTCATCAAAGGGATTTCTATCCCTCAAGACAAGGTGGTAATTAATTCCCATTTTGCAAATGATAGTATGTTATTCTTGCATAATTCTAAAGAAGAGGTGAACAATGCTTTGGAAATGGTTAAGTTGTACACTGTGAGGTATCTAGTTCTCTTATTTCTCACAATAAAACTGAATTTTTAATGACCTAGCCCAATTCCAATTCTCAATGGATACCGAAAGAATGGAGGCAAATCAAGCATGGTGAAATAACTAGATATTTGGGTATTCCCTTTGGTTTGAGAGTTTCTCTTTTTGAAATGTGGACTTGGTTCTTAAATAGAATAAAGCATAAGTTGTTCACTTTTGGCAATAAATTTATGTTTTTGGTTGGAAAGATTCAAGTGGCTAATAAAATTCTCATTGCTTCCCATGTGTACTATTCTTCTTGTGGGATGCCATCCAAGCAAGGCTATGAGGAAATCAATAGAGTAATTTGTAGATTCTTATGGTCTAGATGGGATGGTAATGGTGGTTTTATAGCTTCTTCATGGTCTCACTGTATTTAGCCAAAGCACAAAGGTGGACTGGGGCTTATCAATCCTCACACGCAAGGGATCTGCCTTGCTGCAAAATGGATTATTAGAGCTGTCTGGAGATGAACCATGGAAGATTTTAGTTCATTAACGAATTATGGATGCTTGTATAAAGAAGAAGTGGCAAGGGATTCGTTGGCTTGATAAATTTCTTTTGCCCTCTTCTTTTAGAATCAAAGCTTCTTTTCCCCTTCAATCTATTTGGAAAGTATGGAAAAAAGTTAGCAAATTTTTACATTGGAATGGTTTTAGGTTTAGATTTGTTTCAATGTCCATTTGGTGGAATAAAATAATTGTGTATCATGATCAACCATTAGCATTATGTTTCCCAAGACAAGCTCACTATTTGTTTAAAAGGGGAGTTAGACAATTTAAATATCTTTGGGATTTTGATCTTTTTGATTGAGCTCCTTGGACAAAATTAAGGAGAAGTATGGGATGAGTTCTAGTTATGAAAAGTTTATCATTTTTATTAAGTCTCTTGTACCAGTGGATCTGACTATAAAGTTCTGTACTTCAAGGGATTATTACTTTTTTAGAGATGAGAAACGGATATCTTACCGTCATTTCAATAATTTTCCTTTAAAACACATATATTTGAAGTTGCTTCCTAGTTGCAATATTGCTACTCATTTGAACTAGAAGTGGAAATGAAGATTTAGCATTAAATTTTGGTTTGTATTAAGTGCTCAGATATGGCGTTCCAAAGCTGATTTTGACTCACAGGTGTTCATTTGGAAGATATTGCACTGCAAGCTACCTGTGGGGGATAGATTGAAGTGCATTATGGTTCAACCAACAGACTGTCCTTTTTGTAAGGGTGTGGAAAGTTTGAAGCACATTTTTTGGGACTATGTATATGTTAGAAGACTTTGGTTTTCAATTTTTAGAGATTTTTCTGCTATTTTTAATCATGACTTGACTTGGAAAGAGATTGTTTTTGGTTTTGACATGCAAAAAGATGTGATTGCTGATTCTATTCGACATGTTGTTTTGAAAAATATATGGAAAAATAGGTGTGTTGCAATATTTTCTAGTAACTATTGTCAGGTTGTTGGAACTTTACAGCTTTACTCTAACATATATCTTCAGGTGGTTGTTCTTTTCTCACAGATTCAGGTTATATGTAAGAAGAATGAGCAAGCTAAACAAAGGTTACAACAAATTAAAAAACAGATAGTAAAGTTTCAGCTGGACAATAAGATTGAGCATTGTAAAAATGTTATACAGCTGTTGTAATTTGTCTATTTGTGATTGTATCTTATGGTTGATGCTTTGTACAACCTTTGTTAACGTCACTCTGATTTTGTAGATCTGGTTTTGTTTAGTTTGGTTGACATTTTGGCTAGTTTGTTTTTCAGCTACTGATGGTAGCTCTATTCTTGTAATTCTTTTGCTTTGTTCAATTAAAAAAAAAAAAAGATAGTTAAAGATTAAGACAAATGGTGGGTGTTTCTATATTAAACATTAAACATTAAAGAGAAAATTGAAGATATTATACTTAACTGCCACCACATCATTTT
>VDFB02047144.1:19873424-19909931 GCA_007258455.2 Sequoia sempervirens | reverse complement strand
GGAGTGGGAGAGAAATAGAGGGAGGGAGGGTTAAGGGTACATGGTATAGGGTTTAAGGGTTTAGGGTTTAAGGGTACATTTACATATGGATGTTTACTTTCTTATACTTTAAGTTATATTTCATGTATATAGTTTTAGGATGTTTGATACTGGTTTCAAATCTCTAGGAGTTATAATGAAAATTGTAGTTTTTGGAAGATCTCACAAATTTTAGACTTAGTCAAATTTCAGTAATCGACAAGTGGTATTATTTCTCTCTATCTCACTCATTTTTATCCCTTACACTCTAGATCTCTCTCTCACTATCTCCATCCCTTTATCTGACTCTCTCTCTGTCTCTCACATTCTCTCACTCTCTCTCTCTCTACCTACCTCTCCCTCCATCACTCCCTACCACTCTCTCTATTTCTCTCTACCTTATCTCTCTCACCTCCCGCTCTCTCCCTCCATACTTCTCTCTCCCTCTCTTCTTCCCTATCTACTCTCTATCTCCCAATCCTTCTCTCTACCTACCTCTACATCCATCAAAACTTACCACTCTCTCTCTCTACACCTCTCTATCTCACATTTCTCTCCCTCCCTATCTCTCCCTCCCTCATTCCCTCTCTACTTCTCTCTATCTCTCATCTCTCTCTACCTCTCCTTCCCTCTCTACTTATCTTTATCTCCTCTCTCTCTCTCTACCTACCTCTCCTTCCAACACTCTCTCCCTCACTACATATCCCTCCCCCATATCTCTCTCTCTCTACTTATCTATATATCCCCTCTCCCTCTCTACCTATCTCTCCATCCATCACAACCTACCACTCTCTCTCTATTACTCTCTATCACACCTCCCACTCTCTCCATCCATATATCTCCCTCTCCTTTCCTCTCTACTCTCTATCTCCCTAATCCCTCTCTACCTACCTCTCCATCCATCACTCCCTAACACTCTCTCTACACCTCTCTATCTTGCTTCTCTCCCTCCCTCCCTCATTCTCTCTCTACTTCTCTCTCTCTACCTCTCCTTCTCTCTCTAATTATCTTTATCTACCCTATCCCTCTCTCTCTCTCACTAGATATCTCCCTCCCTACCTTTTCCCCTATCTACTTTGTATCTCTCCTCTCCCTCCCTCTACCTCTCTCTCTCTCGCTCTCTCTCACTCCTCCCTCACCCTCTTTCTCTCTCTCTCTCCTCTCTATCTCACCATTCTCTCTTTCCCTCTTTGTAATTCTCTACTTCTCTATATGTCACCATTCTCTCTCTACGTATCTTTATCTCACCTATCACCTCTTTGCCTGTCCGCTTCCCTCTATCTTTATCCCTCTCTATCTAGATATCCCTCCATCACTTCCTACCACACTCTCTCTATAGCTCTCTATCTCATCTCTCTCTCACCTCCCTCTCTCTCCCTCCGTACATCTCCCTCTCCTTCCCTCTCTACTCTCTATCTCCATAATCCCTCTATAATACCTCTCCATCCATCACCCCCTACCACTCTCTCTACACCTCTCTATCTCACTTCTATCCCTCCCTTATTCTCACTCTAATTCTCTCTCTACCTCTCCTTTCTCTAATCATCTTTATCTCCCCTAGCCCTCTCTTTCTCTCTCACTAGATGTCTCCCTCCCTACCTTTTCCCCTATATACTCTCTCTCTCTCTCTCTCTCCTCTCCCTCCCTCCCTCTCTCTCTCTCTCTCTCTCTCTCCCTCACTCCTCCCTCACCCTCTTTCTCTCTCACTCTCTCCTCTCTATATCACCATTCTCTCTTTCCCTCTTTGTAACTCTCTTCTCTATATGTCACCATTCTCTCTCTACTTATCTTTATATCACATATCCATCTTTACCTCTCCCTTCCTCCCCTCTCTTACCCACCCTCCCTCATTCCCTCTATCTCTATCTCTCTCTATCTCTCTCTATTTCTCTCTATCTCACCTATCCCTCTCTACCTGCATATTTGTCTATCACTCCCTGCCACACTATCTTTACTACTTTATATCTAACCTCTCTTTCACCTCCCTCTCTCTCCCTCTGTACCTCTTTCTCCACTTGTCCTTCCTTATGTACTCTTTATCTCTCATGTCTCTCTACCTCTCCTTCCCTATCTACTTATCTTTGTCTCCTCTTTCCCTCCTAACCTCTCTCTCTCTCCCCCCAATCCCTCCCTCCCCCTCTTTCTCTCTCCTCCTATGAGGATTGAGGATGTAAGTTTTAGTGTTTAAGGTATAGGGTTGAGGTTATAGGGTTAAGTGAATATGTAATAGGGATTAGGGTTTAGGATATTAGGTATAAATTTGAGGGTATAGGGTATAGGGATGAGGGATGAGGGTTTAGGGTGTAGGGTTTAAGGTACAGTGGTTGAGGGTTGAGGGATAGTGTTTAGGGTTGAGTGTATAAGGTTAAGTGTATAGGGTATATGGATTATGGTTTAGGATATTGGGTATATAGTTGAGGGTATTGGGTTGAGGATATTAGGTTTAGGGTTGATGGTTTAGGATTTAGGATTTATGTATAAGTTTGAGGGTTGAGGGTCGAGGTATAATGTTCAGGGTTGAGGGTATAAAGCTAAGTGTATAGGGTATAGGGATTAGGGTTTAGGGTGTAGGGTTAAGGGTATAAGGTATAGGGTTAATGCTTGAGAGTGTAGGCTTTTCCATTTAAGTATAGAGTTGAGGGATAATGTTTAGGGTTCAGGGTATGAAGTTGAGGGTGTAGGATATAGAGATGATGGTTGAGGGTGTAGGGTTTAAGGTTTAAGGTATAGGGTTGATGGTTGAGGGATAATTTTTAGGGTTGAGGGTTGAGGGTTGAGGGATAGTGTTTAGGGTTGAGGGTATAAGGTTAAGTGTATAGGGTATATCGATTATGGTTTAGGATATTGGGTATATAGTTGAGGGTATTGGGTTTAGGATATTAGGTTTAGGGTTGATGGTTTAGGGTTTAAGATTTATGTATAAGTTTTAGGGTTGAGGGTTGAGGTATAATGTTCAGGGTTGAGGGTATATGGTATAGGGATTAGGGTTTATGGTGTAGGATTAAGGGTATAAGGTATAGGGTTAAGGCTTGAGAGTGTACGTTTTGTCATTTAAGTATAGGGTTGAGGGATAATGTTTAGGGTTTAGGGTATGAGGTTGAGGGTGTAGGGTATAGAGATGAGGGTTGAGGGTGTAGGGTTTAGGGTTTAAGGTATAGGATTAAGGGTTGAAGGATAATGTTCAAGGTTGAGGGTATAGGGCTAAGTGTATAGGGTATAGGGATTAGGGTTTAGAATATTAAGTATAAGGTTGAGGGTATTGGGTTTAGGATTGAGGTTTGGGGTTTAAGGTTTAATGTGCAAGGTTGAATGTTGGGTTTATGGTTTAAGCATAGGGTTGAGGGATGATGTTTAGGGATTAGGTTATAAGGTTGAGGGTATAGGGTATAGGGATTAGGGTTGAAGGTGTAGGGTTTAGGGTTTAAGGTATAGGGTTGAGGGTTGAGGTATAGTGTTCAAAGTTGGGGGTGTAGGGTTAAGTGTATAGGGTATAGGGATTAGGGTTTAGGATATTGGGTATAGGGTTGAGGGTATTTGGTTTAGGGTTAAGGGTTTAGAGTTCAAGGTTTAGGGTACAAGGTTTAATGTAGGGTTTAGCACTTAATTATAGGGTTAAAGGTTTAGGGATAATGTTTAGGGTTTAGGGTATGGGTATAGGGATGAGGTTTGAGGGTGTAGGGTTTATGGTTTAATTCTAAACCCTCAACCCTCAACCCTATACAATGGATCCTCAACCCTAATCCCTCAACCCTATACCCTCAACCCTCTACCCTCAACCTTAAACCCTCTACCATATACATTAAACCCTCAACCCTCAATTTTCAACCCTCATCCCTTAATCCATCAACCCTCAACCCTTAAACCCTTAACCCTCAACCCCTATACCATTTACCTTATACGTTGGACCCTCAACCCTAATCCTTCAACCATTTACCCTCAACCCTATACCATAAACCCTCTAACCTCAACCCTCAACCCTTAAACCCTAATCCCTTAACCCTTATATCCTCTACCCTATACATTGGAACCTCAACCCTAATCCCTCAACCCTACACCCTCAACCTTCAACCCTCAACCCTTAAACCATAAACCCTTAAACCCTCTACCCTCTACCCTCTACCATATACATTAAACCCTCAACACTCAATTCTCAACCCTCAACCCTTAATCCCTCAACCCTCAACATCTATACCCTATACCTTATACATTGGACCCTCAATCTCATCCTTCAACCATATACCATCAAACCTATACCTAAAACCCTCTACCCTCAACCCTAAATCCTCAACCCTAAACCATTTAACCCTAAAACCTTAAACCTTCTACCCTCTACCCTCAACCCAATACCCTCTACCTTCAACCCTAATCCCTCAACCCTATACCCTTAACCTAATACCCTAAATCATCAACCCTATAGGTCCTCCACCCTAATCCCTCAACCCCTATCCCTTTCTTTCTATTTATACATCTCACCTCCCTCTCCCTCCCTCTCTCCTACCCTCTCTAATTGTCTCTATCTACCCTCTCCCTCTTTCTACGTACCTCTTGCTCAATCAATCCCTACCACTCTCTCTCTCACTCTATCTATCTATCTCTCTCTATCTCCCTCCCACTACCTCTCCATCACTCCCTCTCTCTCCCACTCCCTCTTATGGTTTAGGGATTAGGGTAGAGAATTTTCTTGGGTTTAAGGGTTGAGGGATTAGGGATGAGGGTAGAAGGTATTGGGTTGAGGGTATAGACCCAACATCCTATACCCTCAACCCAATACCCTAAATCATCAACCCTATAGGTCCTCCACCCTAATCCCTCAACCCTATACCCTCAAACCCTATCCCTTTCTCTCTATCTATACATCTCACCTCTCTCCCTCCCTCTCTCCTACCCTCTCTAATTGTCTCTATCTACCCTCTCCCTCTTTCTACATACCTCTTGCTCAATCAATCCCTACCACTCTCACTCACTCCCACTATTTATCTCTCTTTATCTCCCTTCCACACCTCTCCATCACTTGGCCTATTTTAAAAAATGGGTCCAAGAAATCAGGTCTCCTAGTGATTTACATCACCAGGAGACCCCATTTCTTGGACCCATTTTTTCAAATAGGGCAAGTTAGGTTGCCAATTTCACCTAACTTTCCCTATTTGAAAAAATGGGTCCAAGAAATGGGGTCTCCCGGTGATGTAAAACACTAAGAGACCACATTTCTTGGACCCAATTTTTTCAAACATGCCACTACATTGCCCATTTCACTAAATTGGCAAACCAATGGGCCCACTAGCTTGGAAATTCGGTGAAATTGGAAACCTAACTTGCTTGTTTGAAAAAATGGGTCCAAGAAATGGGGTCTCTCTATGATGTAAATCACCGAAAGACCCCATTTTTTTCAAAAATACCACTACATTCCCAATTTCATCGAATTGGCAAGCTAGGGTAGAGGGTTTAAGGGTTAAGGGTAGAGGGGAGAGAGATAGGAGTAAGTGAGTGAGAGACTTGAGAGAGGGAGAGAGGTAGGAGGGAGATAATTGAGAGAGATAGATGCTAGAGGGTTAAGAGTAGAGAGTTTTAGGTTTAAGGGTTTAGGGTTTAAGGGTTAAGGGTTTAGGGTTTATGGAGAAGGGTAGAGGGGAGAGAGAGAGACCTGAGAGAGGGAGAAGGGGTGGGAAGTAGAGACTTGAGAGAGAGAGAGAGAAAGAGAGAGGGAGTGAGTGGGAGAGAGATAGAGGGTAGAGGGCTAAGAGTAGAGGGTAAAGGGCCCACTAGCTTACCAATTCGGTGAAATTGGAAACCTAACTTGGCCCATTTGAAAAAATGGGTCTGAGAAATGGGGTCTCTTGGTGATTTACATCACTAGAAGATCCCATTTCTCGAACCCATTTTTTCAAACAAGCCACTATATTGCCAATTTCACTGAATTGGCAAGTCAGTGGGCCCACTAGCTTGCCAATTCGATGAAATTGGCAACCTAACTTTCTTGTTTGAAAAAATGGGTCCAGGAAATGGGGCCTTCTATTTATGTAAATCACCAAGAGACCCCATTTCTTGGACCCATTTTTTCAAATAGGCCACTACATTCCCAATTTCATTGAATTGGCAAGCTAGGGTAGAAGGTTTAAGTGTTTAAAGGTTTAAGGGTTAAGGGTAGAGGGTAGAGGGGAGAGAGATAGGAGTGAGTGAGTGAGTGAGAGACTTGAGAGAGGGAGAGAAGTGAGAGAGATAGAGGGTAGAGGGTTTCGTGTTTAAGGGTTTAGGGTTTAAGGGTTAAGGGTTAAGGGTTAAGGGTTTAGGGTTTAGGGTTAAGGGTAGAGGAGAGACATAGAGAGTGAGAGAGAGAGAAAGACCTAAGAGAGGGAGAGGGGGTGGGAGGTAGAGACTTGAGAGAGAGGCATAGAGATAGAGAGAGAGAGGGGAGTGAGTGGGAGAGAGATAAAGGGTAGAGGGTTAAGAGTAGAGGGTAGAGGGCCCCCTAGCTTGCCAATTCGGTGAAATTGGCAACCTAACTTGGCTTGTTTGAAAAATGGGTCCGAGAAATGGGGTCTCCTAGTGATTTACATCACTAGGAGACCCCATTTCTCGGGCCCAATTTTTCAAATAGGCCACTATATTTCCAATTTCACCGAATTGTCAAGTCAGTGGGCCCACTAGCTTGCCAATTTGATAAAATTGGCAACCTAACTTGCCTTGTTTGAAAGAATGGGTCCAAGAAATGGGGTCTCTCAATGATGTAAATCACGGGGAGACCCCATTTCTTGGACCCATTTTTTCAAACAGTCCACTACATTGTCAATTTCACTGAATTGGAAAGCTAATGGGCCCACTAGCTTGGCAATTCGGTGAAATTGGCAGCCTAATTTTCCTATTTGAAAAAATGGGTCCAAGAAATGGGGTCTCCCAGTGATGTAAGTCATTGATAGACCCCATTTCTTGGACCCATTTTTTTCAAATAGGCCACTACATTGCCAATTTTACTGAATTGGAAAGCTAGGGTAGAGGGGAGAGAGATAGGAGTGAATGAATGAGAGAGAGAGACTTGAGAGAGGGAGAGGGGGTATGAGGAAGACTTGAAGAGAGAGAGAGAGAGAGAGGGAGTGGGAGAGAGATAGAGGGTAGAGGGTAGATGGTTTAAGGGTTAAGGGTAGAGGGTATAGGGTTAATGGTAGAGGATAGGGAGATAGACGGATTGAGTGAGTGAGAGAGAGAGACTTGAGAGAGGGTAGAGGGTAGAAGGTTTAAGGGTTAAGGGTAGATGGGAGAGAGATAGGAGTGAGTGAGTGAGAGAGAGAGATACTTGAAAGAGGGATAGGTGGTAGGAGGGAGAGACTTGAGAGAGAGTGAGTGAGGGAGTGGAAGAGAGATCAAGGGTAGAGGGTTTAAGGGCTAAGAGTAGAGGGGAGAGAGATAAAAGGAGTGAGTGAGTGAGAGAGAGAGAGACTTGAGAGAGAGAGAGAGGGGGTAGGAGGGAGAGACTTGAGAGAGAGAGAGGGGGGTGTGAGGGAGAGACTTTAGAGACAAAGACCTAGAGAGAGAGTTCTCTAGTTAGGGTGGGAGGGAGAGACCTAAGAGAGGGAGAGGCGGTGGGAGGGAGAGACCTAGGGGGAGAGAGAGAGAGAGAGAGATTTGTAGTTAGGTTGGGAGTGAGAGACTTAAGAGAGGGAGAGGGGGTGGGAGAGGGAGACCAGAGAGAGAGTTCTCTAGTTAGGGTGGGAGGAAGAGACTTGGGAGAGAGAAACCTGAGAGATAGGGGAGAGAGAGAGAGAGTTCTCTAGTTAGGGTGGGAGGGGGAAACCTGAGATATGGAGGTGGGGTGGGAGGGAGAGAGGGAGAGGGACAGATAGGGAGTGGGAGAGAGATAGAGAGAGAGAGAGAGATAAAGATGGAGAGAGAGTGATGGGATGTGAGGGAGAAACTAGAGAGAGAGTGTGTGTTCTCTAGTTAGCGTGGGAGGGAGACACTTGAGAGAGGGGGTGAGGGTGGGAGGGAGACACTTGAGAGAGAGGGGGGTAGGAGGGAGACACTTGAGAGAAGGGGAGCAGTTGGGAGGGAGACTTGAGAGAGAGGGAGGGGGTGAGAGGCATAGACCTGAGAGAGAGGGAGAGAGGGATAAGTAGAGGCAAAGATGGAGATAGAAGGAGGGAGAGGAGAGAGAGAGAGAGTGAAAGAGAGAGATTTCTCTAGTTAGCATGGGAGGGAGAGACTTAAGAGAGGGAGAGAGAGAGACCTAAGAGAGAGAGAGAGAGTTCTCTAGTTAGGGTGGGAGAGAGAGAGACTTGAGAGAGGGAGAGGGGCTAGGAGAGGGGAGGTGGTAGCAAAGAGGACCTGAGATTTAGGGGTTGAGAGAAAGAAAGAGAGAGATTCTCTAGTTAGGGTGGGAGGGAGAGACTTGAGAGAGAGAGTTCTCTAGTTAGGGTGGGAGAGAGAGAGACTTGGAGAGAGGGAGAGGGGCTAGGAGAGGGGAAGGGGTAGCAGAGAGAGACCTGAGACTTAGGGGTTGAGAGAGAAGAGAGAGAGAGATTCTCTAGTTAGGGTGGGAGGAAGAGACTTGAGAGAGGGAGAGGGGGTGGGAGGGAGAGAACTGGGAGAGAGGGAGTGGGAGAGAGAGGGGGGTTGAGGGAGAGACCTTAGAGAGAGATAGAGAGAGTGTGTGTTCTCTAGTTAGGGTGGGACGGAGATACTTGAGAAGAGGGGAAGGGGGTGGGACAAAGAGACCTAAGAGAGTGTGTGTGTGTGTGTGTTTTGTCATTAGTTTTGGAGGGAGAGACCTAAGAGAGGGAGAGGGGACCTAGGAGGGAGAGACCTGAGAGAGAGATATAGAGGGAGTGATAGATATACTTGAGAGAGAGAGGGTGGGGTGGGAGGGATAGAAGGGGGGATAGACCTGAGAGAGAGGGGGAGAGAGGGGGTTTTGACCTAAAGCCTAAGCCATAAACCATAAATCCTAAACCCTAAACCCTAAACCCTAAACCATAAAGCCTAAACCAAAGAGAGAGAGATGGGGGGAGAGAGTGTGTGAGAGAGAGAAACAAAAAGGGAAGGAAGAAGGTTGGGAGATTAAGAGAGAGGGAGGGAGGGAGGGAGAGTGAGAGGGAATGAGGGAGGGAGAGGTAGAGATGGAGAGATGTAGAGATAATTATATAGGGAAGGAGAGATAGAGAGGGGGGAGGAGGGAGGGAGGGAGGGAGATGGAGAGAAGTAGAGAGGGAAGGAGGGAGGGATAGAGGGAGAGAGAAGTGTGATAAAGAGAATGAGAGAGAGGAGGGAGCGATAGAGAGAGAGAGAAGTGTGATAAAGAGAATGAGAGAGAGAGGAGGGAGGGTGAGAGATAGGCAGAGAGGGATAGGTTAGATAGAGAGAAGTAGAGAGGGAAGGTGGTTGGGATGAACGAAGAGAGAGAGAAGGGAGAGTGAGAGAGAGGTATAGGGATAGGTTAGATAGAGTGAAGTAGAGAGGGAAGATGGGTGGGAGGAAGGAAGAGAGAGAGGGGGAGAGAGATAAAATTAGAGAGGGAAGGAGGGAAGGGAGAAAGGAGGGAGGGATGAAGGGGGAGAGAGAGGTTAGATAGATAGAAGTATAGAGGGAAGGAGAGAGTGTGAGAGAAAGATCTAGATCATAAGGGATAAAAAATGAGTGAAATAGAGAGAGAAATATGATACAACTTGTTGATTACTGAAATTTGACCTCTTGATTACTGAAATTTGACATGTTGATTACTAAAATTTGACTAAGTCTGAAATTTTTGAGATCTTCCAAAAACTATAATTTGCATTATAACTCCTAGAGATCCGAAACCACTCTCAAACATCTTGCCTATATACATGACATATAACTTAAAGTATAAGAAAGTAAACATCCATATGTAAATGCCAACTTATACTTAAATATTTATTTCATGTATATAGTTTCCCTGAAAGATAACAAGAAGAAAGAAACAAGAAAAAGAGAAGAAAAAAATTTCAATGTTGACCAAAACGAGAGCACATTATAATGTGCTTTCATTTTAGAAATGGTTTTTTTATTTCAAAAAATGCACATTTTTTGAACTCAAAATGCGCACATTTTTTGAACTCAAAATGCGCACATTTTTTAAACTCAAAATGCGCACATTTTTTTAACCCAAAATGCGCACATTTTTTTAACTCAAAATGCGCACATTTTTTGAACTAAAAATGTGCACATTTTTTGAAATTTAAACCATAACACGAGCGCATTACAATGTGCTTGCATTATGTCTTGGTAATGACTAATACTAGGCTCAGTCATTACCAAGCCATAACACACTCAAGTTTTTGCTATTTCAAGATGAAAAAGTAAATTGGCCACAAATTTTCTACCCATGTTCATGCACCCACCCTTCCAAATGACAAGGAAAACAAGAAATCATCAAGTAACATTATGAAAGACTCTCCAAATTGATGAAGATATTGTAGACAAAAACCTATAGGCAAACTTGGAAGCATAATTTGCAAACTCAGACTTAGAGAGTACTTGGAAAATCAAATGAGTTTTATGAGTGTGTAGGGGAAACACCCTTGCTACCAAGCCCAAATGAAGACCTTTAAAACCACATAAACCTTCCTGGAACACAATTTTCATGATTTTATAAGAGGTAATAAAAAATCTTATATAACCAAAAAATAGAGTTTTTTGAGTTTTTAGCCAACATGTGCAAGTAGGTGAATAATGCTTAGGACCAACCAACCAATGGACCCTATATGATTTCACACTAGAGGTTGAGGATGACACACCCAATCAATCACTGCACTTCAGAATCATTATGATCGTGAAAATATTACCCATTTTCCAAGAATTTACTTTCTCCCGATTCAACAACATATGAAAAAATCCTTGTTAACTGGAATCTAAATATATACTCACTACCTTTTGAGCTAGGACCATGTACTATACCAATAAGTATCAAATTTGAACCATGCAAATTGTATGGTATTGTTGCAAACATTTATCTATATGGTTAAAACTAGGAAAGAGGTATGCACAATGTAGGTAGACCACATAATCAATTTATACAGTATTTATAGTAGGATCAAGGATATCAATTCACTAAACAGCTTGCAACATGTATGAGAGATCAATCTATATGGTATTTATAGTAGGTTATGCAAATGTATAGTGATAAATCATCTAACGGTCAAAAATTGTGAAAAAATAGAGCTTTTGTATTAACAAGTTGTAGGGTGAAGGCAAAATTAAGTCATGTGGTGGCATTAGGGGGATCTTTAATATATTTTTTTTAATATTTGACTTTTCCACTCGACACAAGCTTGAACTTTCATTACTATTATTTTGTTTCTTCCATGTGGGGCTCACCTTTTTATCTTTTTTCTCTCTTTCTTTTTTCATTTAATCTATTTTATGGTATTTTTCCTATGAATTCCCTATGAAGTATGTTTTGATCTAACTTCATTTATTTGGAAATAATTAGTAAAATCTAGTGCTTTTGTTGGAACCAAAATTTTTGACTTTTGTTAATCCTTTACTATGTCCGACACACACAAAATATCCAATTTTTCCAAGTCATTCTTCATTGGTATTTTATCATCACATAATTCTTGTTTCTCTTCATTGATCTTTGTAACATCATAAAATTATTGTTTGATAAAAATACTTCATAATCCTCCATCTACCAATGAAATAGGCCACAAAGAGAATTTGTTCCATCCTTTGAACATGACTGTAGTTCATAAATTCCTTCACTTTCGGTTCCATCGAACTCTAGTTTTCTTCTCTAGATTTAAAATTTGATGAATTTGAGGAAGTTTCTTACTCACTAATTGTTTGGTTCTTCAAATCAATTATATAATTTCAACCCTTGTTCTCAATGGAAATTGTATTATTTTTCCAATTGTGATCAAATTTGGCTACTACCAACCAACCCCAACCCAAAAATGCATCGTATTCTTTCTTTCATAATGAAATGACCACAAAATTCAACAAAAAATCTTGGATTCCAATAATTACATTTTGGCCCATTAAAATTCCAACTTAATACCTTCTTGATTTGTACCCACCTATTGAAAATTTGAGGGCCAAATGGTCTACTTGAACTCAAACTTCTTCAAGCATCTTATGGAAGTATGCTCACACTAGACCCACCATCAACAATTTTATTGGTGAGATTCCTTCCAAGGATCTCCATATTCACCATTGCTAGTTTCTTTGTCATTTTGACTGTCAATAACATTGGATCAATCACTTGGTTCCCTAATGATGGAAGTTCAATTTTTGGATCTTCATTCTTGGTAGATTCCAAATGGGTTGTAGAATGCATTATCTCGCTATTCCCAATACAATAGAATTTTGAAGTTTAAGAATACTTTGTAATAAACATATTTTAATTGGCATGGTAGTTCATAGTACTTATCTTGTAATATTTTTACCAAATCATAAGTGATTTTTTACTATAATTACGTTTACATTTGAGTGGCATCATTTATTAGCCATAACATTCTCCAATTTGGCCCTTGCTTCACAAGCCTTTCTTTTTCAACTACATGGGGACAAGTACACAACCTTCTTTTCTTGGGCATGAGTAACTACCAAGACTTCATTATTCCTTACATCTATCATGTTGACATTGGACTTTTGCTTCAAACATCTAATGCCTTCATTGTCTCCAATTCCACCCCATTTACACAATAGTTATAGTTAGTCTTGGTTGTGCTATCAATCTCTTGCAAAGTGTCCCAATTCATTACATTGTTGGCATTGTATAATTAGGAATCCTTTGGGGTTGTATTGTATTTTATTTTGACCTCCTCTTTAATATTGATAAACAATTGGAGACATGTTATGTGGCTTTGATGGAGTGGACTACTTTCCTTGGGTAAAGAGTACTTGCATACTCCTAGACTTCAAATTATATGGGCACTTATATTGAATGACCCATAACTTGAAAAATATTACAAATTTTTTTCTAGAATAGTCACCTTTGGTGTGACCTTCACTTTTGCATTCAATACACCATAGCTCATTCATTTTTTTTTGTTTACTTTTCCTCTAATTATTTCATTATTCAAAGCATGTCTCTTCAAAGCGCTTGTACCATTCTTGATTCATTGTCATTATTTGCATATGAACTTCCATCTTCCTTTGTTTTTCTATATCATAGAAGGATATTTTGTCTTCACTTTCTATGTACATTCCTTTATTTTAGGCTTTTAAAAGGAAAAATAAATTGAACTTGATAGAAAGTACTAATTAATGAACATTGTTTGAAGAAAATAAATTACCAAAAAAGAGAGAAGTTGATCCAAGCACCAACACCATATCAAGAGGAGACACAAATTTGATAAGGGGAAAAAACAAATAAAAACCCCAATATTATGAATGGAAAATGCCTAAGAATGATACAAAGAGTGAAACATAGCACTTAAGCCTTAAGCTTACTTCATGAAGAATGAGAGGAGAAGCACCTCAATAAATAGAGGTGAAAAGAGGAGTTACAAAGTAACTCCCAACTCTATGGATGCCACCATTCATCCTATGTGTGTGCAAGATGTCAAGATCATCATAAAGAGGAGACTACACCTAAGCCATTGATATTCCTTAAAAATGGAATTAAATAAAATGAGTCATCCTCACATGTTTGAGGAGACAAAAAGGACAAAAGACTTGTAGGGATTCCTTTGGGATATCCTACAATTCATTAAATAATTACAATTAATAAATAACCTTTTACCAAGTAAAGATTAAACATCTAACATCCCTCCTTAAGCTTTGATTGGGGAGTTTACATCAAACCCTTCAATAGGTTGTAATCCTGGATTGTTACAATGAAAGAGAAATTTATCTTTACAAAGAAATTTGGTGAGAATATCTAAATCTTGATCTTCACCTTTACAATACAAAAGATAATTTTGCTTGTCTTCAATTTGCTCTGTAATGAAGTGACGTTGAAGAGTAATGTGCTTGTTCTTTGCATGAAAAATTGGATTCTTTCCCAAAGAAATAACACTTTGATTATCACAATATAAGGGAATAGGATCCTTTTGAAGTAGACCCAAGTCTTCAAGCAATCTTCTTAACCATAGTGCTTCTTTGGATACATCGATACAACCTATATATTCAACTTCTATAGAACAAAGAGAAGTATATTTTTATTTCTTACTATTCTATGAGATTGCACCTAATCCAATAAAGAAACAATAACCACAAGTGGGTCTCCCATCATTGGGATCTCCTCCTAAATTTGAATCAGTACAACCCTTTAAAGAAAAATCATAATTTGCATCATAAAAGAGACCAAGATTAAGAGTACCTTTAACATATCTTAAAATTGACAAGGAGTAGAAACACAATATGCATCATTCATTTCAAATTTATCCAAGAGATCTTTAGCATATTTATGTTGAGAAATAAAAATACCTTTAAGTGTTTTCTAAATTTGTATACCCAAAAAATAATGTAATAAGCCTAACCAGACATTTGAAAGTAATTATTGAGTTGAGACTTAATATCACTAATCAAATTGTTAGAACTAGAAGTGATAATCAAATCATAAACATATAAAATAATGATCACAATATCATTTTAACTACTAAATCTGGATCATTTCTACTTCTAATAAAACCTTGAGATATAAAGAAAGCATTAAATTTAGAATATCGTTCTCTAGGAGATTGTTTTAAACCATAAATTGATTTCTTTGATTTGTAAACAAGATGTTCATTACCTTCCTTAATAAAACCTAAAGGTTGGGACAAATTTTTTCATGTAAATCACCATTTAAAAATGCACTTTTAATATCCATTTGATGAATAGGCCAATACATATGAGAAGCTAAAACATGAACTAATTTAATAGTTGGCATCTTACCTATTCTAGAGAAAATATTTCATTATAATCTAATCCTTCCACTTGAAAGAATCCTCTAGAAACTAATCTAGCTTTAAACTTCCTAACCTCATTATTTGCACTAACCTTAGTTTTATACAACCATTTATATGAAACAAGATTATTTCCATGAGGTAAAGGAACTAAATCCAAAGTTTTAATAGCAATTAAAGTATCATATTCTTCTTGCGTAGTATTTTTACCAATGAGGTTGATCTTTAGCTTGTTCTTAAGTTTGAGGATTGTCTATATGCATATAATTACAATAGTTTGTCTTTCTAGTTTTAGATTGATTCATTCTAGCTAAAATATCCTCACTTTCTTGCATAAATTTTTTAAACCATTTAGGCTTTCTTTTAGAAATAGGAGTATCATCACTTGAAGAAGAATCGTGAGGAGAAGATTCAACATGTTCATCTTCACTATCACTATGAGTAAGAGATGCATTAGGAGGGTTAAGAAAATATTCATCTTTTGGATTATCCTCAACAACATTATTTTGAGAAGATTCATTGTTATGCACTTTAGAAAAATCATGAACACTATTTTCAAAAATACATACATCTTTAACAACTTTTAGCTTTGTTATTAATTGAATTATAAACTCTATAAGTTTTAGAATGTTCATCATGCCCAACAAAAATATGATAAGAAGACTTAGAATATATTTTTTTTCCATTTTTGTTTAGGCTTATGAACATAAGCAATTGAGCCAAAAACTCTTAATTGATTAAGGTTAGTCTTCCTACCAGACTAAGCCTCTTCAGGAGATATATTTTAAATATTTTTTAGTAGTTCTATTAATAATATAAGTAGGTACAAAACATAGCTTCAACCCAAAATTTATAAGACATATTTTTTGCATGTAACATACATCTAGCCATTTCAACAATAGTTTTATGCTTTCTTTCCTCTACACCATTTTGTTGAGGTGTATAAAGAATGGTTAGCTCATGTTTAATACTTGTTGTACCCCAAAATTAAAATTTTTGTTACACTTAGATATTTTGAAGAAATGAGTAAAATAGTCTTGTCAAATCAGTCAAAAAGGTCAAGATTTGGGTGTGCATGTCTTGCATGAGGGGTTAAAACGCAAAATTTTCAATTTCTGACGATCTGGGTCTGCTAAGAGTAGCTTAATCTACAAAACCCAGATCTCAGTTTTTCATCCCTAAATTTTAGGAAAACTACTATTTTTAGAAGTTTTCTAAAATTAGTAACGTTTTCTGGGTTTTTCTGGGTTTCTTTCGAAACGGATACTGGCAAAATTTTCTAAAAATAGAAAGTTGGTCCGACTGGGTCCGAACTGATTTTGATTGGCTCAAAATGCTTCTGTATCAGGCTAGTGCAGTCAAAATCTAAAAATAATCAGTTTTTCCCTACTGGGTCTATTCTACTTTTCAGAAGCATATCTAGAGCTCTGAGGTCATCAATGGAGGTCGTTTGACTGCTAGGCGTCAGTTTCAGCACTTAAACTTCCAGCAGAAGGTGAAATGATGAACATGCATGAAGAACGAGAAAGAAAATTGAAAAGTCATGAAAATTTTCTAACACTGCTGAGTTTGGGCGCCCTTGTTGAAGAAAGGCGCCCACCTTTTTAGGGTATCAAATGTCAGAATTAGGGTTTTTTCCTCCAGTCAATCTTGTTCAATTCTCTGCCAGCTCCGTGATGGATTCAGCGGTGTAGTTATCAGATTACTCAGTCATCCAGAATTCAACACCGAACGAGGGTATCAAAGACGAAGGTTCAGAATGAAGGTTTCAAACTTGAGGTTGAAAATTATAAAAAATGGTTAAGTCTGGAAAGAATGGGCGCCCCAGGTGAAGAAGGGCACCCAAGTTTTCAAGGGCCCAAATGAATGAATTCGCAGACAATGTTCTAATATGATCTCTTCACGATTGATCCAACTTTCCAGCGAGACACTCAGCACGTCAAACGAAGTTCTCAGTCACCAGATACGACGAGTTGAACATAGAGTCCGACGAAGGCTGAGAATAAAGTTTCAGAAGCAAACACGAGAAAATAAAAAATAAACTAAGCCTGGGTAAAGTGGGCGCCCCCAGTCAAGAAGAGTGCCCAAACTTTTGGAGGCCTTAAACTCACTTTTGGGCAAAGATCGTTCCAGAAGATCCCTCTTCATATTTCCTCAGCTTCACAATGAGCATAGTCTTTAGTCAATCCGACACCCGGAGCTCCAGATTCAATAAGATCGTCTGTAAGAGAGGAGTTTATGAAGAAATTTGAAAGCTATGAAAATGGTTATCTCTGGGTGAAATGGGCGCCCCTGGAAGGAAAAGGCTCCCATGAATTCGGAGGTCAAGATGAAGTCTTTCGCCAGAGATGCCTCCAGAACATCTTTCTTAGAATCAGTCAGGCTCCACCGTGAAACCTTCAGCTCGCTTGTCGGATCAATTTGTCAATGAGAAATCGGAGGCGAAGTAGCATGTCAAAATGAAGGAAAGTTGAAAATGTTAAAATTTTGGCTAACACTGGATAAAGTAGGCGCCCCTGGTAAAGAAGGGCACCCAAATTCTCATGCCTTAGTGAAATTTTTGAGGTTTTCAAAATTTTCAAAATTGCAAGTGGAGAATGGCGTCCAAGTTCAAGGAGACTGAGTTTTAGGGTTTTGGAAATAAAAGAAAAGAAAGAAAAACCTAATCCAAAGCCCTAAAGTCTATTTAACATCATTCTTTCATGTATTTTTCATTATTTTTGCAGGTAGCATCTAGAGGAGAAAGTTGGAGCAGCAAGTTTGAAGAATTTTTGTGATTCAAGAATCCATCCTTGCTGGTTTTACATCAAATTTTTCAGATCAGCAAGCATAAACCCTTGCTTTTTCAAGCTTTTTGTTCCAAAAGATCAAATTTTTCAAGCAGAAGGCCAAGGCTTTCCTTTCATCTGGGTCTTTTTGCCTCAATCTTCTGAAGAATTTTTCAAGAACTTCATCAAGTTGCAGCAAGTGCTTTTATTTTGCATGTCAGTGAAAACCTCAGTACATTCAAATTTCAACCATCTGGGTCCTTTCCAATCAATCTTCTGAAGAAAACCCATATCGCAGCTTTTTTTCAAGAAAGTTCAAAATCTAGGGTTGGCTGCTTTTTCAATCAAACGTCAGGGTTTTGCAAATCCAATCAACTGGGTCCATTTCTATTCATATTCTGAACAAAACCCAGATGCCAGCTTTTTTTGGGAAAATTTGAAGAAATTAGGTTTTGCTGCTTTTTCAAGCAAAATTCAAAATTTTCAAAAACGGACGATCTGGGTTGTCTTGCATCGATATTCTGAACAAAACCCATATCTCAAAAATTTCTTTAAAAAATTGTCCGTTGGAGCACAAAAATCAGCATTCTAAAAATAGAAATTGCTCGGGACTTGTCTGAACCAAGGCGAGTTTACAGTCATTCTTCGAGTTTTCTGAAATGGAGTACACTCCTAATGTTTTCAAGTCCGAATCAGCTCTCTTTCACAATTATATCAAAACAGCTGAGACAGACTTGCATCATGTCAAGCCGGTGTTCGATCTACATGCCTTGGAGAGAGCAGGCAACACTTCAATCAAGAACCTGGGACATTCTGGACTCCTCGTAGCAGCGTCTATTCCTATATTAGTTCAGAGCCTTGAGTTCGTAATCGCTTGCATTAAGCATTACAACCTGGCTACAAGGGAGATCCAATCAGCAGACGGTAGATTGATTTGCAGTCTAAAGCCTGATATGATCAAAAGATGTTTTTCCATTCCCCCGTGGCCTGAAAGCGTAACTCTCTCAAAGGGTGAATGCGAAAGGATGTGGAATATGCATAAAGATAAATATAGCAAGAAGATTGCACAGAGATGGATGAAAGAAAAACATAAAACATTTCCCAAGAATGTCGGGCGAGGGGAGTTCAAGGACGAGGTTGCCATCATCATCACTTTGCTCAACAGGGTCACTGGCTCAGAAGACGCCACCAAGTTCCAACCTTGGATGTTTTATGCCATACCTCACATCATGAAGAAAACTGAATTCTACGATTGGCCTACTTTGATTAGTGACTGCCTACATCAGCAAATAACATAATACTTCCAGTTTCATGTATTCCACATGGTGTCATACCTAGTCTACCTGGTGGCCTATCAAGGTCAATTCAGAGGGTTGAACACCGAGGGATCATTGAGCGTACAACACATATATAACTACTATCCCCAGTTGGAGTTCACAAAGTCGTTGCACCACTACAAAAGGAAGAACGAGGCCTTCCTGATGTACACAGTGCGGGACTTAGACAACGAATTGCACGTCCGCATCTCTTCAGTTGCCAGGGCAGCAATGGCGGAATGGGCGGATTGGTTTATACAATTTCCTACCTTTACCTATCTCAGGGTCTATGGTTATTCAGGTGCCCCGCTCATGTTGCCAAGGTATCCGTCAGATGAGGTCATCTTCATGGAGTTCTTGAGGCAGGCTCACGGTGTCCACACAGTCTTGAGGAGTAGAAAGAAACCATCTCTTCAGTTTCCATTAGGGTTGGGTATTTATACATGTAGGACTGCTACAGATGCCAGGACAATAGGAGAAGAGTTAGATAAATTCAGCCTCAAGTCCTACAGTGAGAGGCGATCATTTGATCCTCATGGTGTCTACACTGGCCGATTGGAAAAGAATTATAATCACATAGCCGCACTTGAAGATTTTTGGGCTAACTGTGCAGATGAGTTTGAAGTGCGGAGACGTAGTTACAACAGGCTCACTCTCCATCAGATGAAAGACTACTTAAATGAAGATATAGAAGGGCTATCAGACGATGATGAAGATGTGCTTCTCCTGATGTACACTCAGAAATGAATCGAGGATCAGCCTCTTCCACAAGTTAACTGGGCAAACAAGGAATCTCTTTCAGTTGAAGACAGAACAAGACAAGTCCTTGAGCATAGTAAGGTTTTCCTAATCCTTAAAAGGAAGAACTCCATTCCAGTAGTAGAGCCACCAAGGATAATTCCCTCTTCTTCTAGAACACAGTCGAAGGGAAAGGGTAAAAGTCAGTCTCAAGATGGCGTCAAAGGTAGTAGATCAAATAAAAATGTAAAAAGAAGGTTGGATTTCTCAGGCATAGTCATACAGGAGCAGCCTACAATTGATTCAGAAGTTCCTCCTGACGAGCCCGTACCTCAGAATGAAGCAGAGGAGCCACCTTCGACACATGTTTTTGTACCTTTAATAGGTTCTACACCGATTCACATTGATCTTGATATCGAAGATGATGAAGAGATTTTAGCAGCACCTCCTGAGGAAGTTAGTAAAGATACTACTGTGTCTTGGCTTGAGAACTCCTTAGGAAGGGTTAGGAGAAGGCCTTCATATCAAGTGAGTGTTGATGATCTCGATAACATCTATCAGGAACCTCCTAAGAAGAAGGCAAAGAAGCAAGTTCACTTTGATAGGAATCCTGATAAAGAGATAGTCATGGAGACTGCAGTGCCCCCAGAAGATAAGAACAGGGATGAGGTAAATATGGAAGATTTCGTCATGATCAAGGCTAATCTTGGTAGAAATACCAGACATGCGGATTTGAGTCTCTTCAAAGTTGTGTCTGAAAACCTTCAAGAAATAGTGCTTAAAGATGGAGAAGACAAGGCAGCCCTCAAGGCTGAAAATCAGCAACTCAGGCTTTTCATTTCTAACCTTGTCCATGGTTCTTCACAAGCAACCCAGTTGCTGCCCCAGGTCTTGGAGACACCAGCTGATCACCATCAGCTAAGACAACTGGTCATTTGTGGGAAAGAGACTTAGGAGTGGATCGAGAGCTTCATTGTCAGAGGAAAGGAGATTTTGACACAGATGTTCCAGTTAAGAGAAAACACTCATGAGCTACGTCAAGGCATCCAAGGGTTTGAACAGACACTGGCTGAAGTAAAACCGAGACATGAGATTATCATTGCTGATTTAGACACGGCTTACAGTTCAGCAGTTTCAAGAGAACACAAGAGACAAATCCTTGCCTGGAGAGAGCGTCATGTTTTCAAAGTTAAAACCTATGAGAGGATATCTGAAGAATTCATCACCTACAGACAAAGGGTGGTTGAAGCTCTTCTTTTCATCAGCAAATTCGTCATAGAAATCCCTTCTCAGTACAGTCTTGAAGACGGTTCCTACGTCAGGCTTGAGGAAGTGCAAGTTCAGTTTCAGAGTGTTGTTCACAGTTGCAGTCCAGTTGGCAGAAGGATAGGCCATATTTCGATGATGTCAGCGAAGTTCGAGAAAGCGGCCAATGAGGTCGAAGATTTCCTGAGATCTATTGCAGATGCTGAAGATATTCTTAAAAAGCGGTGCTTTCTGTTGATGGCATAGATGCACCGAACCGGGACACAATCTCTAACTTCCTAGCGGATGTGATCGAGCTTTAAAGCAGCTTTCTTCTAGAAGCTTTCTTTCCCGCTTTCTTTCTATTCTTGGAATAATCATTATCCATTCTTTGAGAAGAGAAAGAAGATAAGATGTAATAGTTGGCGTTTCCCGCTTTTTCTGCTTTCTTAGGGTTTTAGTTGTTATCTTCTTTCTAGATTTAGTAATAAAGCTTGCTTGCTGAGCAAGCCCTAGATTGTGAAAGCAAGGAGATTTTAGGGTTCCCTACTCCTCTGCTTCTCTATAAATAAGAGCCTTTGCTCATTTAGTTTCTTTAACCGTGCTAGTGAGAACAAAACGCTGAGCCTATTGTGCCTTCTATTTGTTGCTCAAGTATTGTTCATTTGTGTTGTGATAAGCAAATTGTTGAGCCTCTTTAGCCAACAAGGAGTTAGTGTGATTGTTGTTTTCTATTGTGTTAAGAATAAGTTTGCAAGCCTCTTTAGCTGCAATTTCTTGTTCAAGGCATGTTAGAAGTGAGCTTTGTTCCAAAGATTTGAGTAATAAAATCATGAGCCTCTTTTGCCTTGGTCCAAAATCTTAGATTTCCGTTATCTATGTTCTACTTTTATGATCTTTATTTCAGCTTGCAGTGAAGTGTGTAGGTGTTCGTTGAAAGAGAGATTATTGAAGTATTTTTGTCAGAAAATCTACCTTGTTAATTTCTAACTTCTCTTGCTCTGCTATTACTTGAGAGGTTGGGAACGTCTTTAGTTTAAGTTAGTCGTAGTTGAACTTCTCATATCAGAAAATCTCAGCTGCGGCGTTTGTGTTTAAAAAACCTTGTGCTCTAAGCTGATCAAAAAGATAGGCAACTTAGTTTTAGTTTACTTTCTTTCAAACACCATCAGCAAGAGGGAGCTTCCCCTCCTAATTTGAAGAGCAATTTATCTGTGCATAGCTGTCCATTTTCAAATCCGCATTCCAGAGGTGCGAATTTAAATGCCAACAATACCAAATGATTTCAAATAACTATTGAAATCATTATTCACATATTTTATACCATTATCAGTTCTAAGAATTTTGATTTTAAAATCAAATTATCTTTCAACAAATTTATGAAATTCAAAAAATATATCAAGAACCTAATCTTTACTTTGAAGAAAATAGATCCAATTTATAGAATAATCGCCAGCAAAATCAAGTGCATAACTTGATCCTTGGATGGAGCTATTCTCCATGGGTCCCAAAAGGTCACTATAGACTAGGTGCAACTTATGATTTTCCCTCCATGTTTGACCTTGTGGAGAGGGCTCCTTATGCATCTTACCACCCATGCATCCTGTGCATACAATTTTAGATGGAACAATACTAAGAAATCTTCCTATCATATTAAATTTTTGCATCAAGGTAATCTTGTTAGCATTGATATGACCAAGTCTTTCATGTCAAACATTGAAATCAATGGTAGACATGAAAGAGCATCTAGATTGAGCAAACTCATAAAATTTAGACAAATTATCTTTGTCTAATTTAGCATTAGCAATGACATTATTTTATTTTGGATCAATCACATAGCACATATCTTTGTAAAATTCTATTTTTTAATCTTGACAAAGCTTAGCAACTAAAAGCAAATTAGTCTTTAATTCAAGAACATACAAAACATCATGCAATTTACCATTAGGAACATTCACATCTCTAATTGCTTCTACTTTAAAACTATGATTATTAGCAAGTTGAAGAGGAACATTAGACATGTTAGGTTGCATAGACTCAAAGACTTATTTATGTGAAGTGACATGTTGAGATGCGCCTAAATCAATAACTCATTCAAGAGGTTGTGAAATATTATAACTACAAGTAAAAGAACATCTAGATTGATTTACATTGTTGTGAAACTTATGATTATTAGTTTTAGTTTGTTGTTGATTATTTTGCCTCATAGGCTTTTTCTCATTTTGTTTCTTAAAACAAGTATTTCGCTAATGGTCATCCTTATTACAATAAGTACAAAGAGGTCTCTTAGAAGAGTTAGACTTTTTAGGATCATTATCATTATTATAATGAAGTTTATTATTATAATGTTGTTTAGAATGAGGCTTAAATTTTTGCTTATGATTTGTAGGAAAAAAAGCATGTTCATTAGATTTAAGGTTGCCAAACCAAATCAACTTAGCTTCTTTTTGTCTTAATAAATTGCAAAAAATATAGTAAGTTTGTATTAAAAACTATTAGAAGATTAAAATGTAACTAATATAAAGTTAAACGATTTTATATTTGTCTTAAATTTACAACAGGCAAGAAATAATATTTTTAATTAGTTTTAAAACAAAAAAAGGCTAGCAAGATTTAGGGTTAAAGGTTACAGGTCAGAAGTAATGCGAGGGAGGTTGTGCTAAGGCAACATAGGGAGAAAGGGTGGAAAAAGGAGTGACGCAGTGCCACACAGACGAGCACTACAGGAGTGGAGCCCGGAAGGAGGGAAGTTGCAGCAGTGACAAGCCTGCAAGTTATAGCAACAAAGGTTGCACGAGGGAGGAGCTAAGGTAGGGGTGGTGGAAAGAGGTCGTTGGGGTGGCAACGGTGATATTGTTGCAATGGGGGCTTCTTGCAATAGCTCTCAAAGCTCTAGAACAAAAAAAAGTTAGGTTCTTATTTATTATAAAAAATGACTATGAATGCAAAGACCTGAGACCCTGAAAAAATAAGGTATTTTTTTTTATTTGTGTTGAAGACTTGGATTATTGAAAACATGAACATGATAATGTATAGATGTTGTTGATGTATGGTGTGGGGAGATTATTGAAGATTGATGAGCATGACAGTGTATGGCGTTGTCATTGATGGCAACCCATTATAGAGATACAGTAGTGTTGGTCCGAAGAAGACCAAATGTTTTGTAGATTTTCTTGTCTTGGTGTATAGTTTTCTATGTTCAGTGAACCACTTTTGTGGTCTGCATTGCTCCACTATGAAGAATTTGGTCATGCAAATTTGAGGTAATGTTGGTGCATGTTGAAGGCTTCTAACTCCAAAGATTCAATCTTATATGTCTTTCGCAGTCGAAGATAATGTCAACAGAGTATCAACTCTAGAAATAGTTGAGTTGCAGTTACAGAGTATATATTGGAATGCTCTACATTCCACTACGGATGAATATTTTCTATGTGGTTCTAATGAAGTGTTTAAGGATGTCAATAGTGTGTATGCTTCAAGTGGCAAGTGATTTGGTGGTTCACGTGTCGAGTTGTGAGTAAATAGTTGGTTCATTCTATTGTTGCTTCACCAGTAGTGTTGACCTGAAGGTTTTGGGGTCGTGCAGAGTTAAGTTGTGTATGAAGAAGAATCATGGGAGTGATTATAGGTCATGTTGACCTATTTTTATGGTGTACACCCCTTGGTTCTTTCTACAAGGTGTGTGTTGGTGTTTTGGGTTGACAAGTTATGAGGATGCATGGTACATCTAATTAGGCTGACCTAATTGATGTTTTTGTTGGTTGTGGCATATATACAAGGTTAATTCCTTGTGTGGAAGTGTGGAATGAGGCAATAGTGTGTGTGAGAGATCTAGTGCAAAAAGAAGCACGAATTGTAGTTGTGGCAAAGTATGAAGTGTGTTAAGTCAATTTTTTGAGCTTCAATGAAACTGTATCTTTAGCATATGTTAGATGTATTATTAGCAGTTCATCATTGGCAGTGAGCCACCCTTTCTTCTCTCTTTCCATTCTAGGCAGTGAACCCTTTGATAGTGAGCCACCAACAGTGAGTTATTCTCTTTTTGGACAATGATTCCACCATTTTGTATCAAACATTGTAACCAGTTATAATATATTGTGAGCTAATCCTCACTGTGGTTTTTACCTTTCAAGGGTTTTCCTCATAAATCTGGTGTTCTTGTGTTCTTTGATGTGATGCATACTTTGTATGTTCCTTTCATTTACTACAAGTTAAATGTGATGCTTTGAATGGATGTTTGAATTGACAAAGTTAATGAGTTTCAATAAATACTAATTCATTCCCCCTTTCAGTATTCTGGGTGTTCAACAATTGGTATCAAAGCTTGGTTCCTTCAATTGGCTTGATTGTTGAGGTAGATCTTGGGGGTTGAGCACATGGCTAAAAGGAAGTATTATATCCCTCTGGAAGAGGTTATCTCTGAAGGGTTTACTAAAGAATATTGTGAGGTTGATATGGAAGGAGAACTCAAATTAGCTCTTGATGATCTAGATAAAGCAGAATCTGAAAAAAGTGATCTGAAAGAGAATCTTAAGGATGTAGATGAGTGTATCAAGAAGTTGAGAGAGAAACTTAAGAAATCGACAGAAAGATTCAAGGAAACAAATGAGGAGCTCAAGTAATCAAATGAAATAATCACTAATCTGAAATTCCAACTTGAGGAAGGAAAAAGAGTCGAAGACTACCATAACACCAAATTGAAAGATAAATCTGCAAAATGTTCAAAGTTTGAAGAGATTGTGACTTTGAGATTAGATCTGAAGAAAAAAAATATTCAAGAAGACAAATTCATGAAGAGCTCCACGCTGCTTGATGAAATGATTGCAAGTCAGAAGGCTTCTAAGGGAAAAGAAGGTTTAGGGTTTGAGAAAGGAGAAATTTCAAAGGTAAATCACACAACAAACAATGTTGAAAAGAAGAATGACAAGAGTAGTAGTGTTAAACAGGTCTTAAACCAAAAGAAATAATTCAAAAGGCCTCCTATCAGACAACCTGTTGCACAAGGGTATTCATGTTTTAATGGTTGTTATTATTCCTACAATAAGTTTGGACATAGAGTTGTAGAATGTAAATGTAGAATGAATCAAAATGTCCAATCATTTCCCAGTTAGTTCTATACATGCAATAGATTTGGTCATAAAGCTAGTGAATGCAAAAGTCAGATGATGAGTAGTTACAATAATGGTATGATGTTCCAATCTTTCAATGGTTATTGTCATACATGCAATGGATTTGGGCACAAAGCTTTTGAATGCAAATCTAAAATGGCAAGAAGTAAGCTTGTTCAAAAAGGTGTCACATGTCCCAAGTGCAACAAACTAAGACACATAGCCAAGTTTTGCATAAGAAAGAATGTACAATCCTTTGTTTCACAAAAGAAGGTTGATTCAATAAAGGAGGTGGATCCAATTGAGATGAAGAAGGAAATGAATAAGATATGGAAGAAAAAAGAGTGAAGTCAAGAATGAGTATGTGCCAACTCCTAGTGTAGATGTTTCCTCTGGATACTAGATGAAGAGCTTTGGCTCAAGGGGAGTTTTAGTAGAAAATCTTCCAGCCCCCACCAAAGATTTGGTGTTGATGACTTCAATAGACTGGTACATGTGTAGATCGACATGGCATTTTCGCTATGAAATTTCATGTTGCGAAGATTTGAAGAGTGGTCAAAGGTGTCTGTGATGACACAGTGAAGGTTTGCCAACTTTTTGACCTAACTCTATCAACTACAATCAAAAAGTTTTTATATGTGATTTTTCATATGATTAAGTCATTTTTAATCAAGAAATTGAAGTGAAGAGCAAAGTAGAGGCAATTTGAAGTGATTATGAGTTGTGTGAAACCCTACTGGAAAAGAATTCAAAAGTATTTATTGTTTCTTGCTTAACCCTAGTTTCAAAAGTGGTTCAAAATGCTTACTCCACAAGTAATTGATGTCTTGGAGCGACCAAGACCTAAGTTTAAGAAACACTTATAAGTCCATGGAGATGGACCCTAAAGGTGCTTTTCCAGTCCGGGTTTCATATGGTGTGATGCACACAGAGGATGTGTAGATTTACATTCACACAAAAATAGAAGAATATGATCACACAAAGATTACGGAATATTGGGTAAATGAATTGACACGAGATTATTTTGAATTGAAACCTAAATATAAGAATTTGACAGAGAAGAAGCTCGATGTATGGAATAAGTTTCCAATTTTCTATTATGAGGATGAGTGGGTTAAATACGTGTTGAGCCAAATTCATGATAAATTCATGTGGTTAGATATGCCACATATGATTACCAAGCACGCAATCAAGGTGGTTACCAACTTATGCTCAAAAGGACTCATTTCGACAATGAAGGTCATGAAGAATGAAATTGTAATGAATCTCATCGATGTGAAATTTGACAAGCATGCCCTAATGGTGAAGGATATTGATGATCCGACAGTGAAGTATGCATCGGTCATGATCAAATATAAGATATTTTATACAAACAAAGAGAACTTTGTGTTGGCTACCGCTATACACATTTCTCACCAGATGGTGAAAGAAGGTATGGATATTGATTTGTGTGATCTCCTGAGACAACAGTTGATGGAGAATCTTTAGAAGACCAAAGAATCTCGATACCCCTTCCAATATGGTACCCTAATTGTATGTTTATTGTTTTAATTTATTAGAGAAGTTCCCGGTACAAAGAATATTGTGTGGTTGGACAATATTCTAGTTGCTATTCAGATTAGAGACCACTTGAGAAGGTTAGGGAAACCAGAAACCCAAAAACCCATGTTGTGGGGTTTCTTCAAGACTTTTCAAGGAAAAAAGCAAGAAAGAGAAAGGATACCAGCAAAAATTGTTGAGAAACATAAGAATGACATAACTTTCATTGTCAACAAAGATAATTGCATTATGGAAGCAATTGAACCTAGGACATTGAGAAGAATGTGGAGAAGATGAAAGCAAATTTGGAGGAGATGGTGAAAACTCCTAAGGGTTCTACAGAGAAATCAAACGCTACTATTGTTGCTCCACAAGGTACTCCTAGCACAAGAAGGTCTGCTAGGACCTCTGCCCCCTCTCCCTTTGTTCTAAAGTTCTTTAGAACTATGCCTGTAGAGAGTACAAAGAAGAAAGCTACATCTAGTGCCCCTATGACAAAACAAACTCCCAAGAGGAGGAGAAAAGAAAAAGGCAACAAGGGAGAAATACATCAGCTATGAGGATCAAGAGGATATATAAGAGGAAGGATCCCAAATGGTCCAGAAGAAGATGTCTCAAGCCTCTACAAAAGAAACTAGTGCCAAAAGAGATAAAGTTGATATTGTTGATACTGAGAGTGAAGAAGAGGTGCAAAAAGAAAAGAAAGCTTTAATTGTTAAGAAAAGAGAAAAGAAGACATATGAAGAAAAATTAGGTAAAGGCAAGGGGAAGAAGAAAGAGAATACCCCTCTGGTAAGGGAACATAGCCCCTTGAAATTTGATACTATTTTATTTAATAGTATTTCAAAATTTGGTCTCTTGGAAGAGACAACTAAAATATATCTAGATTCAAATGATGAGAACAAGGAAACCATTGAAGAGGCCATCATTAACTACATGGTAACATTTGACACTGGCTTTAGATAAAATTGAGGATCAATTGCCTAATGACTTGAAAAATGTTTTAATTGCAAGGAGACATGGGTATAGATAAGACCCCTCCAGTTGTGGAGAATGTCGTTGTTGAAGAAAAGAATGATGATATACAAAGTATCCCAGAGAAGGATAAAGCACAAGTAAAACAAAATTTGCCCCCTCCAAATATGGAGAAGGATAATGAGCAGAAAGAAGAAGTCTCAGAGAAGTCTAAGGCACAAGAAGAAAATTTTCCTCCTCTGAATGAAGAGAAATCTACACAAAAAGAGGAGAATGCATAAGACTACTCTGATAATGAAGAAAAGGAGAAGGGTGACCCCATAATAGTGGGTTACACTTTTTGGCCAAACTTGACATTGAAATGAACATTTTGAACTAAATTTTCACTTTTGGACACCTATAGCTGCTAAACCATGAGGAATTTGAAGATGATGCAAACTAGTGATTTGTGACATTTTGTCTGTAGATTCTTTTTTTTTTTTCAAATTTGGAATCAAATTGCATTTTTTTTCCATCTCCTTCAATAACTAGTTTTTAACAGTAAACACCATTTTTAAAGAGTGATGTTTACTGTGTAATACAACTTTTTTCTATGAAAGATAAAATTCTTTTTTTTTCAAATTTAGATTTGTAACTACGATATCTAGCTCCTTCATTTGGTTTCATAGTGTTTTATTGATTTTTTTTCTTAATTAAGTTTTGAATTCAAACCAATTACAATTTAGACATAGGTTTATTGTGTAACAACTTTTTTTGTATGTATTGAAATTCAATTTTTTTGTTGGACCAAGAACATCAATACCAAAAGCATATATATTTTTCAAAAAAACTTATGGTAATCTACTATTTTTGTACATATGCAGAATAGAGAGTTTGATTCTCGGTGAAATACCTATGTTTAATTAAACTAAAAAAAATACATAATAGAACCAAAATATATTAAAACTATACTTGACGGAGAGCTCGTTTTGAGGACTATAATCTTCTAGCTAGGTTTGTCAAGTTTATTCCATTTTTAATCGTCAATATGAGCCTCGAAACCCAAAATTCTGCATAAAATTGTAGATGGAGGGGGGTAAGGGCAAAAAAGGGGGATTCAAGCAAACACCCCTTCGCTTGAATCCCTTGAAACCCCTTTGAGCAAAGGGGGGTTTGAGCGAACAGGTGTTTGTTTGAACCCCCTAAAAACAACATTAAAGAAAGTGAAACCATTATTTTATTAAAAAAAATGGCTAACTAGGGGTTCGAGGGAACCCAGAAGTGTGAGCAGAAGGAAGAAGAAAATGCAAAAGTTGTCAATGAATCCTCTGGAGCTTATGGAGATTCTTTAAAGGATTTATTAGATATGCAGTTGCAATTTGAACTAGTGGCATTTGCACAACTCCTGCAGATACCCATGCAACAAGGACAAGTCAATATATGAGCAAGATCTCTCCCTTGCACAAGCTACAACTTGGTGATGCATTACATGCCTCTACAAAGAAGGAAATACTGCAAGCCCACCAAAAGAGTGCATAAATTATTGAAGAAGTTGTTAAGATGTTGCAAGAAGGTATTCCCAATGCATTTATTGATGATTCCTTGTCTAGAGTACAAAAGTTGAAGCTATTGTTAGATTCTTTCAAAGATTATTCTGTCGGTTTGGAAGAGAAGTTGGAAAAACAAATGGCAAAGAAGGTCAATGATAAGAGATTGACCGAATCCAACTATGGGGCAAGGGGCCTAGCTTGATTAGCTAAAGCATCTTGTTGCAGGCAAGAGGTCACAAGGTCTAGTCTCCCCCCAAACCTGTGGTACCAAAGGGTGTGTCACACCAACGCCACTGGTCACGTGACAAAAGTTTACCAAGCACACTGCAATTTATAGGCGGACAGTACCTGACCAATTCCTGCAGTCTAGAAAAAAAGAGATTGATTGAAGTATCTGATAAGTGAGTGATGCACATGGCAAGTTGCAAGGCAGCTTGAGAGACGTTAAAAAATGCTTGGATGAAGAAAAAAAATTGTTTTAATTTTACTTAAAATAGCCTAACTCCACAAGGAGCATAAAGGACCAAATGGACTCATTGCTTAGGCCTCTGGTGCATATGATCCGGCAAATGATGCATATGGTGCAACAAAGGCAGCAATAGAGAATTTGCATGGATAGTTCCTCCGACTGCAAGAACAAAAAGAAAAGATCATTATGCAGTCAGTTTAGAGATTTGGTAAGTGCAAATCTTAGCTAGTGTAGATAAGATGACACAAAAGAATCTAGTGTCCAGTACCCCAGATGAAAGAATATGTCCTTATTCAATTTGAGAGCCAATGTAGTATACTTTCCTTTGCCAAGAAGGATTGGGAGGCACACCCTGCAAAACTAAAGGTGTCTAACAAGGGTATTTTACCCTCTGATAGTTGAAGGTGTACATTTTTGTTTTATTTATGCAATTTTTTTATTTCAATGTGCATATGCAAAAGTAGTGGATAAGTGTTGCAATTCTCTATTGGTTATTTTTTATGGATAACATTGTTAGGAGAAGCCACTCTAATGTAAATTGTTGGAGAAGTGTTGATTATAGGAGTGAAGTAGTAAGGGGGGTTACTCTCGTGTGTATATACATACATTAGTTAAGGGAGAGTAAGTCTGATATAATAAGCTATTTTCCTTTGATGTCAAAGGGGGAGAAATTTGAGCAATTTTGAAGAGTGAGAGCGTGTTTCCATTAATGACAAAGGGGGAGATTGTTGAAGACTTGGGTTGTTGGCAACATGAGCATAATGATGTAAAGATGATGTTGATGTATGGTGTGGGGAGATTGTTGAAGATTAATGAGCATGACAGTGTATGGTGTTGTCATTGATGGCAACCCATTATAGAGATACAATAGTATTGGTCTAGAGAAAACCAAATATTTTGCAGATTTTCCTAAGTCTCAATGTACAGTTTTCCAAGTTCAGTGAACCAATTTGTGGTCCACATTGCTCCACTATGAAGAATCTGGTCATGTCATTTTGAGGTAATGTTGGGGCATGTTGAAGGTGTCTAACTCCAAAGATTCAAGCTTGTATGTCTTTTGCAATCGAAGATAATGTTGATAGAGTATCAACTCTAGAAATGGCAAAGTCGTAATTGCAGAGTGTGTATTAGAATGCACTGCATTCCACCATGGATGAATATTTTTCCATGTGATTCTAAGGAATTATTTAAGGATGTCAATAGTGTGTATGCTCCATGTGACAAGTGATTTGGTGGTACATGTGTCGAGTTGTGAGTGAACAATTGGTTCATTTTGTTGTTGCTTCACCAATAGTGTTGACAAAGGTTTTGGGGTCATGTGGAATTAAATTGTGTATGAAGCGGAATCATGGGAGCAATTATAGGTCATTTTGACCTATTTTGATGGTGTAGATGCCTTGGTTCTTTCCTCGAGGCATATATGTTGGTGTTTTGGGTCGACAAGTTATGAGGATGCACAGTACATCTAATTAGGCTAACCTAATTTATGCTTTTGTTGGTTGCAATATATATACAAGGTTAATTCATTGTGTGGAAGTGTGGAATGAGGCAATGTTGTGTGTGTGATTTGGTGCAAAAAGAATTGTGAATTGTAGTTGTGGTGAAGTATGAAGTGTGAAGTTAATATTTTGAGCTTCAATGGAACTATATCTTCAACATATGTCAAATGCATTGTTAATTGTTCATCATTGGCAGCGAGCCACCCTTTTTCTATCTCTTTCTATTATGGGCAATGAGCCGTTTGGCAATGAGCCACCAACAGTGAGTCATTTTCTTTTTGGATAGTGAGTCCACCGCTTTGTCAGTATAAACAATTATAATATATTGTGAGTTAATTCTCACCGTGGTTTTTCCCTTTCAAGGGTTTTCCACATAAATCTGGTGTTCTTGTGTTCTTTGATGTGATGCATGCTTTATATGTTTCATTCATTTACTGCAATTTAAATATGATGCTTTGAATAGATATTTGAATTGACAAAGTTAATGAGTTTCAGTGAATACCGATTACCAACCCCCCCCGTCCCCCCCTTCCTCCCGCCTCAATATTTTGGGTGTTCAACAATTTGTTCTATAAAAAAATATGAAGGGATTGAAGCCTTAAAACTAATGAAAAGGATTTTTTTTGTATTTATTTATTTATTTTTAAATAGGAGGTGTAAAGCCTATATGTATTAATATATATAAAAAATGAGATAACAAAACATGTCTGATTGCCACCTAATACTTGGCAATGCACTTTCAGAAATTTGTTTATACAGTCTTCTTTGACTATATACCATACCCTTCCTATCAACAGTATATGAAGATCATTACAAAACATTGCCACCCATCCCCTGATCATATACTTAACATACTATCTAAACCCATATCATACAACAGAAAATTAGAATTCCATATATGAAAACCCCATTATCCCTGAATTACAACAAAAAATATGAATATATTTAGGGTTTTATTTTTTATTTATTTAATATTATTATGTTTTAAAACAAATACTATATATTTGTTAAAAAAATAGCTTTTTTTTTAAACTTTGAACGAAATAATTTATTTATTTTTATTTGTTTTGTTTAAAGAAATAAAATCAAAACTAAAACAAGGCTAAAGCCCTTAAAATAAAATTATTATTAAAAAAATACTTTGACATGCAAATTTGAATGAAATATTTTTTTTACAAATTTAAACTAATATTGCAACAAAAAAATACAAATTTTAACACAAGTGAGAGATTATTACATAGATGGGGGGGGCGGGGGAAAAGGGGGGAATGAGATCTTATCAACTAAGATTACCACCTTACAAACTTATTTCTCAAAATAAAACAAGGTTAGAAAAGCAAATTAAACTTATTCAAAAAGAAGCAAGTTAGAATCTAGCTCTCTTCTTTCTCTTTAAAGTGCTTCCAAGGTGTGCTTCACAAAATTGGTAATTGTTCAACAATGTAGCTCCCAAAAAATTAGTAATACCAAAGCTTTGATACCATGAAAGGAAAAATAAATTGACCAATGAAAAGTACTAATTAATGAGCATTGTTTGAAAAAAAGAAATTACCAAAAAAGAAATAAGCCAATCCAAGCACCAACACTATATGAAGAGGAGACACAAGAATTTGATAAGACAAAAAACAAAGAAAAAAACCCAATATTATGAATAAGACAAATGATACAAAGAGAGAAAGAGAGCACTTAAGCCTTAAGCTTGCTTCATGAAGAATGAAAGGAGAAACACCTCAATAAATAGAGGTGAGAAGAGTTACAAAGGAACTCCCAACTCTATGGATGTCATCATTCATCCTATGTGTGTGCAAGGTGTCAAGATCCTCATAAGGAGGAGGCTACACCTAAGCCATTAATTTCTTAATGAAGGAATTAAATAAAATAAGTCATCCTCATGCATGTGTGAGGAGACAAAAAGGATAAAAGATTTGTAGGAATTCATTTGGAATATCCTACAAATAATTAAATAATTACAATTAATAAATAACCTTTACCAAGTAAAGATTAAACTTCCAACACTTTTGCATAGGAAGAGAGTGGTACTACTTCATCTTTTTCTTAATGATAGAAGTAGAGCTTCAATAAACAATCTTTTCTTGAGAGCATTGGTCAATTTTTATTCTTTTACAAGCAATTCTTTAAGTCTACAATTATCAACTTGTATGTTTTAGTGCTCACCTTGTTTTGTATTGTACATTTCTGCTACTATTTCATTATCATCATGAAGCGACTTAAACTCTTCTTCAAACGCCTTCTTTGATCTTTATGTAGTGTTTTGAGAGGCTTGGTCAATTTTTGTATACTAGTCAATTGCTACACCTCACAAGGTGACTAGAAAAGAAGATAGCTAAATTGCCTTATCATCTTGTCTATTTTCTATCCAAATGGTTTCACAAGTCATATAGTACCTCAAAGGATCCTTTTATCCATTGCCTATAAACTTGGGTAACTTTTTTCTTTTCTACACCAAGGCTTGCCATGGTTTTGTTTTGAAGCAAACCTAAAACCTAGAACTTGCTTGCTAGGGAGATTTGACACAGTTTGGATGTTCCAATGCTTCTCTTGCATTCTCAACCACATAGGAATCCTCTATTCTTCCCTCAACTTCAGTGTTTTGTGCACTTGTTTTGCCTTTAGATTTTCTTTTATACACCTTTGGATCAATTTCTTCTCCTTTGATTGGCAACCTTTCGATGCCCCAAAGGTTACTCTTGTACACTTCCATGAAGGAATCTAACTCTATCTCCCAACTTATCTCATATATAGAAGGCTATCATGATTTTTCCACTTTGTCAAAAAGATCAACCCATGTTTCGTTGGATATTGGTAAGTTCTTGGCTATCTCCTCTCACTCTCCCTATATGTGTTTTCTTGCAATGGAAATGTTTTTGTTTCTCTGACTACATCTCCAATTTTAACTCACACTCTCATTGCAACTTCTTTCTCGAGATGGGCTCTAAATTTGAACTTGTATTGTTCAAGTTTCTTCAGCTATTTCTCATAATCATCTTCTTTGTTCTCTTTGATCTATGATCCTTAAAGATTATCTATTCTTTTGGTCTTAACCACCTTGTGGTCTTCTCCCATCTTTATTGGAGTCTAAGGGCATGAATCTCTCAAATCTAACCCAATTTCTTTTAAGGCAGTGGCACCAATGTTTATTCTCCTATCCATTAAAATAGTGAACACTTGAAATAGTGAACACAATTAATAATGCACACCAAATAGAGGAGTGAAGTAATTATAGAAGTAGACCAGAGATGGTCAGCCAAGGATCAAAGTTGATCTAACTAGATCATACTGCTTTCCTTGATGATAAGAAATCTAACTAAAGGACCTGACAGTTGCCCAAAGGAACACAACTCCTTGTCGGAGACAACCATATTAATAAAACATAATAAAGACATTGTATGTGGACTACAACAAATGGTTTATGTAACTACTTTGGCCCTCCATTCAAGTGACACATTAGAAAAAGAAGAATCAGGGATAAGTATTAGATGGCACCAATGGTGGAAAACTTACCAAGAAAATGCAATAGCTTAGTGAAAGACAAGTCAAAATTTCTTGATTTTTAGGTGGCTAGGGCAGCTCGAAAACATGACAAGAGTGGCGATGACTAGACAAGTTTCTACCAAAAAAAATAGTTTAATAAATGACAATAAAGACGCCATTTTATGTTGGCACAACTAGTCTAGTATTGTGCCAAAGATGGCAATGTTGTCATAAAACCATGCCATTAAGTAGTGATGCTAGTTGAAATCTGTGCCATAAGGAGCAGCGGACTTTTAAAGTCATCAGCAGCCTGTGCATAAGGCGAAAGGAAAATAGGAAATGAAGCTTTTTAAGGGGAAAATAGTGGTAGATGAGAAAGGAAAGCATGACCAGTTAAGTGGCAAAACATTAAGGAAATCAGGACTAGCATTTCAGTGAAAACTTCCAAGGATAATCACACCTTTTAAGTGGTGTTACCACCCCACAATTGCAACTCAGCTTAGAAAACATATCATGAAATTGTGCCCAATTAGAGACAACTCAAAAATATAAAGGAAAGTTGTCATTTTTACTTAGCAATGCCACCATAAAAAAGCACAACTAAGGAGTAAATCGGCTGAGTTGAAATTCAACCCCCAGTTTTGAGTTTTAAAGTTAAAAACATTCAAAAGGAGGTGCTATTCTATCTAGGTTGGCCTATTTTTGCAAGAAATCAGGTTTAAAATAGATGAAAGCCTAACTCAGGCTATTTTAAGTGTTTGTTGTCTCTTTTAAAAGGATTGGATTAGGATTGTTTCGAAGTTCCTATGGGGATTATTTTATCATTTGAGCCTTAAAAGAAAACTTTGGAGGGCTATAAATAAGTGCCTTGAGCACGGAAAGTAAGCTAACCCAATTTAAATTTGAAAACTTACAATCCATTAACTAGCTTCAATCAAGATTCATTTATAATAATTTATTGTTAAACAATT
>VDFB02047144.1:19705867-19873324 GCA_007258455.2 Sequoia sempervirens | reverse complement strand
AAATGCAAACTTGGCAAAGGCGAGGATTGATGACTAGAGGTTGGCTGCCAAAAGGGTGAGGGAATTCATTATTTGTCACAAAACCATCCTCCAGGAGAGGAATTTCTTTGTAATATTGAGTTATACTATGGATAACATGTGGATGCAATTCTTCAAATTGACTCAAATGGGCTTGCCTTCCCCCTTTCTCCTTGATGATTCAGTGGCCATGGCAGAGCATATTGCAGTAAAAATCGAGGAAAAGTAGGAAGATTTATCTGCTTTCCAATCATTCAGCTAGCCCCCCACAACAACGAACATAAAAGGTGCCACTAATTAGATAGTGCGACTTCTCTTTCAGCTCGAGTCTAGGACCAAGATGTCCATGGAGGTTCCTTTCAAAGAAATTATCAATTTGCATGAGGCACAAGAGAATTTGTGCACCTTATCAAATCCATCTAAGGCTAACTATCCGCCTCTATAGACTACACTCTCAAAGCTCTGACTTCATTTCCCAATGGATAAGGCTCTGGTTTTTGAACTAGAAATTTTGGATTCCCATTCTATAGGCAAAATTCCATTGATAATCACCAAAATTTGTTAATTAAAATCCTTAGAGCTTCCTTCGGGTTGGTTTTGTTGTTTTTGTATGGTCTCGGCCAACACTTTACATATTTACATATTTTTGAGCTTCGTTATGATAGCGCCTTTGTCTACTAGCACCATGTGTCAACCACACGAGCCATTGAAGGTCTTCTTCCCGTACTTCATCCTTCGAGCTCTGCCCTTGCACCACACGTCAGTCGTGCAGAATTTTGATGATCCTCTCTCCTTTGTTTCTCTTTTGAGCTCCACTTGTGTGCCATGTTGCACCATTTTGTGGGCACTTTTTGGTGGACCCCATTGTCAATGCTTGAAATGCAGGATTTTCCATGTGTCTTCTCAGCGAGGATTTTGATCAAAAGGGAGGAATTTAAATGAGTGTGAAGTCCCACATTTATGCCATGTGTCCTAACTAACTTTGTGGGTGGGAAATATGTGTCATCTGGAGGGTTTCATTGCTTCCACACTAGGACCACATTCATCGTTTGCTAAGGAGTGCATCTTATTCAAAGGTGATTGCTTACTGTGTATCAAGATATTTTCTATTGTAACAACCTTAGGGAATCATTGCGATGGGTATCATTGCTTGTGCCAGGGAATATTTTTGGTTACTGGCTCTCTGGCAGTGGGTGATTTATATATACTACTTCGACTCTCTAAAAAGGGGTTCAAAAATAACATAAAGAAGTGAAAAAAGAATGTAGGCCTTTTTTTATTATTTTTTTTATTATATTAAGACTCATAGATTATGCCATATTCTCTAGCCTCTCTATTTCTTAGTTAATGAATAAGACATTATACTATGATGTTTCTTGTACTTAGTAGTTTGTTTGCAAGACTTATATAATTTCAATATAAATTTGTTGATTCAAATCATGTCTTGAACTATTCTCATTCAACTTAAATGTGTATGAAAGTTGTGTTATGTTATTTGATAAACTTCTTAGGTTTTTCATCTATACTTTCTATTATTTTCAGACATACAGATTGCTGAGCAGGCTCTTAAATCTCATTTGAAAGGAATATTTCTCATTTCCATACTTAACTCTTGGTGCATTGCCTTAGATTAGATATTATTTTAATATATCTACTTCCTTTTCCCATTCCAATCCCCTAAATATAGAAGGATCCAACTTCTTTAAAACCCTAAAGGTTACTTAGTTTAGCACAATTGGTCCCCCATTAACTAAGTTTCCCATAAGGCTGTTTTCCTAGAAATTTTAGGTATCAACACTTCCATACATGATCTAGAATGGTGATCTACCAGTGCTTCTATTGAATAAATTGTTACAAGAAAACTCTACTTGTGGAAAAACCAAATCCCAAACCTTGGGTATGTCACCTACCAAGCATCGCAACAAGTTACCCAAACTCCTATTCACCACCTCCATTTGTCCATCTATTTTTGGATGGTGTGTTGAGTTAAACTTCAAGTTAGTTTTCAAATTATTCAACAACATCCTCCATAAATACCCAATGAACTTGGTATCTCAGTCTGAAACTATTCTCTTTGGTAAACCATGTAGTCTTACCACCTCCTTGAAAAATAATTTTGCAACATGAACAACATCACTAGTCTTATTCAACACGGAATGAAGTGTACCATCTTCAAAAATCAATCCACCACCACAAATATGGAGTCATGACCACACTTCTTCCTTGGCAAACCAAGAACAAAATCCATGCTGATATCCTCCCATGGCTTCTTATGTACAACTAACGGTTGATATAGTCCAATATTCTGACTGGTTCCCTTCGTCATTTGACACACCCTACAATCCTGTACAAAATTCTTCACATCCTACTATAATTGTGGCCAATAGTAATGTTCACTTACCACACCAATTGTCCTATACCATCCAAAATGACCTGCCATTCCGCCACTATGCTTCTCTTTGATCAAGTTTTCTCTCACCGAACTCCTGGGAATGCACAATTGATTCCTTCAAAATAGCATACCACCTTGAATGGTATAATCTAACTACCTTTTCCTATCCAATGTGATAGGATCCTTTCAAGAATTCCAAGCTTCTCAAAAATCAAGGCCTTTTGGATATAGGTGATCCCACAATAGTGGTTTACAATTTTTGGCCAAATTGGACATTGAAATATTTTTAACTAAATCTTCACTTTCAGGCACCTATAGCAACTAAATCATGAGGAATTTGAAGATGATGCAAACTAGATTTTTGTGGTCCATTCTATCTGTACATTCTAAATATATTTTTTTCAAAATTTTTGGAATTAGTTTGCACTCTTTTTCCATCTCCCTCGAAAACTAGTTTTTTTCAGAAAACAACATTTTTAAAAAGTGACGCTCACCATATCACACATAACTTAAAATTCTAATTTTTTCGAATTTAGATTTATAACTCCGATATCTAGTGCTTCCACTTGGTTAGATATTTTTTTATTGATTTTTTTTTTTAATCAAGTTTCAAAGTCAAACCAATTACAATTCAAACATAGCGCGACCGTATAACACGTAACTTTTTTTGTATGTATCAAAATTCAATTTTTTTGTTGGATCAAGGACTTCAATATCTGGGGCACTTATATTTTTCAATTTTTTTTGATAATTTGCTATTTTTCCACATGTGCAGAACAAAGAGCTTGATTTTTGGTGAAAAACCTATGTTTAACAAAACTAAAAAAACAAGTATTTAATAAAACCAAAACATATTAAAATTATATTCGTTGGATAGCTCGTTCCAAGGACTACCTAATTCTAATTGGGTTTGTGAAGTATCTGCCATTTTTGTCTTCAACCCAAGCTTTGAAGTGCAAACATTTAGATTTTTTGTGTCTCAGGGGGAGAATGAGGGATAAGGGGGGTTCGTATGAACCTCTAGATGGGTTCGAGCGAACCACCCTTCTATAATACATTTTGTTTGGTTTTTGGGTGGGAAGGAATTAAATGGGTTCGCTCAAACCAGTAGGTTTGTATGAACCCCTAAAATCAAATTTTGTTCCATGGGATTATTTTTTGTGAGTTTTCCTTCCTCACTTGAATTGTAAACCACTTTTGTGGGTTTACCCATACAAGCTTATGAGTTCCTTGAACCCAACCACTTCCACCTACAATTTAGTTAACAAATTTTGCCTCTTGCTCAAGGCGTCTACAAGCCTATTCAATTGTCCACTTTGTTAGGAATCGTATGCAGAAAATATCAATTAAATGCAAATGAAGATTAAACAAAGGAATAAAAACACATAAATAATAACAGCAAGAGAATATTTAACATGGTTCACCCAAACTTGGGCTACATCCATGAATAGAAATTCCAATATTATTATCTATTAAATCAAACCGATTACAACCAGTAATCCTTGCAACTCAATACCACTGCAAATGCTACAATACAATGTCAACAGAACCCAAACCCTTAGCCTTTTATAAAGACTTATATGTCGGTTACAAAATTAGGGTTTTTATGTGTTGCCCCCAAACCCCTACAAGGGGTGCTACCCCTTCAACCCGTTAAATAATTGGGGGGAAACTACACCAACAAAAGTGGGGAAAATTTAACCTTCGGGTCTAATTAGGCTCCATATACCAACACAATCTTGTACTTTAACACAAATGTGTAACTCTACAAAAATTACACCCCCTTCAAATGCCTTTGGTTCAGTTTTCCCTGACTATTCAAATATTGTAAAGTCTGATGATCAGTAAACAAAAAAATTTCTTTGGAAACAAATAATGTCTCCACATTTTCAAAGCCTGAACTATGGCATAGAGTTCTTGATCATAAAAAAAATATTTCTTCTTGGCATCATTCAACTTCTCACTAAAATAAGCAACAGGCTTACCTTCTTGACTCAAAATGGCCCCAATGGCATTGCCACTAGCATCACAATCCACCTAAAACACTTTATTGAAATCTGGGAGTGCCAAAACAGGCTACTTCATGACCTTCTTTTTCAACAAATCAAAACTCTTTGTTACTCATGTACTCCATTTGAATTCTTTTCTATCCCCTCTTATTGTTTCAATTAGGGGTACACAAATACTACTAAATCCTTTAATGAACTTTCGGTAAAAAATAGCTAGACCACGAAAAGATTTTACCTCCATATTGATCCTTGGTGTTGGCCACTCCACAATAGATTTCACCTTTTCCAGATCCATTTTTCAGACCCTCTGCTGAGATAACAAATCCTAGATACACCAATTCATGTTTCACAAAACTGCACTTCTTCAAGTTGATTAGCAAATTCTCCTTTCTTAGCTTCTCAAAATATTATGGAATATGCATCAAGTACTCCTTCAATTTCTTACTGAAAATAAAAATTTCATCCAAGTAAACAATGACAAACCTACCTAGAAATTCTTTCAATACCTTGTTCATGAGTCTCATGAATGTGTTGGGTGCATTGGTCAACCCAAAAGGTATGACTAACCACTCATACAGGCCTTCTTTGGTCTTGAAGGTTGTCTTTCATTCATTTTTCTCCTTCTCTAATTTGAATATGATGGTAACCACTCTTCATGTCAATCTTTTTGAAATACTTAGCCCCACTTAGGCAATCAATTATGTCATTCATTCTCGGCAAGGGAAATCAATACTTGATTGTGATCTTATTGATGGCTCTTGAATCAGTACACATTCGCCATTCTCCATCCTTCTTAGGTGCTAGTACTGTAGGTACTACACATGAAAACAAACTCTCTCTAATCAATCCATTTTGTAGCAACTCTTGCACTTGTCTATTCAACTCTTCACTCTTTGTTGGAGTCATTCAATGGGTTGCCTTATTTGGAAAACTGGCTCCAAGAATCAAATCCATCTAATAACTAATATTTCTTACTGGTGGTAATCCCTCAGGCTCATTATTAGAAATAATATTATGGAATTCATCTAGAAAACCACACACTTCTATAGGTACTTCACTAATATTTTCCTTATCAACTCTTGGAATTAATGCAAAACACATGCGTTCATGTCTCATACCTTCCATGAATTTTCCTTCGTCAACTAAAAAAATTTGTGCATTACTGCATACCTTCTCATTTTCTTCCTTCAAGGGCTTCAACTTATGTCGACCTTTGTCCTTTGTTAATGAGTAAGTATTCACATGTCCATCGTGTATTGCTTGTTGATCAAACTGCCATGGTCAACCCAACAACATGTGAAAAGCATCCATTGGTATCACATCATAGAAAACCTCATCCTTGTATTTACCAATTTTGAATTTTATCAGGCACTATTCATTAACCAGGACCCCTTGGTCCTACTGCAACCACGTGATTCGATACAGACTCGAGTGCCTTCTCCTCTCTAGCTGCAATTTGGTGACCATTTCTTCTAACACCAGATTGTGAATGATACCTCCTTCAATGATGATATTGTAGGAATTTCCTTCACATTTACAATGAGTGTGAAACTTCTTTCACTAGTCATGCTCCTTCTCTTCATTCACCAAGGACCTTCTGACCACTAGGGACTCACCCCTTTCTACATCTTTAGGCTGTAAAGATCGAGTGTCTTCATCTACATTAGTTACTTGTACTTTTCCTTCAGGCCTCTTGTTCGCCTTCTCTTGGTGTTGCGGGCACTCATATGCCCTATGCCCCTCTTTGCCACATTGGAAACATGTTCCTCTAAAACGTTCTCTTCCTAGTCCACACCCAAACCTTCCTCGGCCTCTTCGATCTCCACTATTCTAATCACGAGGCTGATATGAGTCATCTCTTTGCTAACCTTGATTGGAACTAGATCCTTTATCCTTCTTATGATTTCCACCTTGATCTCCATATGACCATCTACCAGTATTTCCACCTTGACCTCCTCCTCTTTGTTTTCTTTCAAACCTCTTGTTCAACTGCTCTTTGACCTTTAGAGAGAACTGATAGGCATCCTCAATGGTAGTCATTCTTACCAGTACCAATTCTTCCTGTATACTAGGCTTCAGCCCATTGATGTACCAAGCAACCTTCTCTTTGTTCGCCTCAAAATGTCCAATTTGAATCAGAAACTTATGAAATTCTTCAGTGTATTATTTCACTATCCTCATTCCTTGTCTCAAATTTTGCATTCTCTTCAACAACTCGAGTTCATAATCTACTAGAATGAATTGTTTCTTCAATTTTTCCACCATCCTCTCCCATCTGGAGATTTTATCTTTTCCTTGTTTTCCTCTTTCAAGCTAGACCTCCTTCCACCAAATACTAGCATTTCCCTTCAATTTGGTCTTTGCAAACTTTACTCTGTGAGGATCTTAAATCTCCTCAAACTCAAAAAATTCCTCCATGTCATTGATCCAACCGATCAATTCTTCAAGATTCAAACTTCCACTAAAAGTTGTAACCTCCATTTTAGGCCTCTTTCCAATGCTTGAGATCACTTGTAGCAACCTTATTTCTCTGAGATCCATTGGACTATACTCTTCCTCTTCCAATTTTCTTATGTTTCATCATCATTGTCATCTCTTGCCTAGTGTGCTCTTCTTCCTCTTCGAACTTCTTATTGCAAGGCTTTCATTTTCCTTTTGAGGGATTTGAATTCATTTGTAGGTGGATCTATCCCTCCACCACCTCAGCCTCTACCTCTACCATGTTGGGTAAGTCTTGGAGGAATCTTGAACTTAACCCACACTCGTAGGTCCTATTGTTGCTGCCTCATGTTCGGTGCTTTGTTACAGACTTAGGAACTCCTTCTCTGATACCACTTGATGAAGGGAACCCCCCTTACAATCAAAAAAATAATACACAACCAAGTTTGCACAAAAAAGAAATGATTTTTATTATTGATCACTACAAATTACAGAGAACATTCCCTCTAATTGGATTCTTATAGGCATCTAGCAAATCAACAAATTTGAACTTACAATATGATATTCTATGATTTCTCAGTTCTTTGCTCACTTTCCCTACACATGTTCTCTTGTGGCCTTTTTATTTGTCACAATATCTCTAGGTCAGCCTTGGTCTCATGTCATAGTACCATTCCTCACCCAATTAGCTTTCAATATAGATTCAAGTTGTTACATCATAGTCAGCACTGGCTAATAGAATTATATTTTACAACAATGTGAAATATTCAATATTGCTTAGCCACGTGTCAGATTCAGGTTCACTTGACCATCAACCACTATTGGCCACCGCATATCTTTCTCCATTAGGTTATTTCCCATACTCTGGTCCATCTCCCATCGATATCATCATGTCACACCAACACCACATTGTTGCTCCATCGGTGAGACCACAAGTCACATTCTTTCAATATAAGGGAGTCCCAACGAAGAACAAAAAAAACCAAAGAAACCATTAGGTCATTAGGGGAATGACAAAGAAGGTTCCATTGATGCAACAAAGTCACACAAATCGGGTCATCAGGGAGACCCAGGTTAAAGTACCACTGAAAATGCTTGCCCATGCCAATGAACATAACACCAAGATCACATACGATTGGGCCATCAACCAAATAGGGGAAATCATCTCACCAATAGGGAACCCTTACACTAATGAACTTTACATGCTCAACCACATTGTACTAATACCATCGGTCTGTCATTGGAACATTGGGTGCAGTTACACCAATGGGTCAAGGTTTTGTCGATAGAACATGTCAGCCCTTATTTGGTAAAAAATACATAGAATGATGATGCAAGATTTCTCTACATCCTGGATGCTCCTGCATCATGCAATGACAAGCCAGATAACTTAACAATATTTTCTCATCTAATATAGTATTTGAATCTATCAAAAGAGTACTTACACATATGGGTGCTGTCACAATAGTGGTTTACAATTCCTGAGAGGAATGAATTTTAGCTGAAATCACATATTTTTAGAAAATATAATGATTTAAGCCTTAAAAAGTTCCATTTTAAAGATTCCAATTGAAGAGGGTTTGATCAAATCACCTTAGATCAAACCCCCTTGGATAGAACCTCGCTAGTTTTAAACCATACCTATAAATGTGTCTCCTTTACACCTATCAAAATGCCGATAAAAAATCACTTTTGATTTAGCTTTTGGGGGATCAAATGAATTCATTTAAAATTTATTTCAAATGATTATGGTATTCCTCAGAACAAGCTATCCAATGAATATAATTTTAATATGTTTTGGTTTTGTTATGTATTTGGCTTTTAAGTTCTATTAAACATAGGTTTTTCATTGAAAATGAATTTCTTTGTTCTTCACATGTGGAAAAATAGAAGATTATCAAAAAAAAAATTGAAAGATATGAGTGCACCAGATATTGAAGTCCTTGATCGAACAAAAAAATAAAATAAAAAATTTGACAGATACAAAAAAAGTTACGCGTTATACGGTCGCGTTGTGTCTGAATTGTAATTCGTTTGACTTTGAAACTTGATTAAAGAAAGAATATTCAATAAAAAACTATCTAACCAAGTGGAAGCACTAGATATTAGAGTTACAAATCTAAATTTGAAATAATTAGAATTTTACCCTTCATGGAAAAAAAGTTATGCGTTATACGGTGTGCATCACTTTTTAAAAATGTTGTTTTCTGAAAAAAATTAATTTTCATGGGAGATGGAAAAAGAAGTGCAATTTGATTCCAAAATTTTTGAAAAAAATATGTTTAGAATCTACAAACAAAATTTGATGAGACTCTAGTTTGCACCATCTTCAAATTCCTCACGGTTTAGCCGCTATAGGTGCCCAAATGTGAAGATTTAGTTAAAAATAATAATTTCAGTGTCCAGTTTGGCCAAAAATTGTAAACCACTATTATGGGATCACCCATATATAAAATTGTTTCAATAAATGAATAAAAGATAATCTTAAATATTCAATAATTCAACAGTCAAAACTAAATTTTTATTTTGTTTGATTCAATTTGATGTACTCAAAGCTATGATCACCAATAAAAATGTACCTAAGATCAAAATTTCAAATCATTATATTGTGAATAGGTTAAAAGGAAAGATGTTTCATTTTGTTCAACTATAAATTCTTTGTTTTCAAGCAAGGTCTATCTACTCCAAGCAAAAAAATCCTTAGTGTCTAATTAAAACACAAATGAATTCATTGGCTTTTCTAGTTAGAGAGGATTTACATTGTTACCAACGCCCAAGCATTGGTTTCATTTTCTAAGTCTCTACATTTATAAGCAAAAATATATATATTTTCAAACAAAGAAAAAATAAGTCAATAAAATTGAAAATGTTTTGCTTTAGAGATGTATCTTAAAAAAACTAAAAAATGGCTTACAAACAATAAGTCACAGGTTGTCCAAATATATCTAGCAACTCAGGCATAGGGGATGGTTGTTACCATCCATTCAAAGAAAGTAGTATAAATGAAACTATTTTCAAGGAAAAGTAACTTACCTTCTTAGGTCTAGCAAGACGAAGTAGAAGTGGGGATGAAAGGGAGAGAAAGGTAACTATGATAACTACCCCTACCCATGGAGGCACTATTGTATTTATATTAGCATATTGTATTTGGGTTGTGGCTACTTCCATCAGAAATCTACAAGAGGAAGAATAGAATTTTATTTTTATCAATAGCTACATCCATTGAAAGTATTGTCTCAATGGATGAGAGAAAAAAACTAAAATTGAATGGGTACTGGCCGAGGATTATATGCTATTCCTTTTGTTTATCCTTTTGGAAACTAGTTTCATATGTCACATAAACAACCAATGACTAAATTCTTATACAAGAAATTGGCACCCATACACCTAATTTTTTCACTTATGCATTTGACAAACAAAAAAAAAATACAGGAGCAACTTCCTACATGTGGTTTGAAACAAACCTATAAACTGACTATCATACTCAAGAGTGCAATTATATTTGTTCCAACCCTAAGCTTAACACTAGATGAATACCTCACTTTTGGTTTTTCCTTTGAAATTGAGAGCTTGCAAATACCCATGAAAAGCATAAATCCAACATGAAAATTCCAACCAGCTCTCAATTTCTATATCTTAACATCCAAAAACCAAAAACACAGATAAAAGTTTAGCAATTACTAATCCACTTTGAATGTCTGATTGAACAATACTAAATTAGAATGCACACTATGGATTTAGGGATGTTAGATGGATGGATTTATACCTACAAATTCTCCATTGATGAAAACATGCAATGCATCACATATTGATTGTATAGAAAAAACTGAAAGGCCACCATTCTTTATAAAGGGCTCATCCTCGCCAACTTCAACACTACACTACATAGGATTCAATATCTGTATTAATATTAAGGTGGTTGGAGCTTCCATTAAGGTTAGAGGAAAGTTATATATGGTTCTTTTGTTCCCTATAAACTGCTCACAGAAATACACAATCAAATATATATATCCAAATTTTGTGCCATTCTCTCAGCATTGAGCATTGACTAAGCCCTCAGACCAATTTCTCTCACAATTTACCACCATTTTGTAGAAACCATAAAAACTAAACCCCAAGCTTCAAAAAAATTTACACACGACCTAAATTTTCATTTGTTCAACATTTCATGGATAGCCCACCTCCATGGCTAGGAAATATTCAAACCCTTGCAAGGAAATAAAAATAAAAATGAAGCATAGTGGTGACTGGAAGAAGAAAACAAAACACAAAATAGTTAGTGAAAGCAATAAAGGCTATCATAAAAAATATAAAAAACCTTACATTTACCCTGCCCTCCATACTTCGAAGTAGACATAGCAGCATTGTTCATGGCAGACACCTAGTACAGGAAGCTTAATGTGTTGGAGGAAGCCGAAGCTTAAATATGCTTCCTTGACATGGTCATTATTTGAGAGCTAAGTAATCCAATCTACCAGAGAGTTGAGTAATCCAATCTACCAAGTTACCTTGAAGCTCTTGTCTCTAGTTTCAACATTAGACTTTTCAATAAACAATAAAAAAATGAGAATAAGCACAAATAAAACCCAACACTTGCCTAAGATTTCATGAATTAGCTATGCATTCACTGCTTGTGTACCCACCAATCCTCCAACACATCTCACACAATTTGTATTTAATGCATTAAACATGCATTCATTGCTTCAGTACCATCCCACCATCAAAGCTTGCACTGCTTAAATATTTGCCACAATATATAATGTTCCTTATTTTCCTAATTTACTTAAATGAAAATGAAAAATAAACCTACCGCAACCAATAGAAAAAGAGATAAACCATAATTTATGTATTTTGGGCTCCACATCTGATTCACTTATAAGTATTGGATTTTTACATCATGAGCTCCATTAGAATCAGATAAAATTGCTAGATGTTTATATCTTTGAGATTTCACATTGGGATGTACATTTTTTCTTCTCTGTTTAAGGAACTTGATATTTCTACTGCATTTCATTTAATTTATATTTTGGTTTTGGGCCATTATTCATTAATAAGATGGGGAATGATTTAGTTTGAAATGTTTTAATATTATTTAAATGGTTTATAATTAGTATTTGTATTATAAGGAGGTGTAATACTTTTTTTTTAAATTAAAGAGTGGAATAAGAAAGAATATTATTTATTTAGTAACTTTATTGACATAGAATAATATGTAGTAGATGCATTAGATTATAATGGTTTTCTTAAATATACATATATTTTCACACCCATACATACACATTATACAAATGATTAAAAATATTTCCACATCTAAATGGACAATGTAATAAAGTCTAAAATCTTGGTTTAAAATGCTAGCAATAAGGAAATTATAGTTTATAAACCCACAAAGCTTAGGTATACACTACATTTTAAAAACTACACAATGATGTATTGATACATTATGGTTCAACAACATATCCACTGGTGGTTGATGGGTGCATCACATTGGTCAAGTCTAGTGGCATGTCCTAGTGGCACATGCCCATGGGCTTATTGATTTTTAACAAAACATTTTCCTATAAAAATTGAAAAAAAAATACTATTGATCTCATCCAAGAAACGAAATGGTTTAGCTTCATAATATTTCTATTATTGAGAAATGTTTGTGTTATTTTTAGTCAATATTCAATATTAATTTGATCAAATGAGGTTCACAACAAGTTTTCCCAACTCTCACAACTAATTACATTAGATAAAGACTGCATTCTACAATGAAGAGTATATTCATGGTACATGAGTCATTGTTTTTGTTGACATTTAACATATGATATTAGAACAAGGATATTCACAAGATAAAAAATTCAAATGTGAAAATTGAAATTATAATCAAAAGCTTGATTAGAATGGACAAAACTATTGAAATTATTGAAAAGAGTTCAAGAAATGATGAAGATAAATGTGAATATTTTGATCAATGAATAGGTTTCTGGTGAACCAAAGGAGAATGACTCCCCTAGTTTTTCAAAGAGTATCAAATGGAAAATAATTTTTTTTAGGCAATCTATTGTAGAATTAAAGAGATTAATGAAATTATTTTATTTTGTACTAATTGATATAAAAATCAACTACTTGTCATTTGATGTTGATCTCTTAAAAAATGATGAGGCTAATTTTTAGCAGATATTGATAATGTTAAGAAATCCTTCAAACATATGATGTCAAAATAAATATGTAACATGATACTTTTAGTTATCAAGAAAATTGAAAATTTAGGACATATGTCAACATATCTTATCACCTTCAGACAAGGATTTTCTAATATGCATAGAAAATTGGATGAAATTAATGAAGATATGTTGACATAGAAATCAAGATTAAGCTCATGTCCATTCCAAATGGAAAATCCTTACCACCAATTTAATTGAAGTTCGAAGAATATAAATAAAGACTTGTTACATAGTCCAAAATTTAGGAGAATGACGAGAACAACACCCCTAGCTAGAATAAGGATAAAGGAACATAATCTTAATATTTGGTTAATTTTTTCAAAAGTAACTTTTGTTACTATTTTATAATAAATAAAAAATGATCTTTACTAAAAGTAAAAAAAAATATGAATAAAGTTTATTTTTAATATATATTTTCAAGAGGTAGTTAAAAATCCATTAATGGTTTCAATTATAAATCTCTAAAAAGTGAGATGAAATAAAGAGAGAGAATCTTTAGGCATTATTTTATTGGTTTTCTATTTTTTTTGTCAGTCTTATCTCTTTGATGTTTTTTCTTTTCACCATGAATTACCTACACAAGCATTTGTAAATACTTAAAAATTAAACTTTGATCTCTACAATTTTGAATATGGAAATATCAAAGAACTTTGTGTCTTTGATTTTACAGATATATATTTTTCTTATGTTAATTTTACAACAAATTTTAAAAATTTATATCCTGAATACTATGTGGGGCTTAAACAACTTCATTTGAATCTAAAAAATATTCTTCATATGGGTATTCTTATTCCTAATTTAAAGTAATGTCTAGTGATTATCTTTTTATGATTTTCCCTCCATTGCATATAATTATATCTATTGTGATACTTTGTGCTCATACTCTATGTACCTTCCATTTTGTTTTTCAGTTTAGATAGTTCACCTTTCCTATTTTTTGGTCAAAATCATATCCCAAAAAGCTTTATATTTTATTATACAAGGAGTTTTCCCTCTTTGAAACAAAGGAAATTTATTCATTCATGACAACTTATCTAGCTATTGGAATGTTTGTTACTACCCATTAGCAAGTAATCTATAATGAAAATTATATTTACCAACAAGAAAAATAGCCTAAATACAACCTTTATACCATCAAATTCAGCAATATAAATTTGTCTATTATCATAAATTGTGATGGGTGTATTTTGATTGAAGTTAACATCCAAAATTTTAAGATGGATACAAGATTACTGATTTTACTTCTTTCTTTATGTTCCAGAAAGGAACTCTATGTTTGAATTCCCATGTTATTTTCCTCTCAAATGGAAGTCTTTTTTACCTTAGTTCAAGTATATTATATTTACATAGAAGAAAACTACAATTATATAAAGCTAGCCATGGACATATATCTAAACAAATATTGATTCATGCGCACAAGTTGTAGCAAAGATTTAATGCATCCACTAGTTATGTTCCTTGAGAATATAATATAGGAGTTTTAATGTCCATGAGGCCGAAGATGACCTATGGGACAACAAACCATGTTTTTAAAATATATTTAAACTTGTATAATGATTGCTAAGAAGCTTGAATATGAACTCCAATATTTTCCCAACCTTGTCCTCTTCAAACAAATCTTGTAGAAAAGTAGTCAATAATTTTTTTGCATACTTTCCCCTACTTGGAAAAGATACAAACTATTTCCTCCTTTTCTTATTTAGACCCTTTCCATCTACTTGATTCGCATCAAATATGGTGTGAGCTAGTTCTGAGTTAGGCTATAAGAATATTTTCTCTCCAAGGTATATTACCCCTATACAAGAAGTTTCTTGATGATCACAAGTGGTGTTAAATTTATTAAGATAAATGTTTCATTTTCCTTGATGATTTCTCCCACATGAACTTCTCAAATTGATCATAACAAAGGTTTTTATTTCTTTTCTATTCCTTAGGCATATATTTAGATGAATTCCCCATTTAATCATCTACTTATATTTTTCCATTCAAGATTTTTTTTATAAGAGAATTGAGATATATGGAATCTGTACTAGGATTACATGATTGATTTAGTGATCACTTTCATATTTTGCACATTTTTATTGTAGAACGTATTCCATACAAATCCATTGGTTTTTACTTATTAAAGGAATAAAAGTTAAATGATAATCAATAGATCATTTTCACAATACGTAATCTACAATAGAAGATATCTAAAACTTAAAAATTATCCATTATATATTCAACATTTATTTACTTCTAAGAGTAAAATGTTGTACATTTATAGATTAAAAAATATAACCAAAATATATAACTACATATAAATAAATGACTAATTACATAAACTAATGTTCATTATCTTTCATTTTCCCCCATAATAAATAATGGGAAAAATATCATTATTCTATCATTTCTCCTCGGATAATGAGTCTTTTCAAGAAAAAAGTAAAAATATTTGCTACAACACTATATTTTTCCAAGGCCTCTCCATAGCCATCTCTAAAAAATAGTGAATCACCATTCTCCTTGATAATTGATAAATAGTAACATTTAAATCAAGGATGATTGCTATACAATTTACCATTGTGAGTCACACTATTGATGTTAAATCCAATCAAATATGATCAAACTAAAATTGACCATTTTGATTCACTCTCATTGGTGGTGCTTGAACTCTATATCATGACCATGCATAGTCATGTATTCTCTATCTGTAGTGTCCAAAAATCTATAACTTGCAATCTGAAAAATATCAATCAAACCTAACATCAACAATCCTAGGCTCTATCATATGGACCATCTTCAAATTTACAATATTTAAGAAAAAAATGTCCATATATATCACCAAAAACTTAGAAAAATATAAAATAGACAAACAATATTACACAATCGACAAATCTGAAAAATATCTAAAGCATAAATCACCCATCTTTTTGAAGTATCCAATTACATCTATCATACACATATCAACAAATATACTCTTTACAAGGAAAGCAAACTGCAAAAACTATATCAACATCATCAAAATAAATCATAAAATTTTAAATCAAAGACATCTTGAACATAAAGGAAATCCATAACAAGTTGGAGATGAACATAATCAATCTTGTCATCATCCATAACATTGTTGTCACCAACAACATTGTCATTTCCAATGACATTGTTATTACTAATATAAGATTCAACAATGGTTTGAATAGCCTTATTTGGTGCATCTAGCTCAATCTATGTCAAAGGTATGACAACTGTAGTATCTACGGAACCATCTAATGTCTCCCCTAGGAATAGTTTTGTTACCAATTTTTCGCTACAGCTCAATTGGTGGAGCTGGATTGAATATTGTTATATCTTAAAGTGAAATTATAGTTATTTCAGCATTATGCTTAAGTGTTGTTTGCACTTTGTTCATTATTCTTTAAGTGATAGTTATGCTTTGAAAAGAGGAATCAGAATTTGAGAAGTGCTATTCAATGTTTTACAATTAAATGAAGTACAAAATTGAGCATACAATAGTAAAGCATTTCAAATTGCTTTTACTCATTTCATAAAATAATTCATGTTTACAGAGCTTCATTTGATTGTGAGAATTCAAATGATAATACAACATTGCATCAAGATGCATTTTATTTTTGAAATAAAAGCATAGGATTGAAATCAAATATCCACACAAGCCATGGATGTGACTGTTACAGTGCATCACTAGTATCACACTACATTATGGAAGATGCATTAAAAGAAGAAATCACATAAGTAACGACATAATCATCATTGTCTGATTGGTTGGTGGTCAATGCTGAAGTGGCGCACCATTTGTCTTCTCAAGCTCCATGGACCTGCAGGAAGGAAGAGGGGGATGTTAGAGGCTTTGACTATGAACATACCTATATGAACCATCAACAATAATGTAGTCTGCTACTAATCATACACTGAAACAATCAAGTGAAGTGCAAAGACATAGGCTGAAAAGGAGACATCAACATCATGATCACATATTGTTTTTTATGCTAACATCATTTGTTTCTTTGTGTAGGTATAGGGAAAATCACGAAGTTGATTATCATTTGAAGACCAAGCATGTGGAGAAAAATGGGCTCCCACAAGTGTAGAGCTCGGCATGTTGCCCCTATTAATTACAAGTGGGCCGAGATAGAAATTGCATCATCATATTCATCAAGAAAAGAAATGATATACAACCGAAAGAGTTAAGTAGAGTAATCCATCAAGCTATTAAACCAACTGTGCATTCATAACAATCATGTAATTATTTTCTGAAAGCTACAGGTGAACAATGAGTTTAATCCTCTCAATCATGTAACTTAGTACATTCGTCTCAAGCATTTTTGTACGGTTTAGGTTCTTTTGCCACAGTATTATTTATTCATCATGTTCATAATATCATGCAAAGATCAACAGTGTTCTTTCTCTCAATCTAGAATAGTGAACAAGCATACATAATGCCTTAACAAAGAGAGTTGTTTCAATTTTTCATCTCAGAAGAGAGCAAATTCACGGAATAGTTTGTTAAATGGAACATAAAAATGCATGAAGAGTGCCAGATAAAAGCAGTGACAACATTTAATCAATACATAAGCAGTTCAGTCATTCATTAAGTGGTGAAGCAATCAACTTGCTTGTAGGTACAAAATATAGTGTTTAAGTGGGTTAGATGTAATCTTTCAGCTGACAGTGAAATTAAATAGTCCAAGGTGCACTGTTTTAAAGTTTGTTTCATCATTTATCATGTGCTTCAAATGGTGATACAACAGATAGGAAGTCATTTCAGAATGAACAAAGTTATGAAGGAAAGTTCTGATGAGGGTTTAGAATGTATCCCTGAAGAATATACATGAGAAGCAAAAGTGGACCACCAAACTACAAAATTAAATCAAAAGAAGTTATGTGTGCAAGGAAACACCATTATAATAGTAATTGAAAATGTAAACATAAGATACCTGAAGGTTCAATATGCTTAAGGTACAAGAAGCCATATGAAGGTTTAAATTTAGGATATTTTGTTTCAGAATCTCATAAATTCATTTGAGGATTTTCAATAGAACACGAGGGGAAGTGTTTTTATCTTTCAAATATCAACTATCATGGTGGGGTTTTTGTCAAAAACAAGATTTACATAGTATTCCCATGGATAGGTTGTAACACAGCAGAAGGTACATCTAGATAGAAACATGCTTCAGAGTTCCAAGTTCCCATATAGAGAAAAATGAGAAAGCAGAATTCCATGGATACCCATATGAAGGTTTTTAGACAAACGCACAGATTTCTCTAAGTTTCCAAATACTCATATACTGAAAATTGAAGAATCTGAATGCCAAAAGAAGCCTAGGTTTTATACAGTTATCAAAATATACATACTTCTTCATATCACAAGTGAAAACATATGGTGGAGTTTAAACAAATTCAGGAAATACAAAAATAGATACTGGGTTGAGCCTAGTTTTTTCACAAACAATCAAATATACAGTTCCTTGTTTTTTATCTAAAACACCCACATTGGGGTTTTGATTTAAAAGACAAGGCCTTCCAATTCTTGGGTTACCCATATCAGGGTTTTGTGAGAAAATACTTAGAATATGATCAATCATTCAGAGAACCAACTCACTTTGGAGACTCCTTCTTCGTTTAAGATCACCCACATCTAAAGAAGGTTTCCATGTGTCATTAGATTATTGAATCTTGTATTCAGCAGGGTGTGAATCTAATTGATAACAGTTTTTGGCACGCCCGGTGGGACCTTCAAAGTCGTGCTAGCTAACGATTTGGAGGATAAAAATGAGCAAAAAAACAAAGAGGTAAAGCCTCCCCCTTTCTATTTAAGTTTGATCATTGTCGATAAAATCATTCATAATTGTATGGTTGATTTTGGTGCCAGTAGTTTAGTCATGCCTAAGAGTTTAGCTGATAAGTTAGGTCTTGTTTACGAGCCTAATCCTCAAAAAGGTGTAGTGCAACTAGATGGGTTTGCTGTTAAAACTACTGTGATTATCAAAAATCTGGCTCTTACCTTGCACGCATCCCCAAGTTTTGCTATTCATTAGGATATACATGTCATTGACTTGCCACCGCACTTTGCCATTTGTCTCTCGAGGGATTTTATAGCCAAGTTGGATGGGTTTTTATCTTCTAATTGGTCTTATTTATTTTTTAGAACAAGGCATGGTATGAAAGTGACCATAAAGTCTGAGCCTCTCACCAAAGACCATATCAAACCATATTCACCAAATCCTATAAACGCCAACCTCTACGCCACCTCTGCACTAGAGGGGCAAACCATGACCTTAGACTATAGCACCCACGTAGACAATATCAATCTAGATGAATGGGCAACTGAAGATCACGAGCTTGATCCATTTCAGCACACATATGAGATAGGATTAGGAGTCTATATGATTCAAGAACCTGATTGCGATATGCCTAATCTTTGTAAAAAGGAGGAATAGTCTGCAGAAATAGGGAATGAGCTTTGGAAGCTTTACTTCGATGGTTCGAGAAGCAGTATTGGTGCTGGAGTTGGGGCTATGTTGATATCACTCGAAGGAGGTAAATACTATTCACCTTTTAGATTCGCTTTCAGCTGTTTGAATAATACAGCTGAGTATGAAGTGTTGGTGCATGGCCTCGAATGGGCCCGCAAATGAGGTATTAAATGCTTGCAATTTTATGGTGATTCAAAGCTAATTGTAAATCAGATCAGAAATTTAAATGCTGCCAAGAATGATCTGCTTAAGAAATATAAGCATCGTGTATGGGATTTGATGGAAGATTTTGATGCCTTTAATATCATTTTGGTTCCTCGTAATCAAAATAAACATGCTGATAGGATCGTTGCCATAGGAGCCCAGTTTGATATTCCCAATGAGATTCATAAGGTAGAGGCACGTCAATATGTGAAAATAGTGGTCAAACCTTCTATGCCTGACAATAATGTGAGCTGGCAGGTTTTTGACAGCGATGAGCAAATTATAAATTTCTTGATTGTTGAAGCTGAGTTCGCAGATGGAAACCATAAAAAATGGTAGCAACAATAAAATGACTAGATTATGCAATTGAAGCCCAACAAGCTACCAAAAGGATTGGTGACCTTGGAATCTATGTTCAACTTAGATGACCAAGTGCGTAAAGACAAATGCAGCTTTTCCATTAAGGAAGAACATTATGCAGCCATTGAAATCTTGAAAGGAAAACTTCTCAAATTGGGAAAGGTATGTAATGAAGAGGAATGCCAAGTGTTTATTCTGTTATGCCAGAAATTTAATGATGTTTTTGCTTAGGAGTATAAGGATTTGAGAGGTTTTAACCCAGAACTAGCCCAGCATACCATTGAACTTGAACCCGATGCAAAACCAGTAAGGCAGAAACAGAGACCTCTTAACCCCAAATTAGAACACCTTATGAAGGCTGAATTGAATAAATTGGTTGAGAGTGGTATTATTTTTCCTATTAAGCATACTTCTTGGGTGTCAAATTTAGTGCCAGTTACAAAGAAGAGTGGGGAAACCAGATTATGTGTTGATTTTTGAGATTTAAATAAAGCATCATTGAAGGATCACTATCCACTCCCTTCCATGGAGCAAATTCTGCAGGTAGTTTCTGGTTCTAACAAATTTTCTTTGCTAAATGGTTACTTAGGTTACAACCATATTTTGGTTAAGCAAGAAGATCAATTCAAGACAACATTTACAACCAAGTGGGGCATGATGGCCTACAAGAAGATGCCTTTCGGCTTATCCAATGTTGGAGAAACTTTTTAGCAAGCAATGGATATGGCCTTTCATGGCCTTATGAACAAAATCATTCTGGTATACTTAGATGATATTACTGTTTTTTCTAGAAATGCTAATGAACATCTTGACCATTTGGAATAGATTTTTAAGAGATTTAGAGAGTTCAAAGTATCTCTCAATCCGAAGAAGTGTATATTTTCAGTGCATGAAGGAAAACTGCTTGGACACATTGTTTCGAAGCAAGGTATTTCTATAGATCTTGAAAGAGTCTCCGCAATACTTGAATTTCCATTACCAACTCACAAGAAAGAATTGAAAATCTTTCTTGGAAGAATAAATTTTGTGTAGAGGTTCATACCGAATATTGCAGCTTTGTTGCAACCTCTCACTTCTATGCTTAAAAAGAATATGCCATTCAGTTGGACCAAGGAAGGTAAGAGGAGCTTTGAGCAGATTAAGGAAACCCTTACAGCCGCTCCTACTCTCATTAATCCAAACTTTGACAAGGACTTTATCCTGTATGCCTTTGGAGGAGTGGATAATGTTTCAGCTATGTTATGCCAACACAACGAGGAAGGCTTGGAGCAGCTTGTGGCATTTTTCAGCCAAGTGTTACATGATTATGAGGTAAAATATTCTTTTGTCGAGAAGCATGTTTTTTTTGTTGTGCGAAGTTTAAATAAATTCAGGCATATGCTATCCAACAACAAGATTCATTTGTTGGTTCCTCATTCAATTGTTAAGGAGTTTTTACTTAACAAATATATAAACGATAAGTGTGTTGGTTGGATTACCAAAGTAATGGAGTTTGACGTTGACATAAAGGTAACCAAACTCGTTAGAGGTAAAGGTTTGTGTGAGAAGATTGCTGGTAATGAAGACAACAACTTAAAAGAAGCAGAAAATATAGATGCAGTGCTAAACAATGAGGATGTGGATGTTGTTCTAGTGATGCCTGCTACTTGGTCGCCACAAATGATGCATTATTTACAAACTGGTGAGTGCCCTGAAGGCTTAGACAGAGCGAAAAGAAGGTATTATAGATTACAAGACATCCCTTATGCAATCATTAAAGACATTCTTTATAGGAGAGATTTCCAAGGTGTTTTATTATGTTGTATTCAGCCTGATCAAGTTGACAAGCTTTTAGCAGAATTTCATGATGGACCTTCAGGAGGTCACTTTTCTGCTAGAACAACAACTCTAAAAATTATGCGAGCTGGTTATTACTGGCCAAATTTGTTGAAAGACGCTATTGCTTGGGTCAGAAAATGTGAAAAATGTGCTTTATTTTCTGGAAAAAAAGAGGCTCGCAGGTCTTCCCCTGCATCCGATCCAGGTGGAATAGCCCTTTGCTAAGTGGGGTTTAGATTTTATTGGTCCTATCAATCCACCTTCAAGCATAGGTCATAAGTGGATACTTATTGCCATAGATTATTTTAGCAAATGGACCGAAGTTGTTGCTTTAAAGGAAGCAAATGATACTTTTGTACTTAATTTTTATCAAGATCTTGTGTCGAGATTTGGTGTTCCAGATTCAATCATTTCTGGCAATGGCTTGGCTTTTATCAGTTTGAGGATTTCTGACTGGTTAGTTAGAAATAATATTTATTTGAACACATCTTCCAATTATTATCCGCAGGGCAATGGACAAGCGAAATCTACAAATAAGAATCTAATTCAAATAATCAAGAAGACTATTGAAGATAACCAGCAAACATGGCATGAAAAGCTGAAGTTAGCCCTTTGGGCTAACATGATAACTCCTAAAAGAGCTACTAGTTGTTCTCCTTTTGTTTTAACTTATGGTAAAGAAGCTTAGTTACTTGTTTCCATTGAGTTACCAACTTTAAGTTATCTTAAGGAGCTGGAATTGCTGAAGGAATAGCCTCTCGAAGTGAGGTTTGCACAGTTGGTAGAGCTCAAAGAAATCGGAAAGGAAGCTCTCAGATAGCTGGAGATACATCAAACTCAAATGAAGAATTCTTTTGATAAGAGGGCAAGACCACGTGAGTTCATTGTGGGAGATCTCATTTTCAAATGGAATGAATTTAAAAGCAAACCTAGACGTCATTCCAAGTTCGATGTGATTTGGGATGGGCCTTATGTGATCACGGAGTGCAAGGAACACAACGCGTTCTAACTTTCCAAGTTGACTGGAGAGGTGTTGTCTATCCCAGTTAATGGGATCCACCTCAAACATTGCCTCTGAGATAAGTTCTATCTTGTACATAAGTAGAGTAGTATTGCAAATAAGTGCATTTCGCACATTTACTTTTAGTAGTTTTGCTTTCCCTAAGCGATAAATTGCGCATGTTCTATTGGCCATTAGGGCCTGTTAGTTTGCTTTCAGTTTTGTTTCATTTTTTTTGCTGCTATTTGGAGTGTTGCTGTTTAGATTTCTGAGTTTCATGAAGGGGAAGATTTGACTCCGCACCCGATGGAGTGTTTTAAGGCAACTGATTTATGCTTAGTAGGCAAGCATTTAGCAAAAATCTCAAAAATGTTACCAATTTTTTTCTACAGCTCAATTGGTGAAGCTGGATTGAATATTGTTATATCTTAAAGTGAAATTACAGTTATTTCAACATTATGCTTAAGTGTTGTTTGCACTTTGTTCATTATTCTTTAAGTGACAGTTATGCTTTGAAAAGAGGAATCAGAATTTTAGAAGTGCTATTCAATGTTTTACAATTAAATGAAGTACAAAATTGAGCATACAATAGTAAAGCATTTCAAATTGCTTTTACTCATTTCATAAAATAATTCATGTTTACAAAGCTTCATTTGATTGTGAGAATTCAAATGATAATACAACATTGCATTGAGATGCATTTTCTTTTCGAAATAAAAGCATAGGATTGAAATCAAATATCCACACAAGCCGTGGATGTGACTGTTACAGTGCATCACTAGTATCACACTACATTATGGAAGATGCATTAAAAGAAGAAATCACATAAGTAATGGCATAATCATCATTGCTTGATTGGTTGGTGGTCAATGCTAAAGTGGTGCACCATTTGTCTTCTTGAGCTCCGTGGACCTACATGAAGGAAGAGGGGGATGTCAGAGGCTTCGACTATGAAGATACCTATATGAACCATCAATAATAATGCAATCTACTACTAATCATACACTGAAACAATCAAGTGAAGTGTAGAGACATAAGCTGAAAAGGAGACATCAACATCATGATCACATATTGTTTTTTATGCTAACATCGTTTGTTTCTTTCTTTGTGCGGGTATAGGGAAAATTGCGAAGTTGATTATCATTTGAAGACCAAGCATGTGGAGAAAAACGTGCTCCCACAAGGGTAGAGCTCGGCATGTTGCCCCTATTCATTACAAGTGGGCCGAGATAGCAATTGCATAATCATATTCATCAAGAAAAGAAATGATATACAACCGGAAGAGTTAAGTAGAGTAATCCATCAAGCTATTAAACCAACTTGCATTCATAACAATCATGTAATTATTTTCTGAAAGCTACAGGTGAATAGTGAGTTTAATCCGCTCAATCATTTAATTTAGTACATTTGTCTCAAGCATTGTTGTACGGTTTAGGTTCTTTTGCTGTAGTATTATTTATTCATCATGTTCATAATATCATGCAAAGATCAACAATGTTCTTTCTCTCAATCCAGAACAGTGAACAGGCATACATAATGCCTTAACAAAGAGAGTTGTTTCAATTTTTCATCTTAGAAGAGAGCAGATTCACGAAACATTTTGTTAAATGGAACATAAAAATGCATGAAGAGTGCCAGATAAAAGCAGTGACAACATTTAATCAATACATAAGCATTTTAGTCATTCATTAAGTGGTGAAGCAATCAACTTGCTTGTAGGTACAAAATACAGTGTTCAAGTGGGTTAGATGTAATCTTTTGGCTGACAGTGAAATGAAATAGTCCAAGGTGCATTGTTTTAAAGTTTGTTTCATCATTTATCATGTGTTTCAAATGGTGATACAATAGATAGGAAGTCATTTCAGAATGAACAGAGTTATGAAGGAAAGGTTTGATGAGGGTTTAGAATGTATCCTTGAAGAATATGCATGAGAAGCAAAAGTGGACCAACAATCTACATATTTAAATCAAAAGAAGTTTTGTGTGCAAGGAAACAACATTATAATGGTAATTGAAAATGTAAACATAAGATACCTGAAGGTTTAGTATGCTTAAGGTATAGGAAGCCATATGAAGGTTTAAATTTAGGATATTCTGTTTCAGAATCTCATAAATTCATTTGAGGATTCTCAACAGAACACAAGGGGAAGTATTTTTATCTTTCAAATATCAGCTATCATGGTGGGGTTTTTGTCAAAAACAAGATTTACACAGTATTCCCATGGATAGGCTATAACACAACAGAAGGTGCATCCAGATAGAAACATGCTTCAGAGTTCCAAGTGTTCATATAGAGAAAAATGAGAAAGCAGAATGCCATGGATACCCATATGAGGGTTTTCAGACAAACACACAGATTTCTCTAAGTTTCCAAATACTCATATACTAAAAATTGAAAAATTTGAATGCCAAAAGAAGCCCAGGTTTTATATAATTATCAAAATATACAAACTTCTTCATATCACAAGTGAAAACATATGGTGGAGTTTAAACAGATTCAAGAAATACATAAATAGATACTGGGTCGAGCCCAGTTTTTTCACAAACAATCAAATATTCAGTTCCTTGTTTTTTTCTTTCTGAAACACCCACATTGGGGTTTTGATTTAAAAGACAAGACCTTCCAATTCTTGAGTTACCCATATTAGGGTTTTGTGAGAAAATACTTAGAATAGGATCAATCATTTGGAGAACCAGCTCACTCTGGAGGCTCCTTCTATGTTTAAGATCACCCACATCTGAAGAAGGTTTCCATGTGTCATTAGATTGTTGAATCTTGTATTCAGCAGGGTGCAAATCTAATTGATAACAAGTTCAAACAAAGAATTAGTAACAAATAACATAGTTTATTGTACTTTTTTCTTCAAACAATGAGATGAATCTTGAGTATGTTGAGTATGTATAGAATAGGGGTGTAGAAAAACAAGAAAATAATATATGGCCATGATGACCACAATAGAAACATAGTTTTTATCGAACCAGTCTGATATTTGAAGAGGAATATTGAACTTAACATGTATTCATAAGCCATATACATACAAATTTGATGGGTTTCAAATATACTTTGGCACATAAAATTAAATAAAACCTTTATAAAATTTGAGACCATATTTTCCTTTATTTGTTTTCTGAGACTCTCAAACTCTTAAAATTTATTTTTCACTTGCTTTCTATGTTGAAGTGCTAGAAGAAAAAACATCTTATTCAACATCTTTCTATTGTGCTAAGGTGTTGAGTGTTTGATCTTGCAGTCTATATTTCATATTGTAACGAAATATATTGAGCATAAAACTAGATATAAGTAGGTTGGCATTGCCTCCAACATTCTATTATTTGATAAGCTTCTTTTAAATTATCAATTTAAATACGTAAAGATAAAATGTGATCCTCATACAAAATAGATCCCATGATGCAAAATGAAGAAACAACTCAAAACAAAATAATCATCACAATATGAATTAGGCTCAACCAATAATACTTATAAACAAAAACAAATTAGCCTTAGACCTTGAGCACATACAATCACCTTATAACTCCAATAACTCTGTTATACTCTTATATCCTCACCATCTAAAAGTAACAATTTCTCGGTTTAATCTCTACCAATCAGTGTGTACAATATAATGAAGTGGCAAACAAAAAATTTATAGCCTTGAATCCAATTCAACCAGAAGTACAAATCAAAGACACCCTCTCTACATTTTTGAGAATAATTAATAAAACAAAATACCTAGCAATAGTTGCAGCGAATCAAGCAAAAAATTTAATGGAGGGCGAATTTTAAATTATGACCTGCAACACCTTCTACTAAGATTATAAATATTCATGAACATCTGTATATTTATGTTCTTTTGTAAGTTTTTGGGTATTGCCTTTATCATCTACAAAAAGAATTAAAATAAAATGTCTCCTTCAATTTTGCTCTGATATCAATTGTAGGGTTCTAGGAAAATTCACTGTCAACAATTCACCACCAACAGATTCACCTCCAACAATTCATTTCCAACAATTCATAGCCATGAAAAATTCATCTCGTAGAAAATTCATCACCATCAAGGTGGTGAATTTTCCACGAGATGAATTTGTCATGGCCATGAATTGTTGGAGATCATGAATTTGTTGATGGTGAATTTGCCTAAAGCCCAATTGAAAGAATATAATGCAATAATAAAAGTGAAATGAACATTTGTAAATCATTCACACAATAGAATATATAATATTCAAAACTTCTCGAAAATAATATTATACATTTATACATATATATATACACTACCTAAAAACAAATAACTGACATAAACTAAATGGTATTCGACAAATTCACTGCCAGCAATTCACTGACGGAAAATTCACCGCCAACAATTCACCGAGAAAATTCACTGCCATGACAATTCACTGCGCAAAAAATTAATTGCATGATAAATTTTCCATTGGTGAATTGCTGACGGTGAATTTTCCTAGAACCAAACTAAATGTTCATTATATTCACTTATTGATAGTACTTAGTAGTATTGAAAGTTAATTGGCTGCGGACACTTATGGATGGTACTTGTGATTTGTCTTGCAGTCCCATAGTTGGCAACGAGTAAATATTGTTCAAGAAAGCCTCGACAGACCAGCTGTTCGGCACTGGAATCCTTCTCATGGATCGTCTCTCTTTGTGCATTTGAGTTCGTTGGATGTCCCAATCACATTCCACGTTAAAACCATACAATAATATTTTCAATGGATATAAGCATCCTATATTTTTTGCAAGGGCACTGAATTTCAAATTACAATCAAATTAAAAAATTTGTTTCGTCTTTCAAATTTTCCCTCATGTTAGCAGCCTCAGACAAGTATCTACTTCTTGTTTTGACCAACACTTGGTTTCTGTTAAACCCTTCCTTTATTCATCCATCCTTGCCTTTCTCAAATGATTGCTTCTTTACAGTTTGTTCTCTGTGTTGTTGGAAAACTTAATGTTCTCCCATTTCACAGACTCTAGAGTAGAATGGAAGAGTTGGGAATTTAGGTTTGAGTCAAAATCAGAATAAGAAAAGGATTATAAGGATGTTTTCAGAATGATTGGTGTTAAATAAGGATGGATTTTTTATTTGGACTATACATAAGTAAAAGAAGTGAATAAATAAATATGAAGTGGGTTGTTTATTTATAGGAATATAGAACTATGGAATTGGAAAACCAAAAGGATCTCATTTGGATTACTTGTAACAATAGTGATGTTTTATGGATGCGAAGTTTAGAGCAACACCACATCAAAACTAAAATAGAAACATATAGACAGGACTCAAACTCAATTAATCATAAACAATGAGATCTTATTAGCTGAGGCAAGAGCTTTCCCATTATAGACATCACTTTGATTTGAATGCTAAGTTACCTAAAGAAAATAGCTAGTATGGGGTCTCACTGGTGATCCAAAATAATAGTGGACAAAAAGTTAAGCAAAAGAAATAACATGTTGATGAATCATAATATTGAATGGATGAATAAACAGGTCATCAATGTACAAAAGAATCCAAACATTAATGAAAAAATTTAAAGATGTGAGAAAAAATTAAGGAAGCAATGCGGACAAAACAATCAGAGTAAAAGAAAGAATACTATGTCAAAGAATTCAATCCCCCACTTGTGACCACAAGCACAAATCATATATAATATAAAAAATAAAGTAGAAAGCAAAAATGTTGAAAGTTCAACTATAAAATAGTTCACTTCAAAATTGGAAGATGGACAATAACTAAAGAAAATTAGATGGATGAAATAACATTTTTCTACTATAAAATTAATGAAAATAAAGAAAATTATGTCATGAGATGTTTAATTTTAAAAAATATCTTAATTAAATAGAACAATAACTTACAGTTAACTCCTTAATTAATACATTTAAAAAAAAAAAAAATAACAAAAATAATAAAAAAATTTAATTTAATTTTTTATAAAAATCAAGATTAAAAAGAAATATACATCATATAACCAAAATGTAATCAAGAATATTTATACAGCAATCAGGTTTATTACTATCGTTTTCATACATTTAATTTTCCAAAATATCCTTAATGTGTTCATCAACCATTACTGACAGTTTTTTATGATTTTTTAAATTTTTGCATGTGGATGAGGTATCTTTGAAATATATAATTGGCTTTTCCTCTTTTAACTGCACACAGAGATTGAGGGAGGCACGTCATATGACGTCTCTTTTCCGATCTGCATTTATAAACCTTCGTATATGGAAAGATTCAAAAATCTACCCAAAGATATATTTCAAAGCTTTTTACTTAAGCCGCATGTTTTGACAAGTATTCTTTAGGTGGGCTTCTCTGGTTTTTATGAAAGAATTTAATGTTGTTCAGATTAGTCTATTGCTGAAGATTTACTGACATGGATGATTCCTGTGCAGGTTTTGGTATTGAAGTTTGTGGGTGTTGGAATAGAAACAGCCATGTGAAGACAGCGACCGGTAGAGAACTTAAATCGACATGGTATTGATGATAAAATTGAAAGCACTGAGAGAAGAGTTTATAAACCCATGGCATGCACTCTTGCCAACATCCTTTGGGCTCCACATCTGTTGGAATCAGGTATAATTGATCTATGTTTATGTCTTTTGGGTTCAGGTACAATTGACAGATGTTTACATCTTTTGGGCTTCACATCCAATTTATGTATAAGTACTGGATGTTTACATCTTTTGGGCTTCACATCTAATTCAGGTACAATTGTCAGATGTTTACATCTTTTGGGCTTCACATCCGTTTCAGGTATAATTGCATATGTTTATGTCTTTTGGGCTCCACATCTGATTCATGTATAAATACTGGATGTTTACATCATGGGCTCCACATCTTTGGTGGATGTCTACGTCTTCTGGATTTCACATTTGCTGGAATCAAGTATAATTGCCCTATGTTTATGTCTTTTGGGTTCATCTGATTCATGTACAATTGACAGATGCTTACATATTTTGGGCTTCACATCCAATTCAGGTACAATTGTATATGTTTATGTCTTTTGGGCTCCACATCTGATTCAGGTACAATTGCATGTGTTTATGTCTTTTGGGCTTCACATCTGAATCACGTATAAGTACTGGATATTTACATCTTTTGGGCTTCACATCTAATTCAGGTAAAATTGTCAGATGTTTACATCTTTTGGGCTTCACATCCGTTTCAGGCATAATTGCATATGTTTATGTCTTTTGGGCTCCACATCTGATTCATGTATAAATACTGGATGTTTACATCATGGGCTCCACATCTTTGGTGGATGTCTACGTCTTCTGGATTTCACATTTGCTGGAATCAAGTATAATTGCCCTATGTTTATGTCTTTTGGGTTCATCTGATTCATGTACAATTGACATATGCTTACATATTTTGGGCTTCACATCCAATTCAGGTACAATTGTATATGTTTATGTCTTTTGGGCTCCACATCTGATTCAGGTACAATTGCATGAGTTTATGTCTTTTGGGCTTCACATCTGAATCACGTATAAGTACTGGATATTTACATCTTTTGGGCTTCACATCTAATTCAGGTACAATTGTCAGATGTTTACATCTTTTGCGCTTCACATCTGATTCAGGTACAATTGCATATATTTATGTCTTTTGGGCTCCACATCTGATTCACGTATAAGTACTGGATGTTTACATCATGGGCTCCACATCTTTGGTGGATGTCTGCGTCTTCTGGATTTCACATCTGTTGGAATTGGATACAATTGCTGGAAGTTTATATCTTTGTGCTTTCACATTGGGATGTAACTTTTGTCTTCTATGTGCTAGGAACTTGGTATTTCTATTGCATTTCATTTAATTTATATTTTGGTTTAGGGGCCATTATTCATTAATAAGATGGGGAATGATTTAGTTTGAGATGTTTTAATATTATTTAGATGGTTTATAATTAGTATTTGTATTGTAAGAAGGTGTAATACTTTTGTGTATAACTTAAAAAGTGGAATAAGAAATACATTATTTTATTTAGTAATTTTATTGACATAGAATAATATGTAGTAGATACATTAGATTATAATGGTATTCTTAAATATACATATATTTTCACACCCATGCATACACATTATACAAATGATTAAAAATATTTCCACATCTAAATGGACAATGTAATAAAGTCTAAAATCTTGACTTAATGCTAGCACTAAGAAAAATATAGTTTATAAACCCACAAACCTTAGAAAGACACTACATTTTGAAAACTACACAATGATGGTATTGATACATTATGGCTCAACAAAATAGCCATTGGTGGTTGATGGGTGCATCTCATTATTCAAGTCTAGTGACATGTCCTAGTGGCACATGCCCATGGGCTTATTAATTTTTAACAAAATATTTTCCTATAAAAATTGCAAAAAAATATTATTGATCTCATCCAAGAAAATAAATGGTTTAGATTCATAATACTTCTATTAATGAGAAATGCATTTGCTATTTTTAGTCAATATTCAATATTAGTGATCAAATGAGGTTCACAACAAGCTTTCTCAACTCTCGTAACAAGTTACATTGGAGAAAGATCACATTCTACAATGAAGAGTATATCCATGGTACATGAATCATTGTTTTTGTTGACATTGCATCATATGATATTAGAAAAAGGATATTCACAAAATCAAAAATCCAAATTAAAAAAAAAAATGGAACCTAATGGTTGAGTTTCTATGGAAGGTAGGGTTTGTTCTGATTAGATTGTGGGGAAGCTTTCTCTAGACAAATCCGGCGGGTTTCGACTGAATGGAGGGAAAAGTGAGGAGACCTCAGACCATGGAGATGGACCAGTGACAACTAGGAAGAATATTAGCTCAATCGTTGATGGCTATAGGCTTCAGGGAAGTGATCGGGAGGTGCAAAATGGTTTGAGGAGTGGAGATACCATCGTGCCCGCGGCACGGTGAGTGGGAGTAGCCAAGGGACAAAAAGTTCCTAGAAATGGGGGGTTTCAATATGGGCTCTCTTAGGGGTCAACATAGCCCTACAGAGTAGAGACACACAGGGAAGGAGGGGATGTTCATCCCTCATCTATCATGCTAGAATTAGATGGAGAGCTGGAACAGGAAGTGGCATATAATGAAAATGTCTTTACTGGGTTGGGTCTGATCAGGAGATTCAGGGGATTTTGGCCAAGCCTGTTTGATCTTCATCAGTGGATTTCCAACCACTGAAAGCCTGTTCTAGAAGGTTATGTTCAAATTTATCCCATGGAAAAAGGCTTCTTTATTGTATTTTTTGAAAAAGAACATGATAGAAATAAGATCTTATGTGACTATCATTGGGATTGGGAAGAAAAACATGCATTGATGCTAAATCCATGGTACCCAGCTTTTAATCTAGCCACCGAAGTGTTTGAGAGGGCTCCTCTTTGGGTGAGACTTCCTAACCTTCCTCTACATTTTTGGTTTGATTCCTGCTTGGAGGTTGTTGGGAACTCTTTAGGAAGCTTTTTAATGGTGGATGAGGGGTCTTCAAATCTACTGCATTCGACTTATGAACATATCTTGGTAGAGATGGATGTATCCAAGGTGCCTTTGGAGGTGATTCAGTTAAAAACTTCGAAGGGATGCTGGGTGCAACCCTTGGACTATGAAGGGGTACGCTTTAGGTGCAGGATTTTTGATCAAACTGGGCATTTGGCTACTCAATTTTCCAAACACAAAACAAACAAATCTACGTCTTGGTGGAAAGATGTGGCTCCCTAGCACTATACAATGGAGAAACAGGTTGAGAAGAAAGTAAGCTCTCAGCTGAGAGATAGAGAGGAGGGATGAGTTTATGATGCCTTGAATCAAGAAGGGTAGACACCGATGAATTAGGCTAGAAGGGAGGAACATCAACAACCTAAAGTTGTCTCAACACAGGATGGGAGCCTGATTGGGAACATTGAAAATGTTGTTTGGAATGGAAGTGAAAAGGTGTTGAGTGCCAAAAATGGGACTGCTACACTAGAGTGTAGAGAGAAAAAAGGTGTGGTGAGGCCACAAGAGAAAGATGTTGGGAAGCAGAAGGATGATGGTCAGTGTTTACAAGCATCTAGCAAGGGGAATGGTGTTTGGAAGAGCCCCTGGGATAACACTTTAGTTTGGTAGAAGGAGGCTGCAAGGGTGGAGGATGGATGGAAAACAGTCAAGGGGAAGAAAGCAAAGAAGGAAAAGAAGAAATTAAGCTTTTGAAATGGTCCTCCGATCGCAATCTAAAGGAAGACCAAATAATGCATTAAACACATGACCTATTAATAGGTTTTTTAGGAGTTGTTGGCTTTAAGCCTGCTTGTCAGATGTAGTGAAGCTTTGTTGTACTCTTTGGATTTGTCTACAACTTTAATTGGTGGTAAAATTAGAGGTGTTAGTATAGGAATTGGTGGGGTTTGGATGGGTTTTTAAATGGATGTTGTATTGAGAATAGCCTTGTAATCTTTTATTTCTATTATTAATAAATTTAACTCAGTTATCGACCAAAAAAAAATCAAAAATCCAAATGTGAAAATTGAAATTATAACTCAAATGCTTGATTAAGATGGAGAAAACTAGCCTTTAAATGAAGCAAAGCCCAAAGTGATAATAGAGTACTAGAACAACAAAGGAATCATGAAATGAATGATACATGGTTGGGACCATCATAAATATAGGCAAAAAAGGTGGACAACAGTCAAAGACTCAAGCTATCTATGCTAAGTATTACCATTCAAAATTAATTTCTTCTATATATGCATATTATATTTGAGTCTTCTCTAAGCATTATAAAATGTTTTTAATTACTACGATAAGAAATATTTGACATTCAAAGCTCAATATTGATGACTTCCATATCAATTAGGAAAATTTGGGTATATGCAAGGTTCACTATAGGAATGAGATAACATGTTTAGAATAGAAACAGTGTTATTCATTAAAAATTTAAAGGTGAGGAGAATTACAAATACTTATCCTTATTTATTTTCTTCGAGACATTAGTTTGATGGTATATATTGGCACTCCACTATGTTGTCGCTTTTCTTTGTTCTACACTTGTGTCATAATTGTTTTGTGTTAGCCCACCTTTTATAACTGATATGAGATAGTATAAGTGGGTTTGTCATAAGTCAAAGTGTTACCTAATGTGCTACCCTGTAGCATCGCCTACATGCTCACTATGTATCCAAAATTGTAAAATTTCCAAAATGCCAATTAGGATGTCAAGGTTGTCACACTAGTTTTTTGAACTCCAAAATGCCAAGGAAATTCTTGAGAAAAATTTCTATTGATGGGGTGTCATAATTTTCCTTCCATTGGTATATCTTTCTTTACATCCTCAATTTTTGAACTAAAATGGTTTTCTTTTAGAGTTAAGTCTTGCGTTCATTAGGATACCAAACTTGGTCATCCCTTCATACCATCCCCAAATCCCTAGGCTCGCTCAAGTGCAACATTTTTTCTAAGTATTTCTTGATGGAGTTACAAGCCTTCTCATTCCTAATTATCATTGCCCTATCACCTTCGATTCCATAAGATTTGCCAATTGCTTATTATATTTTTTAGAGTATCAAACTTTCTCTACCCTATTACCTCTTTTGAGGTATTCCTAACACTTCTTCCTTGATCCTTGAATTCTCTTTATTTTCTACTTGTTCTAGAGTTCCTCGTGAGCCTAGAACCTTGGTGTAGCTTCCCTTTTCCCATAATTCAAAATTTTGGGAGAACGTCATACTTTTGCACCAAGTTCCAAGAATCAAGTCTACTCTAAACTCTTATTCCTACATTTTTATGTTCTCGAACTATTCTTCTTGGAACCTAAAACCTCCAAATAAATTTTGCACCTTCACACTTAGTCTCAATTCCCTATTTCCTCCTACTTAGCTTTGATTAATTTAATCAGACATTTCCTCTATTAATCTTGTGGATTTTTCTTACACCTTCAAACTTGAATCTAAGGTCCTTCCTAGACCTTACAACTTGTCAAATTAATTGTAGCACTCTATAACTTGTGGAGATTTCTCCCACCAAGCACTAATGCATTTTGGGCCACCATTAGTGACTTGATATGATTTGGGAACCTTCCAAATCATATTTTCTAGTCTAGAAATTATAATTCATCATTATGGGTATAGATTCATGCATTTCAAATTATAGAAAAAGAGGAAATGTTGACTATATTTTTAACTCGATGAATAAAGCTCAATTACTATTTCAAAACCTTTGTAGGGTTTTCTCAACATGTACTCCAAAAGAAGCCATGATATTAATAATAATAATGATTCTTGCATATCAAAGGACATTCCCCCATATTTTTTAGTGTATCTTGATAGAATTATAACATAATTTATGATGCATGTTAAGGATAATAACACCTCATGGGAATGAGAAACCTCTATAATGTATCATTTTTGGGTAGGCTACATTTATTTAAAATCTAACATTCTTCCTAATATTTATGGAAGACTTGAAATTTCTCACTTGAAGATGAAAAATAGGAAAAATTATAATTGTAGAGCTAGAAAGTAGAAAATAGTAAAGCCAACCCTAGGGTTTGAGTTTCCAATTCTAGGTATCATGATTTTCTTATTCTATTTCTATGGTTTTGTGTAAAATGTGTTGTAGAACTATTATAAAAGTTAAATAAAATATATAAATACCAAACCTAACATTGTCAAAGTGTTTAGTTGGGAGTATTTTTATATTTCCTTGACATTTTTTGATTAGTTGGTCAGCCATAAGGCTTTGAAATCATTCCAAATACTTTGTAATGTATCTTTTCAACATCAAAAACCAATATACATGTTTATTACTAGGTTATTTGGTAGATTCTTTTAAATTCATAAAACTTGTGTTTTCATTCATTTTCATATATATAACTTATTTTATGTGTGTACCTAAATAAATATGCTTTCCAAATATACCTTGATCGAGGTATCACATTGTTTTTAGTTGTTACATGTATGTTTCACATAAATCCAATATGTTGTGTCCACTAAATATAGGCATTGGTCTATAATTTGTTCCCCACTCCATCATTCCAACACATTAAAAAAATTAATCATAATCATTTTCATTTGTGCTATTTTTCTAGCTTACATGCATAAGAGCATAATAACAAAAGGGGTTTACATAGTCATATTTTAAACATTTTACTTGGAAAGAAATTTTTTTCTATAAAGGTACATTGTGACAAGAAGGGGTACTAGTTATGGTGGTTTTAGTACAACCAACTATTGAGTAACAATAAATCACTACTCTTGAAAAGTAAGTGTTCCTACTCCAAGGTTCCTTTTAAGTCAACTCTTGACTATGGTGAGTAGATTAGTGGTCTATGTAAACTATTTAAAATAACCTGGATCTTTTCTAATCTATACTTCTAGAAAATGTATTACCACATGCAAGATGAGGTAAAATTGCACACATATTTCTTACAACCTTACAAAATTCAACCTAATTGTATTTAAATCCAGTATTACATTAATCTTTAGTAGATCAATGTATTAGTCGTGCTCTTCAAAGATTGAAAACAACTTAAAGATCTATTTTAAATAAATATCAAAAGATTAAGATAAGGTGAAAGATTTAAAATAAAATAAACAGACTGGTAGCACCTTGAACCCTTCATTTCTACTACTTGATAACCTTTCAGTTGGCGATAAAACCTTGACTTTAAGCCTTGTGAAGCCCAGTTGGCCTAAAACTTCCAAAAAAAAAAAATTCTCAATCAATAAATCATTATGAAAATCTGATTGGTAGAAGTTTTTGATAAATCATAAGGATCATGCATGCTTAGTTTTGTGGCTTTTGGATGAGTTTTGAGGCAAATTTTAATGTATCAACAATTTGAAGTGGCTTTGAGGGGTCCCATAAAAAGTTTCAAGTAGCTCATTTTTGGCGATGACCTATTTGTTATTTTTTCCTCAAATGCCTACATCTCAACTTTTGTGGTTGTTGGAGGAGTTTTGAGGCCTAAACTAAAAATAATTTAAGCACCATACTTGAGGGCCCAATTTACAAAGGAACTACAAAAATTCAACTTTTTTGTGCAATTTTGATAATTGCACAATGATATAAATAATTTATAATGGCTCCTTGCAATTTTTCATGGCCTCTATGTTGGGAAAATATGTCTCAACCTTGCAAATACATAAGGTACTGTTGATACATCAATGCGGGGGGTTGTAGGGGGGTACCCCCTGCGGGGGTCCGGGGGGGCTCATCCCCCTTGGTTGGGGGTCTGAGGGTAGCGCGCCCCGATGGGGGTTCAGGGGCAGCACCCCCTAAAGCCACATTTTAAATGTATATTTTATTATTGTAAATCTAGACCGTTCGCCATTAGGTTTCATATCTAATGATTGATATTTTGTTGGCTTAACTTGCCCTAGAAGGCAACCCTATTTTATGAGGGCATTGTATTACGATTGTGTATTATGATGTATTCTAAGAGTTTAATGGCGGTTGTGTTGTCTCTGGATCTCTGAGTGGTGATACTCCTATGAGAATCTTGCTCTGCAAGTATATTGTAATCTTTTTTATTTTTAAATAATCTATTGGGTGGCTTTTGGAGTGTGGGGTTTTTCTCTCAAAAGGGTTTTCCCCACGTAAATCATTGTGTTATGGTATGCATGATATTTATGTCTATTTCTATTTAATCTTCTATAACTATTAAACTATAGAGAAGGGGGATTCACTACTCGTGAGTCTCTTTATTCTCAAGAGATTCCCAAGGGGCAAACTACCCTAAACCACCTCAGGGACAATGCGAGAGTTCTAGAATTAGGAAGAGTAGGTCACAGAGGTTTTCTGGACAAACTGATGGGATCTTGGACAAAGGATGACAACATGGAACAAGGATGAAAGTGCGATGCACTGGAGTCCCAAAGGCGCGATGGTGTCTTGTACAGATCAAAAAGAAAGAATATTTTAGAAAACAACAAAGCGACTACTTCTATTCTGACTGCTAAGAAATCTCGAAATGTAAAAAAGTAATAGAGAATACCAGAGCTAAAATAAAGTAAAGTGAATGATAGAACTAAAGAGGATAAGAGATAGAAAACTTCTCACAACAACCCAAGTAATGAAGCCTCCAGCAAATGAATGTCTTCACTACCTGCAATTGTAAGATCTGGAGAAAATGTTGGGGCTATATAGGGGTTTTCCTTAGTCAAACCCCCGTTTTGGTGTTCCCACCTCCATAGAAAACCAAATAGATAGAGAGAAATGAACAAAGGAGTGATAAAATAAATCCCTGCTTAAGGAGGAGAACTCATATCACAAAATAGAGATGTGATTAATAGGGGATGTGATAAATCCCAAGATGCTCGCAAGCACAAGGTAAGGGAGATATTAGTTGCAAGGCTTAAGGAATCCAAAGAGAGCGATAGAGTTGCAAGAGCCAAGAGAGAGTTGCAAAGGTTGTTGTGAGAGCTTTGGAGAATTTTGTTGTAATAAGAAAGGGATTTGGGCAAGCAAGATAGCAAGAGAAAAGATGGGATAATGTCCAAGATAGAAGCCCAGAAGGAGAAGAAGGCCAAATGGATTGAAAAGATGGATTTTAAAGAGGGAAAAGAAGCTTCGCAAGCCATTACAAGGCATCTCGAGCTGTTACCATTGACAAAAGAGGTTGAAAAGTGGCAAACATGCTCGAAAATGGCCATTTGAATGTTAAAATGTCGTAGGACACTAGCACAACGTGCATACGTCCGCGTGACATGCTAGTGTCCAAACATATCACGCTACAAAAAGATGAGAATGGGAAAAGCACGAGGTTTGACACAAAGTTGACATGTGAAGGTAGCTGCTAAAAAGGGGTCTTGAGCATCTTGAGAGAGGAAAAAGGTTGATGCAGGGGCTAAAATGAGCCTACACAAGTTCTAAGGGAGTGGACACTAATGCAGACACAAGAATGTATGTGAAATTGCAAGGGATGCAATTTTACAACATTACATTTTGTCTCCACTTTAGCGAGCATATGAATCTACACTAATATGCACACTAAAGGAAATCTACTAAATATAAATAACATCACAATGCCAAAAGGATACTATAGAGGAAGCATACAACTCTTTGAACCAAGGAAGCTTTCCCCCAAGCTGAAGACCTACAAAATAAACACATTAGACAAGAAAGACCTACACAAGACAACAATGTTAGAACATAAAAACCACTACATCACAGGGTTAGAACATAAAAACACACACAGAGGCACACAAAGAACTAAAGGATTTGAGTCAGCAAAGTGAAAGAGACCTCGATGCACAAGGTTGTCTCAGTACTATGTGTCATCCCCAAATTAAGAGCAATAACACATAGAAGAATTCTAAAACAAGGAGAAGAATGTAAAGATTGATCACTTCAAGAGAAGAATGCACCTAAAAGTTAGGGAAGCAACCAATATCGAAGAAAGAAAGAGCATATACTCAGAATGAAGAAAATGCAGATCTTCGATCGAGTATATACAATTGAGAAGAGAAGAGAATTGAAGAGAGAGATGAAGCTAGAAAGGAATGAAAATTCCAAGAAAGATGGCTCCACATGTTCTCAAACCTAAGGAGAGTTGAAAAGATGCACCACAAATCCACAAACCTACAGAAGGTGAACAAAAGGCTCTATAGGTACTCTCTCCTTTAGAGTTGAACAAACTACACCAGAGGCCCCCACAGACCAACAATGAACAGATCCCATAGGATTAAAGCGCTTTATAGGTCCTTAGACTTGCAAAGAAGGTGCCCTAGGTATTCTCTCCTGAGGGAAGCCTCATGTAGGGGACCCCATTGAGTCAAATTAGGCCTTATAGGTGATAATAGGTACAAAATTGCATATTTTATGAAAATATGAAATGTTGAGAAGGGTGACAATGGAACATGAGAGTTAACACATCTTAAAAGAATCTCTTTTGAGGAATTTTATAAGGGCACAATTGATGAAAAGGGAGACTCTCCCTTTCAAATCTGATTACAAAACCTTACAAAACATAACACATGAAGGTTGAAAATACATAACAAGAAAAAAAATTGGAAGAGAAATTTTGCAACTTTAATTAGCTTAAAATATGTGAAAGATTACAAAATATTGAAGCTCATGGGATCCCCTTCAATCCTACATGCAACACCTACAAAAAAATTGTCTTCAACAATATGGTACAATTCCAACAGCATCTGGGTATGCCAATTTCACTTCTCCAAGCCCCTCTTGTCCAAATGAGAAAGCATGAATTAAAAGAGAAAGTGGAAGGAGAAAACAACTCCTGGTTTCCAAAACCATCAATTGAAAACCTCCTTAAGGAAAGTACACCCAACCTTGGAAGTTTGAAAATCTGCAATAAGACATGTGGCCCAATGCATGACAACCCTCTCTTGGGAACCTAGACTCATGACCAATCAAATTCGGTGGGTTATGACATCTTACACCTCTTACAGATTCCTTACGCTGTCATTTCATGCAAAGACATGCAAGCAACATGCAAGATTTCATTGCAGCCCACTTTAATACTTTTCACGACACATGTACATGCATGCAAGACCTCTTTTGACCTCCTCCAAAAGTGGGATGCCCAAAGGGAATATTCTTTCACAAGTTACATTTACTGAGTTACCTAGGGTCTTTTCCCACCAAAATTTACATTGCATTTTCACTCAATGGGAATTTACAATATTGCAAATAAAAAAATATTATTTTCTATCACTTAAGCCCTTATTGAAATCAAACAAAGCAAAATTAAAATATTTTTGGTGACACAGGATTGCCCGTACACCTTTGATACTCCTGCGTCAAACACCCAGGGTAGAAGAAAAGTGACCCTGTCACTTCTCAAGAGGGTAGCCAAGACATTTAACTTCATTTTTCAATAACCAAGATGAGTCCTCAATAGGCCTTCCAAACCACTTGACGAAGTACTCAAAGTATTTTTTGTGCCTTGTACTCCTACTCACCCTATTGTCCTAAATTGCCTCTATTTTTCCCTCTTTTCAAGTAGGTGCTGGTATATGAATTATTTCACATATTGTATCTTCATCATTTTCAGCTTCATGAAAATTTGTTAGATTAGAAATATTAAATATAGGTGAAATATTTAGCCCACTAGGCAACTCTACTTCATATGCATTACCTGAATCATGCCTACTCACAATTCAGCAAGGCCCAACCTTCTTCATTTTTAACTTGTTATAGGTACCAATTGGAAATATTTCCTTTCTCAAGTGTACCATTACCTCATCACCAACTTGGAACTCCTTATGTCTCCTCTTCAAATTAGCTTTAGACTTGTACTGAAAAATTCATTATGTTGATGTGATTTTGTACCTCCTCATGTATGCTCTTCATGTGTTCATCAAAATCCTTCGCTTCTACACTCTTCTTATCAGCATTATCCATCTTTTTCAGATCTGAAACAACTCTTGGTCTACTGCCATAAACAATTTGGAATGGTGATTTACCTGTACTTCTATTCACCAAGTTGTTAGATGTAAATTCCGCTTGAGGAAGAATCAAATCCCACCCCTTTAGCTTATCTCCAACTAGGAATCTCAACAAATTACCCAAACTTCTATTTACCACCTCTATTTGACCATTTTTTTGTGGATGGTAGGCTGAAAAAAACTTCAAATCAGTCTTCATCTTCTTCCATAATGTCCTCCAAAAGTATCCCACAAATTTTGTATCTCTATCTGAAACAGTGCTCTTTACAAGACCATGTAACCTCACAACTTCCCTGAAAAACAATTATGCAACATTCATAGCATCATTAGTCTTCTTACATGGAATAAAATGAGCCATTTTGGAAAATCTATCTACCACAAAAAATATTGAATCATGTCCCCTTTGGGTCCTTGGTAAACCCAAAACAAAATCCATACAAATCTTCTCCCATGGCCTCTCAGGTACTGGAAGTGGTTGATATAAACTTGTGTTTTGACTAGTTCCTTTTGCCACTTGACAAATTCTACAACCTTGCACATATTTTCTGATATCTTGCTGCAATTGAGGCCAATAATATTTCTCCCCAACAAGTGTTATGGTTTTATCAACACCAAAATGTCCTACAAGTCCTCCACTATGTTTTTCCTTAATCAAATTTACTCTCATTAAACTTCTAGGAATACACAAGAACAACATACCATCTTGGATTAAATAATCCAACCACTTGGTTCTATCACCACCAATAGGCTCTTTGCAAGCCTTCCAAGCTTCTCGAAAATTTGGAACCTCCTCATACAACTCCAACTCATTGAATCCAACAACCTCAACCTACATTTCAATCAACAAACCATGTCTTCTAATCAAAGCATTTGCAACCCTATTAGACTTCCCACTCCTATGTTTCAAAATAAAAGTAAAACTTTGCAAGAACTCTACCCATTTCATATTCCTTTGATTTAACTTCCCTTGACTACTCAAATTCTAAAGTGCTTGATGATTAGTAAATAAAACAAACTCCTTAGGTAAAATATAGTGTCTCCACTTTTTCAATGCTTGCACAGCAGTATAAAATTCTTAACCATAAACTAAATATTTTCTTTTTGCATCATTTAACTTCTTACTAAAGTAAGCAATGGGTTTACCTTCTTGACTTAGGACAGCTCCAATCACATTACCACTTGCATCGCAATCAACTTGGAACAACTTGCTGAAATCTAGAAGTGCTAAAATAGGTTGCTTTGTCACTTTGGCCTTCAACAAATCAAAACTTCTTGTTGCTCTTGTAGTCAATCTGAAATCTCTTTTATCTCCCCTCATGGTCTCAGTTAGTTGTGCACAAATACTACTGAAACCTCTAATAAACTTTCTGTAAAAACTTTCCAAACCATGAAATGATCTCACCTCAATAGTACTTCTAGGTGTAGGCCATTCTAAAATAGCTCTCACCTTTTATGGGTCCATCTTGAGACCTTTGCTTGAAACAATGAAACCCAAGTATACCAATTCCCTCTTCATAAAGCTGCACTTTTTCAAGTTAATGAGCAACTTCTCTTCCCTCAACTTTTCAAAAACAAATCTAATATGCAACAAATGCTCCTCTAGTGTCTTATTAAAGATCAATATATCATCAAGATAAACAATAACAAATCTTCCCAAAAACTCTTTCAATACCTCATCTATCAACCTCATAAATGTACTAGGAGCATTGGTTAGTCCAAAAGACATGACCAACCATTCATACAAACCTTCCTTGGTCTTGAAAGTTTTCTTCCACTCATCACCTTCTCGGATTCTTATTTGATGATAATTACTCTTCATGTCAATCTTAGTGAAGTATTCAACCCCACTAAAACAATCCATGATATCATCCATTTTGGGTAATAGAAATCTATATTTGATGGTGATCAAGATATTGACATCCCTTGAATCTGTACACATCCTTCATTCTCCTTCTTTCTTTGGTGTCAAAACAACAGGCACTACACATGGGCTTAGGCTCTCCCGAATCAAGCCTTTCTACAACAATTCTTGAACTTGCTTGTTCAACTCTTCACTCTCGGTTGGAGACATTCTATGGGCTGCTTTCTTATGAAAAATTTCCCTTGGTATTAGATCAATTTGATGACTTATCTTCCTCACAGGTGGCAGCCCCTTAGGAGCATTGTCAGAAACAATCCCTTGAAACTCTTGCAACAAATCTGCAACCTCCATTGGAATATCTTCCACATTTTCACTATTAGACTTAGGAATCAAAGAAAAACAAGCTTTCTCATGTCTCATTCCATCTAGGATTTTTTTTGCATCCACTAAAAAAACTCTTGCATTACCACAAACTTGAACCAAATCTTCTTTCAAAGGTTTCAATTTATGTTTCACACCATCCTTAACTATGGTATATGTATTAGCACAACCATCATGCATTGTCTTCCTATCATACTACTAGGGCCTTCCTAACAAGATATGGCATGCATCCATAGGAATCATATCACACAATATTTCATCAAAATAACCTCCTATTTTAAATTTTACCAAACATTGTTCGCTGATCAAAAGCTTTTGATTATCTTGTACCCATGATATTCAGTACGGTTTTGGGTGCTTCCTCCTTTCTAGCTTCAATTTTCTCACCATTTCTTTGAATACAAAGTTATCCATGCTTCCACTATCTATGATGACATTACAAGCTTTCCCTTCACATTTGCATCTTGTCTTGAATAATCTCTTTCTTTGAACTGGTTCATCTTCTTCATTCAACAATGCTCTTCTTGTCATCGAGACTTCACCTCCTTTTGCTTCTTTAGAATGCAATGAGCGTGCATCCTCCTCATTGATGTTTGTTGCTCTATTCTAATTTTCAAGTATTCTATTGGTCCTTTCTTGATTATGAGGGAAGCCATATGCTCTATGCCCCTATTCATTGCATCAAAAATAGGTTCTATGAAAGCCACCTCTTCTAAATCCTCTACTTGATCTTCCTCTACCTCTTGGATTTTGATCTTTGGGAGCGTAATAATTTTCTGATTTCTGATTTTTGTTGTTGCCTTGGTATTTGAATTTCTTATTTATATGATTCCCATCATAACTTCTTCCTTTGTTTCTTCCACCACAACCTCTTCCTCTTTGTTTGCTTTCAAGTTTTTTGTTCAGTCTTTCTTCAACTTTCAATGAAAACTGTTATGTATCCTCAATGGTGGTCATTCTCACCAATTCCAATTCTTCTTGTATACTTGGTTTTAGCCTATTTATGTAACAAGCTACCTTCTCCTTATTTTCTTCATAATGTCTTGTTCTAATGAGGACCTTGTGAAATTCTTCTGTGTATTCTTTCACAGTCCTCATTCCTTGCCTCAAGCTCTGCATCTTTTTTAGCGGCTCCAACTCATAATCTACTGGGATAAATTGCCTCTTCATTTTTTCCACCATTCTATCCCATTTGGAAATTTTGTCTTTCCCTTTTCTTCCTCTTTCAAGCTAGATTTCTTTCCACCAAATGCTTGCATGGCCCTTTAACTTTTTTTTTGCAAACCTCACTCGGTGAGGATCTTCAATCTCTTCAAACTCAAAAAAATCTTCCATGTCATCAATCTAATATATCAACTCTTCAGGATTTAAGCTTTCATTAAAGGTTGAAACCTCCATTTTGTGTCTCTTTCCAATGTTTGATATTGCTCTCAACATTCTAATTTATCCAGGATCAATTGGATCATGTTCTTCCTCTTCCTCTTCCTCTTTAGTTTCATCCTCACTATCATCTCTTTCCCTATGCACTTCTCTCCTATGAATCTCTTCCTACAAGGTTTCTAGTTGCCTTCTAAGGGCTCTAATTTCATCTCTAGGAGGGTCTCTTCATCCACCACCTCTGCCTCTACCTCTACCACGATTGGCAACTCTTGGAGGCATTTTAATCTTCACCCAGAACTCACAAGTCTTGTTGCAAACTGCCTCTCTTCGGTGCTCTATTTACAGGCTCATGATAACCTACTCTAATACCACTAATGAAAAGGGAGACTCTCCCTTTAAAATCTGATTACAAAACCTCACAAAACATAACACATGAAGGCTGAAAATACATAACAAGAACAAAATTTGGAAGAGAAAATCTACAACTTTTATTAGCTTCAAATATGCAAAAGATTACAAAATATTGAAGCTCATGGGATCTCCTTCAATCCTACATGCAACACCTACAACAAATTTTTCTTCAACAATCTAGTACAATTCTGGTAGCATCTGGCTATGCCAATTTCACTTCTCCAAGCCCCCCTTCTCCAAATGAGAAAGCATGATTTAAAAGAGAAAGTGGAAGGAGAAAACAACTCTTGGTTTCCAAAATCATCAACTAAAAACCTCCTTGAGGAAAGTACGCCCAACCTTGGGAGTTTGAAAATATGCAATAAGACATGTTGTCCAATGCATGCCAACCCTCTCTTGGGCACCTAGACTCATGACCAATAAAATTTGGTGGGTTATCACATCTTACACCCCTTACAGATTCCTTACGTTGTCATTGCATGCAAAGACATGTAAGCAACATGCAAGATTCCATTGCATCCCACTTTAAGACTTTTCATGACACATGTACATGCATGCAAGACCTCTTTTGACCTCCTCCAAAAGTGGGACACCCAAAGGGCATATTCTTTCACAAGTTACATTTATTGAGTTACTGGGGGTCTTTTCCCACCAAAAATTACATTACATTTTCACTCAATGGGAATTTACAATGTTGCAAATAAAAAAAATATTATTTTCTATCACTTAAGCCCTTATTGAAATCAAACAAAGAAAAATTAAATATTTTTGGTGACACAGGATTGCCCATACACCTTGGATGCTCTTGCATCAACAATACTAGTAATGGCACAAGAAGGAAGGTGTTATTGGTAGGACTTTGGCGGCCCACTTTGTTCAAAGATGCTAAAAAGTATACTTGAAAGTGTGATGCTTGTCTTTATTTTTCAGAATCCAACCACAAGATATGAAATATCATTGTGGCTAGTGTTGTCTATGGTTTCATTCAATTATTGGGCTATTTATTTCATTGACCCAATCAATCCTCCTACTCATAAGACCCATTCATGCTTTATCATAATTGGTATTGAATATTTGAATAGGTAGGTAGAAGAAAAACCAAAGAAGAATTGTATAATATTAACTATAGCTATATCTATATATGAGAATATTATTACATGATTTGGATGCCCCTTGAACATCACAAGTGATCAAGAAGAGCAATTTTTCAGTGAAATAATTAAGGAACTTGCAAATAATTGTATGATTAACTATAGTGAATGTGCAACTTGCCATCCACAAGCAAATGGAGCAAGTAAATAATTTTTAAAAAATGGGTAACACACTTACAAGGGAATGTAACAAAGCTAACTAGATTGAGATTAGAAGATACCTATAGTATTGTGGGTTGGCCATACAACATATATAAATGAATTAAAACTATATATTAATTTTAGTTAGTAAATGGATTAGATGCAACATTACTAATTTAATATATAGTTCCTAAATTAAAACTATAAATATTCACAAGATTGAATGAAAAAGAATCTATTAATCAAACTAGAAAAGTTAAGTGAGAACTAGTTAACCATGCCTAATAATCAAACATAAGGAAAGAGAAAGAAAAAAAGGCTAACATGACCACAATATTAAGATTAAACAATTAAAATTTGGAGATGAATTAATCAATGATTATCTCAATGGTGCCTAGTTGAAACCCTATTACAAGGTAGACTAAAATTAAAAAATAGAGTAGTAGATATAACACTATGTATACTATGCACAATAGTTGTTTTATAGACAATACTTACCATATAAAGAAAATATATAAAAGAAAGAAAACAAGATAAAATGTGCAATCACTTTATTGATGACATCGACTAAGTAGTCAAGAATGTTATAGGAATCAATCAAGAGTATAATTTTCACCTAAAATAAAAAGTGCACAAGTACAGTGACGTAGCATAAGAGTTAAGTGGTAAGGGTAACAACAAGGATTTTTAAGCCAAGGCGAGAATAGAGAGTAGAGGACCAGAGCAACAAGAACCATGGTGATTGCTTCATCCCCACAAATCATATTCATGTTAAAGTGTTCCTCTATATTCATGCCAAACTAATGGACATGGATAATTTAGAATTTTAGAAAGAAATTTAAGAGTTAAAATATTTTACATGTGTATTAAATTGAACAAAAACATTAAAGAGCTATGATAATATCCATTCATCGTATAGATGATCAATTCATACCTCTTATGTTTCACATCACCTACATGAACTATCTCTTAGACTTCTCTTGCGCATTCACCAATAATATATTTTAATGTTGAAAGACGCTTGATATAATGACAGAGCCATTGTAGTAGTCATCTAAATGATGACGAATGTAAATCTTCATATATTCCTTTGAATTGAAGGTCAATTGCCAAATATGCTTTGGTCGCTAAATGCCATATATGCCATTCCTTTATAAAGACTTGTGTTCGGCCACCTACTAGTTCTGAATACGCTTCTTACGTACATATGACGCGTGTATGTGGTGACCTACTTTTTGTTTTCTTGCATGAATAATACCTACGTCAAGACCCATTAAGCACGTGTGTATAGAACTCCTATTGTGGTCTTTTCCTCATATTGTGGGCTCCATAGTTTGTCTTCACGCAGACTTTTTGCATGCGAAGGTCATTAATGGTCTTGTGGGTTGTTACACTTGCATGTCGTCATGTTCACATCTAAACGTGCTCAACGCAAGATTTCTTTGTGTACAAGGAAACTACTCCGTACTCCATCCTAGTTTTGGTAGAGATCGAAATGGAATAAATAACAATTTAGTTCATATAATAAGTATTTAAATTGTCCTTATTAAGGATGATGTAAAATGGTTGATGTTGTCTTTTTTGTGCTATGATAATTAGGGCATTGATTTTATTTTTTTGTTGTAGTAGTTATATATGGCGAAGAAGCATCCATATTTAGTGTCTTTGTATTATCTTCTTATAGTATGTGACAATTGTACAATTTATGCATTTTTTCTATTTTTTAAAATGTTCTAATTAGTTTATTAGATTATGTTCATCTCATAGCTATATTTTCTTGTTTTCCAAAGTCTTTAATAATATTGTGTGTCTTCTATAAATTATTAAATTAGAGAAAACATAATTAATAGAAAAATATTAGCTAAAAAATGGTTATATTTAAATTTTACAAAGTTAGAATTGTTATCTTGGATGGTTTGAAGAGCTTTGTGTATCCTATATATGCATCTGTAGACCCTAAATCTGCATTTTGCTCAAAAATAAACAAGCATGAGTATTGTTAAATCAAGCAAAATCAAATATAGAATCCATATGAAATATAGAATCATGTTTCATAATGCAATCCAAACAACAAAATATCAACTAATGTTTATTTGATAAATGAGATTATTTAATGAATGGATGAAAGTGATGAATGGTCCTAATGCAACGTCTAGTTCAGTTGATGAATGAACATGATCAAATGCAGAATGTTAATTTTGCATGTCTACAGCATCCACTATAATCCATATGGATTTGTATTTACATTACTTTTGGTCTTTGCAATGGAAGATAACCCTGACATCAACTTATTTTATTAATTTCATTTTTTCTATCTTACAACTAAGACATGTAAAAAGAAAATAGCTTCTTATAAAACTTGTGAAAAAAATATATTAAAGAGAAAAACTTAGAATTAAACTATTTGAAATTTATTTTCTAAATTCTACTAAACTTAGCATAAAATCATGATATAGGGCATTAGAAAGAAGTAGACCTCAAGTCAAGATACTATGAGTAGATTGAGACTTGATGAAGATAAAAAAGAAATTGTGTTTCAACTATAAGTCATTTTTCGAGTGTATATTTATATATCATCAAATAATTTTCACACATCAAAACACTACCTAGAAAGCAACATTTGTTGAAATAAGGGTATACTATTATTATTCTAAATAGGAAAGTTAGTAAATATAATCATAAAATAGTGTGAAATGAGCAATCCTTTTACTTCATCTAATATTTACAATAGTGATGTGTACAAACATTGAGCACTAAATCAATATCAATGAGAATGTAACTAATACCAATATTATTTATGTTAACTATTATCAACAAATGATATGCTTGCTTTTGCACTTTTGGGGGCATGAGTTCCTATGGATGATACTAATATTCAATAAATCTGCATGAATATGATCTATCAACACATCAACGTTCATTGGCCTATGAAAGAAGGCAAGAAAATATTTTGCAAGGATTCTTGAAGCATACCTTGGTAAAGTGGAGTAGTTTGAAGCAAATCCCAAATTGAGATCTTAGCGAGAGTAACACAAAGTTGCTCAACAAGATCATACTCACTTAGTTGCTTAGTTGCAGGTCTAGGTGCTTGAGGAAGGCTTGGTTGAGAAGGTGGTAAAGTAGGTTGAATACGATTCTGCTAATTCCTTCTATTATTATAAGTACATGGGCTACCGCTCTATAAGGGGGAGCCTTAGATTGCATGAATTTCATGTAAAGATCTGGTATATCACTTTCAATAGGAACCCCGTGAATAGAAAAAGTCCTTTTAGGAGAAGGACTAGCTGGAGTCACATAAATGACTGGTCTCTTAGGCCTTTAAGGAGTGACAAAGACTACAATTACATTTACAAATTCATCATGAATTTTTAATGAATTGTTTGAAGAAATACATTCCACATTGATCTGTGGGGGATTAGATGTGGGATGAGATTCTTCATTCACTAATGCATCATTTCTAGAAGAGAGTGCATTGGAATGAAGAGGGGGTGAAGTTATGTTAAGTAAAGCATCAATTATTTCATCCTCTTGCACCAAAATATCCTTACAAGTAGATTGAGTTTTAGGAGAGAGATCAACAAAGAATAATAAGAAAGGAGAGAAGAACTCCCTTTCACATGCTTGTAGGATAACTTCTTGAAGTTTCTTAAAATAATGGGAAAGGGATAGATGGAAGAAAGATATAAAGTTTATTTTGAAATAGAGATATAGATAAGCTAGCGGAAGGTTGGCCTATATTCCTTTTGACAACATGAAATGGGGTTCAAAGCAGTGCCTCAAATTTTTTTTCTTTTAAGGAAAAATCTTGGATTTGTCATTTTTTGTGGAAGGAGTCTTCACGTTAGGTTCAACAAAATATAGAGGAGGAAATTTGCTACCCTCAAGTCTTAAGACAAGCAGAGTCTTCAAGGAGCAAATGGTCCTCAATGACATCAAGGAACAAATCTTAGGTGACAAAATAAAATGGTGAGAGTTCCAAAAATAGAAAGAGTAAGTCACAACTTGCTTTTTTGGACAAACTAACAAGCTCTTAGTCAAGCATCATGGCACGGTGCACATGCATCCCAATAGCATGTTGGTATCTCATACAGACCAAAAATTGAGAATTTCATAGAAAAAAGCTAAATGAATGCAATCAATCTTGATTATTAGGAACTCTTGAAATGTAGGAAAATAACAAAAAATAACAATACTAAAATAAAGTAAACAAAATGAAATATAGACTAAATAGAACATAGATGATAAAATGAAGGAAGAGAAAGAAAGCACTCAAAACCAACCAAGTAATGAAGCCTCTAGTAAATAAATATATTCAATACCTACACACATAAGACTGAGAGAAATATTGGGTTGTTTAGGGGCTTTCCTCAATCAAACCCCTAATTCGGTGTTTCCACCTCCATGGAAAATTGGATAGACATATAGATAGAAAGATAAATAGACAAGATAATAAAATACATAGACAAGGGATGTGATAAATACCAAGATGCTCAACAACATAAGATACATAGATATACCTATAAGGCTTGAGGAAGATAAAGAGAGAGAAAGAAAGAGGGAGAGCTACGAGAGCCAAGAGAGTTGTAGAGAATGTTGTGCAATATTGAGACCATTGTAGCAAGTTGTAGAGAGTTCTGCAAACATGAGAAAAAGAGGAAGAGAAGAGAGAATGAGAGATAAAGAGACAAAAGACCAAGAGAGAGAAATAGAGTGAAAGAGATAGATTTAAAAGAGAGAAGAGGAGGGATAACAAGGTTTCCAAGCTGTTACAAAGCATCTTGAACCATTTCCAATGACCAAGGTAGGTGAAAAGTGGCAACATACTCATAAATGACCATTTGAATGTTGAAATTTTACGAGACGCTAGCGTAGCACATGGATGTCCATGCAATGTACTAGTGTTTAGACAAATTATGCTAAAAAATGGCAGGAGACAAAGAAACTCAAGGTTAATGCAAGACTAATGGACAAAGGTAGCTATTGGAAAAAGGTTCTTGAGCATCCTGAAGGGAAAATGGTTGATGAAGGGTTGAAATGAGCCTACACAAATACTAAGAGAGTGGACACAAAAATGTAGGAGAAATTGGAAGGGTATGCAATTTTCGACACTACACTTTCTGACATAATTTATCAAAAAATTGGGTCTATATGTATTATCGCAAAGTAGGCTTTATGGTTAATGCTCCCAATCTCTTTATTATGCATGTGAAATTATATTACAAAATTGACTAGACAATATTTGAATTTATTGATGTTTCCTTCCTGTTGTAGTCTTCCACTATGGTGTGTATTAGTGTTATATATTGTGTAGTTGTCAATAGATTGAGTTGGTGACATCTCTCTACTTATTTATGATGTGCTTCTACTTTGGACAATGTGGTGCATTGAATTTTTTCAATCCTTCCTTATTGAGATAATTTCGTAATCTCTATTTTTGTCTATCATTAACACATCCCTTTTTCATGTGGTTGCATGCTTGAGTTAGTGTTGTCAAGTAGATCAAAACTTGTATGTGTATACATTGTAGCATTGCTTGAGTATTTTGTGTGAGTACAAATTTTTTGACCTATTTTTCCTTGCTAATGTCCTTAGTATAGTATGAGAATTATATATTACATATGTTCTTTCCCAAAGGAAAAGAAGGAAACTTAAATTCACCCCTTGCCTTTGCTTTTCCTAAACTTGTATTTACCTAATTCTTAGCAAATATCACTATTCACTCATATATGCATGGAAGGCCTACTTTTATAGACACAAATGCTTCCCATTAATTAAAAAAATATCTACTATAATTATCCTAAGAGCACATTGCTTCATACATTGAAAAAATTATGCAGATGTTTTTCCTAAACATTGACCAATACTTTGCTTTATGTGTGAGCAACCTCTTTGCAATACATCTATTAAGTATTGGTTTTAATATTAATATTTAAATGCAATATCAAATCCTGATGATAGATATCAAATTCAAAGTGACACATTCTAATGTTAACATCATCATAAAAAATAATGTATTTCATCATCATAATAATAGAAGAATTACTCAAAAAATTTAAACTTTGCAATGATTGAAAAAATTCTAAATATTTTGTCTTTTCTATAGGAGCTCCGAGAAGTGAATGCACTACTTATCTTCATGTAGATCTTCTCCTCAAGCATGCCATTGCATCCCTACTCTAACTTTAGAAATCTAATCACAAAACCATGTAAATCATAACATATGAGAAACTCAAGCTAGTAACCAATTTTGAAATTCTCGTGTGCCACTAAATTGCCAAAAACTAAAACCAAACCGTAAATTTCATCATTCAATACTATCAAATCCTCAAAATAATAGAAACAAGAGCTTTATTAAATAAATCCTATATAAAATTTCTCTTATAATAGTCATTGATCATGTAGATGCTCAATTCATGTCTTTATGTTTCACATCACAAACATTTACGATTTCTTACAATTCCCCTACACATTCACCACTCTCATTTGTTTGAAACCAAACCTTAACATACATCTAAATTTCTATTAATGTAATCTACAATAACACATCTTGTAAAAACAAAAGCAAACAAATCAGTCACCAAAAATCTAAACCACATCATTACCACATCATTGTCTAAAAATTGTATACAATTCAATTCCATACTTTGTATAAATCTCTATATGTGCATATCCCTATCTATCTTGCACACATCTTTCTATTTTAAATATCTTATAAATTTACTATCAATTACAATGTATCAATATCATTTTCTTCAAGTGTAATAATGCATAAGAATAAGAATTATCTACCATACTATAATATATTACAAGAAACACTAAAATCAGTTATACAATATATGTAGAAGTATTTGAGCATTCTTTCTTTTGCATCTCCATAAATCATGTGTGCACTCCATATCTTGTAATGGAATTCCACAAAATTCCTTTGAATTGAACGCTATATGCCAAATATAATGCCACATATGTCATACCTTTATAAAGACTTGTGTTCGCCCACCTAATAAGTTTGAAGCCGCCTCTTATGTAGATATGACGCGTGTATGTGGTGCCCTATTTGTTTTGTTTTGTTGGTGCAAACTCTAGAACATGAATAATACTTAGGTGTATAAAATCTTTTCCTCCATAGTTTGTCTTCACGCAGAGATTTTGGACTATAGCTTGTTACACTTGTATGTTGTCTTGTTCACATATAAAAACGCTCATTTCCTAATTTATGCAACAAGATTTTTTTCTATTCTTATCAAAAACAAGATTTTTTTCTGTGTAAGAAAACTAGTCTATCCTAGTTTGGGAAAGATTAAATTGGAATAAACAATAATTTAGTCAATATAGCAAGCCATTATACTTTCATCATTAGAGATGGTGGAAAATGATTGGTGTAGTTTTCTTTTGGTGTTATAGTTATAGGGTATTATTTTTTACAGTAGTTATTATAAGTATATGTGAAGAAGAATCTAGTATTTTTATATATTCTTCTTCTAATGTGTGATGAGGTACAATTTGGGTATTTTTCCTATCTTTTTAATAGTCCTAATTAACTTATTAGGTTCCACCCATCTCACAACTATATTTTTTTGTTGTCCAAACTCTTCAATAATGTTATGTCCTTATAAAAATCATTTTATTTAGTGCAAGAATCATTAATAGAAAAATATTAGCTTAAAAAATGTTATATTTATGTGTAATAAAGAATTATTACCTTGGATAGTTTGAAGAGCTTTGTGTATCCTTTATATTCATCCATTACGGTCCTTGTGGATTTGTATTTCCACTGCTTTTGGTCTTTGCAATGTAAGAGAACAAAATCATCAACATATTTTTTTAATTTTAAATTATATTTTACAAGTGAGACGTGTAAAAAGAAATAACTTTTTACAAAACTTATGCAAAAATCAAATTAAAGATAAAAGATTTTGGATAAAAATATTTGAAGCTTATTTTCTAAATTCTATTAAAATGAACCTAAAAACATCATGTAGATCATTAGAAGAAGGCAGACCTCAAGTCAAGATGCCATGAGTAGATTGAAATCTATTGAAGATCACAAAGAAAGTGTGTTACAACAAAAAATTATTTTTTAAACAGATTTATATGTCATGATTTCATTTCACACGTCAAAACACCACCTAGCAAGCAAAAATTGTTGAAATAAGGGTGCAATAATATCATTATGAATAAGAAATTTAGTACGTATGATGATGTCATATTATGAAATGAGCAACCTTTTCATTTAATCTTCACAATACTATGGGTACAAAATGAGTTGAGAGAGAAGTCTACCAAGTTTTTGTACAATCATCCTATGTCCTTCCTTACCATAGCACTAGTGACATGTGCTAGTGGTCTTTGTCAAATTCATGTGAGTAAATATATAAAGAGAATGATGCAATAATCGTTCAATAACATTATTACATGTTTGATAATAATATGATAATATTTTATTATTACTTTAGATGCATAATCCAACAAAGAGGATAAAACTCAACTTGTGGTAAATTATAATATTTTAGATCTATGAGGTAATATGGCACGCTTTTAGTTATACTTAGTCAAAATTATAAAGTCAATATTATATTTTTATTTGGTTGAAGAAGAAATGCTTATCATCTTAGGATGACTTCATACTAATTTGTATAATTAGCAAGAGGATGTCTAGGAAAATATACTATTTATTACTCTTATAGAGAATAAACTTAAAACCTTTCTTTTATATTCTAGATTCCACCATTCTAGAGTAAGATGCTCAATGATAAAATGTATAAGATATACACTTGTTAAAAAAACATGGATGGGAGCTTCTTGTAATCCTAAGGTTTCCATTATGAAAATCTTTACCTTGAATGTTGCAATCCCAACTATTGAATATGACACTCTTGAGCATCTCAATCCACTTGTTAACATACAAACTAGAGAGTAATAAATCTTGAACATCATGTGGAAGACCTAGTGGAACTTTTGGGTTTGTTATTAAGGTTACCATAAAAAATTCAAAAAATTAACTTACTAGAAATTTGACTAAACTTGGAATGCCAAGAGTAGGCTAGCCTCTATTGGACATCATAGAGAAATTGGGTTCCTAGGAAGTAACATTTTTTGAAATAAAGGTACAATAATATTAAAAATATGAATACCACATTAAATCATGAAATTATACAAAAGGTGCAATCACTTTACTTCATTCACTTTGCACATAAGTATATGCATTTAGATTGAGGATAGGCCCTTATATATGATCATATTATTTTTGTATGTCCAAAAACTACCCAACAAGTAATATTTATTGAAATAAACATGCAATAATATTAAGAATATAAAATTTAGTATATAAAATCATAGAATAGTGTGAAAGGTGTGTTTTTTTCATTTAATCATACCTTATTGTATACAATTAATGTAATTCTATATTTATATATATCATCATTCTCTCTTTAGCTTTCATTATTTTAATCGTAATTACAAGATGTGCATACAAATACTCTAATGATGGTTTTGCAAAGTAAATATGAATTTTGATATAGTGATTAAAATTGGTATGTTGTTCACACCATTTTTGTGTTTGAATTAATTTTTTTATCTCATGTTTTATTATCCTTTCACTAACTTTAGAAATTATAAACTATGTTATCTTATAATATTGAAGTTACTAATAATAATTGGATGGATGTTCATTATCTTGTATATGCATTTTAAAAAAAAATTATCATACAATTCTTCATATAAGTTGCAAGACCATGTAGTCTAATCTTGAACATATTTTGATAGGTTCATTTTGGTTATAAAGATTGATCTTGATCTTAAGGTCATATTTGAATTTGAAGAGAACATTATGCTAGATAAGGGATTTCTTCTCTAGAAGGCCTTATAATATCATTTTCATCTTGTGTGAAGTAGATTGAAAACTTGCAGTTCTATGATTTGACAAACACTTGATTTGAAAGAATAGATTATGATATTTTGCTAGCTAGCATTAAACCCATGTTTCTTTATCTTGACACATTTTTATTATTGTTTAGGGATGTTTGTAGATTCTATTACTATAAATATAATGGAAATAATTTTTTTCAATTTAAATTATCTACAAAATAGAAGACTCAAGTTGTTAGGATTAATTATAATTAAACCAAAGTAGTTTTTCAAAATCACATGTGTAGACACCTAAAGTTTATCCTTTCATTTTTACTAGTTTTCGTCATTAATCCCATACCACCTCCAACAATAATTAATTGAATAAAATATTAGTTGATTATGTTTCCTTTCTTTAGTCAACTAATTAATAAATTATATTTAATTAAGTAGACCATCCTTGGTTAAATAAATAAATCATTGTATTTAATTAACTAGTCTAATGTCCATCATTCCCTTCTTCATTTAAAAAATAAAATATAATTTATCCTTTGCCATAAAATATAAAATCCATGTCATCAATATTTTTAATTTAAAATTTCTAAAATAAAAGAAGCATCCTTTTAATCATAGCCATCCAATACATCAAATCTATCCTAACAATCCATCTCCAACTACCAAAAAATTAAATAATAAATTTTATTCTAAATTATCAATCCTAAATGAATCCATTCCTCAATCCAAGCCATCAATTTAATCAATTAAATCCTAGTCATTCATTCCCAACTATTATCTATCCAAATTTAAATATACTTTAAATCTTGACTATCCACTTAGACAAATCAGTCTTAGCCTTGCATGTGCCAAGTACCAATATATATTTCCACCTCCCTCTTAAAATTTAAATTAAAAAATCTTTTCATTCAATCTTAGCCATCCATTTTAAATGAATCTCAACCCTTCATTCCTATCATCTTGTTTCTATAAATTAAACCCCATCCTCAACAAAATTATAAGAATAATCATTGGAGAAAGTACATGATTCCACAGTGAGGAATCCCAAGAGAAAGACAACATCCAAGCACATCATGAACACATCCACTCACCCTAGGTTTGCATTATTTTTAGTTTCCATTTTGAATTTTAATTTAAGCGGTTTCTCAATCAAATGTAGTGGTAGTATTTGAAGTCGGATTCATTTTTTTTCTTTTTTTCCTTACTTATCCCTTTATTTCCCCCCATCGACAACATGATTGATAACAACGTTAGGTTCTAATGAAAAATAATTACAGATTTAATGCTTAGAAGACTATAAGGAAAAATGAACCTAGTATACACCTTATAATACCGTGTAATTTTATCAATCATCATAATTGATACAAGTTCACAAAACTATTCCCATAAATTTGAATCAATACACATATTTTCCAAATTATCCATTTGAGTAAAGTAAAGTAGATTTTAGTTTTATATAATTTTTTACATCTTAACAACATGTAAATTAACACATTTAAGAATAATAAGAAAGAATAATTAAAAAAAATAGAAGAGACACAAATATATATGGGGAAACCATTTCAAGTAAAATTCCCACACTTCAAAGCACTAAACCAATGTATCAATCTACAACAAAAATATGTTACAATACACTTGTAGGCTTATAGCCTTAACATGAAGCTCCACATCTTGCTCCTTTAGAGTAAAACTGATAGTATAACCTTGGAATGAAAAATACTCATACATCTCATCCCAAACACCCAAATAAATAGGTGAAGAAAAAATTAGAAATTATGAATTGTTTAGGAAAACCATTAATAATATCATATGACGTATAGTGCCCAAACTAAGACATAAAATTCTAATGCAAATCCTTGGTAAAATATCCTCCTAGATATTGTGAGCATATTGCTTACATTTTCATGCATGTCAAATTTGACAATCCAAAATTGGGCACCACAATTTTTCTTCATTCAAACATCAAAATATGGTCCATAGAAAGTGTTTGTGCCTATCATAATAATGGTCAATGTTCTTGTAACCTCCCTCTTACATGTGTCATAGAACCTATCATATGCAACTCCCATCACGGTGACCTTACACACACCACAAGATGTTGGTACATGGCCAAAGCATGCCACCTCAAAGTGGGATGCAAAAATCCTTATGTGATCCCAAAAATCACTAAAGATGAAATCAAGTCATCCTCCAAATGGCACACCAACTCTCCCACAAGAAGACAAATCACTAGAAGATGAAATAGCAAGTGCATACAAAAATATATTAATATGAATATCATGAATACAAGGTTGACACATTTTCCCAACATTTTCCCACTTATCAAATACCTTACAAGAGAAAAAGGGAAAATACATGTACAACATATTAAAAAATTACTAAGTTTACTAGCATTCTATCTCAACTAAAATATAATGTACTCATGAGATTCATACAATAATCTACAACATCTTCCAAGCGATCATCATCTTTAAAAGAAACATCTCATCATCTATCATACATAATATTAAAATATATTGTCAACTACAAGAAAATATAAAACAATAAATATCACAAAGATAGGTTATTGTATCTAGCCTCAATTCATTAATAGAGCACAAACTAGAAGTTTTATCTCCTCTAGAACAAGATCAAGTATACACCACATACTTCAAACTAGACAGAAAAATAACCATAGCTAATTGCTAACATCCAACTAACCCCTTGACTACAAATAGATCTTCTCAAGACATATCCAACCCACACAAAAACTCTTTTCCCTATACAATTCACTATTTTGGTCAAGGTTATCATCTCCCATGGTATTCGACACACTAAAGAACATGAAGACCCTTAATACTCTAATTCAATGAAAAATATCCATGGTCAAAGACACAAATACCTCCTCAAACTCACACTATATGAAAATATATGATTTGGTTCCAATCAAAGAGACTCAATGTCTTCCAATCTATACATGCATGTACCTTTTTCTATCATGTATTTAGATTCATAACAACTGAAACATAAGAAAGATGGTCCTAGGTCCTAAGTGCTTAGAACCATAAGATACAAGGACTTTTCCTAGGGTTTCATTGAGATGGAGATCAATAAGGTGTATAGATTGAATTTAAACCATGAAGGTGAGCCAATCAAACTTGGATCTCCATCAATTAGGGGATTGGAATGATTTAGAATTTATTTTCCTTCACTAACCCAATTACATTATTTTCCTTAATACTGAAATTATAAGAATCCAATAACTAATAAACATAAATAGTTAATTGCAGATAGATCTAAGAAGTGCAAATGATTATGTACTTAATGTCTATAGACATCCAAATTTGGACACTTAATTTATCCAAATTTATCACTTTTCATCTAAGCATCATCTTATCCGAGTTAATTAAGTAATATTACTATTATTTAATTAATATCCTTAATTCTATCAAATCCCTAAGGTATTTAATTAATAATTAAATACCTTACCTTAATTCCCTTTTCATCAAATTAATTAAATAAATATTACATTTATTTAATTCCTCACATGTCATTTTCATCTAATCCTAATCCATCTCCTAATCTCTTCATTAAGAATGTGCACTTGCCTAATCCTTGATTAGGATGTGTCACATCCTCCAATTTTTGCAAGTTGGCTTCTAATCCTCATTAACCCCTAATTATCCTCTAATTACTAATTAGTTAAACCTAATTAGTACCTTGGTCAACTCTCCCCATCCCCCAATGAATTTTTAATTCCTTTTTATTCACCCTAGGCTCCTCTCTTCCCATGTGAATTTTTAATTCACTTTATTCCTCCTAGAATCCCCTTTTCCATGCATCTTCTAGAACCTTTGACTTGTCACATCAAGTCACATGTGACAAACTCTCACCTTTTGGGAACCTTGTCTTATCCACTAGATTCTTCCAATCATTGTGAATTTAAAATTCACTTTTATTCTCCCAAAGCTTTCCCCTTCCCCATGTGATCATTGAAAGGTCACATCAAAGTACTTGGAAGGTACTTGTCCTTCCTCCACATCATGTACCTCCCTTCCACATCACCTACACATCATCTCACCCTTAGCCATCTCATATTCCACATGTCAAGATGTGAGGGCTTGTGATTCCTCAACTCACCTTAGCCCTTCATCTTGACCTTGTTGGATAAATCTCAACCATTGAATTCTCTAGAGAATTCAAGTTTCTCTATAAATACCCCTTCCTCTAAGGCATTTAAAAGAGACTTAGCCATTTTGCAACTAAATGCTGCCATTTTGTGCACTCATTTAGCCATTAATCTCATCCATTTTCATTTGCATCCAAGCACATAGTCAAATCCTTCATTTAGTCACATCAAGAGCCATCAAGGAGCATACAAATCAATCCAAATCAAGGGCCAACCAAGGAGTTTCAGCTGCAAAAGGGAGGTATAACCATTTATCTTCATTTAACACTTTCCTCTTTGCATTTACAAATTCCTTAGGCTAATCTTGAGGTGTTTCATTATGTTTTCCATTGCATTTTAATTGCTTAGAAAGGGTTAGACATTTCGGTATCACATTTCTGGCATGCCCGGTGGGACCCACAAGTAGGTTCCTCAATTTAACGTTCGTTGTTGATTTTTTTTTGCAGGAATACGTTGCGGAAGGGCGACTATGCCCCTGATTTTCTGCAGTGGGGTGACTGCACCCCTGATTTTCCGTAGTGGGGCGATTGCACCCCTGATTTTCTGTAGTGGGGCGATTACACCCCTGATTTTCCGCAGTGGGGCGATTACGCCCCTGATTTTCCATAGTGGGGCGACTATGCCCCTGATTTTTTGCAGAAGGGCAACTACGCCCCCTCCTTGACCAAAATTTTTGGCTAACACTTTTTCTGTAGAAGGGCGACTACGCCCTCTCCTTGACCAAAATTTTTGGCTAATACTTTTCTTGCAGAAAGGCGACTACGCCCCCTGGGCTAAAATTTTTGTGCTAACACTTTTCCGCAGTGGGGCGACTACGCCCTTGATTTTTCGCAGTGGGGCGATTATGCCCTTGATTTTCCGCAGTGGGGCAATTACACCCCTGATTTTTCGCAGTGGGGTGACTACGCCCCTGATTTTCTGTAGAAGGGTGACTACACCCCCTCCTTGACCAAAATTTTTGGCTAACACTTTTTCTGCAGAAGGGCGACTATGCCCCCTCCTTGACCAAAATTTTTGGCTAACACTTTTTCTGCAGAAGGGCGACTACGCCCCCTCCTTGACCAAAATTTTTGGCTAACACTTTTTCTGCAGAAGGGCGACTACACCCCCTCCTTGACCAAAATTTTTGGCTAACACTTTTCTTGGAGAAAGGTGACTACGCCCCTTGGGCTGAAATTTTTGTGCTAACACTTTTCTGCAGTGGGGCGACTGCGCCCTTGATTTTATGCAATGGGGTGATTACGCCCCTGATTTTCCTCAGTGGGGTGACTGTGCCCCTAATTTTCCTCAGTGGGGCGACTACGCCCCTGATTTTTCGCAGTGGGGTGACTGCGCCCCTGATTTACTGCAGAAGGGTGACTGCGCCCCCTTGTCACCACGAAACAACACATTTTGAAAGGTAAAACTATCATTTTGGCTTCAGTTTTTTTCTATTTTCAAGTATTAACCCCCTAACACTGTTCTTGCAAGGATATTGGTATTTTTTGCTAACTTTTTGCAACATATTTTTGTGAAGTTGATGAAGAAAGCGGGATAAAATATCTAACATTTGCTTGCAGGGCTATCCGTTCACTCAAACTTTTTAAAATATCCTTGTTGTTTGCCTTAATCTAAGAACATAGTTTAATTAGGGGGAGTAATATTCATCGCTTGTTGTGTCTATCTTTTCTGTTATCCAAAGGGAGCATTAGCTTGTTTTCGCTTTCCGCTTGCACTTTGTGTGAGCGTGGGGAGTAGTTGGAAACAATTAGTGCTTTCTTTCTAGTGGGACCTTCTTGGGGATTTCATCACCCCAAGGGACGATTCCAACCACGCGTACCGACGTGGTATATAAAGGGGGGAGAGCAAAAGTTGTACCCCAATCTAGTCATGTCATAATTGGCGGAGTGTCGAAGCTAGAGTGATACCTAGATAGATGTGAAGAGTTGGTCCGAGCCCTTCAGTATCTCGTTGGGGTTCCCGACTCATGTTTGTGATGGGCTGGTGTTCACAGTTGTGCCTCACGTACCGAGAGTATATCGAGGACTCCCTAGACACCTTGTGCATCCTATATTAAGACCTCTTTGGCCATACCCTTAACACTAATCATAGGATTGTGTTTGCTTGAGAGTGTTTTCTTATGAGAAACCAGTGAAATTTTTGACAAATTGGCCTTATCATTGTCATTTTAAAGTCCTTGCCATAGTCATTTTCATCAAACCAAGTCCTAGATTTTCCACAGTGGGGCGATTACGCCCCTGATTTTCTGCAGTGGGACGATTATGCCCCTGATTTTCTACAGTGGGGCGGCTGCGCCCCTAATTTTTTGCAGTGGGGCGATTACGCCCCTAACTTTCCGCAGTGGGGCGATTATGCCCCTGATTTTCCGCAGAAGGGCGACTGTGCCCCTAATTTACTACATAAAGGCAAATTTTCCCTCCTGAACACCTGAAATCACTCCATTTGGATCCGTTTAGCCTCTAAACCATCATTTAATCATTCCCAACCATTATCTCATCATTCCAAGCCTCCATTTTCACTCTAAACCTCTGAAAACCTCCATTTTATCATTCCAAACCTTCGTTTGGCCATTCCAACATCCGTTTGACCATGTAGTCTTTCATCCTTTTCAAATCTTCTGCCCACTCATTTTGAGTAATCTTTCATCCATTCCAAGCATCCATCTCCTCATTCTAAGAGTTGTTTATCCTTTCCAATCAATTGTTTACTCGTTTCGAACTTTCAATCATTCATTCATTCTAAGCAATCATTAGTTTCGAGTGCTTGATCATTCATCCATTCCAATCAATTTCCCAAATTTGATCATCTATTTCCTCAATCTGATTATCCAACACCCCATTCCAATCACTTGTCTCTTCGTTTTAACAGCCCATTTACCTACTTAAAAAGTCCACCCCACAGTGGGGTGAATCTACCCTAAAAAGGGGCGAATCTGCCCCTCTATGAGGGCATAGACGCCCCAGGAGGGGGTACAGTCGCCCCAGTAGGGTACAGACGCCCTAGGAGGGGGCACAGTCACCCCAGTAGGGAACAGATGCCCCAGGAGGGGGCATAGTCGCCCCAGTAGGGCACAGACGCCCTAGGAGGGGGCACAGTCGCCCCAGTAGGGCACATACACCCCAGGAGGGGGCAAAAATGCCCCAGTAGGGCATAGATGCCCCAGGAGGGGGCACAGTCACCCCAGTAGGGTACAGACGCCCCAGGAGGGGGCACAGTCACCCCAGTAGGGCACAGATGCCCCAAGAGGGCACAAACGCCCCTCTATGAGGGATTTGGAAAACAAGCATATCCAATTCCCAAATCTGATCGATGGAACCAATCCCACCATATCCTTCAATCCAATCCTAATTTCAGCACTTAGAACATCATTAGAGTCCATATCTAGCATCAAATCATCCATCCCAATCACCTAGACTTCATTTTGAGAATTTTGATTTTTGTGCGGAAACTTCCAGAGGCCATAACTTTTGACTCGAGTGTCCGTTTGAGCTGAAATTTTACGAGTGGTTGCGTTATGAGATGGCATGTGGATCCCTAATTGACTAGAAGTCCCTCAGACCCCATTTTGCCACATTTTTGGGGCCTCAAACTTTCATCTTGACCCTCAAAATCGCAATTTAGTGTTTTTTCCAGCATTTTGAAAAATCATTTTTATCAATAACTCGAAATGCATGTCTCAAATTTGGGATATTAGTTGGCAATTCATCCTTTCTTTGTTTTGTGTATTTTTTGGGAAAAAATTGAACTCTCAAAAGTACGTTCGTGAGGTTTCCTAAAATGGAAAAATTTGACAATTTTTGAAAATTACCAAATCTAGAAAAATTTGATTGTCAACACCTTATGGCCCTTAAACTCCGGAAGTTGGTGTAGAATCAATCCCATCACATCCTCCAATCATTCTAGGCTTCAATTCAATCCTAATCTAAGCTTTAGTTATTTCAACCTTTCATTCATCCATTTTGAATAGTTATTCTCCCTTTTCGATCATCTGTTTCCCCATTTCGAGTAAACACTCATATATTTTGAACCCTCATCTATCATCTCAAACTTTGGTTTAGCCATTCTGATCATCTGTTTACTCGTTCATCCATTTCACACATTCGTTCATCATTCCGAACTCTCGTTCTATCATTCTAATCATCTGTTTACTCGTTCCAAGTAAACGTTCATCCATTTCATACATCCTTTCATCATTCTGAACTCTCGTTCTATCTTTTCAATCATCTGTTTACTCGTTTCAAGGAAACATTCATCCATTTCACACATCCTTTCATCATTCCAAACTCTCGTTCTATCATTTCGATCATCCATTTACTCATTCCGAGGAAACGTTCATCCATTTCACACATCCGTTCATCATTCTGAACTCTCGTTCTATCATTCTGATCATCTATTTACTCGTTTCGAGTAAATGTTCATCCATTTCACACATCCTTTCATCATTCTGAACTCTCGTTCTATCTTTTCGATCATCTGTTTACTCATTTCGAGGAAATGTTCATCCATTTCACACATCCTTTCATCATTTCAAACTCTTGTTCTATCATTCTGATCATTCATTTACTCGTTCTAAGTAAACATTCATCCATTTCACACATCCTTTTATCATTCTGAACTCTCGATCATCCGTTTACTCATTCTGAGTAAACTTTCATTTGTTTCACACCTCCTTCAATCATTTCAAACCCTCATTCTACAATCCCGATCAATCATCTACTTGTTATGAGTAATCTATCATTCATTCTAAGCTTTCATCTTCTCGTTCCAAGAGTCATTCATCTGTTCTTAGCAGTCATTTACTTGTTTTGAATAGTCATTCATTTGTTCCGATCAATCATTTACTCGTCTTGAGTATTCATCATCCATTTCTCCAATCAAATCATCATTTTCCCCATCCAGATCCCCTAAACTTCGTCTCAAGTTATTATCCAAATTGACCTAAGTGTCTGATCTGATCATCCTCATCAACATTTTCTTAGGATTGTCATCCATCCCAAGTTAATCATCATCGTTGGCCCAATCAATTCACCTTCAATCTCAAGGTGGATTCAGTGCTACAATCATCCATTTATCCTTTAATCCAATCAATCAGCATCCTAAGTCACCTAGGATAATCTCCAAATGGGTTTTTTCAATCCCTCTCATCATCCTATCCGACCCATCAATTGATCTTATCAATCATCAATCAACCTTATCCAATCCAATCCAACCGCATCACCTTCGACCCAATCAATCTACTTCTATCTTGAAGTAGATTCGGTGTCGGTCATCATAATCAATCCCATCGCATCATCCAATCATCCTAATTTGATCTTTAGTCCAATCCTGATCTGAGCTTGACCAAAATCCCGATTTGAGCTTTAGTCTGATCCCATCCAAAATATTTCATCCATCCTCTTTATCCTTTCACCATCACGAATCCTTATCCTCCATCAATAGTGGTCAAGGGAAACCCTAATTACGTTGATAGTGATAAAAAAAGTCTTGTCGATCAAGAAGAATGTGATATAGATCCCCTTGACACTATCATTGCTAGTAAGCTTTCTCCACCCACTTTCCAAAATCCAATCACCCCCTTGAGTTATCCCGTTATGTCTTCATCCATGCCTAATCATGTTGCTTATGCTACCTTTGACAAGGGATATCCGTCATATCCATCATACCCTTCATCTACATCATCCTCTTATCCAACACCCGGATCCTCTTATCCTAGTCTACCATCTCAATACCCCTATCCTAATCCCCCATCCACATCCTCCTATCTAAATCCTTCATCCACATATACCCACTACCCTAATCTTCCATGCCAATCTGCTCACTCTAATCCTACATTCGTACCTTTGTATCCTAATCCAACATCCACATCAACTTATCCTAATCCGACATCTGCAGTTCAATATCTCCATCCACCACCTCAATCTTCCCATCCTAATCCACCATCCCCATACCCGTACTACAATCCACCACCCGCATCCTCATGTCCTAATTCACCATTTCTTAACCCTTCATCTAATCTTAATCCCTGATCTATTCCAAGTCTTGCATACAATCCCATTCCCCCATCTATTCCAAATCTTGCATCCAATCCCATTCCCCCATCTAATCCTAGTCCACCAATCCATAATCCTTCATCCACTCCTACCGCGCCATCTCAGCCTAGAGCATTCAAGTTCTTCACTCTAGAAGTTCTCCAAGGACTTATAACAAAGAAGACATCTCCCACTCCACACCTTAAAGTTATGGAATCATGCCATCCCAACCCCTCATCCACGGTCATTAGAGACGAGACCCTTCTCCACCCAACACCTATCATTGATGATACCACCCCTAGCACCACTCAAACCATCGAAACCATCACATCCTCTGAATCCACTGGGCCCCCATCTCCTACCATCACACCCTCTGAATCCACTAAGCCCCCATCTCCTACCATCATATCCTTTAAATCCGTTGAGCCCATTGAACACCCACTTCCTTCTCCAAGAGTCGTCGAACCCATCGACAACACCCTAATCCAATCAACTTCTTCCACTCCTAGTGTCACTAAAATCCATTCCCATGAATGTTTTGAATCCTCTATCCCTCCATCTTCCCCACTTGAAGAGCCCCACCAAGACTCCATTATCATGCCTCCCACACATGATGAGTCATGCCAAGAGCCTAATCCAAAGCATGCCAACATATCCCCATCTTCATATCAAGATCCTACCATCCAATCTAGTCCACCTCAAGATCATAGTCCCACATCCATTCCATCCCATGATCCCCTTGTCATTCAAGCTTCCACCTCTCCATCTCCATCTCCATCTCCATTGCATGAACCCACTACCACAAATCCAGATCCTATCATATCCTCTGACCCTCTCCTGATACTACCCATCCAAATGGTGCTATCCCATCATCACTTAAAACTACTATCCCCACACCACTTGCATATCCTCTTGGTATGCTCACATTCTTCCATGGTGACCTCCTCGCAGAAGAAAAACACAGTGTATATACCACCCATCATCCTCCACCTAATAATGGACTCGCATCATGTTTTCGGAATAACACAAATCCTATCATGGATCGCATGCTCAAAAAAATGAACTATCAAGGAAAAGGTCTAGGCCTTCATGAGCAAGGTATCTTAGAGCCCATCCAAGTCAAAGAAAAAATCTGCATGCAAGGTCTTGGACCTATTTCTCAAGAATCACAATCTAAAGATGTTGGTACAACCTCTAGATGTCCTCAATGAGCCTCTTCCAAAATAAATATAGGCTCTTTCCATCGCTCCACCAAATCATATGTTGCCATCCCTCCTCCTCTATCGTATCACCTCAAAACCACCATCCATATCCCTCCTTCATCTGCTCCATCCATTTTGGGTCCTTAGATCCCTCCATCTACCATCTCCAATCCTCCATCTACCATGCCCATGTTTCCTCCAGGTCCTACGTCTATTCTAGGCTCCTATATCCTAAAATCACCTCCTCCATCTCGTCCTATCCATCCTTTCATCCATTCATCACCTATCCATCTCATCCATCATAAACATCCCTCTCATACCCCATAGTCAAGATCAACAAAGGCACATACCTAAACATCCTCAATCTACACATAATCCCCATACCTACCTCCATCACTCCACATCATCCAAAGAAAAAATATGCAATGCAATCAAATGAAAAATCTATAAGAACATCCAAAGTTGCTAATCCAAAAGCTAGTCATACACCCCTTTCATCTCCTAAGTCTATTTTGGGTCCTTATGTTCCAAAGTTCACCACCCCATTATCCACACATTCTCCATCCATTAATCCTCTTATCTTTTCACATCCACCACCACATGTGCCAATGTTGGTCCTGAACACATCTCCCCATCACATATCTACCCCATCATTCCATCCATACCCTTTGCAACATCCCATCCATTATCCCATGTATCTCCCCTCTCAAATCCCTCTAATTCATCCTCATGCATAATCCATTTATCCTAATAAGGTTGTACTAACATCCAACAGTCGCTTCAAACATGGGCTCTTAATACCTTGTATGGAACTTAATGCCCGAGTCCTTCATCCATATCCTTATCACATGTCTTCTAAATCCACTTATCCACCTCCCCATCCTCATCTCCTTTTGCATGATATCCAAAAATCTAAAAAAGTCAAAAAATCCACAAAAATCCAAAAAAGTCCAAAAATCCACAAAAATCCAAAAAAGTCAAAAAATCCACAAAATCCAAAAAAGTCAAAAAAAGTAAAGAGAAATAATTCGTCCCAAGGTGAAAACTTGGCAAACAAGCCCTTGGATAAATACTATGATGAAAACTTGGCAAACAAAGGCCATGGAAATCCCCATCTACACTTGGGGGCAACTTCCTGATATGCATTCCCTCCATCCGCTATGCTTCCAGCTATGCACCTGCTTCCTATTATCCATCCTCTTCATAAAACCCCTCCATCCCACCTATCTTCTGTATTCTACCATCATATCCCATTTATCTTCCATCCCTCCATCCTTCTTGTGATCTTGATCAAAACAGGGGCACCTATCTATACATGCTTTGGCCACCTCTTGGTATACATTCCCTTCATCCATGCTCTGTTGTATTCCTTGGTCACCCATCCTATCCTCCTCTAGTTATCTCATTTTCCCATCCACTCATCTTCCATCCCTCATGCCTCATCATATATGACATATCTAGAGTGGAGGCATCTGCTTCCTTTGTGATATAGTCCTTGGAGACATCATCTATCATAACATCCCTTCATATCCCTATCCATCTATCACAACATCCCTTCCATCTCCCCATCCTTATCTTCATATCCATCTATCCTAGCATCCCTTTCATCTTCCAATCCTTATATCCCTATCCATATATCATAGCATCCCTTCCATCTCCCCATCCTTATCTTCGTATCCATCTATACTAGCATCCCTTTCATCTCCCAATCTTTATATTCTTATCCATCCAAACAATCCCTCCCATCCTCCATCCCTATATCTCTATCCATTCTTTCATCTTTATCCTCATCCCATCTCACAATCCCTTGTCATTGGTATCTGGCTATAGGCCTCCCTCCATGCAACCCAATGCCATTTATCTCATCGCCGTAACTTCTGCTTCTTTTACACATCTTTTCAATCTCTTATCCTTTCTCACTATTCATCTCCCCATCATACCATCCTTCTAAGTCATTTTAATGATTTGGATAACTATCCCATCCCTGAGCTTTATGTGATTGTCATCATCCTATCCAATCCAACAGGTTTATCCTATCTCATCATATCAGTCCCATATTTTTATCCACTTATCCTATCATCATCCTCCACTCATCTTGTCATCATCCTTTATCCATCATTTATCTTTGGTCTCTTGTCAAACTACATTGCCCCTGCGCTTTCACGTAGGCAAGTTCGATCATTTGATCAGCCCCCAAGGATCCTTTATCATCTATCATCGGTCTTTCTTCTTTTTCCATCCTGTCATCCATCGAAATCTCCATCATGGTCTGTCGTCAGCCTCTTGTCGAACTATGTTGCCCCTGCTCTTTCACGTAGGCAAGGTTGATCATTTGATCTGCCCCTAGGGATCCTTTATCATCTATCATCAATCTTTCTTCTTTTTCCATCCTGTCATCCATCATGGTCCATCGTCAGCCCTTAATCAAACTACAAGGGCTCTGCGCTTTCACGTAGGCAAGGCTAATATTTGATTGGCCCCCGAGCCCCTAGGCCTTTAGGGTGTGTCAGTCTCATGTCTTGTCTTCCTTGTGTCATGTCATCAAGCTATGCCCTTATCTAGCCAGTTCTTCACAAATGAGACCCACTTGTATCATGAGATCCAATCAATTTTGAATATCCTACGTCATATTGATCTTTTAGCTTAGTATCCATCATCGGTCTCAATAGGATGCATCCTTCCTAACAAACCTCATCAATCCCATCTATCCCCTTGATCCTATGGCAAAGGACATTTGAAATTGATTGTAATCTTTTGATGCTTTTGGATTTTGTTTATCATTTGAGCTCCCTATCATCACTTGTCAAGGCCGCCATGATCCACCATATTATGGCGTGTTTTGATTGGTCAACATAGGGGCATATCTTGATCTTTTTATGTCTATTTTTGTCTTCTTGGTTGTCCCATGTAGTACCCACCAAGATCCCCGAGGTCTTATGTTACGCTGGGGCATCCTCTTGTGGTTGTCGTTATCTCAATACCTAGCCCGACCAAGGTCTTCGTGACGTTGGTGTATTGGGATAGCCTTCTTGTCTATTGTGTGTATTTTATGCATTTGACATGAATTGGCCTTGGTTCTTCATACCTTGGCATCTTGTGTCTTATGCTATAGCAAAAATCAATGCTTTGAAGATGGCAAATTGCATTAGGATTGCATTTCATTTTCCATTCTATCGTCTTGCATGTATCCCCCCATCCATTCCTCCTTCATCCTCATCTCACATCTCTATCCAATCCCCATCCATTCCATTTAGCCCAAATCACCTAATCATATCCTTGGTCTTGTTCCTAGTCTTGTTACAAGCCTTGATTCAATCATCCTCATCATCATCCAGATGTATTCTTACATATCCCTTTGGTGTTGTTTTGGGGTGTATCCTTCCCTCGTCAATAACACTTTCATCATCATCATCGGAAGGTCTTCTTCCCTATCCTTTAGTGGTGTTTTGGGATGTATCCTTCCCTCAACAATACCACTCATTGGGATGTATCCTTCCCTATCCTCATTGACAACATTCCATCCATCCTAAACCCCTTTTGGCTTGTACCTTAACTAGGGCAACATCATCTTCGTCTTTGCATCCATTTTTGTTTCCCAACCTCCTGTCGCCTTTTCATCCTTTCATATCCATCCCTTTTCATCCTCTTCCTCATCTCCCATTTCATCATCTCATCCATTTCAAGAGCACATCCATGTTCTATTGAACCTGCATGTCCTCTCGAGGGGGCATCCTTATCCCTAATCTTCATCTTCACCTCCATCATATTTCTTCCTAGTCATCCGTTTGATGACTGGGGCATCCTTATCAATCTAACCATTTCCTTCTGGGTTCTATATTTTAATATTCTTTGAAATGATGCTACTTCGTAACACCATCTCAAAGAGGGGAAAAATGTAGACATTCAAATTTGGACACTTAATTTATCCAAATTTATCACTTTTCATCTAAGCATCCTCTTATCCGAGTTAATTAAGTAATATTACTATTATTTAATTAATATCCTTAATTCTATCAAATCCCTAAGGTATTTAATTAATAATTAAATACCTTACCTTAATCCCCTTTCATCAAATGAATTAAACATTTATTTAATTCCTCACATGTCATTTTCATCTAATCCTAATCCATCTCCTAATCTCTTCATTAAGAATGTGCACTTGCCTAATCCTTGATTAGGATGTGTCACATCCTCCAAATTTTGCAAGTTGGCTTCTAATCCTCATTAACCCCTAATTATCCTCTAATTACTAATTAGTTAAACCTAATTAGTACCTTGGTCAACTCTCCCATCCCCCAATGAATTTTTAATTCTTTTTATTCACCCTAGGCTCCTCTCTTCCCCATGTGAATTTTTAATTCACTTTTATTATTCCTAGAATCCCCTTTTCCCATGCATCTTCTAGAACCTTTGACTTGTCACATCAAGTCACATGTGACAAACTCCCACATTTTTGGGAACGTCTTATCCACTAGATTCTTCCCAATCATTGTGAATTTAAAATTCACTTTATTCTCCCAAAGCTTTCCCCATGTGATCATTGAAAGGTCACATCAAAGTACTTGGAAGGTACTTGTCCTTCCTCCACATCATGTACCTCCCTTCCACATCACCTACACATCATCTCACCCTTAGCCATCTCACATTCCACATGTCAAGATGTGAGGGCTTGTGATTCCTCAACTCACCTTAGCCCTTCATCTTGACCTTGTTGGATAAATCTCAACCATTGAATTCTCTAGAGAATTCAAGTTTCTCTATAAATACCCCTTCCTCTAAGACATTTAAAAGAGACTTAGCCATTTTGCAACTAAATGCTGCCATTTTGTGCACTTATTTAGCCATCAATCTCATCCATTTTCATTTGCATCCAAGCACATAGTCAAATCCTTCATTTAGTCACATCAAGAGCCATCAAGGAGCATACAAATCAATCCAAATCAAGGGCCAACCAAGGAGTTTCAGCTGCAAAAGGGAGGTATAACCATTTATCTTCATTTAACATTTTCCCCTTTGCATTTACAAATTCTTTAGGCTAATCTTGAGGTGTTTCATTATGTTTTCCATTGCATTTTAATTGCTTAGAATAGGTTAAACATTTTGATAACCACACTTAGCACCATAAATTAGATCTGAGTGTTGTAGCAGGACTGGGTTGCACTAGGGAAAATGGGTTTTGTATGGAACTTCTACTCTATTTTTGGGGTCATCTAATGTCGGATCTGAGCTTTGGATTCTTACCTGCAAATTTGTTGGAACATTATTGGATATTTCTGCAACTGAGTTTCCATGAGTTGACAATATGTAGGGTTTCAAATACAAAAAATAAAAAATTTATCTTCAAGCTTCCTTTAATCCTCTTCAAACCTAGATCTTTCATATTCAAAGAGGGAAAATGTTGGGCCATTTAGGGGCTTGCCTTAGCCAAACCCCATGTAAGTGTTTCCACTTCCACAATGTCAATTTCAATGATAAATGGATAGGATGAAATGATGAAATCACAAAGTGCTACAACTCACCACCCTTCAATTGCTTCCTTGAAGGTCTGAAGTCATACACATCACCTCAAGTTCTTGATCTTTCTTGCTTGATTGCTTGGATGCTTTGGAGACCTAAAAAATTGGCTAGCCTTCACAAAGCAATGATAATATGACAACACTTTGAAACGATGCTTGGATATTGAATTGCTACAATAAATCTTTGAAATGTTGCTCTTGACTTGCTCTTGGATGCTCTTAATGTTCACCTCTTTCTAGATTCTTTCAGCTCTAGTTTCAAATGGTGAGAAGACTAGGTATTTATATGCTATTATTCTAATTTCCCAAAAATTAGATCTCGATAGTCGACCTTTGCAAGTTGGGCTTTGAATGTTAAAATGGTCACTTTGACATGCCCAAAATTAGGTCTTGGATAAGAAGGGAACCCATTAAATCTTGGGTGAATGGGTCCTAGCACTGATTTCTAGGACATTAAGTATTAGGGGCAACATATGAGTTGTATGCATTTATTCAATGCTTGCAATTTATTGAAAAGTGGTTCAAATGCTCTATGGAACGCATACTTTTAGGAAATTATGGGGTCAATTAGGTGCAATGATTTAGGGGGAGAAAACATTGTGTAAAATTGTCTTGGTGATAATTTATGATGCTACAATTAGCCCCCACTTTAGTGAGAGTGTGAACTTACACTCAGACTCACATTAAAGTAGAAAAATATGTCAAGAGGGATCTGATTGTCCAAATGTTGAAGAGATAAGATGGCTAAGGATCTAGTGGGGTGTGCAATTCCCTAGGATCTAGGATCCCAATGCAAACCAACATAAGCACAAAGGAATTCTCACATGTATGGTATTCACCAAGACAACATACACAAACATACATGTTTGAATGAAGCATACATGATGAAAAACATGGAATGATGGGACATAAAGATGAAAATGAAATGGAAAAAAACACAATGTAGACATGATGTAAATATGAAGAAGACACACAAAATACACACAACAAAACATAGGGTTAGTACTAAAAGATTCAAGTCGGTAAGGTAAAGAGACTCCAGTCTTAAATTGTCTCAAATACCAAATGTCATCCATCAAATAAAAGTTATCTCACAAGAGGACTAGAAAGTTGTGTTATGCCACATCACTCATGAAACATGTAGCTCCACTAGAAAGAAAGGTGTTATACACTAAGTGGTCATGTTAAAAGGGATGTTCAAGTTTAACATCTTTGGGGGATGAATAAAAATCGCCTCAAGGGGTGCATAAAACTCACCTCATGGGTTGCATAAAACTCACCTTAGGGGGTGCATAAAAATAACCTCAAGGGGTGCATAAAACTCACCTTAGGGGGTGCATAAATGACAATAGGATAAGGTTAAAAACTCAAGGTACGTTATATCAACACTACCACAAGAGACAATTATAAAGGGGCTTCAAATGCTCAATATGCAAAAGGTCATACCTTAGGGGATATCACCCATGACATCACCACCAAGAGAGGAAAATTCATGCAAAAGGAAATTCATGCCATAGGGAATACTAACTATAGCATTACCACCACTTGGGGAATGCCATATTCCAAGAAAGGTCACACTCTTGAGGGATATCAAACCCAATATCACCACCAAAGAGATGACCACATAGATCAAGAAGGCCAAACTTTGATTGAAAAAATTACACTTCATAGGATACGTATGCCATCATCACTGAGAAGGAACCATTCTTACACAAATAATGAGCAGGGGACTATATGCCCCCCTTAAAATGTTAGTGTACTTGCTACACTAATGTTTTAAGGAGATAAAGAGGGATCCCTTGCTAGAAGGAATTCACCTAGGACGAGACTACCTAACCCCTTGTCCCCCAAGTGTAGGGACAAAGATGAGCCTATATATGCTATGATATGTTGCTCTTTGTGAAATGAAATATGATTGCATAAAGCCAAGTTTATACCACCCATGCATGGTAGTGAGCATTGTGTGATACTACAACTACCACATGACAAGGAGAAACAACTAATGCTATTGATTAAGTGAAAGAATTTTTGGTGTTTTTGTTATTTTTAAAGGATAATATCCAAGAACTATTGTTGTTTCTTGCATCTTAGGCTCTATAGAAACACACATACCTTGTTCTTTGACACCATGTCCTTTTCCATTATAACCAAATTGTTTTAAAAGTTCATAACCTCTTCCATAAATGGCTTTCATTTCTTTTGAATAAGGTGGTTCTTCATGATCATCTTAATCATAAGTGGATGTTTAATTTGTGCTTTCCTCTTTGCTAGAAATTATGGATGTTTTTATGAGTCAGTGATAGATTGTGTTGATACCATTGTGGCTAATTCTTTCTCTTTTTCTAATTTGTGTGTAATCTTGTACTCTCCGATAAATGTAGGTGTAAAGTATAACAATCCCCAATCATCATCCAAAAATTCTATCACATTTGAAAGACATTTATATTTATCCTCAACTTGTAAAGATTCCACTTTTGTAGTTGGTGTCAATGTTCTCAGAGGATCCTTCATTCCTATTTCAGTTTGTAAACAATTTTTAGATTTTGGATCAACTTTTATCGTGTGAACCTTATTTTTGTATATGTACTTCATTGAATGATGAAGCGTTGAAGGAATTCCACTCATTTCATAAATACATGGTCTACCTAAGAGAATATTGCATGAAAGATCATAAATACCTAAGAATCCATTTTACCACATTCCAATGTTCAACTCCGGGATGACTCATACTTGCTAACAACTCCTACGGAATGTGCAATATCCAATATCATGCATACCATGGCATACATTAAACTTCCTATAGCTGAAGCATATGGTACCTTGGACATTTTTTCTTCCTTCTCTTGTGTCTTAGGACACATATCTTTAGTCAATTTTACATGACTAGGCAAAGGTGTGTTGACAACTTTTGCATTCTCCATATGAAATCTCTGCAACACATTTTCAACATAATCAACTTGAGATAAAAATAATTTTTTTTTCCTATCTCTTGTAATCTTCATACTAAGGATTTTTTTTGCTTCCCCTAAATCCTTTATAGAAAATGAGTTTGTTAATTATTGTTTTAACTCCTTTATGTGATCCATGTTAGAACTCACTACACACATATCATCAACATATAAACATACAATAATGTAGCTATCATCATCTAATTTCTCAAAGTAAACTCAATGGTTTGAATTACACTGGTTGTAGCCTTGCTCAGCCATAAAACTATCAAATTTAATATACCATTGTTGAGGTGCTTGCTTCAAGCCATATAAACTTTTCTTCAATCTGCATACTAGTTTCTTCTTACCTTTGACCTCAAATCCTTGTGGTTTTTCCATAGATATTTCCTCTTCCAAATCACTATGGAGAAAGGTTGTTTTAAGTTTTTAATGTCAAACTGTTTTAAATGCAAATCTTCAACAGCCACAATACTTAAAACAGTATGAATATAAGTCATTTTAACAACCAAAGAAAAGATTTCATCAAAATCAATACCCTTTTTTCTGTGCAAATCCCTTTACAACTAACCTGGCTTTAAATATTTTCTTACCTCCATCTTCCTCTTTCAGCCTATAAACCCATTTGTTTGGTAAATCTTTTTTATCTATAGGCAACTTACATAGGTCCCAAATCTAAATTTTCAGCAAGGAGTCCATTTCTTGTTCCATTCTATGCTCCCACTAAACCTTGGCATCCACCTGCATAGCTTCATCAAAGTATTTCAATTCACCAGAATTAGTTAATAAAATAGAATACAAAGAGGGAGAAAATATTTCTAGAGGTCTACTTATCCTTGAAGATCGTCTAACATTCACTTGAGTTTGTAGTATTTGTTGTTGTTGTTGTTGTAGAGCATGAGGAACCACTGGAATATCGTTGTTTGGAGGGTAAAAACACAATAGTGTGTCACACTTTTGGCCAAATAAATGGTTCTGAGCGAACTATTTTCGGTCAGAAGATATTCGACCGAGTGGGTTTCGGCTGAAACCATGTGGTGTTGATGTGGCAAGTACATTTTCGATCAATGAGGTTTTGACCGAAATGTACTCAGCCGAATGCGACTAGCCAAAAACATGAAAAAAGTGAGTGTATCTAGTATTTATAGCTTGGAAATATCAATACATTTTCGGTCAAGTATGTTTTGTCCGAAATAGGCTTGACCAAAAACATACTCAGTCGAGCATGTCTAGTTGGCATCCTACTTGGTAGCCAACTCACCTTTTTCAGAATTTTCTGAAACATTCAACTTTGGTAGAGCATTTCTCTAGTCAGAATGATGATTCTGCAAAAAACAAAAATACCCTTTTGTAGAGCTCAGAGTGGTGAATCCAACTATATAACTTTTTTAATATTTTGATTAGTTTTAATATATTTTATTTTTAAACTAATGCAAGTAGGTTGTTAAAATTAAAAAAAGAGGCCGATTAGAAACTAAAAAAATATAGTAGAACATATTAAATTTTTAAAAAAATTATATGAGGCATAAGAGGAGAGAGTCTTCTTCAAAAGGGTATAATTTTTTTTTGAAAATGATTTAAAATTTTGAAAATAGTTGATGACCCGTGAAAACTATCAAATTATGACATGTTTGACTTTAAAACGTTATTACGAGAAAAATATACATCAAAATTTGAATTTTTTTTCCATCCACAAGATATTGAAGTTACCTATTTGGAGAAAAAAAATTAGGGAGAAATGAAGTTTTTTTCAATTTGTTTCTTGATGGCCCGTGAAGTCACTCTTTTTTGAAATTTTCAGCATTCCAAAATTTATCCTTAAATTGATAAAAACATAATGAAATTTTTTTAAAAAAATTACAGGAATAAACTTCATCAAAAGTTCTACATTTCATTAGTTTACACCATTTTGAAATTCAAAGCATAAAGACCACTTTTATGTGGTTGAAGTTCAATTTTTTTTCTTGTTGGTTGATTCCTTTATAAAGTGTGACACGGGTTTGTGCTTTTACCCTGGAGTATCATCCAACACTACATAATCATTTTCTTTCTTCTCATGTTGCTGTAACTGATATTTGTACAACACTTTATCATTGAATATGGCATCCCTGCTTCTCATTATTTTATGATTTTCAAAATCCCAAAGCCTATAACCAAATTCATCAATACCACATCCAACAAATATATATTTATTTTATTTAGCATCAAGCTTGGTTCTATTTTCTAAATCTACATGTACAAATGCTTCACAACCGAAGGTTTTGAGAAAAAAATTACTCACCTTCTTACCTATCCATGCTTCCTCTAGAATGCCACAACCCAAAGGATTAGAGGGACCTCTATTAATTAAATAAACAACAGTGTTTATAGCCTCTTCCCACATGTTTAAAGGCATTTCAATGTGCAATCTCAATGTCTGTGCATGCTCCATTATTGTTCTATTCATGCGCTTGGCCACTCCATTTTCCTGTGGAGTCATTGGAATCATTTTCTGCCTACGAATACTATTAGAGGAACAATAATATTCAAACTCTTTGCTGCAATACTCACCACCATTATCAGATCTAGGCCATTTTAACTTTTTACCCATCTCATTCTCAACCAAGCTTCTCAAATTTTCAAGAGTTTCAAATACATCATATTTCTGCCTAAGGAAATAAACCCATACCTTGTTACATCATCAATAAAAATGACATAATATTGAAAGCCACTGAGAGAAGATACTTGAGCTAGTCCCCATACATCCGTATGCACAAGCTCCAATTTCTCATCTTTTTTTTGCTTCCCATCCTTGAGAAAACTAACTCTTTGTTGTTTTCCACACACACAACTTTCACAAAAATCCATATTAACACATTTTAGACCTGGTAAAACATTCTTTGAATGAAGTACTTCCATACCTTTTTCACTCACATGCCCAAGTCTATTATGCCACAGTGTTGATTTAGAACCCACAACAACTATCTAATTTTTTGCATGTTGAACTACAACAACTGTTCTTGAACATTATTTTTTATCTACAATAGCTAAAGTAGAAGGAACAGTATGACCTGTACAAAGATATAAGGTGCCTACTTTCAAATTTTTTGCTACCACTAAGACACCTTTTGTAACCTTCCAATTTTTATCACTAAATGTAACAATACAACCTTCATCATCTAGTTGCCTTGCTGAAATTAAATTTTTGCTTAACCTTGGAATGTGCCTTACCTCATGTAGTAGCCAATGATTCCCATTCTGCAACTTAATCTTGATTCTTCCTTTTCCAACAATCTGACAGGGTTCATTATCTCCTAAATAAACCAACACAAAATCTCTTTGGACATAATCAAGAAAATAACTTCTATGGGGTGTAGTATGAAATGAAGCCCCTAAATCTAACACCCAAGAATCATCAATATTGTCAAGGGAAAGAATCAAAGCATCCTCATCAGATTTATTACTTACCACATTTTCCTCTTTATTGCCTTCCTTTTTGTCTCTTTTTTTATTTTTCTAATACCAACAATCTTTCTTTAAATGATCTAGCTTACTGCAGTACCAACAATCCTTCTTTTCTCTGGATTGGGACCTCTTGTCCTTTTATTTTTCTCGTGACTTACCACAACCTCTAGAATTCTTTCCTCTCCTTTGTTCTACCCTTGCTTTCTACATTCAAAACACTACCTGATGTGGATGTACCACCTGAGCTTTTTCTATGAATTTCCTCACTCAAAATAACACCATCAACATCATCAAATTTTAGTGTATTTAAGTCAAAAACATAATTACTAACCACCATTACCAAGCTATTCCAGCTTTTAGGCAAAGAACACATAATCAAAAGAGCCTTAACTTCTTCATCAAAGTTTACATTAATATAAGTCAATTGACTGGTAACTATGTTAAACTCATTTAAATGATCAACAACTGACCCACTTTCTAACATTTTTATATTAATTAAATGCTTCATAAGAAATACCTTATTCGAAGCAGAAGAATTTTCATATAACTTCACCAGGGTCTTCATCAAATCTTTAGTTTTCTTTTCTTTTGAAATATTAAATGCCACCGATTATGTTAGGGATAAATTAATACTACTAAGTGCCTTTCTATCTAGAATATCCCAATCCTCATTATACATAACGGGGTTTCTTGGCTTTCCCTTCCAATGGCCGCCATAAATCCTTCTGATAAAGATAGTCCTCCATCTTCATCTTCCATAACTAAAAGTTCTACCCATTGAATTTTTCTACCTTCAACTTACCCTTGTTTGCAATAACTCCCACTCAACAGTGAGACCTTCTTGTAAAGGATAACTAAACAAAAAATGCTCTAATACCACTTGTTAGGGTTAGAAGATAGATTTCAATCAGTTAAATGCATATTTGATCAATAAAATAAATAAATAAGACACACATAAATTATGAACATCAAAAGAAGAGCACAAATATTTAATGTGGTTCACCAAAATCCGGGCTACATCCACCAACAAAAGCATCCAAAATATATTAATCTTCTAGCAAATAACATTTAGAATGACATGCAAATACATGCAAAGGAATGCAACAACATTTTTTTTTCATGTTTTTCACTTGCTAGTTTTACATAGCCACAGCTACAGGTACCCAAAACTTCTCCTGCATTTTTCCAACCACTACTCTGCGACTTTTTGCTAACATTTTTCATGACCTACTACCCACAAAACTCATCACTAAGTGTTCTAATATGCTCCCACACATCTCCCATTAATTACCAATGAAGTGTGGTCATTGGTTGTGCCTCATGCACCCAATAAAACATTTTCTTTGGGTGGCTACATTTAATATTTCCAGTTGTCCATAGACTTTATATTAAAAAATATTGTAACTAATCACTTCCAACATTTAACTTTGTTTGTAACCATCCTTTTATATACAAGTGCAACATAAAAATTTAATAAGTGTAGTGAATTATTTAATGAAAATTAATATAAAGATTTTATCTAAGTTTGATTGGTCTCCATAACACAATATTTTGGGGGTGTGAGTTCCTATGGATGATACATAATATTCAATAAATCTACATGAATATGATCTATCAACACATTAAAATTTGTTGGCCTAGCAGAAGAAGGCAAGAGAATATTTTGCAATGATTCTTGAAGCATACCTTGGTAAAGTGGAGTAGTCTGAAGCAAATCCCAAAGTGAAATCTTAGCAGGAGTAAGACAAAGTTGCCCGAAAAGATCATACTCACTTGGTCACTTAGCTACAGGTCTAGGTGCTTGAGGAACCTACTTGGTTGAGAAGGTGGTAAAGTAGGTTGATTATGATTATGCTAATTCCTTCTATTATTATAAGTATGGGCTACCACTCTATAAGAGGGAGCCTTAGATTGCATGAATTTCGTGTAAAGATTTGGTGTATCACTTTCAATAGGAACCCCATAAATAGAACAAATCCTTTTAGGATAAGGACTAGCTGGAATCGCATAAATGATTGGTCTCTTAGGCCTTTGAGGAGTGACAAAGACTATGATTATATTTACAGATTCATCATGAATTTTAAATGAATTATTTGAAGAAATACACTCCACATTGATATATAGGGGATCAAATGTGGGACAAGACTCTTCATTCACTAATTTGCATCATTTATAGAACAAAGTGCATTGGAATGAAGAGGGGTAAAGTTATGTTAAGGAAAGAATAAATGATTTCATCTTCTTGCACCAAAATATCCTTACAAGTAGGAGTTTCAAGAGAGGGATCAACAAAGAATAATAATAAAGGAGAGAAGAACTCACTTTCACGCACTTGTAAGAGAATTTCTTGAAGTTTCTTAACAAAATGAGAAAGGGATAGAAGGAAGAAAGATATAAAGTTTATTTTGAAATATGGATATAGATGAGCTAGCTGAAGGCTGGCCTTATCCCTTTTGATGACATGCAATGGTGTTCAAGGCAGTGACCCAATTTTTTTTTTTAGAAGGACAAATCTTGGATTTTTTCATTTTTTTGGTAGAAGGAGTCTTCACGTCAAGTTCAAAAAAATGTAGAGGAAATTCGCTACCCTCGAGTCTCTAGACAAGAAAAAGTATTCAAGGAGAAAATGGTCCTCAACTACATCAAGGAACAAAGCCTAGGTGAAAAAATAAAATGGTGAGAGTTCCAAAAATAGAAAGAGTAAGACATAAAGGTCTTCTAGACAAACTAGCAATCTCTTAGCCAAGGGCGATAGCATGGTGTACACACATCCCAATAGCATGTTGGCATCTCATATAGACCAAAATTTGAGAATGTCATAGAAAAAGGCTAAATGACTACTATCAATCTTGATTACTAGGAACTCTTGAAATGTAGGAAAATAATAGAAAATAACAGAACTAAAATAAAGTAAACAAAATGAAATATAAACTAAATAGAACGTAGATGATAAAATGAAGGAAGAGGAAGAAAGAACTCAAAACCAACCAAGTGATGAAGCCTTCAGTAAATAAATATCTTCAATACCTACACACATAAGGTTGAGAGAAAATGTTGGGTTGTTTAGGGGCTTGCCTCAATCAAACCCTTGATTCAGTGTTTCCACCTCCATGGACAATTAGATAGAAAAATATATAGAAAGATAAATAGATAAGATAATAAAATGCATAGACAAGGGATGTGATAAATACCAATATGCTCAAAGATATGAGATAAATAGATATACCTACAAGGCTTGAGGAAGCTAAAGAGAGAGAGAGAAAGAGGGAGAGCTATGAGAGCCAACTAAGTTGTAGAGAACATTGTGAGAGATTGAGAACATTGTAGCAAGTTGTAGAGAGTTGTGAAAGCATGAGAAAAAGAGGAAGAGAGAGAATGATAGATAAAGAGAGAAAAGAACAAGAGAGATCAATAGAGTGAAAGAGATAGATTTAAAAGAGAGAAGAGGAGGGGAAAGGAGGTTCCCAAGCTATTACAAAGTGTTTTGAGCCATTTCCATTGGCCAAGGTAGGTGAAAAGTGGTAACATACTCAGAAACAACCATTTGAACATTGAAATTTTGTGAGATGCTAGTGTAGCATGTGGATTTTCACACAACGTGCTAGTGCCCAGACAAATTATGCTAAAAAATGGCAGAAGACAAAGAAACTCAAGGTTAATGCAAGACTGACACACAGAGGTAGTTGTTGGAAAATGGTCTTGATCATCTTGAGGGGAAAAGGTTGATGCAAGGGCTAAAATGAGCATACACAAATACTAAGGGAGTGGACACTGAAGTGGATACAAAAGTGTAGGTGAAATTGTAAGGGTATGCAATTTTTGACACTACACTTTCTGACATAATTTATCCAAAAATTGGGTCTATATTTACTATTGCAAAGTAGGCTTTATGGTTAATGCTCCCAATCTCTTTATTATGCATGTGAAATTATATTGAAAAATTGATTAGATAGTATTTGAATTTATTGATGTCCCCTTCTTGTTGTAGTCTTCCAGTATGGTGTGTATTAGTGTTATATATTGTGTAGTTGTTAGTAGATTGAGTTGGTGATATCTCTCTACTTATTTATGATGTGCTTCTACTTTGGACAATGTGGTGCATTGAATTTTTTTCAATCCTTCCTTATTGAGATAATTTTGTAATCTCTATTTTTGTCTATCATTAACACATCCCTTTTTCATGTGTTTGCATGCTTGAGTTAGTGTTGTCATGTAGATCAAAACGCTTGTATGTGTATGCATTACAACATTTCTTGAGTATTTTGTGTGAGTACAAATGTTTTGACCTATTTTTCCTTGCTAATGTCCTTAGTATAGTATGAGAATTACATATTACATATGAGATTGCCCAAATGGCAAGAAGGAAACTTAAATTCATTGGACTTGCCTTTGCTTTTCCTAAACTTGTATTTACCTAATTCTTAGTGAATATCACTATTCACTCATATATGCATGAAAGGCCTACTTTTATAGACACAAATGCTTCCCATTAATTAAAAAAAATCTCTACTATAATTAGTTTAAGAGCACATTGTTGCAAGTATGAGTAAGTTTGGTGGTGTTGTCATTGATGTTTTCATTGATATCAACACAATACAAGATGTTGTAGGTTGTGCATGTATAGTTGAGATGTTGTAAGTACATGGAGCTATCTTTATGGTGTTACAGGTGTGTTGATATGATGTGTTGCCAAGTAAGAGTGAAGTAAGAATTGTGTGTATGTTCAGAATGAGCTCTGGTTTGTGCTCCGTATTTCTTCTGTGTTGATCATGTGCTTGTGTGGATCTGAAGTATTGTTTATGGGTATCTGTTGGTGATATCTCCTGGATTGTAGTTTCTAGTTTGATGGTGAGTGAGAGTTGTGTTCACCAATGTGTGAACTAGTTTGGCATAGTTGTTTGTCTATGACTGGGAGAAATTTTTCTGCTCCACAGTCCTCCATTGGTTTGTTTCAAGTCTTGCAGATCTGGAAGATGTCTTGTAATGATGTTGTCTATGTTCTGGAAAAGGCGTTCGTGGTCTAGTGCTCCAGAAGACTAGTTTCAATGTTCCTGTGTGTGTTTGTGCATTCTGGATGGACTCCAGTGGAAGGTGTTTTGTGTATGAAGATTGTTGCACTTACTGTGGATGAATATGAAGGTATCTGAGATGTGTTCTCGTACATGATGAAGCATGTTATGTGGTTCGTATGTTATCTTCCCGTTGCATAAGCATGTACTTCAAAGTTCATTTGTGTTTTCATTAGGTTTGGCCGACCTGGTATCTACACTTCATACAAAGAATAAGTATCAATTAAGGAAGTGTGTGTTTGATCCAAGACATTGTTTTGGGTCGTGGTTAAGTGTTGGTTTGGTCCGCTCTCATTCCTTTCCACCACTAGAATGTTGAGTTGCCGACCTAATTTGAATTTGTAAAATGAATCATGTGTAGCCAACCTTGGAGAAAGTTTCTAAGGTTGAAGATGGTATAAATACAAGTCGAGATGTTGTGAATTGATAGATCAGACAAGCCACAAGTTTGTGAAGCAGAGTTGTGCGAAAAAGAATTGAGGCAGCAGTACTTTAATGTGCCATATTCCTAAAAGCAATGAGCTAATGGTTTTTGCAATCTTTTGATCAAGGCTGTGGATGTGTGTAACTTGTTGTGGTGGATCTTTTCTATTATCTTCTGTATCTGTAGGCAGTGACCCTCCTTGTTGGATAGTGAGTCCTTTTTGTATGTAGTGAGCCTTGTATTTTGGGTAGTGAGCCCTTGGCAATGAACCTCTTTATATTCAGTTTTGGAATTACTTTATATTGTGAGTTAATCCTCACAGTGGTTTTTCCCTTATTGGGTTTTCCACGTAAATCTGGTGTTTTTTGTGTTGATATTTCTTTTTGTTATTTACATTTCATGTTCATACTTAATAACGGATTAAAGTGGTTGTGAAGTTGATAAGTGGTTGAGATTTGAGATTGAGTTTGGTGACAATTGATTCACCCCCCCTCTTAGTTATCTTCCGCCTTTCAACACACATTGCTTCATGCCTTGAAAAATTTATGCAGATGTTTTTCTTAAACATAAACCAATATATTGCTTTATGTGTGAGCAACCTCTTTGTAGTGCATCTATTAAGTATTGGTTTTAATATTAATATTTAAATACAATATCAAACCCTGATGATAGATGTCAAATTCAAAGTGCTGCATTCTAATGTTAACATCAATGAATAACAAAAAAATGTATTTCATCCTCATAATAATATAAGAATTACTCACAACTTTAAAACTTTGTAGTGGTTGACAACATTCTAAATATTTTGTCTTTTTTATAGGAGCTCCAAGAAGTGAGTGCACTACTTATCTTCATGTAGATCTTCTCCTCAAGCATGTGGTTGCATCCCTACTCTACCTATAAAAATATAATCACAAAACCATGCAAATCAAAGTAGCATATGAGAAACTCAAACTAGTAACCAATTTTGAAAATCTTGTTTGCCACAAAACTACCAAAAACTAAAACCAAACCATAAAATTCATCATTCGATACCATCAAATAATCAAAAAAATAGAAACAAAAACTCTATCAAATAAATCCCATATAAACCTTCTCTTATAATAGTCATTCACCAGATAGATGCTCAAAATTCATATTTCTATGTTCCACATCACAAACACGAACAATTTCTTACAATTCATCTACACATTCACCCACTCTCATTTATTTGGAACCAATCCTTGACACACATCTAAATTTCTATTAATGCAATCTACAATAAGACATCATATAAAAACAAAAACAAACAAACGAATCACCAAAAATCGTCTAAAATTTGTATACAATTGCAATGCATACTTTGTATAAATCTCCCTATCTAACTTGCACACTTTTTCTATTGTAAACATCTTAACTATCAATCAATCGTTACAATGCATCAATATCGTTTCCTTCAAGTTTAATAATGCATAAAAAATTACCTACCATACTTGTAGAATATTAAAAAAAACACTAATATATGTAGAAGTATTTATGCATTCTTGCTTTTGCATCACCATAAATCATGTGTGCACTCCATATCTTGTAATGGAATTCCACAAAATTCCTTTGAATTGGACGCTATATGCCAAATATAATGCCACATATGTCATACCTTTATAAAGACTTGTGTTCGCCCACCTACTAAGTTTGAAGCCGCCTCTTATGTAGATATGACACGTGTATGTGGTGTCCTATTTGTTTTGTTTTCTTGGTGCAAACTCTAGAACATGAATAATACTAGAACACGAATAATAGTTAGGTGTATAAAATCTTTTCCCCATAGTTTGTCTTCATGCAGACATTTTGGATGTAAAGGTCATTCTTGATTATAGCTTGTTAAACTTGCATGTTGTCTTGTTCACAAATAAAAACGTTCAATGCCTAACTTATGCAACAAGATTTTTTTCTATTCTTATCAAAAACAAGATTTTTCTCTATATACAAGAAAACTAGTGTATCTTAGTTGGGGAAAGATTAAATTGGAATAAACAACAATTTAATCAATATAACAAGCCATTATACCATTGAAAGATGGTGGGAAAATGATTGGTGTATTTTTTTTTGGTGTTATAGTAATTAGGGTTTTGTTTTCTATAGTTGATATAATAGGTATATATGAGGAAGAAATGCCAACATCTAGTGTTTCTATATATATTTTTTCTAGTGTGATAAGGTACAATTTGAGTATTTTTCCTATCTTTTTAATAATTCTAGTTAGTTTATTAGGTTCCACCCACCTCACAACTTTATTTCTTGTTGTCTAAACTTTTCAATAATGTTATGTCCATATAAAAATCATTTCATTTAGTGCAAGAATCTTTAATAGAAAAATATTAGCTAAAAAAATGTTATATTTATATTTAACAAAGTTAGAATTGTTACCTTGGATAGTTCGAAGAGCTTTGTGCATCCTTTATATGCATCCATTACGGTCCTTATGGATTTATATTTCCATTTTTTTTGGTCTTTGCAATGTAAGAGAACAAAATCATCAACATAATTTTTTAATTTCAAATTTCTATCTTACAAGTGAGACGTGTAAAAAGAAATAACTTTTTATAAGACTTATGCAAAAATCAAATTAAAGGGAAAAGATTTTGGATAAAACTATTTGAATTTTATTTTATAAATTTTATTAAAATGAACCTAAAAACATGATGTAGGTAATTAGAAGAAGGTAGACCTCAAGTCAAGATGCTATGAGTATATTGAAATCTATTGAAGATCACAAAGAAAGCATGTTACAACAAAAAGTTATTTTTTAAACAGATTTATATGTCATCATTTCATTTCACACGTCCAAACACCACCTAGCAAGAAAAAATTATTGAATATCATTATGAATAGGAAATTTAGTACATATGATGATGCCATATTATGAAATGGACAACTTTTTTTTATCTAATCTTCACAATACTATGGGTAAAAAATGAGTTGAGAGAGAAGTCCACCATGTTTTTGCACAGTCATCCTATGCCATTCCTTACCATAGCACTAGTGACATGTGCTAGTGGTCTTTGTCAAAGTCATGTGAGAAAAATATATAAAGAGAATGATGCAATATGTCATCAATAACATTATTGCATGTTTAATAATAATGATAATATTTTATTATTACTTTAGACGCATAATCCAACAAAGAGGGTAAAACTCAACTTATGGTAAATTGTAATATTTTTTATCTATGAGGTAGTATGTCATGCTTTTAGTTATACTTAGTCAAAATTATATAGTCAATATTATATTTTTATTTGGTTGAAGAACCAATATGTATAATCTTAAGATGACTTCATAGTAATTTGTATGATTAGCTAGAGGATGTCTAAAAAAATATATACTATTTATTACTCTTATAGAGAATAAATTTTAAACCTTGCTTTTATATTCCAAAGTCTGCCATTCTAGAGTAAGATACCCAATGATAAAATCTATATGATATAAATTTGTTAGAGAAACATGGATGGGAGTTTCTTGCAATCCTAAGGTTTCTATTATGAAAATATTTACCTTGAACGTTGAACTCCCATCTATTGAATATGAGAGTCTTGAGCATCTCAATCCACTTGTTAACATACAAACTAGAGAGTAATAAATCTTGAAGATCATGTAGAAGACCTAGTGGAAATTTTGGGTTTGTTATTAAGGTTACCATAAAATATTCAAAAATGTAACTTGTACAAATTTGACTAAACTTGGAATACCAAGAGTAAGCTAGCCTTTATTGGACATCATAGAGAAATTGTGTTCCTAGGAAGCAACATTTTATGAAATAAAGGTATAATAATATTAAAAATATAAAATTTACCACATTAAATCATGAAACTGTACAAAAGGTACAATCCTTTTACTTCATTCACTTTGCACATAAGTATATGCAATTAGATTAAGGATAGGTTTATGTATGATCATATTAATTTTTTCATGTCCAAACACTACCCAACAAGTAATATTTGTTGAAATAAATATGCAATAATATTATGAATATAAAATTTTAGTATATAAAATCATGAAATAGTATGAAAGGTGTATTTTTTTCGTTTAATTATACCTCATTGTATACAATTAATGCAATTATATGCTTATATATCATCATTCTCTCTTTAGCTATCATCCTTTTAATTGTCATTACAAGATTCCTTTCTTGGTGATGGGTCAAAATGATCAATTTTAATTAAGAAAGTGAATTTCACTACTTGAAGAGTTAGAGTGCAAAAGTGTGTGCATACAAATACTTTAATGATGGTTTTACAAAGTAAATATGAATTTTGATATAGTGGTTAAAATTGGTAATGTTGTTCACACCATTTTTGTGTTTGAATTAATTTATTATTTGATGCTTTATTATCCTTTCACTAACTTTAGAAATTGTAAACAATGTTTTCATATAATATTATTGAAGTTACTAATAATAATTGGATGGATGATCATATCTTTTATATGCAATTTTTTAAAAAATATCATACAATTCTTCATATAACTTGCAAGACCATGTAGTCTGATCTTGAACATATATTTCAATGATAGGTTCATTTTGGTTAAATAAAGATTGATCTTGATCTTAAGGTCATATTTGAATCTGAAGAGAACATTATGATAGATAAGGGGTTTCTTCACTAGAAGGCCTTATAATAACATTTTCATCTTGTGTTGAAGTAGATGGAAAAGATGGAGTTGTATAATTTGATGAACACTTGATTTGGAAGAATAGATTATGATTTTTTTTAGATAGCATTAAACCCATGATGTTTCTTTATCTTGACACATTTTGATTATTATTTGGGGATGTTTGTAGATTCTATTACTATAAATGTAATAGAAATAAGATTTTTCAATTTAAATTACCTACAACATAGAAGACTCAAATTGTTAGATTTAATTATAATTGAAATGAAGTATTTTTTTCTAAATCACATATGTAGATAGCTAAGATTTATCCTTTCTTTTTTACTAGTTTTCATCATTAATCACATACCACCTCCAATATTAATTAATTTAATAAAATATTTAATTGATTATGTCACCTTTCTTATGTCAACTAATTAATAAATTCTATTTAATTAAGTAGACCATCCTGAGTTAAATAAATAAATAATTGTATTTAATTAATTAATCTAATGTCAATCGAACAAATCATTGTGGTGAGGCGGAGGCTGTGTTTATAAGCATAAAATATGTTGTGGATAGAGGTTACTCCAAAATATGGTTGAAGGTGATTCTTTAAATATCATCAATTATCTGCATGGCACTCATTAGCCTAGCTAGAATGTTGATCAATTAATCAAAGATACTATAATCATGTTAAGTTCTTGTGAAGAGACCCACATATCTCACATTTTTTGAGAAGGAAACTCATTGGCTAATTTTTTTGCCAATGAGCCTGTCAGGTTAAATGAGTATTGTGCATGGGAGGAGGGCTCTATCCTTCCCAAGAAAGCGAGGATCTTAATGAGAAATTATGGAATGGGTCTAGTTGATGCGGTGGCAGAATTTAATCTTTAGTACCATCTCCTATCTCACAAGCTTTGTGGGTTTAGTTTGGATTGTTGGCATTTGGTTGTATGATTATTGCAAGGGTTTCCTTCTTCTAGTGTTTGCAGACATGGGTGGTGATAGAAGTAGAATAGAGCAACACTCTTATGCGGGCCTAAGGAAGAAAAAGAAGCTATGGAAGATTCTCCATCACGGGAATTTCACGCCTTTTTTAGAAAGGTTACATGAAATTTGTTTCTTGCTGGCATAACCACAAGCTTCAGATAAAGGGCTTGGTTGTGGAGGTAAATGAGGAGCTGATTGCAATGGTGACTAGAATGTTGATGGTTGGCCATAAGTTTTACAAAGACAAGAAGAGCAATGAGGAAGCAATGGCCCAATTTTTCAAAGATGACGAGTAGAAAAAAATGATTAAGATGGAAAGTTGGGGCCATGAACTCAAGTCCCTCAAGAAGATATGGGAAAATGTTGCAGAGGTGATAATGCACTATGCGACCCTAAAAGGAACGTTTACTACTATCCTAGGTCACCATTTCACGCTTTTAAACCATTTCAAGCATGATTTGTTTCTCTTTTTTGTTTTTTGTTTTATCTTTCATGGAAGTTTCTGTTTATGCTCATTTAAAAAATAGGAGGGTTTCAATCCTCCATGAAGGTCTTATTATTTCAATCATGGAGCATCTTATGGCTCTCCTCCCTACCCCTACTATTAAGGAAAAGGAGAAGATTTTGGGAAAAGTTTTTGGTTCGTCAGGCTCAAATACTAGCATTGTAGATGAAGAGGAATGAAATGAAGAGGAAGATGATGGTTCCCCTTCCCCTATGGCTACATCCTAGAAAAAGAGGAAGAAGGGTAGCCTTAAAATCAATCAAGCAGCTAAGCACCTTGTTCTTTCTGACAATGAGGATATGGAGGTGGGCTCTAATGACTCCTCTCCTAGAAATGAGGATTTGGTTGTTGTTTTGTGAGAAGCCGATGATGGAGGTAATGAGGAGGGTTTGTATGAAAATGTGTTGGTTATGAAGACCAAGGATAAGCTGGGGAGGGAATCCAAACACATTGCTAAATTGAAGAACTGGGCTTCGAAAGTTTCTTCAAAGGATTCCAAAGTGATTGGAGACAAGAAGGCTTCTGGTGAAAAGGCGGTGAAAACAGGTGACTCCCTAGTTAATACCTCACCCAATGTGGAGCTAGAAGAAGAGATTAAGGGTCAAGATGAGGATGATATAGAGAGGAAGAGTGCAAAGCCAGAGCCTCTAAAGGTAAATCCCCTTTCTAAGAACTTTTCTTACCTCAATGATGATTCTACCTCAATGTTTGAGTTGTTGGACATGGCCAGGGCTAGGGCCACTAGAAATTTTAAGTTAGCTAAGTGGAATATTCAAGAGTTCAATAAGATTAACATTAAAATAAGGGGTTTGAAGGAAAACTTGAAGAATGTTCTGAAAGGCTCGATGTCAAACATTCTGATTGAAAAAATTGTGGACCTTAAGGGTTCTTTCCATGACTTCAATTCCATGTGTGAAGAATGATTGGTTGATTTAGAATCCAAGATTTTGAATATGAATGCAGACATTAAGAAGCTTCTCAATGCAAGCCACATGTCAGTGAAAAATAGTGTAGACTCTTTGGAAGTCTTGTTTAGAAAGATTAGTAAGCTCAGGGAGGACCAAGTGTATTTCTCTAAGCTAATGGAGAAAGAGCATTCAACCAAAGGAAAGGTAAAAAAAGGTGCGAAAGATGATGGTAAAGGGCCTATTGTAAGAGGGTTTTCTAATTGGAAAAAGTCCTTTGAAGATGAGAGGAAAGATCTGCTAGACATGATTGAAGTGCATAGGAGCCAGGAGCTTGAGGTGGCCAACACCTTAAGAAGTTTGAAATAGTGTTTTGCTCCCTTTTTTTTCTGTTGTCTGTTTTCTTCTGGGTCTCAGTTTATTTCTTGTTGTTTTGTTGTTTTGATGCTATTGGGTGCTACTGTTAGTTTACTGTTTTATCTCTCATACAACACCCTTTTGTCTTGTTATTTTTATGGTTCTGGTATGCTGCTGGTATCTTATGGTAATTTCTTTTAAGAAAATTTTTGTATCTTAAGTTGTAAAGGGTTTCGGGTCCCTTCAAATCCTATTTTTCCCGTATAATCATAACTGATCTAATGTCCATCATCTCCCTCTTCATTTAAAAAATAAAATATTTATCCTTCACCATAAAATATAAAATCCAAGTCATCTATTTTCTTAATTTAAAATCTAAAAAAAAAAACCCTTTAATCATAGTCATCCAATAGATCAAATCAATCCTAACAATCCATATGCAACTACCAACCAATTAAATAAAAAAAAATCATCTAAATTATCAATCCTTAATGAATCCATTCCTCAATCCAAGCCATCAATTGAATCAATTAAATCCTAGCCATTCATTCCCAAATACTATCTATCCAAATTTAAATCAACTTTAAATCTTGACTATCCAATTAGACAAATCAATCTTAGCCTAGCATGCACCAACTACCAATATTTATTTCTACCTCCTTCTCAAAATTTATATTAAAAAACCTTTCATTCAATCTTAGCCATATATTTTAAATGAATCTCATCCCTCCATTCCTATCATCCTATTTATATAAATCAAACCCCATCCTCAACAAAATTATGAAGAATAATCATTGGAGAAAGTGCATGATTCCACATTGAGGAATCCCAATAGAAAGGAAAAATCCAAGCACATCATGAAGACATCCACACACCCTAGGTTTGTATTATTTTTAGTTTCCAATTGAATTTTTATCTAAGTGGTTTCTCAATCAAAGGTAGCGGTAGTATTTTAAGTTGGATTCATTTTTTTTCTTTATTTCCTTACATTTCCCTTCATTTCCCCCCATCTACAACATAATAAATAACAATGTTGGGGTCTAATGAAAAATAATTGCACATTTAATGCATAGAAAACTATAAGAAAAAATGAACCTAGTATACACCTTATAGTATCATGTAATTTTCTCAAACATCATGATTGATGTAAATGCACATAACTAAGCCCATAAATTTGAATCAAGACACATATTTTTCAAATTATCCATTTGAGTAAAGTAAAGTAGATTTTAGTTTTAACTAAATTTTTTATAGCTTAACAATATGTAAATTAACACATTTAAGAATAATAATAAAGAAGAATAAAAGAATAATAGAGAAAAAGAGGAGAGACAAATATATGTGGGGAAAACCATTTTAGGTAAAAAACCCACACTTCAAAGCACTAAACCAATGTATCAATCTACAACAAAACATGTTACAATATGCTTGTAGGCTTAGAGCCTTAACATGAAGCTCTACATATTTCTCCTTTAGAGTAATATTAATAGTATAACCTTGGAATAAAAACTCCTCCTACATCTCATCCAAAATACCCAAATAAATAGGTGAACAAAAATTAGAAATCGTGAATGGTTTAGGAAAACTATTAATAATATCATATGAGGTACATAAAATTCTAATACAAATACTTTGTAAAATATCCTCCTAGATATTGTTAGCATATTGCTTACATTTTCATGCATGTCATATTTGACCATCCAAAATTGGGTACCACAATTTGTCTGCATTCAAACATCAAAATGTCGTCCATAAAAAGTATTTGTGCCTATCATAATAATGGTCAATATTATTGTAAGCTCCTGCTTACATGTGTCATAAAACCTATCATATGTAACTCCCACAATGATGACCTTACACACACCACAAGATGATACATGGCCAAATCATGCCACCTCAAAATGGGATGTAAAAATCATTATGTGAGCCCAAAAATCACTAAAGATGAAATCTAGCCATCCTCCAAATGGCACACCAACTCTCCCACAAGAAGATAAATCACAATAGACAATTGCTCATATCAAACTAACCCCAACTACTAATAGAACTTCTCAAGACATATCCAACCCACACAAGAACTCTTTTCCCTATACAATTCACTATTATGGTCAAGGTTATCATCTCCCATGGTATTCAACACACTAAAGAACATGAAGACCCTTAATACTCCAATTCAATGAAAAATATCCATGGTCAAAGACACAAATACCTCCTAGGACTCACACTATATAAAAATACATGATTTGGCTCAAATCAAAGAGACTCAATGTCTACAAATATATACACACATGTACCTTTTTTATATCATGTATTTAGAGTCATAACAAATGAAACACAAAAAAAGGTGATCCTAGGTCCTAAGTACTTAAAACCATAGGATACAAGGTATTTTCCTTGGGTTTCATTGAGATGGAGATCAACATGATGTAAAGATTGACTTTCAACCATGAAGGTGAGCCAATTAGACCTAGATCTCCATCGATTAGAGGATTGGAATGATTTGGAATTTATTTTCTTTCCCTAACCTAATTAGACTATGTGCCCTATGTTGACAATATATGTTGTCATTGATGTCAACTCAATATGTGTTGTCATTGATGTCAAATTGAGGTCATAAAGTTTTTGTATAGATGTTGAAGAGGCTTGGTGGAACCCCTAAATTTTATGTGCTCCACTAATTCTAAATGCAAAATATGGCTATTCTTTTGGTCTGGATGATTCTTGTGCCTTAGGGTTTTGGTCTTATCTTTGTTCTAGGGTTTTATTCCTGCCTTAAAACCTTTGAAAAATCCTAAGTGGTAAACCTTTGTGTATTTGTTCTAATTTGTGGATGACTTGCTATTTCTAGTTACCAATCACATTAGTTTGGATTTATGTCGTTGAACTCATCTAGTTAACTAGTCCCTTTTGCCTAGTCTAGTTGATCATTTAATCACTGGGAGATAGTATGCATAAAATTTTAAGGGGTTTAATATTTTCTCAATTACTTAAGTCCTAATCCTTGGTTGTATGTCATCCAACTCTCATTGACCTAGAAAAGTCCCTCTTTTAAGTTGCTAACATTGTGCGTGTGTAGATTTGAGCTTTTAATAGAAGCGATTGGATCATCTGATTACATCTTGGTCATTCTCCACTCCCTCATGGAATTTTACTCTCATCATTAAAGATGGTGGGAAAATGATTGGTGAAGTCTTATTTTGGTGTTATAGTAATTAGGGATTTATTTTTTATGGTTGTTACAATACGTATATATGAGGAAGAAACATCAATATCTAGTGTTTCTATATATTCTTTTTTTAGTGTGTGATGATGTACAATTTGAATATTTTTCATATCTTTTAAATAGTTCTAATTAGTTTATTAGGTTCCACCCATCTTACAACTTTATTTCTTGTTGTCCAAACTCTTCAATAATCTTATGTCCCTATAAAAATCATTCCATTTAGTGCAAGAATCATTAATAGAAAAGTATTAGCTAAAAATTGTTATTTTTACATGTAACAAAGTTAGAATTGTTACCTTGGATAGTTTGAAGAGCTTTGTGTATCTTTTATATGCCTCCATTATGGTCATTGTGGATTTGTACTTCCATTGCTTTCAGTCTTTGCAATCTAAGAGAACAAAATCATCAACATAATTTTTTTAATTTTTAATTTTTATCTTACAAGTGAGAAGTGTAAAAACAAATAAATTTTTATAAGACTTATACAAAAATCAAATTAAAGCGAAAAAGATTTTGGATAAAACTATTTGAATTTTATTTTATTAATTTTATTAAAATGAACCTAAAACCATGATGCAAGTCATTAGAAGAAGGTAGACATCAAGTCAAGATGCCATGAGTAGATTGAAATCTATTGAAGATCACAAAGAAAGCATGTTACAACAAAAGGTTATTTTTTAAACAAATTTATATGTCATCATTTCACACGTCCAAACACCACCTAGCAAGAAATTTTTATTGAATATCATTATGAATAGGAAATTTAGTACATACGATGATGCCATATTATGAAATGGACAACCTTTTTATCTAATCTTCACACTACTATGGGTAAAAAATGAGTTGAGAGATAAGTCCACCAAATTTTTGCACAATCAGCCTATGTCATCCCCTACCATAACACTAGTGACATGTTCTAGTGGTCTTTGTCAAAGTAATGTAAGGAAATATATAAAGATAATGATGCAATATGTCATCAATAACATTATTGCATGTTTGATAATAACGATAATATTTTATTATTACTTTAAACACAATCCAACAAAGAGGCTAAAACTCAACTTGTGGTAAATTGTAATATTTTTGATCTATGCGGTAATATGTCATGGTTTAAGTTATACTTAGTCAAAATTATATAGTCAATATTATATTTTTATTTGGTTGAAGAACCACTATATATCATCTTAAGATGAATTCATAGTAATTTGTATGATTAGCTAGACGATGTCTAAAAAAATATACTCTATTTATTACTCTTATAGAGAACAAATTTTAAACCTTGCTTTTATATTCTAGAGTCCACCATTCTAGAGTAAGATACCCAATGATAAAATCTATATGATATACACTTGTTAGAAAAACATGGATGGGAGCTTCTTGCAATCCTAAGGTTTCTATTATGAAAATATTTATCTTGAATGTTGATTTCCCAACTATTGAGTATGAGAGTCTTGAGCATCTCAATCCACTTGTTAACATACAAACTAGAGAGTAATAAATCTTGAAGATCATGTAGAAGACCTAGTGGAAATTTTGGGTTTTTTATTAAGGTTACCATAAAATATTCAAAAATTTAACTTACTACAAATCTGACTGAACTTGGAATACCAAGAGTAGGCGAGCCTCTATTGGACATCATAGAGAAATTGTGTTCCTAGGAAGCAACATTTTATGAAATAAAGGTACAATAATATTAAAAATATAAAATTTACCACATTAAATCATGAAATTGTACAAAAGGTGCAGTCCTATTACTTCATTCACTTTGCACATGTGTATATGCAATTAGATTAAGGATAGGTTTATATATGATTATATTAATTTTTCATGTCCAAACACTACCCAATAAGTAATATTTGTTGAAATAAATATGCAAATAATATTATGAATATAAAATTTTAGTACAAAAAATCATGAAATATTGTGAAAGGTGTGTTTTTTCATTTAATTATACCTCATTCTATACAAATAATGCAATTATATATGTATATATCATCATTCTGTCTTTAGCTATCATCCTTTTAATCATCATTACAAGATGCCTTTCTTGGTGATGGGTCAAAATTATCAATTTTAATTAAGAAAGTGAATTTCACTACTTGAAGAGTTAGAGTGCAAAAGTGTGTACATACTGTAGACACCTAAATTTAATCACTTCCATATGATTAAATTTGTTGCATTTACGTCTATCATATTAATATTAATTTATTAAATTAATATTACACCCCTTGTCCCATACAGATAAAGTATTTAATTTAATAATTAATACTTTGTCTTCTACCTTATTCTTCTATAAATTAAATAAATACACCAATTTATTTAAATTAGTCATTATTCCTCTTTTTGATTTAAAAATCAATTTAAAATTCCTCACTTTCTCTCTCCTTGTCACATCCTCCTACATTTGCCACTTGCCTCTAATCTTCTGTTAATTAGCCTAATCCAATATTTGCACAACCTTAACCAAAACCATTAGCTAAATTTAGCACCACCTTTTTGGTCAATTCTTCCATTTTTCCTTTTTGATGTTAACCCCGTTTCCTATGTGAATTTTTAATTCACATTTATTTGCTCTAGATTCCTCTTCTTTAAATGTGAATTTTTAATTCACATTCCATTCTCCCAAGGCTTCTAGAACCTTGGACTTGTCACAATCTCCACATGTGACCAAGTCCCACCTTTTTCGAGCCCACCTTTTACCCTCTAGATCATCCTATGAGTGTGAATTTTTAATTCACATTTATATCCCCAACCACCTTTCACTTTCCCATGTAGATTTTTGAGGAATTCCAAAATTCCTCAAAAGTCCCTTTCACTCCCACTTGGGGACAAGAAATCCCTTTTTGTGGAAATCCTCTCATCCCCCAAGGTGCATGTCCTTTTCCACCTCATGTACCTTTTTGACAACTCATCTCCACCTCATACCCTCTTATCCACTTCACCCTCCACATGTCAAGATGTGAGGGCTTGTGGGTTCTCAACCCACAATAGCCCTTCATCTTGACCTTGTTGGATCAATCTTGACCCTTGAATCCTCTAGAGAATTCAAGTTCCTCTATAAATACCCCCTCTTCAAGGGCATTTCCAACACTTTGCACTCTCATAACTACATGCTGTCCATTTGAATCCTCAAGCCTTTTCAATCATTTAGTCATCTTTGCTCATCATCTTGCATATTGATTCTTGCATTTAGACATTCAAACAATCATCTAAGGAGCACACAACCAATCCAAGCAAGGGCCAATCAAAGAGGTATCAACAACAAGGGAGGTAAAAATATTTGTGTTTCATTTTATTTGCATTCCTTTTCGTTGAACCACTCTTTTGGCTAATCTTGAGGTGTCCTTGGTATTTTGTTATTCATGTTTCTTAGTTATTTCACACATTTAGAGCAGTAGGAATTCCAAGGTATACACATACAAATACTTTAATGATGGTTTTTGCAAAGTAAATATGAATTTTGATATAGTGGTTAAAATTAGTATGTTGTTCACACCATTTTTGTGTTTGAATCAATTTATTATATGATGTTTTATTATCCTTTCACTAACTTTAGAAATTGTAAACAATGTATAATAATAATTGGATGGATGATCATATCTTTTATATGCAATTTTTTTTAAAATATCATACAACTCTTCATATAAGTTGCAAGACCATGTAGTCTGATCTTGGACATATATTTTGATAGGTTCATTTTGTTTATAAATATTGATCTTGATCTTAAGGTCATATTTGAATTTGAAGAGAACATTATGATAGATAAGGGGTTTCTTCACTAGAAGGCCTTATAATAACATTTTCATCTTGTGTTGAAGTAGATGGAAAACTTGGAGCTGTATAATTTGATGAACACTTGATTTGGAAGAATGGATTATGATCTTTTTCTAACTAGCATTAAACCCATGATGTTTCTTTTTCTTGACACATTTTGATTATTATTTGGGGATGTTTGTAGATTCTATTACTGTAAATGTAATAGAAGTAAGTTTTTCCAATTTAAATTACCTGCATTATAGAAGACTCAAGTTGTTAGATTTAATTATAATTGAAATGAAGTATTTTTTCTAAATCACATATGTAGACACCTAAGATTTATCGTTTCTTTTTTACTATTTTTCATCATTAATCCTATACCACCTCCATTATTAATTAATTGAATAAAATATTGAATTGATTATGCCACCTTTCTTATGTGAACTAATTAATAAATTCTATTTAGTTAAGTAGACCATCCTCAGTTAAATATATAAATAATTTATTTAATTAATTAATGTAGTGTCCATCATCCTCCTCTTCATTTAAAAAATATATTTATCCTTCACCATAAAATATAAAATCCAAGTCATCTATTTTCTTAATTTAAAATCTAAAAAAAAATCACCCTTTAATCATAGTCATCCAATACATCAAATCAATCCTAAAAATCCATCTCCAACTACCAGCCAATTAAATAACAAATTTTTATCTAAATTACCAATCCTTAATGAATCCATTCCTCAGTCCAAGCCATCAGTTGAATCAATGAAATCCTAGCCATTCATTCCCAAATACTGTCTATCCAATTTAAATCGGCTTTAAATGTTGATACTAAACAATGTGATGCAATGTTTTGGGGATTATTTAAAACATTACAAAATGAAATGCAAAATAGGGATAGGATACCCTCACAAGTTTTAGAGAGATACAAGAATAATATCACTTTTTTGGTGGATAAAGATAATTGTTATATGGATGCAATTGAACCAAGAACTTCATGGATAACAAAGCTTCCCTACGAGGTCTCTAGAGCTAACTAGATTGCATATGCTAAAATTTTGCTTCGCAAACCTAGGGATCCCATTGTTGAGAGGTTTGGCATGTATGATGAGATAACCAACAACTTAATCAAGAAGAAGGTAGAGGAAAAAGTTGAGAAGGCATGAAATTTTGAGAAGATGGTGACAAGGTTGGAAAAGATGTTTGGCACTCTTGAGGGTTCTACAAGAATATCTCAAACTACATATGCCACTCCAAAAGCTCCTAGAAGGATATGTAGGTCTATCTCTACCACTGCCACTCCTCCTAAAACCTTCGAACCTCAACTACCCCCTAGCAAAAGGAGGGATGTTTCTTCAGTACCAATACAAACTAAGAATGCATGAGGAAGAAACCAAGACCTAAGCAACATGAAAACAGGGAAAATATTAATATTGTGAATGTGGATGATGATGAAGAGGATGAAGAGGAAGTACAATATTTTGTTTTGAGGAGAAGAGAGGAAAGAAAAAGACAAGGAGAAGAAGAAGAAAGGAAAGGAGATTGTTGAGGAGAAGATTGAGAAGACTCCTCCGATCAAACATGACCCTTTGTATTTTGGTGCAATCTTTAATGGAATTGTTAAATATGGTTTATTGAGTGATACAATCCAACTGCATCTGGATGTTCCTTCGAAGGAAAAGAAGACAATTGAAAAAATATTAATTGAATATATGTTGAAGTAGAACATTCCCTTTAGTGACAATGTAGACAAAGCTCCAAATAGCCTAGCTAAGGCTTTAAGACTAATAAGAGAATATTCAATTAAGGATGATGAAGAGATAAAATTGCAAGAAATTGACAAGGTTGGGATTCCTATTTCCTAGAAAGAAAAAGAGAAGATTATCTAGAAACAAGCTAAGGAGTTCCACACCAAGAGAAGAATAGATCTATTGATGAGAATGGATGAAGATGTAAAAAGGAGGATTCAAAGTGAAATTGAGGATGCTACAAAGAAAATCATTGATGAATTGCGAAGTGAAGTCAATATTGATTCACAATAAATGCATGACATTGATGTTGAAATGAATGTATTAGTGCCTTTGATAGAAGGACAAATTCCTACTCATCAAGGACAAGTTGAATTGTCAAATATTTCTCCCCTTGATAAGTTATAGCTTGGTGATATCTTGCATGCTTTGACAAGGAAAGAGATTCTGCAAGAAAACTTGAAGAAGATTAAAATATTAGATGATGATATAAAGGTAATTCAAGAAGGTTTTCAAGAGGTAAACATAGATTTTTCCTTGCCTCTAGAACAAAAATTGTTCAGCGTTTGATGGATTCTTTTAAGGATCATTCTTCACACATTGAGCAAAAGGTAGAGCAAGAGGCCTTAAGAAATCTATTTGATAAGGAATGGTTAAAGCATTTGATTGGTGTGCTAGTGTACACAATAAATTGCAAGAAAATATAAAGATGTTTAAGGATTGTGTTGATGAAGTCATTACACTTTATCAATTTTATTTAAAATGGCCTAATTCCACTAAAATCATCAATGATCAAATTGAATCCATTGAGTCATAGATCACTCAAATGGCCAAAATATATGGTTTGTCAAAAGATAAGGATGGATCCAATAGAGCACAAATAGAAAATTTTCATTTTTTGGTTGTCATTGCTTTTGGACCAAAGAGAGCAGATAAAGAAATAATTAAACCTATTAAGAGGAGTTAATGTGAGTCTTGCATCATTATTTGAGTTTTTGGCTAAAGCATTAGCAGATTGTTTAGAAAATGAAGGATCCCAATAGTATTGATGAATCTGAGGATCTATTCATATAGTTTAAATTCCAAAATCTTATTTTTACCTCAACAAAATAAAATTGGGATGAAATTCTTGTGCACCTTAAGGTTGTAAGGAAGCTTAATAGAACAAATTCCTACACTAATCTTGAGAGGAGAATAATGCAAAACTTTTAAAAATATTTAACAGTTACAAAAACTTAAACAAAAGTAAACATAAATATCATGCATACCATGACACAGTGATTTATGTGGAGAAAAACCTTTCAAGAGAAAGACTCCACACTCCAAAATCCACCCAATATTATTCAGTAAATGTCAAAGATTACAAAATACTTGTAGAGGAAGCTTTTCACAAGAGTATCACCACTTGGAGATCAAGAGACAACACAAATACTGTCAGACTCTCATAATACATCACCATATCTCTATACCATAGTCATAATACAACACCCTCATAAAATAGGGTTACATTCTAGGGCAAGATAGGCCAACAAAATATCCACCATTAGATCTAAAACCTAATAATTAACGGTCTATATTTACAATGTATCATTTATGTAATGTATGTCCACCATTTTATAATTTTGTTGAAAAAGTTAACAAAAAATTGTCCACACACATCCCACTCTTGCCCCCTTATGACATTGTATATTATACCTATTGATGTAACTAGGACATACACACACACACACACACACACACACACACATATATCCTATCAACAATAACCTTTATATAACTGTAAGGTTGAGACACATTTTCCCAACAAATCTCCCCCTTGTCGAATAGCTTGCAAGAGCAATGGGAGGGAGTAAACATTGTCTCTTAATTGCTAGGGGCCAAAAGGCCCATAGTCTCTAAACACCATCTAAACTTCTTTGTGCTCATAGGCTTAGTTAAAGAATCAACAACATTCATCAAAGTCTCTACCTTAACTAGCTTCACCCTGCCATCTTTGACCATATCTCGAGCAAAATGATATTTTACATCAATGTGCTTGGTCATGACATGAAATTTCAGGTTCCTGGCTAAAAATATTGCACTCTGACTTTCACAATAAACTATCATTGCACCTTGTTTTATTTCAATATATAAACATGGTCTCTTAAGAAAAATGGATTCTTTACAAGCATGAGTAGCTTCCATATACTCTGCTTCAGTAATAGAAAAATAAACCATAGCCTATCGAGTACTCATCCAACTAATTTCACCACCAAATAAAGTAAACACATAAGCATTGGTGGATTTTCTGCTATCAATATCACATGCCCAGTCTGAATCCACATAACCATGAATATCAAGGGAAATTTCATCTTCAGTCACATTACTATGATAACACAAGGAATAATTTGAGGTACCATGCAAATATCTAAAGACTCTTTTAATTGCATTCCAATGAACTCTACCAGGATTAGACATATATCTAGAAAGAACTCCCACTGCTCGGGCAATGTATGGTCTATTACAAACCATAGAATACACCAAACTTCCAACTGCATTATAGTAAGGAACTCTTCTCATGTCTTCCATCTCTGATGGAGATGTTGGAAAATCTAAAATAGATAACTTTATTCCAACAGAAAATGGAACACACAATGGTCTACAATCCTGCAGGTTAAATCTTTATAAAATTGATTTGACATGGTTACTTTGGCCAATCCATAGCTTTATGTTCACTCTATCTCTCTTAATTTCCATCCCAATAATGTGCCTAGATGCACCAAGATATTTCATTTCAAATTTAGTAGCAAGTTGAGATTTCAATTCTAAAATCATACCTTTTCCTTTTCCAATAAATAACATATCATCAACATCTAATGCAATAAAAAAGAAATGATCACCATCAATTTTATAATAAACACAATGATTTGATTTAGAACGCTCAAATCCCAAACTAAACATGTATGTGTTAAATTTCTAGTACCACATCTTAGGACTTTTTTTAAGCCATACAAAGATTTCTTCAATTTGCAAACCAAATTACATTTACCTTTCACCACGTATTGCTCTAGTTGTGTCATATAAATATCCTCTTCCAGGTCACCATGAAGGAAAGTATTTTTCGCATCCATTTGCTCAACCTCTAAATCATAAGTAGTAGTAATAGCAAGCAAAAATATAATGGATTTCATTTTTGCAACAAGAGAGAATATCTCACCATAATCAACACCCTCAACTTGAGAGTAACCTTTCACAACCAACCTTGCTTTGTACTTCTCATTATATTTATATGTAACAAAGTTAGAATTGTTACCTCAGATAGTTTGAAAAGCTTTATGTATCTTTTATATGCATCCATTATGGTCATTGTGGATTTTTATTTATGTTGCTTTTGGTCTTTGCAATGTAAGAGAACAAAATCATCGACATAATTTTTTATTTTTTTAATTTCTATCTTACAAGTGAGACGTGTAAAGAGAAATATTTTTTTATAAAACTTATGCAAAAATCAAATTAAAGAGAAAAGATTTTGGATAAAGCTATTTGAATTTTATTTTATAAATTATTTTAAAATGAACCTAAAAACATGATGTAGGTCATTAGAAGAAGGTACACCTCAATTCAAGATGCCACGAGTAGATTCAAATCTCTTGAAGATCACAAAGAAAGCATGTTACAACAAAAGTTACTTTTTAAACAAATTTATATGTCATCATTTCATTTCACACATCCAAATACCACCTAGCAAGCAAAATTTATTGAATATCATTATGAATAGGAAATTTAGTACATATGATGATGCCATATTATGAAATGGACAACCTTTTTATCTAATCTCCACAATACAATGGGTACAAAATGAGTTGAGAGAGAATTCCCCATGTTTTTGCACAATCATCCTATGTCATTCCTTACCATAGCACTAGTGACATGTGCTAGTGGTCTTTGTCAAAGTCATGTGAGAAATATATAAACAAAATGATGAAATATGTCATCAATAACATTATTGCATGTTTGATAATGATTATAATATTTTATTATTACTTTTGATGCATAATCCAACAAAGAGGCTAAAACTCAACTTGTGGTAAATTGTAATATTTTTTATCTATGAGGTAATATGTCATGCTTTTAGTTATACTTAGTCAATATTATATTTTTATTTGGTTGAAGAACCAATATATATCATCTTAAGATGACTTCATAGTAATTTGTATGATTAGCTAGAGGATGTCTAGCAAAATATATACTATTTATTAGTCTTATAGAGAACAAATTTTAAACCTTGCTTTTATATTCCAAAGTCTGCCATTCTAGAGTAAGATACCCAATGATAAAATCTATAAGATATACACTTGTTAGAAAAACATGGATGGGAGCTTCTTGCAATCCTAAGGTTTCTATTATGAAAATCTTTATCTTGAACATTGAACTCCCAACTATTGAATATGAGAGTCTTGAGCATCTCAATCCACTTGTTAACATACAAACTAGAGAGTAATAAATATTGAAGATCATGTAGAAGACCTAGTGGAAATTTTGGGTTTGCTATTAAGGTTGTACCATAAAATATTCAAAAATTTAACTTACTATAAATTTGAATAAACTTGGAATACCAAGAGTAGGCTAGCCTCTATTGGACATCATAGAGAAATTGTGTTCCTAGGAAGTAACATTTTATGAAATAAAGGTACAATAATATTAAAAATATAAAATTTACCATGCATTAAATCATGAAATTGTACAAAAGGTGCAATCCTTTTACTTCATTCACTTTGCACATAAGTATATGCAATGAGATTAAGGATATGTTTACATATGATCATATTAATTTTTTCATGTCCAAACACTACCCAACAAGTAATATTTGTTGAAATAAACATGCAATAATATTATAAATATAAAATTTTAGTATAAAAAATCATGAAATAGTGTGAAAGGTGTGTTTTTTCATTTAATTATACATCATTGTATACATTTAATACAATAATATATTTATATGTCATCATTCTCTCTTTAGATATCATCCCTTTAATCGTCATTATAAGATGCCTTTCTTGGTGATGGGTGAAAATTATAAATTTTAATTAACAAAGTGAATTTCACTACTTGAAGAGTTAGAGTGCAAAAGTTTGTGCATACAAATACTTTAATGATGGTTTTAAAAAGTAAACATGAATTTTGATATAGCTGTTAAAATTGGTATGTTGTTCACACCATTTTTGTGTTTGAATTAATTTATTATATGATGTTTTATTATTCTTTCACTAACTTTAGAAATTGTAAACAATTTATAATAATAATTGGACAGATGATCATATTTTTTTAAAAATATCATACAATTCTTCATATAAGTTGCAAGACCGTGTAGTATGACCTTGGACATATATTTTGATAGGTTCATTTTGGCTATAAAGATTGATCTTGATCTTAAGGTCATATTTGAATTTGAAGAGAACATCATGATAAATAAGGGGTTTCTTCTCTAGAAGGACTTATAATAACATTTTCATCTTGTGTTGAAGTAGATGGAAAAATTGGAGTTGTATAATTTGACGAATGGTTGATTTGGAAGAATAGATTATGATATTTTTCTAGCTAGCATTAAACCCATAGTGTTTCTTTATCTTGACACATTTTGATTATTATTTGGGGATATTTGTAGATTCTATTACTGTAAATGTAATAGAAATAAGATTTTTCAATTTAAATTACCTACAACATAGAAGACTCAAGTTGTTAGATTTAATTATAATTGAAATGAAGTATTTTTTCTAAATCACATGTGTAGACACCTAAGATTTATCCTTTCTTTTTTACTAGTTTTCATCATTAATCTCATACCACCTCCAATATTAATTAATTGAATAAAATATTTAATTGATTATGTCACCTTTCTTATGTCAATTAATTAATAAATTCTATTTAATTAAGTAGACCATCCTCAATTAAATAAATAAATAATTTTATTTAATCAACTAATCTAATGTCCATCACCTCCCTCTTCATTTAAAAAATAAAATATTTATCCTTCACCATAAAATATAAAATCCAAGTCATCTATTTTCTTAATTTAAAATCTAAAAAAAATCACCCTTTAATCATAGTCATCCAATACATCAAATCAACCCTGACAATCCATCTCCAACTACCAACCAATTAAATAACAAATTTTCATCTAAATTATCAATCCTTAATGAATCCATTCCTTAATCCAAGCCATCAATTGAATCAATTAAATCCTAGCCATTCATTACCAACTACTATTTATCCAAATTTAAATCAACTTTAAATGTTGACTATCCAGTTAGACAAATCAATCTTAGCCTGGCATGCACCAAGTACCAATATTTATTTCCACCTCCCTCCCAAAATTTAAATTAAAAAAACCTTTCATTCAATCTTAGCTGTCTATTTTAAATGAATCCCATTCCTCCATTCCTATCATGCTATTTATATAAATCAAACCCCATCCTCAACAAAATTATAAAGAATAATCATTGGAGAAATTACATGATTCCACATCGAGGAATCCCAAGAGAAAGGGAACATCCAAGCACATCATGAACACATTCACACACCCTAGGTTTGCATTATTTTTAGTTTCCATTTGAATTTTTATTTAAGTGGTTTCTCAATCAAAGGTAGTGGTAGTATTTGAAGTTGGATTCATTTTTTTCTTTTTTTCCTTACATTTTCCTTCATTTCCCCCACCTACAACATGATAAATAACAATGTTGGGGTCTAATGAAAAATAATTACACATTTAATGCTTAGAAAACTGTAAGGTTCAAAATGAACCTAGTATACACCTTATAGTACCATGCAATTTTCTCAAACATCATGATTGATGTAAGTGTACATAACTACGCCCATAAATTTGAATCAAGACACATATTTTCCAAATTATCCATTTGAGTAAAGTAAAGTAGATTTTAGTTTTAAGTAAATTTTTATAGCTTAACATGTAAATTAACACATTTAAGAATAATAATAAAGAAGAATAAAAGAAGAAAAGAAAAAAAAAGAGGAAGGACAAATATACGTGGGGAAAACCATTTTAGGTAAAAAACACACTTCAAAGCACTAAATTCAATGTATCAATCTATAACAAAAACATGTTACAATACACTTGTAGGCTTAGAGCCTTAACATGAAGCTCTACATCTTGCTCCTTTAGAGTAATATGAATATTAGAACCTTGGAATGAAAAATCCTCATACATCTCATCCAAAATACCCAAATAAATAGGTGAACAAAAATTAGAAATCGTGAATGGTTTAGGAAAACTATTAATAATATCATATGAGGTATAGTGCCCAAGCCAAGACAAAAAATTCTAAAAAATTCTAACACAAATCCTTTGTAAAATATCCTCCTAGATATTGTTAGCATATTGCTTACATTTTCATGCATGTGATATTTGACCATCCAAAATTGGGTACCGCAATTTGTCTTCATTCTATAGACATCCAAATTTGACCACTCCCACATGGTCAAACCCATATCCTTTACTCATCTATTCCATCAATATTAATTAAATGATTTATTTAATTAATATTCCTCCTTTTTCCTAAGGTTCCTAAAGTATTTGATTCAATAATTAAATACTTTACCTTTCATCATTTCCTCTCTAAATTAAATAAGTATATCAATTTATTTAATTTAGTCATTTAACCTTTTTGGAAATTAATTTTAAATTCTTCATTTTCTCTCTCCTTCTTCTAATTCTTCTAATAGATTAGTCTAATTAATCTGTGATTAGGATGTGCACACCTTTAATCAATATTAATGTCACATCATCCACATCTTCCAATTTGCTTCTAATCTTCCATTAAGCTTCTTAATGACCTGTTTGCACAACCTTAATCTATCCCCCTTGCTACATTTAGCATACCTTTTTGGTCAACCTTCACAATTTCCACATTTAGCCTAGACCCTCTTCCCCATGTGAATTAAAAATTCACATTTATCCCCACAAGACTCTCCTCTTCCCTATGCAAGTTGTTATGAGTTCTAGAACTCTTCACTTGTCACATAACTCACATGTGGACAAGTACTTACCTTTTTGAGTTCACCTTGTTTTATCCCCAAGGTACTCCCAATCATGTGAATTTAAAATTCACATTTATTTCCCCAACCACTTCTCTCTTCCCCATGGGGATCTTTGAGGAATACTAAAATTCCTCATATGTCACTTTCCTCCCATATGGGAACAATAAATTTCTTTTTAAGGAAATATTTTCTCATCCCAAGGTACTTGCAAGTACCTGCACCTCACATGTCCTCTTGACATCTCATCTTCCACATGGCAAGATCTGAGGGCTGGTGAGTCCTCAACTCACCATAGCCCTTCATCCTACCCATGTTGGCAAAATCTTGACTACTCAAATCCCTAGAGGCCTTTCCCCTAAAATAGAGGATTTTTGGCTTCATTTTCTCATAACTTGCAATCACATTTTCATTCATCACATTCAAGCTCTTCAAAAACTTCAACTCTCATACTCTCATACTCTCATCCATCATTGTTGAATCCTCAAGCTCTTGCATCCATTTTTTTCATCCATCAAAATACCCACATCTCTCATTTGAATCCCCATCACATCTAGATTGTTTTGCATCCATTTTTAGAACTCTTTCCATCAAGGAGCATACAACATCAACTATCAAAGGACCAACCAAGGAGCAACTCATACAAGGTATACATTTTCTTTTCTTTATCTTTATTTTGTTTGAGTTTAACATAGCCCAATCTTGAGGTGTAAAGTGTTGTTTTCCTTCTTTTGCATTATGTTTTGCATCATTTAGGATAGGTAGATAACACTACATCACATTTCTAGCACGTCTGGTGGGACCCACAAATGGGTCCCTTGCTTTCACATTTTCTTTTGTTAGACATCTTGCAGGTTTAGGTTTAAAGAGAAGCGACTCCATAGCTGACAGAGGTGACCCCACCCACTGTTGGGAAACCCTGCCCTACACAGGGGTGAACCTACCCTAAGTTGGGTGAACCTACCCCAACTTGGGTGAACCTACCCTCAACAGGGGCAATTCTACCCTACAGAATCACCCATCTATGACTCAAAGTGATTTTTCCTTCAGTTTTCTAGACAGGCGAACCTACCCATAGAGGGGTGAAATTTCCCTACAGAGGGGTGAAGCTGCCTATAGTGGGGTGAACCTACCCTACAGAGGGGTGAACCTACCCTAGATAGGGGTGACCCTGCCCAAACATAGGTGTTTATGAGGTAAAATAGTGGTTTAAACTTCGTTTCTAGCTTTCATCTCTTATCGTTTTGAGGTACTAAACCCCTCACATCATCTGTTGGTGAGTGTGTATACCTTTTTTCTAACATTTTTGTAGCTTGTATCACACTTCTCAAAGAATGGAGATCAAACTACTAACACTTTTCTTGCAGAATGATTGTTTCAGCATTGTTAGTTTAGTTTATTGTCATTTTTGCTTATCAATCTAGGCACATAGATCTAATTAGGGGGAGTCAACATACTATTTGTTGTGTTTGAAAGTATTTTATGTCACCCAAGGGGGCACTACATTGTCAAAGATTTTCCCTTACACTTCATGTGAGCCTGGGGAGTAGCCGAAAATGATTAGTGTTCTCTTTTTAGTGGGACCTGCTTGGGGATTTCATCACCCCAAGGGATGATCCCAACCACGTGTACTAGCAGGGTATATAAACGGGGTAGAGAAAAAGTTGTACCTCAATCCAGTCATGTCATTTTTGGTGGAGCGTCGAAGCTAGGGTGATACCTAGATAAGACGTGAAGAGTTGGTTTGAGCCTTTAGTATCTCGCTGGGGTTCCCGACTCACACTTGTAGACGAGCTGGTGTTCACAGTTGTGTCTCATGTACCATGTGTATATTGAGGACTCCCTAGTTTCCTTGTTCATCCTAGTTAGAGAACCGTGTTGGCCATACCCATCTTACTAATCTTAGGGTTGTGCTATTTGAACTATCTTTTCTGTGCTAAACCAGTGCATATCTATTTAATCAAGTTAGCCTTTGCCTATTGCTTATTGTTTGTTGCAGTTTTGGTCCTTTTCCATAGTCATTTTCATCCATGTCAAGTCTAGGTCTAGTGACAGAGGCAACCTTTCCTTGAACAGGGGCGACCCTGCCCTCTGTCTCATTCATTTCTCAACATGTTTCTGTCAAAATTGTTTGTCTTTCCACTGGACAAGTGACATTGACCTCAACTTGGGTGAACCTGACCTTAAGTTGGGCCAACTTGCCACAAGGTTGGTGAACCTACCCCAACTCAAGCGATTTTTCACCCTGAACAACCGATCTTTCCTTCCATTCAGTCATTCTGACCATCCATTTTCTCGTTCTGAGCATCCATCTCCTAGTTTCAAGCATTTGTCTCCTCATTTTGAGCACCCGTCTTCCCTTCTGAGCATTTGTTTCCTCATTCTAAGCATTTGTCTCCTCGTTTTGAGCATTTTTTCCTCATTCTAAGCATCTGTTTCCTCGTTCCAAGCATCTGTTTCCTCATTCTGAGCATCCGTCTCCTTGTTCCGAGCATCCATTTCTCCATTTTGAGCATTCATTTTCCCATTCTGAGAATCCGTCTCCTCGTTCTGAGCATTTGTTTACCCATTTCGATCATCTGCTTCCCCATTTCGATAGTCCGTTGGCTAGTTCCCAAGGTTTGTTTCCTATTTCATCAATCTGCTTGCCCCTTTTCTGATTTAGACAAGTCTAAAAACTGACTTGGTGACCTTGACCTTGACCTGGGTGACCTTGACCTTGACTTGGGTGACCCTGACCTTAACTTGGGCGACCTTGAACTTGACCAGTAGATAGATGACCTTGACCAGTAGATAGGTGACCTTTCCTAGTGTATAGGTGAACCTGCCCAATAGATAGAAGAACCTGCCCAGCATATAGGTGAACCTTCCCAGTAGATAGGTGAACTTGACCCATAGATAGGTGAACCTGACCCATAGATAGGCGAACCTAACCTTCATCCAGTCATTTGCATCTTTCATTCATTTGTAATGTGCATTTCAATCCATCTGTGTTCTCTAAAGTTCATTGTTTCATTGACCAAATTGCATAGGTGCATCTTAGAACACCATTAGAGTCCATATCCATAATTGGTTCATTAATCCCAATCACCTAGACTTTGTTTCAGGGATTTTGATTTTTATGCAAAAACTTTAAGAGGTCATAACTTTTGACTTAGGTGTCTGATTGGGATGAAATTTTATGGGTGGTTGCATTATGAGGTGGCATGTGGATTCCCAACCTACCCTTGGTTAGTTGGCCCTCGTTTCGGCACATTTTTGGGACTTCAAACTTTCATCTTGACCCTCAAAATCTCAATTTAGTGCTTTTTTCCATTTTTTGAAAAATCATTTTCGTTAATAACTCAAAATGCATGTGTCAGATTTAGGATGTTAGTTGTAAATTCATCCTTCCTTGGTTTTAGGAAGTTATTGGGAAAAAACTGAACTCTCAAAGGTATGCCTGTAAAGTTTCCTAAAATGGAAAAAATTGACAATTTTTTAAAACTGCCAAATCTGGAAAAAATTTTATTGTCAACACCTTAAGTCATCTAGTTAAAAACCCTTGAACTTGGTTTAGAATCAATCCTAATATGAGCTTCAACCCAATCCCAATCTTAGCTTTAATCCAATCCTAATCTAAGCTTCAATCCAATCTAAATCTGAGCTTAACCTAAATCCCGATTTGAGCTTTAGTCCATTGCCATCCAGGATCTTCTTCAAATTCATCCTATTTATCCTTTCATCACATTTTCTTTCCTTCTAATCATCCGTTCCCATATTTTCAATCCATATCCATCCCATCCAACATCATGAATCCTTATCCTTCACCAATGCAACCAAAAATAGTAGTCAAGGGCAATCCCAATTATGTTGACGATGATAAGGAGAGTCTTGTTGATCAAGAGGTATATGACATAGATCCCCTTGATGCTATCATTTCTAGTAAGCTTTCCCCAACCACTTTCCAAAATACAATCACCCCTCCGAGCTATCCCATCACATCTTCACCCACACCTACTAGCAATCCTTATGCTACCTTTGACAAGGGATATCCATTATCTTCCTCACCTACATCTCCATCATATCCTTCCTATACATCGTCTTCTTATCCAAAATCCATGTCTTCTTATCCCAATCTAGTATCCCAACGTCCCTATTATAATCCCCCATCCACATCCTCCTATCTCAATCCTTCATCAACATATGCCAACTATCCTAATCCTCCATACCAATCTACCTATCCTAATTCAACATCCACATCTTCCTATCCTTACCCTACATCCACACTTTTTTGTCCTACTCTACCACCCATGTCCTCCTATCTTAATCCACCGTATCAATATTCCCATCCTAATCTACTATCCGAATATCTCTACTGCAATTCACCACCCATATCCTCTTGTCCTAATTCACCATCCCAATCTTCCTATCTTAATCCACCATCCCAATATCCCTATCTTAATTCTCTATCTACTTCCTCCAACATTAATCCACCATCTCAATCTTCCCATCCTAATATGTTGTCCCAATACGTCTACTACAATTCACCACCCATATCCTCTTGTCCTAATTCACCATCCCAATCTTCCCATCTTAATTCACCATCCCAATATCCCTATCTTAATTCCCCATCTACTTCCTCCAACGTCAATCCACCATCCACGTCTTCTTATTCTAATCCGCTATCACAATATTCTTACCTTAACCCTCCATCCACTCCTAATCTTCCATCTACTCCTAGTCCTCCATCCAATCTCGTTCCTCAATCTAATCCTAGTCCACCAATCCATAATCCTAATCCTCCACCAATCCATAATTCTTCATCCCCTTCTAACTCGCCATCTCAGCCTAGAGTATGCATGATTCTCACACTAGAAGTTCTCCAAGGACTTATGACAAAGAAGACATCCCCAACCCCACACCTTGAAGTTGTGCAATTAGGCCATCCCAATCCATCATCCACGATCACTGGTGATGGAACCCTTCTTCGTACCACACCTATCATTGATGTTACCACCCCTAGCACCACTCAAACTGCTGAAACCATCAAATCTACCAAATCCATTGAGCCCCCATCTCCTACTCTGAGAGCCGTCGAATCCATCGAAGATAATCAAATCAATCCATTCCTCCTTCTCCTAGATCCACCCAATCCATCAAATATATGAAAATCCAATCCACTCTTCCCACTCCTAGTATTATCGAAATCCATTCCCATGAACTTCATGAATCCTCTGTCCTTCCATCTCCCCCACTTGAGGAGTCCCTCCAACACTTCATCATCTTGCTATCCACACAAGATGAGTCATGCCACAAGCTTGATCCAAAGCATACCAACATAACCCCTTCTCCGAACCAAGATCCTACCATCCCATTTGGTTCACCACAAGATCACAATCCTTCATCCACTTCAGCCCATGATCCCCTTGTCACTCAAGATCCAATCACTCCATTGCATGAGCCCTTACCACTCACTTCTCCCGATCAAGATCCCGCCATCCCACCTAGTCCACCTCAAGATCGTAGTCCCTCATCCACCATAGTCCATGATATCCTTGTCACTCAAGATCCAATCACTCCATCACATGAATCCTTATCACCTACTTCCACAAAGCCAGATCCTATAATCTCACCTAATCCCTCTCTTGATCCCTTACCACTCCTCCCGATCAAGATACTGCTACACCATCATCTCCATCTCATGATCCTCCATCACTGCCTAACCCTACTATCCTCACACCATGTTTATATCCCCTTGGTACTCTTACATTCATCCATGGTGGTTTTCTTGCAGAAGAGGAACCAAGCATATATGCCACCCATCCTCCACTACCTAATAATGGACTCACATCATTCTTCCAAAATAACAAGAATCCTACTATAGATTGAATGCTCAAAAGCATGAGCTATCAAGGAAAAGGTTTAGGCCTTCATGAAAAAGGTATTTTAGAGCCCATCCATGTCAAATAAAATCTGTGTACACAAGGTCTTGGATATATCTCTCAGACTTGCAATCCAAAAATGTTGGTGCAACCTCTATACATGCTAAGTGAGCCTCCTCCAAAAGAATAATAGGCTCTTCTCATCACTCCACTAAACCATTTTCCACAATCCCCCCTCTGTCATATCACCTCAAAACAACCATCCATATTCCTCCTTCATCTTCCAAATCCATTTTGGATATTTATGTCCCTCCATCCACCATCTCCCATCCTTCATCTACTCCCTCTATTTTGGGTCTTTATGTCCCTCCATCCACCATCACACATCCTCCAGCTACTAAGTCCATTTTGGGCCCTTATATCCCAAAATCACCTCCTCCATCTCGTCCTATTCATCCTTTTATCCCTCCATCACCTATTCATATCACCCCTCATCAAAATCCCACTCTCATGTTCCCTAATCAAGATCAAGAAAGGCACACACCTACACAACCTCCATCCACATATCATCCCCAAAATCCTACCTCCATCACTCCATTCATGTTTCCTCCATATCATCCATCTCCTCGCACCCATCCCATTGCTATTCAAAGCACTTTGGATGCCAAAGTAAAAATGCATAAATCTAAACATCCACATGAATCTAAATATCCTTGTGTCCCCTTCAAAAGACATGTTGACGAAAAGAAAAATCCAATCCAAAATCAAAATCATACCCATTGGCCACAGAGGCCCACCGAAGCAAAGATCAAAACCATGTGGATCCCAAAGAAAAAAGATGCAATGCCTTCAAATGAAAAATTTGTAACAACATCCAAAGTTTCTAATCCAAAAGCTAATCATACACCCCTTCCATCTCCTAAATCTTTTTTGGGTCCTTATGTCCCAAAATTATTTATCCCATCTCCTCCATTATCCCCACATCATCCATCAATTAATACTCCTATCATTTCATATCCACCACCATATGTGCCAATGTTGGTCTTGAACTCATCACCCCATCACACACCTACCCCATCATTCCATCCATACACTTTCCAACATCCCATCCATTATCCCACATATATCCCCCATCATATCCCTTTAATCCATTCTCTTGCATAATCCATTTATCCTAATAAGGTTGTACCAACATCAAATAGTCACTTCACACATGGGCTCTTAATACCTCATATGGAACTTGATGCTTGAGTCCTTCATCCATATCCTTATCACATGTCTTCTAAATCCACTTATCGACATCCCTATCATTATCCATATCCATCCACATTCTATCCAAAAAGTCAAAAAATCAAAAAAGTCAAAAAAAAGAGTAAAGAAAAATAATTTGTCCAATAGTGAAAACTTGGCAAACAAGTGCCTTGGATAATTACCATGATGAAAACCTGGCAAACAAGCATCATGTGTAAATCCCCCATCCAACTTACTTCCACACTTGGGAGCAACTGCGTCCCCTCCATCCATCTCCTCCATCCCACTTGTCTTCCGCATCTACCTGTCATATCCCATTTATCCCAATCCTTCCATCCTCCTTGTGATCTTGATATAGATAGGGAAAAACATATATACATGCTTTGGGAACCTCTTGGCATATCTTCACCTCATCCATACACTATCGTATTCCTTATCCTCTACATCTACCTTTTTCATCCATGCATCCTATCCACATCCATATGCCTTCCTTGTCATGCTACCATCAGTCTTTCTTCTTTATCCATGTATCCTATCTACATCCATTTTCCTCCCTCATCCACCCATCCTATCCTCCTCTAGTTATCTCTTTTATCTTCCCATCAACTCGTCTTTCGTCCCTCCTACCTTATCACACATGACATATCTAGAGTGGGGGAATCTATCTTCCTCTGTGACATAAGTCCTTGGAAATCCTTATCTTCCTATCCATCATAGTATCCCTTTCATCTCCCCATCCTTATCTCCTTACCCATCCAAAACAAAAAAAAATCATTTCCCCATCCTTATCTTCTTATCCATCCAAACAATTACTTCCATCTCCCCATCCTTATCTTCCTATCCACCATAGCATCCCCTCCATCTCCCCCTCCTTATCTTCCTATCCATCCAAACAATCCCTTCCATCTCCTCATCCTTATACCTTTACACATCCCTCATTGCAATCCCTTTTTTCTTCCAAATCCTTACCTTTCCATCTATCCATCTAGTAACCTATGCTCCATCCAAATCAGTATCCCTTTATCCATCCATCCTAGCATCTTTCCATCTACTTATCTTTATCTATCCATCCCTTCATCTTTATCATCATTCCCTCTCATAATCCCTTGTCATTGGTATTTGGCTATAGGATTCTCCCCATGCAACCCAATGCCATCTATCTCATTGTCATTAGTCCCACTTCTCTCGCACATCTTTCTAGTTTCCTATCACTTATCATCACTCGTATCTCCATCATGTCATTCTCCCCATTCATCTTTTGATTATTTGGAAAACTATTCCATCCCTGAGCTTCATGCAATCACCATCATCCTATCTTATCCATCAGGTCAATCTTGTCTCATCATATCGGTTCCATCTTTTTATCCACTTATCATGGTCATCTCATCATCCTTTATCCATCATTTGTCTTTGGTCTTTTGTCAAACTACGTTGCCCCTGCGCTTTCACGTAGGAAAGGTTGATCGTTTGATCCACCCCCAGGGCTTTGTTGTTGGTCAGTCTAGTCATTGTTCTGCATCACTCGTCTCCATTGTCCTCTTTCCACTTTTGTCCTCTTTTGTTGAACTATGTTTCCCCTGCACTTTCATGTAGGAAAGGTTGATCGTTTGATCCACCCCCGAGGCTTTGTTGTTGGTCAGTCTAGTCATTGTTCTGCATCACTCGTCTCCATTGTCCTCTTTCCACTTTTGTCCTCTTTTTTCAAACTATTTTTCCTCTGCGCTTTCACATAGGCAAGGTTGATCATTTAATCCACCCCCGGGGCTTTGTTGTTGGTCAGTCCAGTCATTGTTCTGCATCACTCATCTCCATTGTCCTCTTTCCACTTTTATCCATGGTCTTTTCTTGAACTACGAGGGCTCTACGCTTTCACGTAGGCAAGGCTAATCTTTGATCATACCCCAAGCCCCTAGGTCATTAGGGTGTGTCAGGATTGCATCTCATGTCTCATGTCATGTCATCAAGTATGTCCTTATCTAGTTGGTTCTTCATAAATGAGATCCACTCCTATCATGAGATTCAATTGGTTTCAGAATTTCCTACGTCATCATCGATCTTTTAGTTTAATATCCATCTTTGGTCTCAACAAGATGCATCCTTCCTAATAGACCTCATCAACCCCATCCATCCTCTTGATCCTATAGAAAAGGACATTTTGAAATTGATTGTGATATTTTGATACTTTTGGCTTTTGTTTATCATCTGAGCTCCCTATCACAACTTGTCAAGGCCACCATGATCTATCATATCATGGTGCATTTTGATTGGTAAACATAGGGGCATATCTTGATATTTTTTTCTTTGTTGTTTTCTTCCTTGTTGTCCAATGTAGTACCCACCAAGATCCCTGAGGTCTTGTGTTATGCTGAGGCATCCTTTTGTGCTTGTGGTTATCCCAATTCCTGGCTCGACCAAGGTCTTCACAACTTTGGGGTGTTGGGATAGCTTTCTTGTCTATTGTGTTTGTTTTAGGCATTAGACACTAATCTACCTTAGTTACACGTACCTTGGTGTCTTTTTTCTTATGCTATAGCAAAAATTAGTGCTCCGAAAATGGAAAATTGTATTAGTATTTCATTTCATATTCATTCCCGTTGCATTGCATCCATACCTAACCTACGACCTATGATTTTGGTTTTGCAAACATTCATCCCCCTGTCTCCCTTCTTCTTAGGATCCCTATTGTATCCTCTTTTCAATCTTCTTAGAATAATATAGATTGGTTAGTCTAAGCGCTCTCATCATATCATCATCTTTTCAATCTTCTTAGAATAATATAGATTGGTTATTCTAAGCGCTCTCATCATATCATCATCTCTTCAATCTTCTTAGAATAATATAGATTAGTTATTCTAAGCATATTTTCCCCCATAATTTTTATTCCTTTCATCCACCTCACATATCAATCCCATCCTCATCCATTCAATCTAGCAAAATCATCCAATCACATCCTTGGTCTTGTTCCTAGCCTTGCTACAAGCCTTGATCCAATCATCATCATCGTCATCATCATCGGGATGTATCCTTCCCTCATCAACAACACTTTCATCATCATCATCGGGATGTATCCTTCCCTATCCTTGTGTTGTTTCAGGATATATCATTCCCTCATCAACAACACTCCATCCATCATCAACCCATTTTGGCTTGTACCTTGATTGGGGCAACATCACCTTTATCCTTAAATCCATTTGTGCTTCCCAATCTCCTATCTCTTATCATCCTCTCGTATCCATCAATTTTCATCCTCTTCCTCATTTACCCTTTCATCATTGCATCCATTTCGAGAGCACACACATGTTCTCTTGAACCCGCATGTCCTCTCAAGGGGGCATGCTCAATCCCTAATCTTCATCTTCACCCCCCATCATCTTTCTTCCTATTCACTCCTTTGATGACTGGGGCATATTTTCCAATCTAACCACCTTCTTCTTGGTCTTATCTTTTAATCTTCTTTGAAATGATGCTACTTCGTAGCACCATCTCAAAGAAGGAAAAATGTAGACATCCAAATTTTACTACTCCCACATGGTCAAACCTGTATCCTTTACTCGTCTATTCCATCAATATTAATTAAATGATTTATTTAATTAATATTCCTCCTTTTGCCTAAGGTTCCTAAAGTATTTGATTCAATAATTAAATACTTTATCTTTCATCCTTTCCTCTCTAAATTAAATAAATATATCAATTTATTTAATTTATTCATTTAACCTTTTTGGAAATTAATTTTAAATTCTTCCTTTTCTCTCTCCTTGTCACATCCTTCATAACCTTCTAATTTTGATTAGTCTAATTAATCCATGATTAGGATGTGCACACCTTTAATCAATATTAATGTCACATCCTCCACATCTTCCAATTTGCTTCTAATCTTCCATTAATCTTCTTAATCACCTGTTTGCATAACCTTAATATAATCCCTTTGCTACATTTTGCATACGTTTTTGGTCAACCTTCACAATTTCCACATTTAGCCTAGACCCTCTTCCCCATGTGAATTAAAAATTCACATTTATCCCCCCAAGACTCTCCTCTTCCCCATGCAAGTTGTTAGAAGTTCTAGAACTCCTCACTTGTCACATCACTCACATATGGACAAGTACTTACCTTTTTGAGTTCACCTTGTTTTATCCCCAAGGTACTCCCAATCATGTGAATTTAAAATTCACATTTATTTCCCCAACCACTTCTCTCTTCCCCATGGAGATCTTTGAGGAATACTAAAATTCCTCATATGTCACTTTCCTCCCATATGGGAACAAGAAATTCTTTTTTAAGGAAATCTTCTCTCATCCCAAGGTACTTGCAATTACCTCCACCTCACATGTCCTCTTGACATCTCATCTTCCACATGACAAGATGTGAGGGCTTGTGAGTCCTCACCTCACGACAATTCTTTATCTTGCCCATGTTGGCAAAATCTTGACCGTTCAAATCCCTAGAAGCCTTTCCCCTAAAATAGAGGATTTTTGGCTTCATTTTCTCATAACTTGCAATCACATTTTCATTCATCACATTCAAGCTCTTCAACAACTTCAACTCCATTCAAGCTCTTCAACAACTTCAACTCTCATACTCTCATACTCTCATACTCTCATCCACCATTGTTGAATCCTCAAGCTCTTGCATCCATTTTGTTCATCCATCAAAATACCCACATCTCTCATTAGAATCCCCATCACATCTAGATCATTTTTCATCCCTTTTTAGCACTCTTTCCATCAAGGAGCACACAACATAAACTATCAAAGGGCCAACCAAGGAGCAACTCATACAAGGTATAAATCTTCTTTTCTTTATCTTTATTTTGTTTGAGTTTAACGTAGGCCAATCTTGAGGTGTAAAGTGTTGTTTTCCTTCTTTTGCATTATGTTTTGCATCATTTAGGATAGGTAGATAACATTGAATCACACATTCAAACATCAAAATATGGTCCATAAAAAGTGTTTGTGCCTATCATAATAATGGCCAATGTTCTTGTAAGCTCCCTCATACATGTGTCATAAAGCCTATCATATGCAACTCCCACCATGATGACCTTACACACACCACACGATGATACATGGCCAAATCATGCCACCTCAAATTGGGATACAAAAATCTGTATGTGAGCCCAAAAATCATTAAAGATGAAATCTAGTCATCCTCCAAATGGCACACCAACTTTCCCACAAGAAGACAAATCACCATAAACAATTACTCATATCAAATTAACCCCAACTGCTAATAGACCTTCTCAAGACATATCCAACCCACACAAGAACTCTTATCCCTATACAATTCACTATTATGGTCAAGGTTATCATCTCCCATGGTATTCAACACACTAAAGAACATGAAGACTATTAATACTCTATTTCAATGAAAAATATCCACGGTCAAAGACACAAATACCTCCTAGGACTCACACTATATGAAAATACATTCAATTTGGCTCCACTCAAAGATACTCAATGTATACAAATCTATACACACATGTACCTTTTTATATCATGTATTTAGATTCATAACAAATGAAACACAAAAAAAGGTGATCCTAGGTCCTAAGTACTTAAAACCATAGGATACAAGGACTTTTCTAAGAGTTTCAATGAGATGGACATCAACATGATGTAAAGATTGAATTTCAACCATGAAGGTGAGCCAATTATACCCCTAGATCTCCATCTATTAGAGGATTGGAATGATTTGGAATTTATTTTCTTTCACTAACCTAATTAGACTGTGTGCCCTATGTTGACAATATATGTTGTCATTGATGTCAACTCAATATGTGTTGTCATTGATGTGAACTTGAGGTCATAATTTTTTTGTATAATGTTGAAGAGGCTTGGTGGAACCTCTAAATTTTTTGTGCTCCACTTATTCTAAATGTAAATTTGGCTATTGTTTTGGTCTGGATGATTCTTGTGCCTTAGGGTTTCGGTCCTACCTTTGTTCTAGGTTTTTATTCCTGCCTTAAACCCTTTGAAAAATCCTAAGTGGTAAACCTTTGCATATGCATTATAATTTGTGGTTGACTTGCTACTACTAGTTTTCGATCGTGCTAGTTTGGATTTATGTCATTGAGCTCATCTAGTTAATTGTCCCCTTTTTCCTAGTCTATTTGGTCATTTCACCGCTAGGAGACACTATGCGTCAAAGTTTAAGGGGTTTAATATTTTCTCAATTACTTAAGTCTTGATCTCGGATTGTATGTCATCCATCTCTCATTGACCTAGCAAAGCCCATCTTTTAAGTCACTAACATTGTGCGTGTGTAAATTTGAGATTTTAATAGAAGCGATTGGAGATCATTTGATTACATCCTAGTCATTCACCACTCCCTCGTGGCATTTTAATATTCATTAAAAAATACTAACGAGTTGTGGGCAGTCTGTACATGTCCTTTCATTTGAGCGGGGCCCATTATCATTTGAAAGAAATGAGTGTTAGGCTTTAACAGATCAATGGTCAGGATCAAGTGTTGTGAGTTAATCTAAACCATTCTCCACTAGCCTATGGGGGACCCACCAACTCTTCTAATCACTCAGCGGGGCAATGGGGAGGCACCAGGTGGTGTACTCTGAGCCGTCAAGGAAACTATGGTGAGAGGTAAAATATTTTTGGAAATATTTCAACATAATATGAAGGGACATTAACTACCAAGCTACTAAAGGTTTGTTTGGGCACATGGTTAATTGGAAAACTAGATGTTATGATCTTGGCCATTCAACAGACTGAAGGATACTCTTTTGGGAGGATTCCTTAAGAAGTTAAAGGCATGTAATTGGAGGTGCTAGATTTAATCTAGGTTGCTCCCTGCCACCCCATTACCATAAGATGTGCACGGGTTAAACCCAATAGGTAAGAAAGGGACTGACACATTGACATTTTTGAACCTCATGGAAATAGTGTAGCCCACAGGTGACATGGAAACAAAACCACATGGTATAATTCGACTGGTCAGTAGCAATGGTCATCTGTAATCAAATTTTCAAACTTGATTGACTCAATCTTGGCCATTGATCAGGCCATTTCATTGCAAGATCAATGGCTATAATTTGAAGTTTGAAATTGAGGCTAAGTGGGTCGTTCTAGTTCACACAAGAGAATGGTAATGGCATATAAGATGTTGAACTACCAAATTAGTCTACTTTAACGCCATAAAACTTGTTTTAAAGCATAATTTAAATTCATTAAAATATTCAACACTACTAACGATTTCTTGTTACGTATTCAAGCTTGTTTGGCATCCAAAAAATTATGGTTCTCAGAGCATCTACAAAAACATCGTAAGCTTCTAGTTTTCTATGAAGTAAAACCCTAGATTGCAAGAAACCCTATTACAATGGAACCTCCATGAGCCCAAACCTTAGGATCAGAGGAGAAGAAAAGACCCCTTTCCTAGGACCTCATTAATCAATTAAAATCATCAACATCTGATAAACTCAAGGGTCAATTATTGTTCCAAGGAACTTAAATTGTAGAAGGTATCATTGACAAACAATCCACCATCAAAGATGCCACATTTCCTTACACTAGATACGCACAATTCAACTACTAGTTTGGAAACAATAATTGTGGTATACCTATTGGTAACCCTTGGATATTGGACATGGTAAACTAGTTGTGCCTAATGCCTACATGGATGTTGACCTTCTGAGGGAAGTGACAACTAATTATGACCCAATTTCTAGGGTTGCAAGAACCTATGATGGCATTGATATGGAAAAGGTTATCAAGGATGAAATAGTTGAGGTCTTCAACCTAACTAAATGGAGTGAGGAGATGGTTAAGATTTATGAGAAAGAGCTAAGAGTTGAATACGAGAGAGTGAGGCCAACTTTCAAAATCTCAGTATTGCAACAATTTTTGGCATCTACAAAAGAGCAAGGGAAAATCATTTTGGGCCCATATGATAAGGATCATTTCCCTATAAATTATTTTGTGGCATATTTCCAAAGGAAATTTTATTCCTTATGCTAGATCTTAGGGTTTGATCTGACTACAAGCATGCATGTGGCTAAAATGTACATGGTTTCCCATATTTAGCATCCTACTTGCAATACCCTTTATGACTTTGCATCATACTTGGCAGAAAGGATACATGAGGGCTTGATTGCATTAAAGAATGGCAAGGATGGGGGTAAGATTTTGGTGGTATTCCTTGTTCATGCATATGTTTCTATACAAGGGAGTTGGATTCTTTGGTAAGGATATGACATTGGTCAAAACAAAGGGTGATATTGACTTACCTATCCAATGTTGGACCAGACTCCTGGATAGGAATGACTACCAATCTAGTTCTATGGTGTTTGAGAATTTTTTTGCTTCCAAACTAAGGAGGGCCTTGATCATGAATATGCCAAGGATCCCTGCAGCACTACATGACTTCTTGAGGCTGAAAGATAGGAAGCCTAATGTGAACATTGAGCACAATTGGAAAGATGTGATTCCCTACCCAAGCTATACAATTCTTAGTTTATGGCACAAGAGTTGCACCCCATATACTCCCAAGAAATGTGCCATTAAGAGTTGGTTTTCTTGAAGTGATGTGGAAATTGGGGTATGTAGAGCATAATCACCTACTAAATTAGAGGAAGGGAACCATTTTCCCTACATACACTATTTTTTTTTTAATTTTTCATGAAAGAGGGAAGATGGAGAAAAATTGTTGATATACTCAAAACACTTAGGTTAAAGAGGGCCAGAGAAAGGAATCGTGATCCTGAAGGTTTCATGGTAGGGTTAAAGGCTAGGATCAAAAGCTCTAAATTCATCCATAATTTCTTCTTTGCTGAGGATGTAATCAGGAATATTTTTTATTTCAAAAAACAAGACGATAGGAAGATGAAATGGATTACATTTAACAAATTGGAGAAGGAAATGCAAGAAAAGGATCCACAGTTTTTAGCTCTTAATGATATCAATGATGAAATATGGAGGATTGAATATGTGTTTCAAAATTTTGAGCAAGTTGTTGGGAAATTGAAAGAGGAAAGGTTGGTTCAAGAAAAGGGAAAAGTTGTGATAGGTCAGGAGCAAGGTAGGGGCAAGGCCCCTGTGATGGAGGAAAGACCTACCTATCAATCTCCAAAGAAAATAATGGTGTTTACAAGGAGGAAAGATAAGGTGAAGGAGAAGAAAACAATAACCATCCCTATTCAATCAAAGGAGTCAAGAGTCCCTTCACCAACACATGAGTTGCCACCCTTGTCCCCTACAAGACATAGTGCTCCACAAGTTATTGAACTTGACTCACCACCAAGGGTATCATCACCACCAAGGCAGCCACCTCCAAAGAAACAAAAGGTAGAATCAAGTTGTTTGGTGGACTATCCTAAAGATTCTGATGATGAAATCATTGTTACTAAAGAGGAAATGCAGTAGGGTATGCCTTCTCCCCCTAGGGAGAAATACCACAAAAATTGGCCCTCAGATTAAGCAAAGTGGACCTAACTAGTATGAACAATAATGATGATGTGAGAGAAGAGCCATGTAAACAGTTTATGGATGATGACTCATTTTTCAAATTACCTACTTTCATGGAATTTGCATGGAGAGAAAAAATGAAAGAATATGTTAATAACATTGCCATGAAAAGGATCTTGAACCCCCAATTGCTAGATAAGGTCATTGAAGCTTAGGTTAGGCAAGAAATGAGGATAACCTTTCAGAGTATTACATCCCAAGAAGGAAGAGAATTAGTGAGTAATAGTGGTCTCCTCTTGCTACCAAAGTGGGATCTTACTTCTGCTATCACCTTCAAAACAATAAGAAGGCACAATGGGCCACTTTATAATATAGAGGAGGAAGCAAAAATTGCTTTACAAGGGTCTACTTTCAGTGAGTAGTTGGATACACTTGCAATTTGGGCCCTTGCCCCAAGTACAAATAAGCCTCCAATTGTAGAGCCAGTTATAGACTACATGGGAGGATTAATCATCAAGAGAGTGTCAAAAACCCCTACAATTGAAGCAACCACTATGTCTATAAATGTTTCTCAGTTCACAAAGGCAACAGTGGAGTCTGTGACTACAAAGAAGGATAAATTCAAAAAATGTATAATGACATGTTGAAAAATACAACAAGGGTTAACAAAAGGTTGCCGAGTTGCAGACAAAAATTGCATTGTTGAAACAACATATCTGCAAAATATGTAGATTCATGCACCAATGAAAACTAACTTTACTTCCCCTCCTTCACCTCAAGAGAAAGTACCATCTTCCCCTGCTCCTCCCATAGAAGTTTCATTGGAAATTGTGTCATATAATATGGGGAATGTGCCAATATTAGTTGAGGGACCAAGTACTTTGGTTACACCTTAAGCGGAGGAGGTTAGCATGGAAGACCTGATTGAAAAGTTGAAGAGCTGTGAGGAGAGCAATAAACAATGGGATGAGTTGTTCCATTTAAGTAACCGCGAGATTGTGACAATAATGCTTGAGCATCTGAACAAGGGAATAGACAAAAGATTGATTAGTATCCATGATAATTACTCTTCCATGTTTGATGCAGTAAAAAAATTTGATAGGGACAAAGAAGTGGCCATCCCACTAATGGAGAAATGGATTCCTAGGTACCAAGATTTAAGGCTTATGGAAGTTGGATCTAACCATGATGTAGATAAGCCACTCAGTATTCAACCTACTCTCAAACTTGTGAGTGGAATCTAGGAATTCCAAGGGAAAATTGAACCATTGGAAGCAAATATTAGAGAGCTGGTGAGGAAGTTTGATGAGTTGAATTTTAGTCTATTCCCATAAATTTTAAGTGAAGATGGTAAAGTCAAACCCTTGCAAGAGTGGAAAGACCAAGCAAGTAAAGTGATTTCTACTCAGGAAACCTTAATTTGTGAGGGATCTAACATGGAGATATTAAAGAAAAGTATGGACATGCTTACTCATACAAGGATATTCCTTGAGGATTTTGACAAGGAAGCTAACCAGGTAGTAATCAAGTATGCTCCACACAGGCTAAAATTAGACAAGGTTATTGAGTTCAAATGGCCTTCCGAGGAAGATTCTGAGCTTTGGAAAGGAAAATATATTGGTGTCCTAGATGAGTAGGGTGTTGTTGTGGCGAGGTGGTGACTGCAATTTTGGTTATAGGTCTACAACAATGAAGTTTCAATATATGGCCTGGAATTAGTACAGATTAGGCCTTGGATATATCAATGTTCAAATATTGCATTTCATCAGGTTCAAATATGATGATATGGAATGCAGACGTGGAATTACTATGGTGCATTATTTTCTTCACTTTATGCTTTTTCATTCTTAAATTTTGGATCATGTCTAGAGCAAGTGCTTAGCTCATGAAAGGAATCTTTTGCACAGACTAAAGGGCCTTTTGGAAGGTGGGAGAATCTTCATCAACAAATGAAAATGGGTTTTTTCTTATATTAAATTCTCCCTTGTATTTGGGAAAATATAACTACCTTTTAATGTAATGTGATTGTTAAATGAATATATGGGGTGATCTCACAATACTGGTTTACAATTTTTGGCCAAACTGGACACTGAACTGATTTTTTCTAACTAAATCTTCACTTTCAGGCACCTATAGTGGCTAATTCGTGAGGAATTTGAAGATGATGCAAACTAGTGATTTGTGACAGTTTGTCTGTAGATTCTAAATATATTTTTTTCAAAATTTTTGGAATAAGATTACACTTCTTTTTCCATCTCCTTCAAAAACTAGTTTTTTCAGTAAACACCATTTTTAAGGAGTGTTGCTCACTGTATACAATATAACTTTTTTTCCATGAAGGATACAATTCTATTTTTTTTTAATTTAGATTTATAACTATGATATCTAGCACTTTCATTTGGTTTCATAGTGTTTTATTGAATATTTTTTCCTTAATCAAGTTTCAATCAAACCAATTACAATTCAGACATAAAACCATATACAACATAACCTTTTGTATTTCGAAATTCAAATTTTTGTTGGATCAAGGACTTCAATATCTAGTGTGCTTTTCAAAAGTTTTTTGATAATCTACTATTTTTCCACATGTTCAAAACAAAGAGCTTGATTTTCGGTGAAAAACCTATGTTTAATCAAACTAAAAAAACAAATACATAATAAAACCAAAAATATTCAAATTATATTCATTATAGCTCATTCGGACATCAATTGGGTCTCTTCCATTTCATCCTCTCGAGCTTCAAGGGGAAAAATTCGGAGATTTTTGGTGCTAGAGGGGGAGAAGGGGGGAAGGGGGGTTCTAATGAACCAGGGTTCACTCGAACCCCCCTAGTTCTAGCGAACTCCACTTTAATGCAATTTAAAAATAAACCCATTAAAGGGGGGTTTGCTCGAACCCCCTAGTTCTAGCAAACCCCCCTAGTTCTATCGAACCCTTTAGGGGGTTCTAGCGAACCCTCCTAGTTCTAGCAAACCCCCTAAAGTGTTTTCCATTTGAAAATGCATTTTTCCTTCCTCAATGGAATTGTAAACTAGTTTTGTGGGTTTACCCTATGACATATGTACAATTTGGCCTGAAACTTGTTTTACTCCCTTATTCTTATAAAAGGGAATTCAAGGCCAGTTGTACGAGGTTGCTAGCAGATTGGTCTTAGAGAGAAATTTTGTAACAAAGTCGAAGTAATAGAATATGAGTCTGGTTCTAGGTTCTAAGAGGTTTTTGGATTTTGTAATGGTGAATGTATAGTAGTACTATCATATTTTAAGATGTAAATAGAAAGATATTCGAGGCTAGTTTTCTCCACTATAAAAATTGCATAGATTTTGAATATAAAGTAATCAAATATTTCTTTTATTCATCTTCTTGTCTTTCCTTGAATGTTTGTTCAATGTTATTACTCTTATTCAAAGAATGAGTTAAATTGTATTAACATAAATGAAGTTTTATGCAATTATATGCACATATCACTAGTATCATTGGTTAAGTCTCTGGTATTATTGGTGTAAGGCATCATTAATAGGTATATTCATGACAAAAATAATGTTATTGTATGTTTTCAATTACATGGTCTAAAATCCTCCACCCTGGGATAAGGCATTGGTCGTTTAGTGTTGCAGTCTCCTAGATATTTCATAGTAGTTACATTCAAAAATAATTTTAACTCTACTTTTAGTATGAATGTATGTCGAGCTTAATTATAATATTTTCTCATGTTTAAGTTAGATATTGCCATAAAGATTTGCTAGATCTTTGAGGTATTTTTCTATTAAACAATTGAAGGAGAATTATGTGTTTGAATTACAATGTATTTGATAATTGGCACAAGAGTACCATAAGATACATTGTAGGGATTACCCTCCCTAGTCTTGCAGAGCCCAAAGTGAAAAGGGAAATCCTATCAAGCTTTCACCTATCAGTTGGCCAATCCTCACATTCATTAACCATTGAATTTGGCAGATTCATAGATAATTGATGAGATTAAGTTTGGTTCATTAAAAAAAAATAACAAGGCTGAGAAATTATTAGAGATATATTGGTAGATCTAAGAGATATGGTTTTGAGATTAGCCTATTTGGAACAATTTAGTTTGGAAGACCTATTAGATTCATAAGATGGAAAAAGCATGATGCTTGATAGATTGAGGTTTTGTTCGTACTTGTATGATTGATAAAAATTGTTTAAGGATTAAACTATATGTATTCCTACAACTAGATATTTGTATATTGGTCTACATTCCTCCTCATTACATGATCTATTTGTGTGGTTTATGTTTGGAAGTTATCAAAGAGTTTATTCCTAGAATTTCATGTCATAAAAATTTCTACAACAAGAGTTAGATGTAATAATTCTTTAGATTGTAGAATAATAGAGTTATGTGTCTCATATGTTCTCCATATTTCTCCAGGCATACCTCTGGAATGATATATATGGTTGTGCATACTTGGGTATATGTTTAGAGAGGTGCATGGATTCATCCATATGTGTTTCAGATTTTTTAGTGAATCACAGTGCAATATCCTAAGTGTTGTTGTGTCATAGTCACTCTGGGATGCTCTATTCCTATATGTTTAGTGGGTTTCTTCATCTGTGCAAACATATGATGATATGATACTTCAAGAGAAGGTTGTAAGGATTTTTTTGATAACCTAAATTATTCACATCTTGGTTTGCATTATGTTTTTGGTCTCTCCTCGTTTGTGTAAAGATGAACAATTGGCAGTTTTGGTGATGCTGATATTCTTTGGGCTAACAGTCCGGTTTCCTTCCTAATTTTTCTTTGGAGAATGTATTGTGATGTTTTTGGGCTCAGTTATTCCTTGATTTGATCCATAACTCATTTTTCTTCATGGTACATATGTGTGAAGCCGACCTATTTGGTGTTTTGATTTTTTGTAGAGGGTATTTATAGAAGAATGAACTCATTTATGATTTGATAAGAGATTGAGTGTGTAGTATGTTGAATATGAAGTGTGGAAAGTTAGTATGATAGAGTAATTGTGTGAAAAGGGACTACAACATTAAAATATGTTAGATGCTTCTTTTATAGCAATTCATGTTCATGTTTTCATTGCAATGTTCATGTATCCTGCTATCAAGCAGTGAGCCTCTTCAACAGGTCCTTGTATATTTCCCTAAGGTTATGCACCTTAGCCTACAATTCCATAGGAAATGAGTATTAAAATATATTGTATTTTTTGTAAGTAGTGAGCTTCATATATTGTGAGTTAACTCTCAATGTGGTTTTTCCATCATTGGGTTTTCCATGTAATAATCTTGGTGCCCTTGTGTGGTGCATGTTTTCATTTATATTCTTCTTTCAATTAATGTGATTTGATGTTTAATCTACAAATGGAGTTGTTTAAGTTTTAGTATATGTTGATTCACCCCCCTCTCAACATTTCAGTGTGTTCAAAAATTGGTATTAGATCCAAGTGCCTTTGAGAAGCCTAACACTTGAGGTAGATCCCACATGCTTGGACACATGGGATCTGAAGCAATGATCAATTATATGTTCTCTCTAGAACCAGATTTAGAATCAATGGAACTTAAAGGTCGGGACATCAATACAAAAGATTATGAAGTAGATTTTCATGGAGAACTCTAATCTACTCTTGAATATCTGGATAAAGAAAGAACACTAAATCTGAAATATGAATGCATTCTTGAAAAATCAAAGGAGACAAATGTCAAATTGAAGGCACAAGCTGGACAATCAAAAGAAGAAACTTGCAAATTGAAAGCTCAAATGGAAGGAGGTAAAGGATGTGAGATTAAACTCAAGGAGGGAAAAAATTTGATCTTAAATTTGAAATTTAAGGTTGAATAAGGCAAGAGGATTGAGGATTTATTGAATATCAAGCTCAATGATAAAGTAGCTGAATATTTAAAGCTTGAGGAAGAGATTGCCACTCTGAGAGAAGAGATAGAAAAAAAAAAGAGAAACATGACAAGGGCTTAAAAATTAAAGAAGTTTTTGTAATTCTTAATGAGTTGATTAACTCTCAAAATCCATCAAAAGAAAAATTTGTTCTTGGTTTTGAAAAGGGGAAAAGTACTATAACTAGTGCTTTTGCAAGCTTGTATGATAACTTAAAAGTAGAAGGAAAGTTTGAAAAAAAGGAGGAGAAATATTGCAATGAAGAACCTAAGAAGCAATCCTTTAGAGATGCAAAGAAAAAATTAAGGCATTAATAAAGAATTTGGATTCATTCATGTTCAGAGACAAAAAGGATTCAAAGGTCCTCCACCAACCAGACAACATGCCCCTACCAAGTTCAATCAATCTTTTCAAGGTTATTGTTATTCTTGCAATAATTTTGGACATGAGGTTGTTGAATGTAGAAGCAAGATGAGTTAGAATTAATTTAGGCCTCCAAGGTCCAATGGTATGAAATCTCAATCATTTCATAGTCAGTGCTGTACTTGCCATAAGATTGGTCATAAGACTAATGAATGTAGAAGTAAAGTGATGAGGAATAGTTTTGTGAATAAGAATAATGCTATGACTTCTCAATCCTTTTATGGTTACTGCTACACATGTAATAATTTTGGTCGTAGAACTACTTATTGTAAATCTAATGTGAAAAGAAGTATGCTCCACAACATAGTATCACCTGTTGCAACCGCAATAAACCAAGACACATTTCAAAGTTCTAGAAGGGAAAGAATGTAAGACCTTCTAATCATCAAAAGAAGAATGACACTAATCAAAATAAGAAGGAAATGAACAAGATATGATAGAAGAAGGAATAAAGTGAAGAAACAAATGAATTTGTACCTCTACCTTGTGCAGATGGATCCTCCAGTAACTAGAAGAAAGAATTATTTTAGGAGAGTTGCAATTGTAAAGCTTTTCAAATCCCTATAATTTATAAGATGCTAAATTATTAAACCTAATAGTTAATGGTGACTTGGATATGTTTTTCTAGTGATATTATGGCATTTTATCAAGGTTTGAGAGAAAATACACTCTCTACAAAAGATTGTTGAATGATCATGGATCTCTATGATATCATAAAATAATGAAAAAGTTGTTTGTGTTAGAAACAAAAATGCATTTAATACGAATCAAATAGGGTGGTTATGAATAGTATTTAACAACTACTTGATCAAATTTGATCTCATTCAAATGATATTAAGTGTGCACAAGAGCTGAAGAAGTGAAGAAGGTTTTCAGTTAAAAGGTATTTCTTAGATTTGCTTGAAAAACCCTAGTTTCATAGTGTTTTCATGGCTACACCAATACTTATTGATGTTGTTGAGAAGCCAAGGAAAAAATTCAAGAAACATCCATTCATATCTACTACGACTGATAAGGATGGAGAGTTTTCTCACATTTTGATCAATATGCATCATAGTGAAGATTTTTGCATCTATATTCACTCATAGCTAAATGAGTACAATCATCTAAATTTGGAAGAGTTTAGAAGCAATCATCTCTTGGGTGATGATTTTTAGCTCAAACCATAGTATACAAATGTTGAGGAAAAATGTTTAGACATGTGGAAGGATTTCCCCAACTTTTTCTATGAAGATGAATGGGTCAAAACCACCTTGATCCAGATCTATGAAGATATATATTAGCTTGAACAACCCTACTTGATCACAAAGGAATCTATCAAGGTTGTGACTGGGTTGTGCTCCATCGGACTTGTGCTGACACTAAAGTTCATGAAGAATGAAGAGGTTATGAAGCTTACAAGAGAAAAATTCAACAAAAGAACCTTATTTGTGGATGACATCTTTGACCTAGGGGTATAGTATGCCACGATGGGAATTGCATACAAGTTTTATTACACAAACATGGAAAGGTCTGCTACTGCCACTACCATCTACACTACTCATCATATAGTGAAGGAAAGGACTATGATCTTTGTGAGCTCTTGCAATAGTAGTTGTTGGAGAATTTGTAGAGAACCAAGGTTTCACACTACAATTTTTGGTGTGACACTCTAATTATTTTTCTTATGCTCTATTTCATGAAGGAATTACCTGGTTTGAAGAATGTGGTCTAGAGAAGGGATATTCCTATTGCTCATCAGGTTAGGGACCACATGTATAGATTTCCAGATACTAAATAGTGTGATACAATGTTTTGGGGATTATTCAAAACATCCCAAAATGAAACACAAAAGAGGGATAGGATACCCTCACAAGTTGTAGAGAGATACAAGAATTATATCACTTTTCTAGTGGATAAAGATAATTGTTATATGGATGAAATTGAACCAAGAACTTCATGGATATCAAAGCTTCCCTATGAGGTCTCCAGACCTGACTGGATTGCATATTCTAACACTTTTCTTCACAAACCTAGGGATCCCATTATTGAGAGGTTTGGCATGTATGATGAGATAACCAACAAATTAATCAAGAAGAAGGTAGAGGAAAAAGTTGAGAAGATGGTGACAAGGTTGGAAAAAATGTTTGGAACTCTTGAGGGTTATGTAGGAATATCACAAACTATGTATGCCACTCCACAAGCATCTATCTCTACCACTGTCACTCCTCCTAAAACCTTTGAACCTGATCAACCACCTCCTAGCAAAGGGAGGGCTACTACTTCAGTACCAATACAAACTAAGACTGCATGAGGAAGAAACCAAGACCTAAGGAATAGGAAAAAAAGGGAAAATATTAATATTATGAATGTGGATGATGATGAAGAGGATGGAGAAGAAGTACAATCTTTTTTTTTTTAGGAGAAGAGAGAAAATAAAAAGACAAGGAGAAGAAGAATAAATCTTCTTGGAGAAAAAGAAAGGAAATGAGATTGTTGAGGAGAAGATTGAGAAAACTCCTCCGACCAAACATGACCCTCTAGATTTTGGTGCAATATTTAATGGAATTGTTAAATATGGTTTATTCAATGATACAATGGATTTACATTTGGATGTTCCTCCAAAGGATAAGAAGACAATTGAAAAAAGCATTAATTGAATATATGTTGAAGTAGAACATTTCCTTTAGTGACAATGTAGAAAAAGCTCTAGATAGCCTAGCTAAGGCTTTAAGACAAATAAGAGAATATTCCATTAAGGATGATGAAGAGATAAAATTGCAAGCAATTGACAAGGTTGGGATTCCTATTTCCTAGAAAGAAAAAGAGAATATTGTCTAGAAACAAAATAAGGAGCTCCATACCAAAAGAAGAATATATCTATTGATAAGAATGGAAGAAGATGTCAAAAGGAAGATTCAAAGTGAAATTGAAGATGCTACAAAGAAAATCTTTGATGAATTGCAAAGTGAAGACAATATTGATTCATAATAAATGCATGACACTAATGTTCAAATGAATGTACTAGTGCCTTTGATAGAACAAGAAATTGATAATATGCCTCCTCTAGAAAATATAAATGAGAAAAACATATTTGGTTAGAAAGAAGTACAAGGACCCTCCAGAAAACAAGGAGGAGAAGATGTCCCTGGTATGCATGATAAACGTGAATTCTTTGATATGGAGATTGGAAAAGAAAAAGAGAAAGAAGAGGAGAAGGAGAAGGACAATGATGAGCAGAAGAAATAGGATAATCCTAAGAAAGTTCAAGATGCTACAGTGAAAATAGTTGAGAAGCAAGATGCTTCTATGGATAGAGGTTAGGGTTCTTCATCATTAGATTCTTTAAAGGACCTATTAACTTTGTAGATGTAGTTTCAACCTTGGTATCATTGGGAAACCTCTACAAATTCCTACTTATGAAGGACAAGTTGAATTGTCAAATATTTCTCCCCTTCATAAGTTATAGCTTGGTGATATCTTGCATGCTTCAACAAGGAAATATATTTTGCAAGAACATTTGAAGAAGATTGAAATATTAGATTGTGATATAAAGGTAATTCAAGAAGGTTTACAAGAGGAAAACATAGATTTTTCCTTGCCTCTAGAATAAAAATTAAAGCTTTTGATGGATTCTTTTAAGGATCATTCTTCACACATTGAGAAAAAGGTGGAGCAAGAGGCCTTGAGAAAGATATCTGATAAGAAATGGTTGAAGCATCTGACCGGTGTGCTAGTGTACAAAATAAATTGCAAGAAAATATAAATATGTTTAAGGATTGTGTTGATGAAGTCATTACACTTTATCAATTTTATTTGAAATGGCCTAATTCCACTAAAATCATCAAGGATCAAATTGAATCCATTGAGTCATAGATCACTCAAATGGTCGGAATATATGGTTTGTCAAAAGATAAGGATGGATCCAATAGAGCACAAATAAAAAAAATCATTTGTAGTTGTCATTGCTTTTGGACCAAAGAGAGAATATAAAGAAATAATTAAGCCTATTAAGAGAAGGAGTTAATGTGAGGCTTGCACCATTATCTGAGTTATTGGCTAAAGCATCAGAAAATTGATTAGAAAATGAAGGCTCCCAATAGTATTGATGAAGCTGAGGATCTATTCATATAGTTTAAACTCCAAAATCATATTTTTACATCAACAAAAGAAAATTGGGATGCAACTCTAGTGCACCTTAAGGTTGTAAGGAAGCTAAGGTAGTGGAACAACTTCCTACACTAATCTTGAGAGGAGAATAATTCAAAAAAATTTACAAATCTTTAACAGTTACAAAAACATAAACAAAAATATCATGCATACCATGACACAATGATTTACATGGGGAAAACCCTTTCAGGAGAAAAACCCCACACTATAAAAGCCACCCAATATATTATTCAACAAATCTCAAAGATTATAATATACTTGCAGAGCAAGCTTTTCAAAAGAGTATCACCACTCAGAGATCAAGCAACAACACGATTGCTATCAGAATCTCATAATACATCACCATCTCTCTATACCATAGTCATAATACAAAGCCCTCATAAAATAGGGTTACATTCTAGGGCAAGACTGACCAACAAAATATCCACCATTAGATCTAAAACCTAATAATTAATGGTATAGATTTACAATGTATCATTTATCTAATGTATGTTGGCCATTTTAGAAGTTTGTTGAAAAGGTTAACAAAAAATTGTCCACACACATCCCACTCTCCCCCCTTATGCCAGTGTATATTACACCTATCGGTGTAAATAGGATATATATATATATATATATTCATATATATATCCTATCAACAATAACCTCTATATAACTGTAAGGTTGAGACACATTTTCCCAACAATTCTCCCACTTGTTGAACACCTTGCAAGAGAAATGGGAGGGAGTAAACATTGTCTCTTAATTGCTAGGGGCTGAAAGGCCCATAGTCTCTGAACACCATCTAAACTTCTTTGTGCTCACAGGCTTAGTTAAGGAATCAGAAAAATTCATCAAAGTCTCTACCTTAACTAGCTTCACCATGCCATATTTGACCATACGTTAAACAATGATACTGCACATCAATGTGCTTGGTCCTGACATGAAATGTCGAGTTCTTGGCTAGACATATCACACTCTGACTTTCTCAATAAACTATCACCGCACCTTGCTTTATTCCAATATCTAAACATAGTCTCTTAAGCCAAATGGATTTTTTACAAGCATGAGTAGCTTCCATATACTCTACTTCAGTAGTGGACAAAGTAACTGCATCATGTCACTTACTCATCCATCTGATTGTACCACCAAATAAAATAAACACATAAGCATTGGTGGATTGTCTGCTATCAATATCACATGCCTAGTTTGAATCCACATAACCATGAATATCAAGGGAAATTTCATCTTTAGTCACATTACTATGATAACACAAGGAATAATCTGAGGTACCACACAAATATCTAAAGACTCTTTTAAATACATTCCAATGAACTCTACCAGGATTAGACTTATATCTAGAAAGAACTCCCACTGCTTGGGAAATGTTTGGTCTAGTACAAAGCATAACATACACCAAAATTACAATTGCACTCTAGTAAGGCACTCTTCTCATCTCTTCCATCTCTAATGGAGATGTTGGAAAATCTGAAATAAATAACTTTGTTCCAATAGAAAAAGGAACACACAATGGTCTACAATCCTGCATGTTAAATATCTATAAAATTGAATTGACATACTTACTTTGGCCAATCCATAGCTTTTTGTTCACTCTATCTCTCTTAATTTCCATCCAAAGAATGTTCCTAGATGCACCAAGATCTTTCATTTCAAATTTAGCAACAAGTTGAGATTTCCGTTCTGAAATCATACCTTTCCCTTTGCCAATAAATAACATATCATCAACATATAATGCAATAAATAAGAAATGATCACCATCAATTTTATAATAAACACAATGATCTGATTTAGAATGCTCAAATCCCAAACTCAACACATATGTGTCAAATTTTTGGTACCACATCCTAGTACTTTTTTAAAGCTATACAAAGATTTCTTTAATTTGCAAACCAAATTACTTTTACCTTTCACCACATAGTGCTCTGGATGTGTCATATAAATATCCTCCTCCAAGTAACCATGAAGGAAATTACTTTTTACATCCATTTTCTCGACCTCTAAATCATAAGTAGTGGTAATAGCAAGCAAAAATCTAATGAATTTCATTTTTTGCAATAGGAGAGAATATCTCACCATAATCAAACCCTCAACTTGAGAGTAACCTTTCACAACCAACCTTGCTTTTTACTTCTCAATACCTCCATTTGAATCAATCTTTTTCTTTAACACCCATTTGCAACCAATAGGTTTTTGTCCTTCAGGAAATGGTACAAGATCCCATGTATCATTCTTTTCCAAAGATGTCATTTCTTCATCCATAACAATCTTCTGGGATTTTGCATCATTCATACCTAAAGCCTCTTCTATATATTTTGGTTCATCCATGTTAGTATTCAAAGAAAAAATACATCTCCAATCATCAAGTGTATACCTTTCAGGCAATTGTCTATTCCTTGTAGACCTACAAACAAGTTGAGTTGGAGGTTCTTCCTCCTCTTCTAAAGATCTAGAGCTAGGTGAGCTCTCCTCAACTTCTTGTCTATCCTTGGGCCTCAATTCAAATTTCTTAGGTGTAGAAGTAAATTGAATCACATCTTCCTATCTACTTTGTTCTAGCTGCAATGTAACAAAAGAAGGCTTAGTTTCTCTAAAAATAAACACTTCTACTATATATTACCTTTTGTGCAATGGGTTCCCAAAGCTTGTATCCTTTCACACCATAACTATATCCGATGAAGATACATTTCACATCCTTTTTCTCCAACTTTGTTCACTTCTCTTTTGGCACATGTGCATATGCCTCACAACCAAAAACTCTAGATGTATTAATGAAGGCTTTCGACCTGACCATGCCTCTATAGGCGTCTTATCAATAAGAGCTAATGTAGGAAACCTGTTAATCAAGTAATAGGCAATGGAAATAGCTTCAACCAAAAAACTTTGTTCTAGGATAGCACCACTCAACATACTCCTAGCCTTCTCCATCAATGTCATGTTCATTCTTTCTACAACTCCATTCTATTGTGGAGAGTATAGAGTTATCTTATGTCTATGAATACCATAATCTTTACATAATCTATCAAAATAATTAGAGTAAAATTCATCACCATTATCAATCCTCAAACATTTTATATTCTTTCTAGTCTATAACTCAACCATTGCTTTAAATTCTTTAAATCAACTGAAAAATTTAGATTTACTCTTTAGAAAATATACCCATGTCCTATTATAAACATCAATAAATGAAACATAATATGCGGATTTACCAATCGAAGGAACATCTGCAGGACCAAACACATCAGAATGATTAAGATCCAATACACCACAAGATTCACGAGAACTCGAGTAAAAATGAACACGGTTTTGTTTTCTATAAATGCACTACTCATAGAAATCAAATTCAAGATTACAATCAGACAAACCTTCAACAAGGTTTTTATTTTTCAAGGTCCTTAAACCCTTTTCTCCAATTTGGCCAAGTCTCTAGTTCCATAACATAGTTTTCTCTGCAGGTAACTTTGTTTCAGAAGAAAGAGCACCCTTGGGTACCCAAAAGCCATGACCATCTGTTGAAGGTGAAACCCTCACTTCTTCCACATATTTTCTTTTCATAGAAGTACTATTGCACTCAACAATGCATGCATCAAGTTTATACAATGTGCCATATCTAACACCTCTAGCAATCACCATAGCACCTCTGACCAATTTGCATCCTACATCAAAAAATACTACCAACACACCTGCATCTATTAATTTGCTAATAGATAATAGATTTTGTGCTAATCTAGGGATATCCAACACACCATTAATCCTTTGTATTCTACCATCAAGAAACCTGATTTTAACTTTACCATTGCCAACAATGTCTAAATGAGAATCATCACCCAAGTACACCTTACCACCATCAAATTCTCCATATTCAAAAAAACAATCTCTATTAAATGTCATATGGAAAGATGCACCTAATTCAATTAACCATGCATCATTAACTACATGAGTTTCCAAAGATGCAATCAATGTGTCGCCATCTTCCTTCTCAGACTTAGAATCAAAATCAAATTTCTTCTTTTTCTTCTTCTTTTCTTCTTTGAATTGCTTAGAACATGTCCAGGCTTACCGTAGTTCCAACAAATAACTTTGGACTTTCCAAGAGATTTAGATCTCCCCCTAGACTTGGATTTTTCATGCTTCTCATTCTTCTTACCTTTTTCCTTAGGTCTTCCACATACATTTAGGGCCTTTTTGGCAGTGATGGATACCTTCCTCCTCATCTCTTCAAAAAGAAAAGAACCCACTACATCTTTAATCTTCAAAATTACAGAAGTACTCCCAATAGCCATAACAAGAGAATCCCATGAATCAAGAAAAGAACAAGAAAGTTCTAACATTTCTCCTCCTCGTCCATTTTGACACCAACTAAAGCCAATTGAGCCACCAACATATTGAATGCTTCCAGGCAGTCTATGACTTGTCCACCCTCTTCCATTCTCAAGGAATACAATTTCTTCCTTAAGAAAATATTGTTCACTAAAGATTTGGCTTGATACATCTCACCAAGCTTCTTCCTGTTGGAATATGGCTTCTAGTGTTGTCATTGATGGCAACCTAAGTCATTATTCTAGTCCACAGATTAAGATTTGTTCATACCATTAGGCAAAGTAAAGAAAAGAGTATTACAAGAAGAGAGAATAAAGAACAAAGTACCCGGTTAGTATGTCGATCTGTATGCTTCACCGGATTATCATTTTGAGTTGTGGATCTTGGGGAAGGTTGTTAAGTATCTATATTATCTTATTGTTAAGTTTTGTGATGTTGCATTAATCGGTGTATAAGTTAGGAGATCCGACAGGATGATTTTCTGTTTATTAGCTCTTAGTGGCCAACTTAGTGAATATGGCATGTCACAAATATTTGAGGTATAATTAATTAAGGTATCCTATGCTTGAAGATTTTGTTTTGGTTCTTATCTATGTCATGGCCGACTTTGATGGGTATGCATTGAATATTAAATGTGGATTGAGCTGACTATTGGAAAATATTTTTATTTTGTTAAAGTCGACATGAAGCAACTAAATCTTTTATAGCAGATATATATATAAGAGATCATTTAATTCATTATGTGAGAGCGAAGGTGAGTGTGAGAATAGTAGAAGGGTTGTTGAGCGATTTGGCACAATTTCACTTGTATAGAAGAGGATTGTTGTGAAGAGAATTTAGGTAGAGCAGAGCGAAGTGCAAAATTAGACAGAAGGTCCAGAATCTAATCTATGAGCCTCACCGGAATTGAAACCAGGCATTTGTAGATGCTACTTTCTTAGTTCAACTCTTTGTTGTAATCCAAATATGTTGTAAGGCAACGAGCCTTCCTGATTTTGAGCAGTGAGCTCTAGGCAGTGTGCCTGAATGCATGTGCATTCCCCTTTTTCTTCATACTTTTAACAGAGTATAAATTATGGATTAACCTCCATCGTGGTTTTTCCCCTAACAGGGTTTCCATGTAAAAATCTTGGTGTCATGGTATTTTTATTGTTTCCTTCATGTGCTTGCATCTTTACTTTTGTCTAAATACTGCAAATGGTTTAAGATATGGATTGTAATTTAAATATTGTTGAACACTGATTCACCCCCCCTCTTAGTGTTCCTTCAGTCCAACAATTGGTATCAGAGCAAGGTTCCTCTGCAAAAGTTTAACAACTTGAGGTGGATCTTGGAATGCAATGGACTCTAGTGGTCTTCAACAACAACTTTTGGTGGCACTTGATGATCTTGACCAGTCTAAAGCAAAAGTCTTGGAATTAAAAGAAAATTTTGAGGATGCTGAAAAATTCATTCAATCATTGAAGGATAAAATCAATGACTCAAGAGAAAAGAGGAAGGAACTATGTGATCAACTGAAGCATAAAGAAATTAAATTCTTGGAAGATGTTCACCTGAATCAAACCTTAAAAGAAATAACTGAAGAATGTGAAAAGCTTGCTAGAGACAATGCTACTCTAAAGCTTGAGATAGAATCTGTGGTGATGAAGCTAACTAAGGAGATTGAAGAAAGGAAGAAGAATGAGGAGAATCTGGACCAGTCCTTAAAACAGAGATTTGAAGAATGCAACAGAGTTAATAGTGTATTCATTTAGTTGGAGATTGAACTGCACAATCCAAAAATAATGAACAAGAGCTTGAAAGACATATAGTTACTCTCATAGATGAACTCACTACTGCAAATTAATACAAGGAGGAGTTTAGGATTAGTTATACTAAGTTTGATGAGCTAACTAAAGGACAAAAGGATGCAAATGACAAGCAAGGTCTTGGATATGAGAAGGGAGAAAGCTTCAGATCTAAACATAAGGATTCCAAACAAAGAAATCAGATGAACAAAGGCAGAAGGTATCTGGTAAGACAACCCAATGCTCAAAATTTTAATGGTCACTACCTTGATTTTAATAAATTTGTTCATATGGCTTCTTAGTGTAGAAGTAAAATAAATTCAAGTAGTCCATCATTTCCCGGTCAGTGTTTTAGTTGTAATAAGTTTGGTCATAGGTCAATTGAATGCAAAAGTATGCTTGTTAGTGTAAGAAATGTTAAATGTTACACCTGTGGAAGATTTGGACATATTGCTAATCAATGTAGATCAAGAGGGAATCAATGGAATGAATGGTCTAGACAAAGAAATCTTGTGTGTTACAATTGCAACAAATTTGGTCACATTGGAAGATTCTGTAGGAACATAAACATGGATAGAAGAGGTCTGGTATACAAAGGAAGAATTTCACAGAAAGATGATAAAGGAAAAGGGAAAGTGATTATGGAAGAAATAAGAGATTAGATGAAGAAAACATGGGTAAGGAAGAGTGAGACTGATGAAGGAAATAAACTTGCACCAGAATATGCTTCTGGTAATTCCTCCAAAAATTGATCTTAGGCCATTGGCCTAGGGGGAGTTTTTTCAAGAAAATGCTTTGTCCCCCTATCAGTAGTTGGCACCAGAATGTAGGAAATTTTCAATAGTTGTGCTAATAGTGTATAAATGTATCGGTGATCACTTGTGTAGAAATTTGAGAAATAGAAGGTCTACAGATGAATCTTTCTTTTGCTATATATGGAACACCTAGGGTAAAACATTTAATTCAGTAAAAAAATTAGGTGTACGAGTTATAAAAGGGTATTTGGAACCCTCATTTGTCACCTTAAATTAAAGAAGAATAGAAGGAGAGCCTCTGCAACAAAATTTCAAAGGAGTAAAGTCAATTCGACAGTGAATTCATCAGGTATTTCAGTTGCTTGTAAAATTCTCACTTAATTTGGTGCTCAGAAGAAATTTGTTTGATATGAAAAGGAAAATGAATCAAGTCAAAGGAATGGTGAATTTAGATGAATATAGAAGTGATAAGATTAGGGATGTGAGAAATATGTTGCAGGCCGATGAATTGAAATGGCTTGAAGGTGTGAAACACAAAAGTTTGGACATTTGGAGTGAATTTCCCTATTTTGATAATGCGAAAGTTGTTAGGTTTATCCTGAATAGATTGAGTGATGACATTCTAACTTTCGATAAACCCTATCTCATTTTGAAAGAAGTGATTATGAATCTAACTGGATTATACAATGATGGGGATATACCAAAAAAGAAGTTGATTTAGAACAAAGAAGTCAAAACCCTAACCGGAGTAACTGCAAATCAAAGTGCTTTGATAATTTTGACAATCAAAGATCTGATAACAAGGTACATTGCACATGGAATCTCATACAAAATATTTTTTAGAAACAGGGAAGGTACAACTTCGGGAGGTGCAATTTACATCTCTCATAAAATGATAATGGAGGATCAAGATTTTGACCTGTGCAGATTGCTAAAAGATCAATTGATGGAAAATGTGCAACTAACAAAGGAGGCAGATTACCCCTTCAGGTTTGGTACCTTGGTCATATGTCTTGTGATGTATTTTTTGAATTGCTTTCCACAAATCAATAATGTTGTATGGAAAGAGAATGAATCGGTTTGCAAACAAATTTTTGAACATTCTAATACTTTGGAAAGTTGTAAGCAAGAGTATGCAAATTTCTTTAAAGAATTGCTAGGAAAGTTTGGAGCAATTAGAATTTCCATTTCGGTAAGAGCACTTGAAGTTGGGTCCTATTCTAGTGAGTTGGAGAGGAAGAAGAAAAGAGCACAAGAGATTTTTGATTACACTCCTCCAACACACAAGACTCCAAAAATTGAATGAAAAGGTAAATAACAAGTGATTGTGGACATACCATATGAGGAATCTGATGAGTACACTCCAAGGGAAGAACCAGAATCAGTTGAACCCGATGTAGTAATGGCAGGAGGAAGTGAAGAAGAAGGCGTTTTATCCAAAATAAAGATATTGCAGGGTGATCCCACAAAGCTGGTTTACAATTTTTGGGAGATTCTGATTTTTGTTGAAATCACATATTTTTTAAAAATATAATGATTTAAGCCTTAAAAAGTTCCATTTAAGCATTCCAATTGACTAGTGTTTGATAAAAATACCTTAGATCAAACCCCCTTAGATAGAGCCCCGCTATTTTTAAACCATACCTATAATGGAGTCTCTTTTACACCTATCAAAATGCTGATAAAAAACCACTTTTGATTTACCTTTTGGGGGATCAAATGAATTCATTAATTTTTTTTTTTTAAGTGTGTATTCCTTATTATAAGCTTCCCAAAAAGTATAATTTTAAATAAATTTAATTTAATTATAATATTTATTTTTTATTTCTTGTGAATGTAGGTTTTTCACTGAAAATCAAGCTTTTTGTTATGCTCATGTGGAAAAATAGAAGATTATAAAAAAAAAATGAAAAATATGAGTGCACCAGATATTGAAGTCTGTGATCCAACAATAAAAGAAAAATTGAATTTCGATGCATATAAAAAAAGTTACGTGTTATACAGTTGTGCTATGTCTAAATTGTATTTGGTTTGACTTCGAAACTTGATTAAAGAAAACATATTAAATAAAAATTTATCTAACCAAGTGGAAGCACTAGATATCAGAGTTACAAATCTAAATTTGAAAGAATTAGACTTTTATCCTTCATGGAAAAAAAGTTGTGTTATACGGTGAGAGTCATTTTTAAAAAATGTTGTTTTATGAAAAAATATATTTTTTGAGGGAGATGGAAAAAGAAGTGCAATCTGATTCCAAAAATTTTGAAAAAAACATATTTAGAATCTACAGACAAAATTTCATGAAACTCTAGTTTGTATCATCTTCAAATTCCTCATGGTTTAGACACTATAGGTGCCCAAAAGTGAAGATTTAGTTAAAAAAAAATATTTCAGTGTCTAGTTTGGCCAAAAATTGTAAACCACTATTGTGGGATCACCCTGCAACTTGTTCAAGAGAAAGATGGGATGCAGAAAATTGCTAACATATGGTCTGATAGACACTCATATGAGCAGGACCTGATCGAGAGCACACTAAGTACTTATTTTGTGCACAATAAAATTGAATTGGAGAGTTTGCAGAATGTGTTGAACCTAAAGAGATGATTGAGTGCATTAAGGAAGCCATGGTCTTTGAGTCCCAAGATAGGAAAAAGGGAGAAATAATTCTACATCTGAAAGAGTAGTTCAGGCTATCTCTTACCAAACTAAAAAGGCAAATGAATGAGTTGAGGCAATGCATAAATATAGCAAATAACATCTACAACTATTGTCTTCATTGGCCTCATGCAGTTGGGAGATACAAAAATAAGTTGGAGCAAATTGAAACAAAGCTTAACAAGATTGGTTAAGATTATAACATATTTCAGGATTAGGATGGTGGAGTCAAGAAAAGGATTCAAGAGTTGCAATCTGAGCATACAAAATTTCATTTCACCAAAAACAACCTTGTGGACACTTTTTGGAAATTGAAGGATTTAACCGAATGCAGACTAGAGTAGTTAATTGAAGTTCTGAGGAAAGGGAGAAATTAGAAGAGGCAATCACAATTCTAGAATCTCTCATCCATTTTATCAACTAGACATCTAAGAACAATAGCTTGATCTTAGGGTGCTTCCACAATAGTGGTTTACACTTTATGGGAGATCCTGATTTTTGTTGAAATCACATATTCTTAGAAAATATAATGATTTAAGCCTTGAAAATTTCCATTTAAAGGATTCCCATTGAAGAGGGTTTGATCAAAACACCTTAGACCAAGCCCCCTTGGATAAAACCCCACTAGTTTTAAACCATACCTATAACAGAGTCTCCTATACACCTATCAAAATGCTGATAAAAAACAACTTTTGATTTACCTTTTGGGGGATCAAATGATTTTGTTTAAAAATTATTTTTTGTAAGTATGTAGTCCTTATTATAATCTTCCAAAAAAGTATAATGTTAATTAAATTTAATTTGATTATTATATTTATTTCTTATTTCTTGTGAATGTAGTTTTTTCATCGAAAATGAAGCTCTCTATTCTACACATGTGGAAAAATAGAAGATTATCAATTTAAACAAAAAATGAAAAATATGAGTGCACCAGATATTAGAGTCCTTGATCCAACAAAAAAAGGAAAATTGAATTTCGATACATACAAAAAAAGTTGTGTTATACAGTCCGCCTATGTTTGAATTGTAATTGGTTTGACTTCGAAACTTGATTAAGGAAAAAAATTCAATAAAACACTGTCTAACTAATTGGAAGCACTAGATATTGGAGTCACTAATCTAAATTTGAAAGAATTAGAATTTTATCCTTCATGGAAAAAAAGTTATGCGTTATACGGTGAGCGTCACTTTTTAGAAATGTTGTTTTCTGAAAAAATATAGTTTTCGAGGGAGATGGAAAAAGAAGTGCAATCTAATTACAAAAATATTGAAAAAAATATATTTAGAATCTATAAACAAAATTTTACAAAACTCTAGTTTGCATCATCTTCAAATTCCTCATAGTTTAGCTACTATAGGTGCCTGCAAGTGAAGATTTAGTTAGAAAAAATTATTTCAGTGTCCAATTTGGCCAAAAATTGTAAACCACTATTGTGGGATCACCCCTTAATAATTGGGATTTCAGTAGAAGCTTGGAGGAAATTTCTTTCAGAAATGAAAGATAAGCACAAGATAATTTTCTAACTCGAGTAGTAGTTGCATTTCTTCAAATTTTGATTCAATTTTTAAATTATCAAGGGGGAGATCCAAAATATGTTTTTCATTGATGTCAAAGGGGGAGAGAGAGTAGTGAAAAATTCCTTATCATTCTAAGGGGGAGTTTTGTTTTGAAATTTTGAACTCTGGCAGCATAATCATATTGGTTCCAACACTTAGTCATTTTTCACTAAGTGTTGCCATCAATGCCAAAGGGGGAGATTGTTGGCATATGGCTCTAATGTTGTCATTGATGGAAACCTAAGTCATTATTCTGGTCCACAGATTATGATTTGTTCATACCGATAGGCAGAGTAAAGAACAGAGTATTACCAAAAGAGAGAATGAAGAATAGGGTACCCGATTAGTATGTCGATCTGTATGCTTCATCAGATTGTCATTTTGAGTTGTGGATCTCGGGGAAGTTTGTTAAGTATCTATATTATCTTATTGTTAAGTTTTGTGATGTTGCATTAATTAGTGTATAAGTTAGGAGATCCGACAGGATGACTTTCTGTTTATTAGCTCTTAGTGGCCGACTTGGTGAATATGGCATGTCGCGGATATTCGAGGTATAATTAATTAAGGTATCCTATGCTTGAAGATTTTTTTTTTGGGTCCTAGCTATGTCATGGCTGATTTTGATGGGTACACATTGAATATTAAATGTGGATCGATCCGACTATTGGAAAATATTGCCGACTATTGGAAAATATTTTTATTTTGCTGAAGTCAACATGAAGCAACTAAATCTTTGATAGCGGATATATATAAGAGATCAGTTAATTCATTATGTGAGAGTGAAGGTGAGTGTGCAAATATCAGAAGGGTTGTTGAGCGATTTGGCACAGTTTCACTTGTGTAGAAGAGGATTGTTGTGAAGCAAATTAAGGCAGAGTAGAGCGAAGTGCAAAAACAAATAGAAGGTCCAGAATATGATCTATGAGCCTCACCAAAACTGAAACCAGGAATTTGTAGATGCTACTTTCTCATTGCAACTCTTTTTTGTAATCCAAATATGTTGTAAGGAAGTGAGACTTCTTGATTTTGAGCAGTGAGCTCTAGGCAGTGTGCCTGAATGCATGTGCATTCCCTTTTTCTTCATACTTTTAACAGAGTATAAATTGTGGATTAACCTCCACCATGGGTTTTCCCCTAATAGGGTTTCCATGTAAAAACCTTGGTGCTATGGTGTTTTGATTGTTTCTTTCACGTGCTTGCATCTTTACTTCTGTCTAAATGTTGCAAATGGTTTAAGATCTGGATTCTAATTTAAATATTGTTGAACACTGATTCACCCCCCCTCTTAGTGTTCCTTGAGTCCAACACTTCCATAGTTTCTATGTAAAGGTCTCCTCACGGACATTAATTAAAATAGAGTCTTCCAAACACAATCTGATTAGACTCTTGGCTTTATGATCCATAACATCATATTGAGTAGCTTGAGTCGGATCTATAGGCCTTGAAACATTCTCATCAACAACATCCCACAAATATCGATCTATCAATAGATCCTCCATCTTCAGTTTCCACATTTCAAAATTATTTCTAGAAAAATTATCCACCTCTATTCTCCTTGATGAAATTTCCATTTGAAAATTCCTGCAAGAAGATCACAAAGTATCTTCTACACAAGCTCCCACTCAAACCTAGATTAGTCCAAAAAACCCAACAACCCACAATTGAAACCAAAGGTGATCTAGCTTTTATTCCACTTGTAAGAAAGCTAAGGTAGCAGAACAACTTCCTACACTAATCTTAAGAGGAGAATAATGCAAAAAATTTATAGATCTTTAAGAGTTTCAAAAATTTAAACATAAATATCATGCATACCATGACACAGTGATTTATGTGGGGAAAACCCTTTCAGGAGAAAAACCCTACACTCCAAAAGCCTCCCAATATATTATTCAGTAAATCTCAAAGATTACAATATTCTTGTAGAGAAAGCTTCTCACAGGAGTATCACCACTTAGATATCAAGAGACAAAATGAATGCTATTAGACTCTCATAATACATCACTATCTCTCTGTACCACAATCATAATACAACATCCTCATAATTTATGGGGTTATATTCTAGGGTAAGATAGGCCAAAAAAATATCCACCATTAGATCTAAAACCTAATAATTGACAATCTAGATTTACAATGTGTCATTTATCTAATGTATGTCGGCCATTTTAGAAGTTTCTTGAAAAAGTTAACAAAAAATTGTCTACACACATCCCACTCTCTCCCCTTATGGTATTGCATATTACACCTATCAGTGTAACTAGGATATATATATATCCTATCAACAATAACCTTTATATAACTGCAAGGTTGAGACACATTTTCCCAACAAAGGTAATTTACAAGAACATTCTCGGGCTTTTAAGGATGTTGCAAAGGTGTAAATAAGACAATTTTTTCTTTGTGTAGTTTTATGGAGGATTACAGTACCATTTTATGGATGAAAAGTACAAGTGGTAGTGCATTCTTTCTTGGATGTAGATTGGTGTATTGGTTGAGAAAAAAGCAAGATTCAATATCTTTATCTACTACAGAGGCAGAGTATATTGCAACAACATCTTGTTGAACACGTGCGTTGTGGATGAGGCAAATATTGAAGGATATCAGAGTTATATATGATGAACCAATTTCTATCTTTTTTTATAACACTAGTACCATTAAAATTTCAAAGAATTTGGTGATGCACTCAAGGAAAAAGCATATATCAATCTGGTATCACTTTTTGAGAGAGAAGGTTGCAGAGAATGAAGTGAAGCTTGAGTATGTGCCTACAAAGGATTAGGTTCTTGATATATTCACTAAGGCTCTTCCTAAGGATAATTTTGAGTATCTCCAGGAGAAGTTAGGGGTTATCACCCCTCCTCCTTTAAACTAGATGCACAAGGATATGCATCATTCCAATGGATTTCAAGATTCATTCCTTGTTCTAGACTGATGTTGGAAGCTACCTCTCAGGGGGAGTATGTAGTGCTTTGTTGGTTGCTGCAGTCAAGGAGAGTACAAGTGTTGGTGTAGGTTAGTGTGGTCCTTTGTTAGTTGTGTCAAAATATATATGTAGTGGTTGCTGATTGGTGTAGTTTGTTGTACGTTCCTAAGGGGGAGTATATAGAGTAGTAAAGAGAGAAAGTATTTATGTTTGATGTTAAAGGGGGGAAGAAATGAATTTTTTTTTCCCTTTTCCATTGATTTCAAAGGGGGAGAAAATGATGTGAAAAATAAAGGAAGAGAAAGTAAAGGAGAGAGTAATGTGAAAATATCAATTGAGAAAAAGAGAGAGTTGATATGGAGCAGTGTGTTGGTGATCATAGTTGTCTTGTTTGTTGTTGATGGTTTTTCACATCATGTGTTGCCATCAATGGAAAAGGAGGAGATTGTTGCAATTATGAGTAGTTGGTATTGTCATTGATGTCAAAAAGCTTAGGGAGATTGTTGCAATATTATGTTTGTGTTGTCATTAATGACTGGTGATGGTTGAGAAGTTGTGTTGATGTTTTGATTAGTTGCATTATGTTGTCATTAGTAAGTGATATTGGTATCAACCTATAGTGTTGCTTTGATAAGATTTTTGTGTGGATGTTGTTGGTTTAATGATGATTCGAGGAAGTGGTGAAATTGAATATTATGTGTTTTTGGTGCTTGGTGTCTAAGTGCTTTTGAGAAAATTTGAGTAAAAAAGGAAAATAGTGTGTTGCAAAGGTGTTTTGGTGTACAGTGTGGTGTTTTGATTTTGCTTCAAATTTCTTGTGTCGAAGATTTGCTTGTGTGGTTTGGATATGTTGTTCAGAGGTGTTCAGAGGTTCTATATCCAAAACTTCTTTGTTTGGATCATTTCACAGAGAAAGTTGTGTTCACTAGTGTGTAAACTATGTATTATTGTGGTGTCTGTGAGAAATGATTTTTCTCTGCATTTCTCTATAGTTTGGTTTCTAGTCTTACAGTTCTAGAAGTGTGATTATAATGATCATATCTACCTATAGTCAAAGTTTTTCATGGTTTGCTGCTTTGGAAGTTGGTTTCTTAAGTAACAATGTGTGGAAGGTTGTCGAAGTGTACTAGGTGTATACATTCTTCAAGTGAAAGTTGTTGCAAACAAATTTGTTAGATTTCAAGGTGTTTTTGGAATATTATCAATTGTGTTTGAATGTTGTGCATACTCCGCAAGTCATCTTTGGGTTTAAGGAAGTGTGTACTTAAAAGTTTAATGGTGTTTACACAGGTTTAGATGACCTTCCAGGTGTTTGTACACTAATTGAGATTTTTCTATAGTGATTGTGGAAGTGTGGTGTGGCATATATGTATAATTTGGGTCTGAGTTAAGATGTGGTGTGGTCCACTTTCATTCCTTTCCACCATGGGAATGCTTAGTTATGACCTAATTTAAATTTTCATGATTGAGGTGCATAGCCAACCTTAGAGAGATTTTTCAAGATTGAATATGGTATAAACAAGTATTGAGTTGATGGAGAATTGAGTCGTGAAGTGTGTGATGTGAATTGCAATGTTGTGTAGTGTGAATTTGTGAAGTGCAATGTGAGCTTAATGAGTTAAACTATTGGGAGAAATGAGCATAAGGTGTCTACAATCTTCAGAAGAACTACGAATGTGTTGATAATGTTGTGGTAGAATTTTTTATTATATTGAGATGGATTTCTCACTATAATATTCTTCTTTCTTCTTTTCTCTAATCTGGTAGTGATCCCTTCTTTTTTTGGGCAGTGAGCCTATTGTATTTGGTATTGAAATTACTTTATATTGTGATCTAATCCTCATCTTGGTTTTTCCCTTCTAGGGCTTGCCATGTAAATCTAATATTCTATTATGTAGAGTGTTGATGCATTTTAGTTTTTGTTATTTTCCTTTATGCTAAATTATTCTAATAGATTAAGGGTTAATTAAGTTGATATGAATCTAAATTTTTATGAGGGTTTTGAATTTTTAATGAAATAATTCACCCCCCTCACAGTTGTCTTATGTGCATTCAACATGCTTTGTATTATGCTCCTGTATAGTTGTGTCTTTCTCCATGTAGATCTAATCTTGCTTAGAAGTAATAATAACTATATGTGCATTAGAGGCCTACCTCTGTGCTATCTTAGCATCGTGCTCACCAACCCTAGCATCTCGATCAATGATGGCTTGATCATGCTCTGCTCAAGCCTGATCCCTCTCTATTATAATTTGTGGAAGCCATGCTACCAAATCTCCTTGTGCATTTGGTGGGGGAGGAGGTTCCTAGTGATCATGTGGTCCCTGCTGAACATGTTGTTGGTGACCATCACCCTAATCTTTTCTCTTCCCATCATGCTAGTCACCCGGCCCATCATCAACCTATGTGTGCAAATGTTTCTCTTAGCTATCCTCTACCATTGTCTAGCCTCTCGACTGTCTACAACACCATATCTCTTCCTCTTGCCAATAACAACTCCTCCAACACCTGCACCTCCTAGCAGGATGGTAAACCTTAGTGGCTGCCTACATGCCCACCATGCACCATAATCTCTAATGGTCTAGGATCTCTAGGACATATACCCCAACCCCATCCAATAGGTGCTAACTGTTCAAACTCTGCAACTTCCCTCCTAGAATCAACTCAAGGCCCCCATGCTTTGACCTCTCCAATGTTCCATGCATGGCAAGTATGGTAATTATCTACAAGAATGGCCTATCACTCCCTAAACTGGTGGAGGACTTAACTCAAAAGATATCTCTCTAAAATGGTATCTCCTCTACCAATCAAATATTGGGTCTAACTATAGTAAAGTAGATGCTCCTAATCATCATCCCAAGCCTCACAGTCCAAATAAGGCCTCCATATAAACTTAGTCATGTCATCAGAAATTGCTCTTCAATACTACAGTTTGTCAGGCTATCGGTAGTGTAGCCAATCATTGTATCTGTATGAATAAGGATCATGGGAATATCTCTGATCAATGCCCTCTGGTCGTGTAATAGCAATCCGCTCCCATGCCCAAACATGGAGTAGTGTGACACCCACTGAAATGTTGCTAACCCCATGGTAACACACCTGATGCATGTCATGACATAAATGTACTAATAAATAGGTTCTCCACATGTATTGGGTCCTGTCCTCCATCATACAATCCATCATACACTCTATGCATATGCCCTAGCCTACTAGAAATCTTCGTGATCTCCTATATGAAATCAGAGGCCCCATGATCAATCCAGGAAAAATGATCACTGTATCATCAAAATCATCTACAAAGGGAGTAAGGTCAATCTATGAATCAATGACAGTAAGCAATCAAACACCTAGTATCCTCTACATCACTCATGTCCCCCTTGCAACATCACATATCATCATCTAACCATGGATGGGGATCCGTAGAATCCTCCAAACATGCTCAATTGTAATAACACACTTTCCTGTAGGCAAGTGAAATGTAGATGTTTCTGATCTCCATCGCTCTACTAAAGTTATCATCATGACTTTGTGAGCTCAGATCTCAAGAATATACATAATATGGTCTAATCCCATGGCCTGTAAAAAATTAATCTCAAAATCCTAAAATTGAGCTATCCAATCCAAGATTTGAGGTTTACACTCTCTGTCATATAATGGATGTAGTGCGGCCTACAAGCATTCAACCCACAGTGTTAATTTGCTAAAACTCTGGTCAACAAACCTAAATCAATAGTCAAACTTAGCACATCATTCTCTTTTTGCAAACACAACAACCATTTGTAAAGGTGGCTTTGTTAGTGTTGCAAGTGTGTTGCCCTTATGTAGTAGTGAAAATTTCCTAAAAAACTAGCACACGCGGTCATTTTTTGCAACCGCAAAAATGCAATTGTGTCACTTTTGAGTAATAGTGTTGATTTGAGCAATAGCACCATTGTCAAGCATGTGCGACCTTCCTAAAATTGTAATTGTAGCCAAATCGTGAAAAGCATGACAATCTTAAGGATTGCCGCTATTGTCAGTCCTACCTTTGGCTATTAAATGCAAGAATGTGAAAAAGGAAAAATTATAAGTTAGAGATTTGAATACCATAACCCCTACATTGGCTAGCCACAAGTAATGACGAATCACATTAGATCGATGTGGAGTGCTCGAAAACCTCACCATTGCAAATGCACATTTGTAGCACTAGATCTCCAGAGGTCAAGAATTCTCTAAGGTTGGGTGTGCAAATGAATCCTAATTTCCTATTTAAGCCCCCCAAACCTTAGGTTTTTTTCCCATGATCACCCTCTTGGGTTAATTTTTGAGCATCCTAAATCATCCCAATCCTTATATGTGACCCCTAGGGCCTATTTTTTAGCACTCTTTCAATTTGAACTATTCTTGAACGTTGTTATGAGCCTGACTTGAAAAAGTAAATTTTTTCCCATTGACCTCTCAAGGGGGTAGCTCAGTGTCCCATTCTCCTTCTACTAATCACTAGGGCACAGTGGGGCATATTTCAAAATTTTTTGAATCTTGATTTGAGCATCAAATTCTTTGAAACAATGCAACAAGTACATTGAGTCAAAAAGGGGAAAATGTACACATGTAAAAATTCCTAACACATATCACACATCCTAAAACTATATTTTTACATCATTTCCCATCATTTTCAATATCATTAATTGCATTTATCACCATTTTACATCATTTGCATTATTAACCCCTTTTAACATCATTTAATCTTAATTTCCTGTATTAATTAAATAATCTTGGATTGTTTAATTAATTAATTATTTCATTTACTAATTATCCCCTTCATCCCCCTAGTTAAATAATTTTTAATTATTTAATTATCCCACTTTAATATTTTCTCCTCCAATGGAATATTCTTTCTTTAAAGAAGAGCATATTTCATCCTCCATAATTAAATAATTTCTAATTATTTAATTCCTTTAATTTCTCTCCATAAAGCATTTTTTTGAGGAATATTCCTTTTTCAAAAATATCTTTGACTTTTCTTTTCTCAAACCTTCTAATCCCTTGATCTTAAGATCTAATTTCCACCCTTGATCTTCAAAACCTTAATCAAAACCCTAACCATTTTCCTACAATGTGGGGATATTTTGAGTTTTAACTAATCCAATCCCTCCATCTTCCTTGATCTTCTCTCCTTTGTGAGTGCTAAAATGCAATCTTCACCCTTCTTTGTGGGCATTGAAACTAAATCCAAACCCTTCATTCAATTATGAAAATCTATATAATCACCCATACTCCTTCACATTCACAACCTAGAATTTGAGTAGCTAAGTCATGTCAATTTGATTCTTGAGAGCAATTTGAGCATTCATCATAGCATCTAGGTCATCTATGCATCACACTGAATCAAGATTTTGTAAGCAATCATGGAGGCTTAAGTGTTGAACAATCCAACATCACAAAACACCAAGTTAGATCCAACAATGGGATGGTAAGGTTGTATTCATGTTATGATTTCAATTGTGTTGGATTTGATTTATCTAACCCTTGTGTTTGATTTCATGGTTTGATTTGCAATTATATCTCATTGGTAAGTGGGTTTTATAAATCTGATAATCCATTTCCACTTTTCCCACTCACACATATAATTTATTGATGTATCTTTCTCCTATCCAAATGTATCTTGGACATTCTTAGACCCATGATCATAGACAAATTTATAGTTGCAAAAAAGGTCAGGTGACCATTGACATAACGTGAGCATGTTATAATGTGATCATTTTTCTCCTTGGATGAAACAAAAAGTGGTTGTGACCGCTTTTTGGTCCCCATCTCTATGCACAGGTCTAATTAGGTTTTTCTTTATTTTTTATGACAATTATGAGTTCGGGTTTAAATTGAAACATTATTTTTTATAATAATTTAACAAGTGTAATACAAACTACTATAGATATATTAAATACATTTAACTAAAAAATACCAAGTGATATCAATTTTGAGTTATTTTATTTACTAAATAATTGTTTTATTTACTTAAGAGTCATTTTATTTTACTTTAAAATTATTTGACAATTATTTTATTTTATTTATAATCTTTACTTTATTTTATTTGAAGAGCTATTTTATTTTACTAAAGAGTTATTTTATAAGCATGAATTATATTTGGATTTGACTTTGTGAGTTTTTTCTGGATATTTAGATCAAAATACATGATCCATCATCAAGAAGCAAAAAGTGAGAGAAGAGAAATGAATGGTTATTAGTAGACTAGGATAGTTAAAAGAGAAGGGGTGCAATTTATATATTATGTAAATGTGTATACTTTCTCAATCTTTCCCGCATTTTAGATAGTTATATGTTGATTATTGCTTTTGCATATTTAATCCAACCCAATTACTTGTTCATGTACACTCTCTTGTACCCAATTTGTTGGATGTTTTTCTTAGCATTCTTTCATATTAGGTTCATGTATTGAGGTTTTGTTCGTCATTCTTTTCTTGTATTTTTAATTTAACTAAATGGTTTCTTTCCCTGTCTTTTGTGTTTTTTTTTGGGCCTTGTGGCCCTTTACTCCCCTACTTTTTTTAACTAGCCTAGTTTGCTTAAAACCATTCATTTCTCTTTTTTACTTTTTACTTCCTAATGATGAATCATAGAATTTGATTTAAAACATCAAGAAAAAAAATATAAAAAAAAAAATATGTAATCAAAATCAGAAACAATTCATGGGATATCATGGAGTATCAAATGTACGCCTACTCCTGAATAACATAACACAGTTACATGGAAGAAAGGACACTTCAAAAAAAAAACAAGTCACCTGTATTATCAATACTGGTTAATTTATACATTGGACGGTTCACCCAATACGCCAAACAGAAACTTTGTATGGCTGTAATCTGAATGTAACAGAAAAAATTTAAAATACAGGTACAGTACAAAAAAATTCTGAAATTTGTTTTTTACGCAGAAAATAAAAAATACGGTCACAAAACCGCCAAATTAGCCCTTGCACAGTGCAGGTGGTATTAGATTTGATCTTATCGGGCACGATGACAGATTCCTTCTGCATTGGACTGAGATTCGAGATTTAATTATACAGACATCCATGAAATTTTCACTTTCATTAATGTTTCGGATCATATTCTATAAACGATCCTAGAATATGATCCAAAACACTAGATAAAAAAATAGTTTATACTGTCCAAAACCAGAAACTATCAAGCCAAGACAGACATGATCGAGATTCGAGATCTAGGAAAGCCCTAAAGACCGACTCCCTCCAAACCTCAGCCCAAATGGCATTTAGCCGATCGATTCACTCCCCACAAGCTACGATTATGGTCTCTGCCCTCGATGCAGGGCCTATTGGTTGGCCAATTTGTACGTTTCTCTCTTCAACGGCCAGAGGTAAGCGACTGACCACAACTGTCAGCGTTGCAATAAGAGTTATCCAATCCGGACGTACGCCTGGTTTTCGATCCGCTTCCGCTGAGCCTTTCCTGGCAAAATGAAGTGCTGGTGTTTGAAGAGAAAAAACCTCGAGGAGTCATTACAGCAGGGGTAAAGGAGGCAATGTCCAGAGGAGGCAGAGGAGCTTCTGCTTCCAGAATCTGCCACGCAAGCCGTATGCCAGGCCTTCTTTCCGCCGCCGGATGCGAGCACAGGAGCCCCAATTTAAGCACTCTTTCCATCTCTTCCAATGCATAGTCGCCTCGCAGTTTGGGATCCGCTGCGTCCAGCAGGTTCTCCCTAGTGTAGAAGTCCCACACCCATTCCACCAAAACTACTTGTTCTGCATCCTTGGACGGATCCACGGGCCGTCTCCCGCAGGCAACCTCCAACAACAGAGCACCGAAGCTGAACACGTCGGAGCTGGGCGTGGCCTTCCCTGTATAGATGATCTCCGGTGCTATATACCCCAGCGTCCCTACCACATGCGTTGTCTGCGGGTTCTCGCTGTGGTCGTACAATTTGGCTAGCCCGAAATCCCCAAGTCTTCCATTGAGCTCCGAATCCAACAACACGTTGCTCGATTTAATGTCTCTGTGGACAACCCTCTTCTCCCACTGCTCGTGCAGATACAGCAAACCCGCAGCGACCCCCTTGAGAATATTATATCTGTCAGACCATCGAAGCACCGCCTTGGGGTTCCCGAAGATCAATTTATCGAGGCTCCCATTGGGCATGTAGTCGTAGACGATAAAGAGCTGCTTTTGTCGCCTGCACCAGCCCCGCAGCTGCACCAGATTCCGGTGCTGAAGCCGACCCATGCTCGTGACCTCCGCAATGAAACCCTTCATTCCTTCTGTGAACTCCCGTGTAATGCACTTGACCGCGACCGGCAGGCCGCTGTTAGGAAGAACGCCGAGGTAAACACGACCGAAGCCCCCGTGGCCCAACACTTTGTCTTCACTGAAACCATTGGTAGCAACGTTGAGGTCTTCGTAGGGGAATCTGTGGGGCCAGTACTCCAGCTCCCATTCTTCGACCGTTTCTTCTTTCTCTTTCATTCTCCTTGCCCACATCACAATCCCAGTCGCAGTTAGAAAAACCAGAACCGCAGAGGCGACGGTGACACCAGCTATGAACCCCTTTGAGAGCCGGCTCGAATCATCGTTTCCGAAGGAAGGGAGAACGCTTACATCCAGAGGCGGCGCAGTTCCGTTGGTGCTAAAGCTCCAGGCAAGAACATAATGGTCTTCCACAAAGTTCCCCGTGGCCGCTGAAAACCCAACGTACATCTCCTCTTCAACAACGGTCGACAGGTCTAAGTCGAGAGAGATGAGAGGCCTCTGCGGTTTGGGCAGACCCGCGAATGTGATAGTCACATTAAGCTTAGCTTTCAGGTGATCGTAGTCAATCCAGGCCTGAATATTCCGGCCGCTTTTCAGGCTCAGCGCTCTGAAACTGTTTCCGTCCCAATAACTGGCGAACTTTGCTTGGACCGATTGGAGATTATTTACGTCGACACCAACGTGGTTGTCATCTGGATCCAGGAATTCGACGTTCCTGCTGGTATCGAACTCGACTGCGAAGAGATGGTTGTAGTCATGGCCGTTACTGGTGAAGTTGAGGAGGCCGATGTACTCGGCAGAGAGCGCACCCGAGAACGTAGGCGAAGGCGCCATGATAAAGGCGATACCGTGGCCGCCGGCATCCGGGGGTGGGGGAAGCATGGAGAAAACAAAAGTGGTGCTGAAGGAGGAAACGGTGCTGTTGTTTCCATGCGGTTTCATCTGCACGGGTGCCGAATAGAATGCGCGGCCCATGAGGAAGTGCGAGTGATTGGTGAGCATGAGCACCGATTCGGACCTTATTTCTTTAGCAACTCCCAGCAGAGTGAGCCCTTCCGTTCCGTTGAAGCGGTTGAAGACGAAAGTGGTGGGTCGCGGAACACCCTCATCCGTTTTGGCTCCGCGCAGAAAACCCAGCAAAAAGAGTAGTGATATGAGAACCAGTCTCGGCCTCCGGCTGTGGAAGGGAAGCATCATCACTAATTTTTTGTCAAGGCAGAGAATTCATCAGTACTGTCTCAAATTCCCATTTCCCCGTGATTTCAATTTCTTCCGTTCTTGTCTTCTCGTCGGTTGAAAAAGACATGACGTTGCGTAGTTGGTAATCTGTCAACAAATTGGAGAAGCCCACGCCGTAGACTTGGTCAAACAGTTGTTGATATAAATCATTTTTTTTTTTTCAATTTTTATTAGTCAGCAAAAATATTTTTTAATAATTGTTATATATATTTATGTGATGCTTGGTTTAATTATGAAATTATTTTATATCCAATTTCAACATTTTTGCGAAAGAATCAAATAATATTATTTTATTTTATTTTAAAATGCACTATTTTGATTTGTAACCAGTAATGACCTATTCAATTTTTAAACATAATATTTGTTTCTTACTTAACATAATTCCTACTCTTAACTGTAAAAAATAATATTTTGTCCTGAGGTGGACATTAATAAAACCTCAGACAATATTAAATAATAATTATGTCAATTCAATAATATTGTCGTGCTTAGATTGTCCTTATCTAATAATTAACTTTCCCTACAAGCACGAGCCGACATTTACGAATGAAGACTAAATATGAAAAAAATATTAAATTAATTCCATAGTCTTTAAAACTTTTAATATTTCAACTGATTACTTTATTTGGCACGTCTTGCCAACCAAACCACTAGAAGAAAACAATTTTATTTGTTTTTTTAAAATATTCAACTCCTTTTACACATACTTTTTCTTATTCCCATTGTTTTAACCTTTTATAATAGCGGCATCCAATAATGTTGGTATGTTACACTATAGTATCCACTAAACATACTAATTAGTAGAATTTTAAGTAAATATATATGGTAAATTGATAGAAAATTTTAAAACTTTGATGATAATATATTTGCAATTTTAAAAGATTTTTTAAAATTTTTAATGTATAATTATAAAAAATTGCTTACATTGATTCTAACTAAAATAATATTTAGATATTTTAAGATTTTAAAATATTCAAATAATTTTTAATGTTTAGTTATAAAATATGTTTATATCTAAAATACAACATGTATTATTATCACACAAATGATTGATTTTTTGAAAATATGATTTTATAATCAAATAAAATTTATAGGACCATCTACAATATATTTTAATCACTTCCTAATCACCAAGATCTCATGAAGGCAAAGTGAGAGCATCTAGTAAGATGGGATCAACTTCAATTTTTGGATCATGGATAGAATGAAAAGGGATGATGGGATCATTATGGAATTATAGAGAGATGGGATCTTGATCAAAGACTAGATGAACTTAAAGATTAAGATCATATATAGGGAGAATTTGAGTAACTTGATCTTGATTAATTCCAAGGCTTACTTCTTCATACTTTGGATTGTGCTCTTGACATATATCTGATTTCAGTAATGGAGTATGAGTTTGGATATGTATGGGGGATTCTTGAATGGACTTAGGATTTTGGCACAATAATAATGAATTTTGCATAGGATGCTTTGGAGCGGGCATGATAGGTGATGGAGTGGATGATGGTGTTTGGTCTAGGATTTCTTGATCATAGATAGGATTTTTAGCAAGAATTGGATTAGTTTAGATTTCATTATTATGCATTGTAGATAGCCCTTGGAGGTAATCTTGATAGAACTAGGATGAAGGATTGGAAGGACAGATGGAAGCTTCTTGTAGACAAGCTTCTTCAAGATGACCTATTATGGAATCATATGAGGTGGATATATTATAGCTATGGATGTTTCGAATGTGATTATTTTGGGATGATCCACTGCTAGATGTGGATGGATGATTTTGATCATGCTTGGGAAAAGAATCTTGATATGTACCTAGCTTTTCATCAAGCGGTGGGATGCATAACCTTCTGCATAAATCTCATCATAACCAATGAGACCTTGGATGTGATTTCTAAGTTGTATGCATTTCAACTTGTTGTGACCTTTGATGTGATGACACGTAAAATACTTATTTTCTTTGTCTCATGTAGATTTAGGTTTATTCTTATCAAAAGGTACGGTGTATGGGAATTTTATTAGGTTTGCTTGGGTGAGCTTTTGGAACATCACCTCTATAGGTTCCCTCAAGGGAGTGTAGCTATGTTTTAGAGTATTTGATATTTTTTATTCTCCTTATTGTATAATAACATGTGTCTATGTTTGGACATTTTGGGCAATAGAATTTTCCTTTTTAGGCAATTTTGGTGTAGTCTAGATGAGTTTGGAGTCAGTTACCTTGTCATTGACAAAAATAATATTCTTAGCCCAAAAATGTGGTTTGTTATTGGTATAGTTATTATTTTATTTGTCTTTGTTATAGATCTTGGCCAGAAATTTGTTAATGGGGCATTCTCAATGATGACCCCTTTAAACTTATATTTTTCTCAAAAGTGGATATACAATGGAGCTATAAATGAAAGTCATTTCATGTGTGATAGGGAAAAAATAATTGTTAGAAAAAGAGCATCAAGCAAAAGAGAGTGCAAAACAACAACTAAAAGCACCCTACACCTCAAGATTGGCCTAATGACTAACTTAACTGAGCAAAATGAAAGATTTCACATTATTGAGTTGTCCATTGGTTGGCCCTTCAATCTTTGATATTTGTATGCTCCTTGGATGGCAAGAAATGCAAACTATGAGATGGGATGAGGATGGAAAATAAGTGAAAAATAAAGGCAAGTATGAAAATTTGGCCAATTATGGCTCAAGAGAAATTTTTGCAAGAGTTTGGCTAACATAAATGATCTCTCCCAAAATGAGAGAAAAGAGGGGGTATTTATAGAGAATTTAAAATTCTCTAGGAAAATGAATGGTTGAGATTAAACCAACAAGGCCAAGATGTAGGGCTATGTTGAGTTGAGGACTCACAAGCCCTCACATCTTGACATGTGGCATGCGAAGTGGCTTGAAAAAAATGATGTGTACATGAGGTGGAAGGATAGTACATGACATGGAGGTACTACATAGTACCTTGGGATTGGACAATATCTCCTCATATAGGAGGTCCTTGTCCCCATGTGGGTGAGAGGACATGTGAGGAATTAAAAATTCCTCAAATATCCACATGGGGATGAGAAAATGAATTTTAAATTCCAAGGAATGCATTGGGGGATTAAATGTGAATTAAAAATTCACATGGGGAATGGAGTGCCTTTTCCAAAAGAAGAAATCCTTTAATAAAGTTGACTTAAGACACATTCCATAAATGACATGGGGATTAGGTTGACCTAATTAAGTGATTAAAATTGTGCAAGTACCTAATTAGACAAATTAATGACAATTTAGAGGTAAGTGGGCAATTATGGAGGATGAAACCCTAATGATGATTAGGGGTGTGCACATCTTAATCATAAATTCATTATGATTAAGAAAGAGGGTTAGATTGTTAAGAGGGATTAGAGACAATGAGAGAGAAAGTGAGGAATTAAAAAATAAATTTAAAATTCCAAGAGGTAATATGATTAAATTAAATAAAGTGATATTTATTCAATTTAGAGAGGAAAGAGGGGAAAAGTATTTATTAAATTAAATACTTTGGAAACCTTATGTAGGACACGAAATATTAATTAAATGAATGATTTAATTAATACCGGAAAAAGGGATGAAGTAGATGAGCAAAAGGATGGTTAAAGAGACGTCTTTGACCATATAGAAGTGGTCAAATTTAGATGTCTACACTTTTTCCCTCTTCGAAACACTATTAGGATAATAGGGTTTTGAAGAAAATAAAATACAGACGATTCTATGGAAGAAGCGAATGAAAAAGAGATGCCCTAGCACATGAGAGTTTGTGTGAGCTACCCGAATAGAGGAGAATTAAAGGGGATGCCCCGATCTCTCAAGAGAAGGTTTATGATGGAAGATTGGGAGAGAATGGTAGGGTATGCCCCCTCGAGAAAGTAGATGGGGAAGGAAAAGTGGCCCCATAATTTTTTTTGAAAGTATGAAGTGGTATATGTTGTTGGAAAGAGCACGAAAAGTCAAGAAGATTGGCGCTTGAATGGAGGAAAATAGGTAAACAATGTGTAAATGGCGGCCCTAGAAAGATAGGGGGTGAGTGAATTAGTTGAGGGGGAAAAATGTTAAATAAAGGAAAAAATTCCCTTTATTTTAAAAGGTAAAAAGGGAGGGAAAAGGTTATAAAAGGTAATTCTAAGAATTATCTCTCCTCATTTGGACAGCTGTCAAGTGAGGAGGAGAAGGAGAAAAAGAGAGGGCGAGAGGGAAGCTACATGATGTTAGAGTACGATAAGTTGACATCATCCACCAGGTGGACGAGAGACAACGATTCTTCAACGAGTGTGATGTGCTACGCCAGGTTAGTTCAAAATCCAACTTTGTGATTTTGGTCAATTTGCTTTAATTTTTTTAAAATTTGAAAATATGGGTTTTGCTAGGTTGGAAGGGAAAAAAAATGGGTAAGACAGGAAATCGGATCATAGGGGAGAACAGGGCCGATCATGCCAAGGCAAGTCTTCCCATGTATAGGGGTAGGTCTGCCCGTGCCTAGGTGGGGCCACCCGCAAACATGGGCGGGTCCGCTCGTGGGCAAGCGAGCAAAGAGGCCTACGGCCATGGGTAGGCGCAGCCGCCCGCAGGTGAGTAGAGCAGCCCATGGCGGGCACAGCTACCCATAGGCGGGCAAAGTCGCCCATGGGAAAGCCTGCCTGCAAGTAGGCAGAGCCACCCATAGGCGAGCGTGTCTACCCAAGGACTAGGGCGAGTACGCCCGAGCTCGGGCGGGTCTGCCCACGGACCAGTACAGGGTCGTCGGAGGTCCCAAGTGAAGTGAGGGGTTCGGGTGGGTAGAGAGAAATGATTCTAAAGGGAAATCCTGGGGCGAGAAGAAGAGAAAAATAAGGAAGGGGGGAGAAAATGACATCGGGAGAAACTGACATAGTGTTTGTGTTATGGATGCAAAATGTTGAGAGCTTACGGACGCGTGAGAGACGGTCCGAGGTGCTGACAAGATGCATAGTGGCGATGACGAGCGTAGATCACTAGAGACTAGTAGAAGCAAAACTAATTCATATGCTATCGTATCCAATGATTAAGGTCCACAAGGCCATACTAACAGCCTTGATAGAGTGTTGGGACTCGGTGACATCGACATTTCATCTATTGACTAGGGAGATGACAGTGACTCTAGAAGATGTTTGGTGGATTATGAGGCTCCCCGTAGCATGGCTTGTAGTTAGCAAGTGTTGGGTAGCAGGCGAGGCACTAGATGAGTCCGTGTAGGTTGTATATGGCAGTGACGAGCTACCGATTCAGTGGTAGCAACTGGATGTGGATAGATGCTTGTCTTGCAGGGTACCGACATTGTCATTGTACCTAGCGAGGCTGATTAGTGGGATATTGGTGTCAGACTGGAGTGGTCAATACTTGTATCTTAGGTTTGTCGAGGTGATTCATTATATCATCGAAGGTCGAGAGGGTTAGTTTGTGTGGGGGACCTATATGCTGGCATAGTTGTACCAGGATATGCATCGGGTATGTTATTGGAGGGTGCTAAGTGTGACACATGTCACACTGCTATAGGTCTAGGCTTGGGAGCACATCAAGGTGGCTAGGCTGATTATGTGGAGAGTAGGAGAGCAGGATGACAAAGAGCTCATGGCCTGGGGATGGGGGGTAGAAGCAGGAGCGATACTGCGGTATCAAGATATTAGAGATGTGGATGTGTGGAGGAGGCAACTGGATGATGTGTAGGCAGAGATGATAGTATGGCATCCATATATTTTGTGACACTTTAGGGGCTAGAGGGACGATGAGGAGGCACACAATGGTTACTTCTTTACCTGATGTTATATTATTGGGAGAGGTCTACTTGTAGTGGAGTTGTACAGACCCGATTGGGTGATACGACAGTTTGGAGTGAGGTAGGATATTCCCACGGAGCAGGTGATGTTCCAACGATTGACACAAGAGTAGCCATGGGGGGTTGAGTTGGATCTAGATGTAGTGTGGGAGGAGCTAGAGGCACTGCAATTTGTGCCATACCCAAGCAGGTGGGAGGGGCAAAAGGATGCAAGGATGAAAAATCAATATCGACAGTGGTTCAAGCGACATCCACCTCCACGGATTACCCCAGTAGTGCTGATTGAAGGAGCAATAGGGTTTGGATCAGAGGATGAGAGATGGCTGAGGGTGGAGGGACCAATACCTTGAGGGCAACAGAGAGGAGGTCAGGAGAGAGGAGGACAGCAGGGGGAGGGATAGAAGGAGGTTGGAGTAGTTGAGGAGCCAGTGAGGGAAACCAGGAGGAGGAGACGATGATGTAGAGCCCGAGGAGGAGATGGAGCAGAGGAGGGAAACAATGAGGCTAGGGCTACGGCACAACAAGATAGGGGGCTAGAGGTCTAGAGAGAGGATCCGGGAGGCACATACACCCCTAGGAGATTTGTAGTAGGAGAGAAAGGAGGAGGTCGAGGCCAGTGAAGCATAGGAGAGATAGGAGGCAGATGTGGCCAGAGGAAGGAAACAGTGACAGAGATAGGAGGAGGCCAAGGCTAGCAGAGCGTGGGAGAGGCAAGAGGTAGACGTGGCCAGTGGAGAGCGGGAGAGGATGACAGGGAGAGGGGGAGCCCCCTTGGTGATTGATGTGGATGAGATGGAGGTGTCGGTAGAGAGTGAGGGGTATGAGCCGTGGGAGATGGAAATTGACTCTGACATATATGACATCCGGCCACTGTTGACAACACCTCCCAAAGGAGAGAATCCCGCAATGGTGTTGAGAGAGAGTCTGGAGAGACTGCACCTGAGTGAGTAGTGATTATGGTAGACAAAGGCAAAGCGGGTTAGATTAGAGGTAGAGTTCAGTGAGCTATAGACACCATTCACCCAGGGTGAGAGAGATTACTTAGTCTTGGCCACATTGGTGTCATATGTGGAGAGGATATTGTTGAGAGAGAGGGATGAGGTAGTTGACCTATGGGCAGAGGTAGAGAGGTTGCGAGTGGAGGTGGCTAGGGAGCATGAGGAGGGAGATGTAGTGAGATGGGAGAGACCATTTGGTGGTAGAGGCAGAAATATGATAGGCTGTTGGAGGGGGGATAGGGTAGGAGCTTCCAGAGACTGGGGTAGGGACTGCCGAAGATATAGAGGGTCTACAAGGACAACTAGCATGGTTATGGAGAGAGAGAGAAGATCTGTACTAGGAGCGAGTTGAGCTCAGAGATAAAGTGGACTATTTAGAGAAAATAGTTGGGGATATGGGGTTGATTTAGTAGAGAGAGGAGGAGATGAGGGTGGAGATATGCATGCTATGGACATAGAGAGACATGGCATAGGCACAGGTACAGGTCATAGAGGCAAAGAGGGATGTGTTATAGGCACATGCTTAGGTATCCGAGAGTGAGAGGCAAGGGGCAGAGACAAAGGTTTAGTCTCTTTGGAGGGAGCGGGATGCAACGGTGTCACAGGTGTCAGGTCTTCGACGAGAGTGATATTCTGCCAAGTTGAGACTTCAAGCACCTCAGAGGGATAGGGATGCAGCGGAGGCTCAGGCACAAGCCACACATAGGAAGAGAAATGCCATAGAGGTATGGATGTAGA
>VDFB02047144.1:19669644-19705767 GCA_007258455.2 Sequoia sempervirens | reverse complement strand
AATCATTTTAGGTGACCAAAGAAGAAGGCATTCCAAACTCATGTTGAGTATCACCCATGGTTTTCGTAATGTTTGACTCACTTTGATTGGATTTCATGAGTTTTTTGTGTAGAGAACAAGTATGTAGACCTTGGTGAATGTTGTGTGGGATAAAAAATTTAAATTATTGATGGTTTGGTAGCAATTAAAAAACACTTGGGTGGCATTGGCACAAACAAAAATGAAAAAAATCGAAAATCAATTTTTTTGATATTCTTTACATTTTAGTAAATCATGTTTTTGGAGAAAAATTTGGGGTCAAGACTATCATCGATCCCTTAAAATGGTCACCAAAGGAATTATTTTCAAGAAGTCATAATTTCAAACACCGAGCTAGGAGTTATAACCTTGCCAAGTTGGGATAGTAATGGATGGTATAATTTATGGATTTTGACCCAAGATTTTGATGGAATCAACTAGGGTGACTTAGGCCTATTCTAAGTCTGCCTAGATGAAAGCCTAAAAGTTTGATAAATGGTTTGGAAGCTCAAAAGGCAAATAAGACTAATCTGATCTAATGAACCATTATAAAAAATCAAATGCGCCAAGATACTTATCAAATGTGTCAAAGTAGGGTCAAATACATCATTGTGTATTTCAAAGGAATCATTGCAATATCAAATGCATCATTATGTGTTTCAAAGGCATCATTGTACTATAAAATGCATAACTATGTGAAAATTAGGTTTCAGACTAACATAACAAGTTTAGAAGGTCTCAGATCAGATGTGTCACAGTAATATCAAAAGTGTCTATCTACATATTAGATGTGCCACTATTCATATCAAATGTGGCTAGTACAATAAAACACATTAAAGGATAATCAAATGCACTAAATGATAATTAGATGTGATAGTGTAACAATAAGTACATCATAATAATTGTCAAATACATAATTATGTGATTATAACTAAAATTTTATAAGGGTTTGACTGGTTTTGATAAGTTATAAGAATAATTTTGACTTATTTTGATTTAAAAGGGATACAAATAGCAGGGAATAATAGAAAATTAACTCTAAGGTGATGGTATGATTGGTATTCATGAGAATTCATAATAAAAACACACTAAGAAGTACAACTTACCTGGTATTAAAGGTGTGTCACATCAATGTGGGCCCAAGAAATAAAATGACGTAGGATTGTGTTGATGCATACTCTAATTTCGAGAGGGAATAGCTAGTTATCTAGTGGCATAAGGACTCACCCTCCTTCCCTTGTAGATTTTTTACACCTTCAAAGAAATTTTATCTCTCCTCAGGATAATGCACATTGAGTAACTTTAGGCATGATATTGTACCTTGTACCACAACTAGATTAATAATCGTTGGTATTATGTCTCTAAAAATAGGTTTGTAGTCATTCTAAGAATAGTGAGCCCATCTAAAATACTCGAGATGAGGGGGTATCCCCTCTTCTCCTCACCAAACAAATCTCATTCTCCCCCATTTATATACCCCAGAATAAAGAAATTAGTCAATTAAATAATTACAATATTATTTAATTGTGCAAGATGGAGGAATTAAAAGATTTAATTAAATAATTTACTCATTTAATTAAAAAGAGGGAATTATTGACATTTAATTAAATTATAATTCAAATTATTTAATCAAATGAGAGGACATAGGGAATTTAATTAAATAATTCACATTATTTAATTAAATAAGATGAAAATTAATATGAAAAGGGTGAATTAACCTAATAATGTTGATTATTCGATTAATAGAAGAAAATAATGAATTTAATTAAACAATTAGGATCATTTAATTAAATAGTTGAAAGGGGTCGAATCAAGATGAAAATGGTGTGTTAGTAATTGGGTTCAAATGTGTGATATTAATTAGGACAATTTAAGTGTCTACATTTTGCCCCTCTTTGAAGCGAAGTACCTATTACATTGGTTCAAAGACTTGACGCTTTCAAATCAACGTTACTGCTCAGATAAAAATATTAAAAAAATCATAATTTTTTGGATGCCCCACTATGCCCTAGCAAAAGAAATTATGCTAGTATACTGCCCCCTTGAGAGATTGAGCAGAAATTTTAATTTTTAGGTCGAGATCATGACAAAAACATAAGGTAGGTTTAGCTGCGAAAATAAGCTCCAAGACACAAAAACAAGGTTGAAACACTAAAAACTGCTTCAAAAAAGCTTCATAGATCATAAATGGATTAAAGAGATTTAAAACCCCTTTAATTAGGTCAAACAAACCCTAATTGTAAGGCTTAAATAGGAGCTTGGGAGTCATTTTTCACTCATTTGCACCTTTTTCTTTGGAGATTTGGAGAGATTTTTCTCCAACTTGCTAATGCTATGGCTGATCATAAGCTCCTCCAACACCTCGCAGATAAAGTTTGTGAGTTCCAGCGACCCATCGATGCAGGACCCCCAATACACACTTCAAAAAAATTCTTGTTCATGCTTTTTTATGCTTCCATATTTAGGTTGAACTAGGTCAAACAAGTGTTTTGCTATATAGCAATGCATTTTTCATAGTCGGTAGCGCAATTGTGTGCCTTGCGATGCACTTGCAGAAGTGCCACACAATTGTCTTTTTAGGTTTAGCAGTGCAAATGTAGTGTAGATGGACACTTGAAAAAGGGTGGTGTAGTGGGTCTTTAGGTCATAGCGGTGCATTTGTGTGCATCAACACATATGTAGAATAGCTGGATAATTGCTTATTTGGTCATGGCGGTGCATTCGAATCCTAAAGCATAAATGAATATAGCGACACACTTGTAATGGAGTGAAACACTTGTGATTTGATAGATCAACGCACTTGTAAAACACTGGCACATGATGAGGGTGAAATATGTCTTTGTTTTACCTTTTTATTTGCCTCTAAACCTTGTCATTTTGTAGTATTTTCTCACAATGAGCCGGTTACGCCTTTGAGAAATACGCTGAAAGATGGAAACCCATAGCCTTCAAAATCCCGCATTGGTAATTTGCCGATTTCTATATCTGGCGCGACGCCAACGATTTACGCGATGGCAATGGCGGAAACGGAGTTGAGACCGTTGAGAGCTACTCTGGCGACTTTGAGCAACTATGTTGCTGAATGTCCTTTCCAAGTTGTTGCCATTTTGAAACCGATGGTGAAAGCAAACCATTCAATTATCTTTATGTTGCTGGTTTTGAAACGTGTCGAACCAAAGACTCTTCTATGTTTTTATTTAGCAGTAGTTACAAGTTTAATCGGTTTATGGTATCTATAAATATGTAAGCCAAGACTCAGTCGATATAGATGATAAAATATTGATACAAATTTCTATTTGCAATTTAAATACTGTGAAGTGATTTGAATGAATGATTGATTAGTGTGGAGTAGTTTGTGTGCGTGAGGTCCATCACCGATAGTCGAAGAAGGTAGGGCCCACTTCATCGATTACATGGTGATTACTACAATAGGATTGCATTGTGTGGTAATAAGCACGTTAGTTTTATATGCATTTCTCTATAGTTTGCAATTATCACTATTTACCATTAAATGCGTATGAGTTTCATTCAACGTATTACATTCTATAAATACTGATTGGTGTGGTTATCAAATGTGCATGAGTAAAGTTTAATGCATTTCATTTCAATTCTTCCTTTTAGTTATATTATATTCTTTGTGTGCAATAGTAATGTTGTTTACTGTTTTCCGTTAATTGATTTATGTTGCAGACTATTTGAATATAGGCTCTTGTCACAGGATTGACAGGAGGATTGAGAGTTAGATTGCAAAATAAGCTTAGACTAAGTAGTTGCATTCATCCACACTTGGATATCTAGGTTTATCCCTTAAGAAAACAACCCCAATATCTTTCACAAGTTCATGACCCCTGGATTGACATCGAGGAGTAAACTGAGGAACCTTCAGAACTTTCAAGGATTGATTCAGACCCATCTACCCAAATTAAGATAGAATTACAAGGATAGTTTTACCCATCATATCAACCACAATTTAATCCAATCAATTTGGCATCGTTGTTGGGGAGAGATATTAAAGTCCTGAAATCATAGCAAGTTGAGTTAGGACTAGTACATCAAGAGGAAAGCCTATACAATTGTCAACCTTGTTAAGGTTAATACTCCTGATTAGTGCTGCTATAAGTCATTTAGGTGCGTGAATCGTAGTAGGGATAGTAGAGGGAGATTTATTAGAAAAGAAAAGGGAATAGTTCACAACCGGAGAAACTTAAAAACAAATCAAAATCATCCATTGAGGGATCACAACTCGAAGAATTGCAAAATAGGTCAAAGCCACCCATTGAAGGAAGTAGTTCAACACGAGAAAAATTGAAAACTAAATTGCAACCATTAGAGCTACCCAAACTTGATATCGAGAAGTGTGTTATTGAGTCCATTATTGTTGAGACACCTACAGATACCCATCCAGGGTCTTCCGAAGTATTGCAAAGAAAGGTTGAATTTTTTTTTCGAGAATCTTATGGGCCGAAAGTTGGTCCATTCTCAGAAACCCAAGAGCCATTTAAAACCTACTTTACCCCTTGGGCATTAGACATCATGGCTGATCCCAACTACAATAACAAAAATAACAAAAATGATGTGAGAACATTAGCCCACAACAACCCGATCACCTTTGAATTCTCCATTACGCATCTTGAAGAGGATGCTCCTATGAAAAACATTCCCCACTCTGCTTTACCAGTTTATCATGGTCTTTCTGTTGAGTATCCTAACATGTTTTTATTTGAGTTTGATGTGTTGTGTCACAACTATGATTATCAGAGTGATGCGCAGAAGCTCAAATTATTCCCAGCCACATTAAAAGATGCAACCCTGCATTTGTTCATGAACCTTAGGAATATCATAACATGGGAAGTCATGAAGGAATTATTTCTAACCAAGTACCAGGAGTATTGTAAAACAAAATAGGTGTGGGATGAAATCTTCTGAATGACATAGAAAGAAGACGAGTCTATGGAAGATTACCTTGAACAATTTATGTTTAGTTTTCAATGATCACGACAACAAGGGCTAACTCTTTATGTTGTTAAAATGTTGTTTCTTAGAGGCATAAGAGATGATACTGTGGAAGCATTAAATTTAATAGGTAAAGGGAACATTTCTAAAATGGAATTTGACAATATTTGTGAGATTTGTAGGAACTATTCAAGGTCTTGAAGCATTCGGGAAGGAACTATCCAAGTAAGCCTTATGCTCCAAGTAATGCAACAGGTATAACCAAGTGTGAAATAGGCAATTTTCTTGAGGATCTTAAAATTGATTTGTTAAATTATATGGGTAAACAAATAGACACTCTATACACTCATAGGAAGCAAGAGGAAGCCTAAAAGGCCTTGGTTTTGTTTTGTCTGACTTGTCGCAAGAGACATAGTAGTGAAGACTGCCCTTACAATAGGACAAACATTTCATCCTTAGAAGAAGTCAGTAAGAGTTCTACCTTATGACCTCTTCCTATAGATGTGCCTAATATAGAATATTTTGAGGAACTTGTCTACTACATGACCCCTAGGCGACCTTTTCCACCTCGAGCAATGCACCTTGGCATGACAAATGATTATCTTGCTCTGGGACCCAGCCAATCTATTTCTTTTTCCAATCAAATCAGATGGTATGGGGGTTGGTAACAACCCTCACCATACCCTCAATGGATGTCACTATATCAGTATGCTTCACAACTGTGGCAACAAGCATGGAGGCCACAATCACCACAACCCGCACTGTACCAACAATCATATCTATCACAACCACAATTTCCACTTCCTCCCATGATCACCCCATATCGGTAGCCACAACAATTTCTTCCGCCCATACCATCATCATCTACTCAGCCCACCAATCCCATATAGCCACCAAAGCCTAAACTAATGCCAACCCAACCAAAGCTGAAGCCCAATAATAAGGAAACACAACCCGTGTATAATAATGAGGCAACATGTTACTCTAATTACCCTGTAAATATGGTAGAATTAGATGGAGTTCAATTAAGATCAGGGAAGGCTCTTCAGGGGCCCACCATCACTAAAATTAATGAAGAACCTAAAGTAGAGCCAGTGAAAGAACCTCCCTTTCTCGACCGATTTCAGTCTGAACCATGACAAAGGGAAGTCTCTCAACCTAAATTTGATTTTTTCAATGAGTTACACAATGTTAACATCAAGATTCCTTTGTTGCAGGGTATCAAGCACATTCCCATCTATACAAAGGTAGTTTGAGATCTATGTACTCGAAAGCCAAAGAAGAAGCAAGACCCGAAGACTGTCCAAGTTATTGGACAGTTGGAAGACCTTATGCTTGGGAACATAACCATTCCTAAGTACTCAATCCAGGGATTCCTGTCATCAAGGTATCTATTGGTAAAGTTAGCATTCCTAACACCCTTGTTGATTTGGGTGATGTAATTAACGTTATGCAAATGGAACAAAGGAAAGATTATCACTAGAGGAACTTAGGCCTACTCCCACAGTTCTCCAAATGGTAGACCGATCTTTAGTCAAACCAGAAGGTATGATTGATGTAGTCCTCTCTATTGATTTGTGGGAATACCTGACTGACTTTATGGTTTTGCAGCCAAAAATTAAGTTGGGGGATGCCCCTTGATTTTGGACGACCTTGGTTAGCAGCTGTAGATGCATTCATCAAATTTCGGTTAGGAAACATGGTCATTTCTAATGGTGAGCACACAAAACAATTAACTTTATACCCACCAACACAACCCTTGTTGGAAATAGAGGATCTAGTATGGGTTGATAGTGACTTGGATGAGTCATTTCCCATCTTGATAATTGATTGAGCTTTAGATATGGAAGAACCTCCTAAGGATAATATTCTCACTAATTTTCTTCAAAATAGATATGCATCTAATGAATATTTTGAAAGCATGGTTCTTCATTCAGGTATAAATACTCCTTGTCCTTTTGAAAACTTTCTATTGGTAGGTAGCTCATGATCTATTCAACACTTTGTCACATTGCATCAGTTGCTACCTCATAATTGTTTGTACAGTTCATTTTTATCTTCTGGAAATTATAGCAATATGCCATCCACCTCCCAAGTACTAGCCATTAACTCACCTGCACAATCAGAAGCCATGGAAATTTTACCTCATCGTACACTCAATATTAATCCACATTTAACCGTTGAGCAAATCCAAGATCTTATTGCCATGCTTAAAGCTAATAAAGATGCATTTGCTTGGGAATACTAAGATATGTGTGGCATTCATCCTGACACCTGCACCCATCATATTTACATTGAAGAAGGTAGTCATCCAGTTAGGCAACCATAGCATCGACTCAACCCCGTCTTGCGGGAAATAGTTAAAGAGGAGTTACAAAAAATGTTAAATGTTGGGTTTATATATCCTATTTCAGATAGTCAGTGGGTCTCTCCTCTAGTTGTGGTTCCCAAGAAAAATGGTAAGTGGAGATTTTTTGTTGATTATAGAGCACTTAATAAAGCTACTAAAAAGGGTCACTTTCCATTGCCATTTATTGATCAAGTGTTGGACACTCTTGTAGGTAAAAAGTTCTTTTCTTTTCTGGATGGGTTCAACGGCTACAACCAAATTCGCATAGCGCCTGAGGACCAGGACAAGACTACTTTCACTTGTCCTTGGGGCACTTTTTCCTATAATGTTTTTCCATTTGGTTTATGTAATGCCCCTGCTACTTTCCAAAGGGAAGTTTTGAGCATTTTTGCGGATCTTGTAAATGATTGTGTTGAGGTGTATAAGGATGATTTTACTATCCATGGTAATACTTATGAAGAGGCTAAAATAAATTTAGAAAAGGTACTTCGACATTGTATAGATACTAATTTATCATTAATTCATGAAAAGTGCCATATTCTTATGACAGAGGGGATAATACTTGGTCATTATATTTCTTCTAAGGGTATTCAAGTTGATCCCAAAAAGATACAGATCATTCAGGACTTTCCTACACCCACTAGCCAAAAAGATGTGCATAGTTTTCTAGGCCATGCAGGGTACTATAGGAGGTTTATCCAAAATTTTAGTAAGATTGTCTCCCCCTTGTTTGCTTTGTTAGCGAAAGATGTCATTTTCTCCTGGACACTAGAGTGTCAAGAGGCTTTTGAAACCATTAAGAACAAGCTTGTCACCACTGTTAGGGAATTCAGGGCGCCGCCAAACTGCACGTTTATGTTCCGTTGCGGGAAAATCTAGGGTACTTTATTCGTCTTCCCGCCTACGATTGGGACTTAATTATAAAATGTAATTATGTAATATTGGGGACTAATAAAATATAATAAAATACCCAATATTAAATGTGAGGTCACATTATTTTGTAAGTTCATGGTTTTGGGCACATGGCTATACCACCTGGTGGTTTTGTGGGAGTTTGCTTTAGCAAGCAACCACGTTGGGTAGTTGGTTCAAGGTTGAGAGTTTGTTGCAAAGTTAGCATTGGAGCTTGTGCATGTGTGAGGGTTTGAAGCATGAAGCGGATGCAGACCATGTTTGGTCACATGGAATGCATGGATAGCTTTTGCTTCAGAAGTGTTCATGGAGTCTCTAAAGATGTATTGTAATGGGTTCTCATTGTTGAATAATACATGGAGTATGGATGATTTTGGAGGTTGGGTTTTTCCCTCTTGAGGGTTTTCCCAAGGTATATCTTGTGTCATATTTCATGGGTATGTTGTCTATTCTCTTGCATGTTGATATTGAGTATTTATTTACATGATTTTAGATTTGGGTTATGTGGAAATTGTCATTAGATGGCTGCAAGTTTCCTTACAAGTGATATCAGAGCATTAGTTCTGGATTGGATAACCCTAGGTTGCATGAGAGAATGAAAGACAATGGCAAGATATGAGGGTTTTGGGTTTGTTGTTTTGATGGGTTGTTTGCAGATTTGGGGTGTGAATTTTTTGGCAAAATAGGGTTTCTTGGTTGTGCATCCAAATGGGGGTTTTGTAGGGGAAAAATTACAAATGACCTCTTGGGACAAAATGGACCTCATAGTTGGATTCAAGTTGGCCGAGAGACGAATTTTGATATATAATTTTTCCTATTTTGGTTACTAAAAAAATTGCATTTTTTTATTTTATAAAAAGCCCCTTTTGCTGTTGAAAAAATCAACATTATAATATGCAAAAAATTATAAATCCCGTCATTAAATAATTTCGTGGAAAAAAAAAATATTGAAAATCCGTTGAAATATTTTTTAAATCCTGCAAAATGAAAAAGAAATCGGGTTAGAAAATCTTTTGAGAAAAATAAAAAATAAAAAAAATATGGTGGGTACGGGTCGCAGAACCTTACCGCCCTATGTGTCAGCCTTGTCGGAGGTCTTTTTTTCTTAGCCTGTGACTTTATTTTTAACTGCCAGTTGATTAATGTTGTCGGCCTTTTTTTAAAAGTTGTAAACTTTGAATTAAAAATGGGTTACATTGGGCCATGTTTCCTGTAAGAAAAAGGCTTTTTTAGTTTCTTTTAATTTTAAAATGGCCTAAACTATTCTAACTGTCACCTTTCATAAATCTTTTAGAAAAAAGGTTTGAAATATTAAATTATTAAATAAAATCCGCCAGCCTTTCAAAGTGCAAAAAATTAAATTAGATTTTAATGTGGGGTGGGGTCCACCAAATATGCTTTATACTCAGATTGGAGCAGTTTTATTCTTAGAGGCATAACTTTCACCCACAATGTTAGTTTTTCAACTTCTTGGACTCATTGGAAAGGTGACTCAAAACTCTACACTATGGTGTCAGAATTTTTTCTAGATTTTGTAGTTTTGACAGTGTTTTTCTTGGTCAAAGTCAAGTGTTCTATTTGAGCTTTGAAAGGTGATATCGGGTGCATACGAAGTCGGATTTTGGACTTCGAATAGTCAACGAAAAGCTTGTTCAAAGCACTATACAGTGGATCAAGTTTGGAGTTATTTTGGCATGGTTTATTTTCTATTTTTCTCACCTGAGCTGATTATGGGTCTCTTTAACTATAAAGATATTATGAGATTATGGATGATTGGATCTTGGTGATTTGATGTTGGATTCATTGTATGCTCAGTTGTACATCTCAGATTATTCTCTTGTTGACATGGTTATTAGTATTGGTTGGATTTGTATGTTGCATTGTTGTATCTACAAGTTGTGCAATGTTGTAGGCGGTCTATACTTATATGTTGCATTTATGACTTGGACATGGGTTGTCTTTGCCCATTGATATTTCAGTGTTGATGCATGTTCAATTTTGGTGGCTTGGTTTAGTCACTTGGTTTTCTGGTTTTTTTGTCATGTTGAGGAGGTGAGATGGTATTACTAGGTATAGTCATGATATGAGACCTACGTAGTTGACTATGATTATGTAGATATGTGGACACAATTGGGTTGAGTTGTTGGTACATTTGGTGGTGATCATGGTGTTATGGATGTTTCTTGTGCATTAAAGACTTTGGCATGACATGATGGTTTATGCAGGTGCATTGTTGGTGGTGCTAGATTGGATCCTGATTCAGGTTGTGGTAGTGCATCTTCTTGGTTTGAGGAGAATTGTATCACAATATCATGGATAGCTTGGTTACATGGTTCAGTGGGAGCTTGTGACAGTGATGGATTGGCAGTGATGGATATGATGGTTTGGCAGTGTATCTTCTTGTGTTAGAGGATGGTTATCATGTTGTCATTGAGAGCTTGGATTCACAGGTTTGGTGTGAGCTTATGACAGTGATGCGGTTTCGGTTATGTGCATCATCATGCCATGGGATTGCTCGGTATCACGGTTCAGTGGGAGCATTTGGAAATGATGTGGATCCATTGTTGATTATGGATGGTTGTCCTCAGTAGGGGTTGATTGGTGTTATGGAGGAGCTCTTGGATTATGTGTGCTACAGTGAGAGTTCTTTGACATCAGGTGTTGGAGATGTTAAGGTATTGTTTATGACTTGTTAGTTTTGATAGGTGATCCTTGGTTGTAGGATGGTTTTTTCATTATATCATGGTATAATATTGATTACCAGTTTAGAGTTGTGACATGGTACTTGTTATGATGATTTGAGCATATGATCTTTTGAGAAGATGTGAGATCATGATGCCATGTTTATGTTCTTGATTTTGCAGTTGGAGTTATGATTTTGATCTTGGTTGGTTCTCTTTGTATTGAGTACTTTGATCATTTTCTTGGAGTTTAGCATGGATTGATTGGTTGTAGATGCTCATGGATACATGGAGACTTAGGTGAGGCTCGGTGTTCTGTTGTGGTTAGAGACATGTTTTTTGAGATGGTTACTCTTGACAGATTTCACAGAAAGTCCTGAGGAGCCCACACCTCATAGACATGAGTCCATGACCAAATGAGGAAAGTGTTCCTTGGGGCCGAGTCAGCGACGACCTGGACTGGAGGAGACTTCTCATTAATTCATGTCTCCTTGGTTTACCTCGAGAGAGGTATTGCCCATTTTTCTTCAAAGTGTTTTGTATGTTTATGATTTGTCTCTCTCATGGATGACCCCACGCTGGGTATTTGTCTTTGGAGGGTTCATTTGAGGAGTGTTGAATGTTTATCCCTGTACATGTTGAGTCACAGAGATGCAGCTCTATTGGGCTGTTTTTCCTTGGTTTTCCAGGAATGGTTACATTGAGTTTTATCTTCTTGTTTTGAGATGCTTACATCCATGTTAGTTACATGATACATATGTTATGTTTGATCTTGGTGATTGGATGGTTGGATGTTGTTATGGATTTTGTTATGGGGTGTTGTGGAGGAGATCATACTTGACACAGTTGGCATTCAGAGGTGTGTGTAGGAGGACATGCTACAAGTATTTGGTTTGCAAGTTTTGCATATCATTGTGGATGTTCCTTGGTACTACATTTTTACATATTCTATGTGATGTTGTTAGTAGACTTGGTATGCCTTGATCACTTGTGATGGTGCCTTATTTCTGAAATGTTAACGAAGTGATGCATTGAATGCACTCATTCTAGGTTTTCATTCATTTGGATATTGCCCATGCAATGGGAGCTCCTAGATGTGTATGTCACTCTTTGACAGGTTTGAACATGGAGTTTGTTATTATAGTTTATGGGTGGATATGTGATGGCATGAGTTTACTATGTTATGTATACCTTGGAGGTATGGAAGTTGGATGTGTTGGAATTTGTTGTGGGTGTCGTTTCAGCTATGGTGATTCATTCTTGATAGCTACTGGTGCATATTCATTACCTTTGGATTGAGTGTTTGTGTTTTGAGATATCAGTTTGAGGAAAGATTATGCTTCTTTGTGACAATTAGTGTGACATCTCTTTGGATGTGTTCTTAACTTAGTGCATTGGCATGGTGGAGGATGAGAGCATTCATGGATGAGATGGTGGTCACTTTGGGTCTTGTTACAAGTATCTTGATGGAGCAGATGGAGCACTTGGATTCTAGGATGGTACATGTTGCTTATGGAGTTTATTATGTTGATGTTTGAGCTTACTTGTTACCCCATAATGCAATGTATACAACAAGAGGGAGATTGTTAAGATTAGGTGTTGTACACCTTGCATAATGCTTATAATGTTTAATTTATTATTATGTGTGTGGTGCACCTAGGGGTACCTAGATGGACATGCATCACTAGGATTTATAATGTTGAGGCCACTTTATGTTGTATGTAACATTGGGATTTAATTGTAAAATGTAATTATTTAATATTGGGGAATAATAAAATATAGTAAAGTACCCAATATTAAATGTGGGGTCACATGATATTGTAAGTTCATGGTTTTGGGCATATGGTTTATGTAATACCACTTGGTGGTTTTGTGGGAGCTTGTTTCTATAAAAACAACCACAAGGGTAGTTGTCTAAGGTTGGAGAGTTTGTTGCAGGTTAGTAGGTTGAGCTTGTGCATGTGTGAGGGCTTGAAGCATGGCATGGGATGTGTGGATTCATGCTTGGTCACATGGAATGCATGGATAGCTTGTGCTTCAGAAGTGTTCATGGAGTCTCTAAAGATGTATTGTAATGGGTTATCATTGTTGAATAATACATGGAGTGTGGATGCTTTTGGAGGCTAGGTTTTTCCCTCTTGAGGGTTTTCCCAGGGTATCTTGTGTCATATTTCATGGGTATGTTGTCTATTCCTTGTGCATGTTGATATTGAGTATTTATTTTGTATGATTTTAGATTTGGGTTATGTGGAAATTGTCATTAGATTGTCGCAAAGCCTCCTTGCCATTAAACTGCCACCCTCTAATTCTCAGAGTGGTCCAAACTAGAAACTTTTCACCGGCATCACGCCCATATTGTTCTGCTGCGGGTCACCCGGAATAAAAAGAATATATTCTAATTCCATTTACTAAATAACAAGAATTGGCTATGGGTTATGCAATTATACCGTGTCCTATGGTGCCTTGGCCATTGCGGCACCACAAGTCACCGCCACATCGACAAAGCGTATTTTCATCATTCGCATCTTATTTCTCAAAGTCGAAATAAACCATTTGTAACTGGAGTTATTATTACTTTTACTTTGGGCAACTAGCCATTACTATACTTGATAAGCCGGTCGTGAGAATGGTCAAAAATCCTTTCCAACGTGCCGCATTAGTGGATGTTGAACTATTCGTTTATGAAGCCCTTTCCGTTTTGCCCAGACCTCGTTATATCAACAAAGATCCGCCAAATTAAATGGAAAACTACTTTCTAGTTACCGTAACCTTCACCTCATTTCTCCGAACTGCGCCTGCCGGAACTTAGTGGTGATTATATGTGGATCAATGGATTACTCTTCTGCCATGGCCTTGATAATATCATGTGTCGATGTGTGCTTGAGGACAATGTCTTCGACATACTTTGTGCATGCCACGCTAAGCCCCATAGAGGACATTTTGCTGCTCAGAGAACTGCTTAGAAGATCTTCACTACAGGCTACTATTGGCCTACACTTCACAAGGATTATAAACGTTATATTCAACAATGTGATAAATGTCAACATATGGGTCACCCCATGCACTCAGATGAAATGCCTCTGCATCCTTAGTTGTCCATTGAGCCTTTTGAAAAATGGGGACTTGATTTTGTTGGACCTGTCAAGCTGCCATCTTAGATTAAGGAATACATCCTTGTGTGTACAAATTATGTTACCAAGTGGGTTGAAGTTGTTGCTTTGAAGCATGCCAGGGACACCAAGGTAGCTGAATTTCTCTATTCTGATATTTTTACCCAGTTTGGTGTTCCACGTGAGATAGTTACAAATCAAGACCCACAATTTACATTTGACCTCATTTCTACCTTGGTTGATGAATATGAGATTCAAAATTGCAAGTCTTCACCTTACCACCCTTAGGCCAATGATTAGGTCGAAGTCACCAACCGATAACTCGAGAACATTCTGTAGACACTGAAAATTGACCTAGGCCTGCAAGCTCCATTTCTCGCCACTTTCCTCCTAGCATAATTAAGATACTTAATTATGTTATCCATTCCATTTTCATCCATTAATTAAATAATTTTAATTATTTAATTAATTCATGTCTATTTGTTCTATCCTTCGATAATTGAATAATTTTAATTATTCAATTAAGTTTGACTGTATTCCTCTATTAATTAAATAATTTTTAATTATTTAATTAATTCACCTTCTCATCTTTATTCTATCATGATCAGTTAAATGAACTAATTGCGTCACTAATTTCTTCCTCTTCTTCAATAGTTAAATAGATTATTATTTATTTAATTATTTTGTCATCTTTCATCTATAGTTAAATAATTACTATTAATTATTTATCTATTCATGGTCCTTTAATTCTTCTATAGTTAAATAATTATTAAATAATTATTTAACTATCCCATGTCTAATTTTGATCTTTCCATTTAATTAAATTGCTTAATTTAATTAAATACTCCTCTTGTCATTTTATCTAAATAAATAATTTGGATAAATTATTTATTTTCCACTTGTCCACGCCCTCAAAGATGCCCTGTCATAATCCCTGTCATAACATTCATTTCCCCGTCATACTGCACATGTCCCGCATGTCCTTGCATGCCTATCCTAGCCTGCATGTCTGTCATGGCCGCATGTCTTGCATGTCTTCTTGTCATGATTCCTCCAAGAATAAATATTCTGGTGCATCAATTTGGACCATTGATCTTGGAATCTTTCTAGAAGATTAATCTCAACCGTCCATTCGAATGGTTGTCTATAAAAGCAACCTGTCTTCTCCATTTTCAGCTTAATAGCTATTCTTCTCCAACTTTCTACTTATCATTTGCAGGTATTTGCACAAGTTACACTACAAATCTGAGGGCATATTTGCAAAAGGAGAAATAGGAGAGCAAGAGAAGGAATCAACTACAATATGGGGAGTGTTTTATTTTGTTTGCTTTCATTTTGATATCTCCATTTTGTTTGTTTTCTCTTGTTTGGATGAGGTTAATAGTTTAGAGGTGCTGGCTATCACTTTATCTATCCTATTTGATTTTCTAACCCCATCTTAAATTTGGTGAACCTAACATTTGTTTTCTTGCAGAGAAATTGGTTTGTTTGTTTTTGCTATTTTGCAGATTACAGCCAAGAATTTATGCAAAATCCCGTCATCTTCTTTGGAGCACAGAAAAATGGGCGCATAGAATCTTTAAAAATGATTATCCAGGTTTTGTAGGCCTCATTCTCAGCTTTCTGAAACTTTAAACGGTTTGAAATTTCATTAAGTTTTGAGAAAGTTATCGCTGTTTTAATTTTTTGTTGTCATTAAACTTTTCTTTTGAATTACTAATCTCTTGTTTTTAGCATGTGGCATAGCTTGGAGGGAGTCTAAAAATTGTTTCTATAGAAACAAAAATTGAGTTTTTTTTCATTTCTTTAGGCATAATAAATTTTGTTTGTTTTCAACAACAACAAATTGCATTTACACTCATGAGGATAAAATGAACCACAATTTGCATGTCACTCATTTAGTCTTAAAATGAACAACAAATTACATTTACACTCATGAGGATAAAATGAACCACAATTTGCATGTCACTCATTTGGTCTTAAAATGAACAACAAATTGCATATTTCATTCATGGGGCTTAAAAAGGACAACAAATTTGCATGAATCACTCATTGGGCCTAAAATTTACAATTACAACTTGCATTTTCATGTCATTGGGCTAAAATGAACACAAACATGCATTAAAAATCATATGGTTAAAATGAACTTGCATTCTTATGACATGAGTTTAAAATGAACTTTGTTTTTCATATTTCAAGTTAAACTTTTAAAAAGAACAAAGTGTCTTGTGTGCCATCCTCACATTATCATTTGGTAATTAAAATTTACAAGTGTCCTCAAATTTTGTCACCTTGATGCAATAATCGAAGTATCCTCTCCCCTTGTGCATTCATGCGATCCTGGGTGTAAGAGAAATGGTTATTGCCTCTAGAACTTGGGCCTGCCTTGGTGGGAAAAAGTACTCACCCCAAGGTGACTTAGACCGGCAACTGAGCTTTTTGGCCAAGCTACCCCCGACCGGTATATAAATGTGAATTCTAAGGGAAAACCTAGGGTTACGAGTGCAGATGTGTCATATAGACCAAGTAGTACTCCCCAAAACCCTATTGAGCTTAACCTCTTCAGGTTGGAGTGCCTCCTAAACGGAGCTTAATCTTGCGCCCCATGTATGGCCACTTGAATGGGGGTCCCGAATTAAACACCTTTGTGTAGTAGCCAAAAACCTTCTATTTTCTAGTGCAACACCGGTCAGTGTGAAGGCATCCACATCTTCACAGTCTGTAGTAGAGGTGATCAATCTTCCATGGGAGTTTCATGGGGGTTGGAAGCTTGGTTGGCCTGAGAAGAGAGTGCACTATAAGGGGAAGCCCATGCAGCCAAGCTTCTGGATTCACACGCTACTGATATGTGGTTGGGGAAACCCACATGGAATCTAGTGAATATTGTCCTAGCCTAACCATAGGATTGTGCTTGTCTCATGTGTGTTTGCATACACCAAAACATTGTGCTTGTCAATTGCTTGCTAGATTTTCAAACAATATACACAACATTCACAATCTAGACACAAACAATCAACGTTAGACAACTCAAACTTTTCAGCAAAACATCCAAAAAATAGTCTCAACCTATTGTCAAACACTTTTTTTTAAGAGGTATTTGTCAGAAATCAGCTTTGAAATTGCTTAAAATCTTTATTATTCAACCATTAGTTTGTATTCTTGACCATAGGTTTAATCTTTCAAATTTTAGTTACATGCATTAGGCTTCATAATCATAAATTCTTGCATTAGTTTGACCCTAGGTTTTCATCTTTGCATACTTTGGATTAGGTCAACCTTACCTCACTTTGCAAAATCTTGACTTTCAAAATTAGGTTATCATTGGACTTAGACATCATTATCTCCTTTAGTCATTGTCCTTTTGTGAGATCCTTCCGACTCAAATGTCTAGTTAGGAAGACTCACTTATCATTTTGTCCTTGTCATTTAGTCCTTCAAACAAGTCCTTTGATATTCCAAAATTGAGACATAGATCAAGCATAGGGTGGTTAGGAAACCTTCTTCCAAATCATTTTAGACTTTTTGCATTTGCATACCTTAGACATTCAAATCATTTTAGTCCTCACCTTTCATATCTTTAAAATCCAAAATATTGTCATCATAGTCCTCATTTGGCATCTAGACTTTGCATTGGTCATTTCCTTAACCAACATTTTCACATTAGTCCTCACTATCACCTTGACATTTGACATCCTTTTTTAACAATTTATCACCTTGCATTAGTCATTTTCCTTACGAAAACGTCATTATCACCTTGCATTGACATCCTCCAAAAATACAAAAAAAAAAAAATTAGTGTCATAACTTGTCATCTTAGTCTTCATTGTCCTTTGGCATTAGTCATTTTCTTTAGACAACATGGTCATATTGCATCCCTTATTGTCAAAAAATTCAAAAACATAGTCTTGCATTGTCATCCTTTATCCAAAAAAAAAATCCAAAAAACATAGTCTTGCATTGTCATCCTTTATTCAAAAAAAAAAATCCAAAAATAATCATTCATCCTAGTTGTCATTGTGAACCTAGACCTTGCATTAGTTTCATCACCTTAGTCCTCATTTTGCACCTTGACCTTGCAATTTTCCTAGTCCACATTGTCATTTTCCTAATCAACATTGTCATCCAAGTCAACATCGTCATCCTAGTCACCTTGGCTTTAGGCATACTTGCACTATCATCTCTTTGCATTGTCATTCTTATCACACAAAAAGACAAAAAAACATAGACTAGTGTCATACTTTCATTGTCATCATCTTCATTTGAGCAATTTCCTTAATGGTGGAAACAAGACTTCAAAGAAAGAAAAGACAAATGGAAAACTTTGGACAAGATTTCAATCCCAACATTGATAATAACACTTATGACATGAACCAACATTGGAATTTTTCCAACCCATTTCACAACATGAACATGCAACCTTCCATGAACATGCCATCTTCATCACAAAATCCTTCTGAACCATTCATACAAAGAAACCAAAATGGATGAGCATACGTAGAAGACTTAGAAGATGCAACACAAAATCCTGATATAGCCTCCTTTGTAGAAAAATTAGTCTTACGTGACCCTCAAAGGTATCTAGACATGCTTTTGGACCAAGGGGCTAAGCTACCATGGGGCTTTGACATAAATACTTTGGGACCTCCATCCATCTACCCTCACCATCAACAGTCACTTAACGCAAATCCTATCATTAATCTCCAACACATGTCCAGTTATTACCCTTATCCTAACCTTGACAAGGGAAACCAACTATCCACTAGTCCATTTCAAGTCTCCACATCATATTCTAGTCCTTCACGTATCAATCCTGTCCAAGTCTACATGCCTTATCAACCATCTACCAACTCATGTCAAGTCTCCACATCATACCTTATTAATCCAGTCCAAGTCTCCATGTCCTATCCTAGTCCTTCATCCATTAATCCTTTTCAAGTCACTCCCTCACAAGCCGCATTTATTCATGAAAATTCTATCATTTTCCAAAGTCAAATCCCATTGTCTAAACTTGAGGATACATGTCAAAAATGAAAGCCCAAAGCATGACATTATAATGTCACCTTCATGTCAGGATCAAGGTAGTCCATCCCATGACCTTATCTCAAAGTCCATTCAAGATGTCCTTCAAAATAATCATGACATCCAAAACACACCTATCCTTAACAAAAATTCTATTTCTAATTGTATCATCCACGACAACCTCATCTTTGACCAAGACCCTACCATTGACCAAGAAGTCCAAATCCATGACAATCCCATCTTTGACCAAGACCCTACCATTGACCAAGAAATCCAAAATGATCCACTGCTTGACCTTTATGCCATTCATGATCAAACACTTGAAGATGACCCTATCCAAACTCTGGGCATATCCATTTTCCAAAATGATACACTTGCCTCCATGGGACACATAGATGATCTTACTCCAAAACAAGAGTCTTCTATGGACATATTTGTAGATGATCAAGCTATAGTTGAATTTGGTAGACTCTATGACAATGACCATAAAGACGGTTTCAACATCAACTTGGAAGCACCCATAAAATCATTTGAATATGACATGTCACAAAATCAGACCAAGGATGTTAATCAGACCAAAGACATCCCACATGTCAACGGAGTCACAACATCTTATTAGCTAGGGTCATCTATCTTTGTCAGAGCAGGCTTTCTTGTAGACAAAAATATTCTAGGTGACAGTGTCCACATACATCATGATGGGTTAGCATCTTGCTTTCAAAACAATAAATACCCCATCGCAAATAGAATATGTCAGAGCATGCATTATCAAGGAAAAGGACTAGGCATACACGAGCAAGGCATTCAAGAACCAATACAACTTCAGGCAAATTACAGACATCAAGGTCTTGGCTTTTCTTTAGTTAGCAAATCAAATGATGTTAGTGGAACCTCCTCGATACTGGAGGCAACCTTATCAGATACAAACATCAAAATAGAGTCCATGAGAAATCTTTGTCATAAGATTGTTTCCAACACCCCATCCACCCACACCATAAACCATCATTGTCAACATCTTAAACCTTCCCTTTGGAACCAACAAAAACAAAAGTCTTACAAAGTCAAAAGTCAAATGTCAAAGGCCATCAAATCAAACAAAAAAACAAGTGGACAAATGAAATTAAAATGGATCCCAAAGAAAAGTGGATCAAGCAAAGAAAATATGTCAAAAGAAAAATTTAATCAAAATGTGGAGCCACAAGACAAGACGACTCCCATATATAACCCATGTCCACCTCCTTCAAAATGGTCATCAAGCAAGGCATCTAAAGGTGCTGGTTCCAAATGCCATCCCTCCAAAATCCATCATCCATCATACCAAGTTTGGAAAATAAAAAGTGATTCATCCAAATGTCCAAACAACCTTTCCATCTCTACCATCATCCGTCATAATCCTACATCTCGCCTAAAGTCCAAAAATCCCATGTCACAAATCCATTGCATCATGGCAGCAACTCTTTATCACAAGGATTCTCATGGCACTTTATCACAATGTGCGTATTCTGATAAGGCCAATTCTAGTATCAGAAAGGACCACGATGACATCAATCAGTTGTATGAAAGCGCTACGATCCTGACAAGGCAACTACTTCAAAAAGGTCATTATTGGCATATCATGGCACCAGTTTCTACATCGACACCATCAGCAACTTCAAATAATTAGTGGTCAGTTAAGGCATCAAAGTCATCCTAAAATATAAAAAATACAAAAAAATAAAAATAAAAATAAAAATTGTTACCCTGATGAAAACCTAGCAAACAGGCGTCTTGGTGACACCAAAAAAATTTCAAAAAGTCAAAAAAACAATAAAGAGAAAAATTCCATCCAACGGTGAAAACCTGGCAAACAGGCACCTTGGATAACTACCATGATGAAAACCTGGCAAACAGGCGTCATATGTAAAATAAATTATCCATGTGGACCTTTACACTTGGGGGCAAGTCGTCTCATCTCCTATGCCTTCCTCTTAACATTGGAATCCATCCATTTCATCCATATCATTTCTATCCATTTTCCCACCTACCTTGGTCTTGGCATAAAATTGACACACATAAATCATGCTTTATGGAAAACTCTTGACATGTCAATCCTTTTGTCACAAACTATTCTATCATTTCCATCATTATCCCTATACGACATAGTCCTAGAAAGTCATATGACAATTCCCTTAGTCTCATGTCTCTCGTCCTTTACCAAGGCCACCTATCAGTCTTTCATGTCTATCACCTATCTTGGTTTCCCTTGTCAATTGTCTAAGGATACTCCATCACTCCATCATCCCAACCAAGTCATTCCAAATGCAATGAGTCTAATCCATACAAGCACATTATCCAAAACATTACTTGAATTTTTTTTTGGCCCAACTGCAGACCTCAATACTTTCGTCACATGATCATTATCCTCATGTTGTTTCAAGATGCATCCTTCCCATGTCAAACAACGTTGTCATCACCTGTCAATTGGTATTCAGCTTGACTAGGGGCACAATCATGTTTGTCCTTGGATTATCATGTGTAGGCATCAATCACATGCATTTGTAGTGATCCTCTTAAACAATTCAAAAAGAAAGAAAAAAACATCAAGAAAAATGTCCTGAAAAAAGACCTAAAAATTGAAAAATGTCCTGAAAAAAGACCTAAAAATCAGAAAATGTCTTGAAAAAAGACCTAAAAATCAGAAAATGACTTTAAAAAAGACCTAAAAATTAGAAAATGTCCTAAAAAAAGACCTAAAAATCAAATAACTCCCAAAAATCCCAAAACAGAGTCAACATTCATCACGTCGGTCATATAAGTCAAACATAGTTGCATCAGTCAAATAAGTTAGACATAGTGGCACTCGAACAAAATCAATCATTCAAAACGTTGAAATTTAAATTGTGAACCAACAGACAACATAGTCCAATCAATCATCTAGTCAAAATCAGTCAAATTGCCAAAATAATGTCAATCTTGTCACTCTTTGGTCCCCTCCAGGATGTGTCCTTCTTGGATTTGGACCTCATCAAAACATCATTTTCCTTTTTCAGGATGTGTCCTTCCTGACAATAGGCCCTGTCAAACCGTCAACACCGTCAAATTGGCAACTTGTCAAAAATGTCAAATTGTCAAAGTGACAAACTATCATGAAATTCATCTTCATCAAAACAAACATTGGCAAACACATTGAATGGCTCTTGATTTTTATGGTCTATGTTGTCTTACCTTTTGTCCATTTTGTTTGATCTTTTTGTTATTTGTCTTATGTTTTGTCATTTTGTCTCTTGGTCATGTTACTAGCTACCTCGAGGATGTCCCTTGAAGGATTTAGAGGTGCGATGATGTCTCATAACCTCTTTTGTTTTTCTTTGACTATTGTCTGTGGATTGTCTTGACAAAAAGACTGGGGCAACTTTGCTCTTAGTATGAGTTAGGATATTCCTTGTCTGTGACTATCTCTTTTGCAAATGGTCACCTTGCACACCTAGGTCTATGTCATGCCATGGTGTTTGTGGACCATTTGTGACATTTTGATGCCCAATGATGATAAATATAAAAATGTAAGCATGAAAGTTGGTTCCCTTATCATTTCTCATCTAGCTTTCCATCTTCATCCTCCTTTCTCTTCCACGCTAATATCCATCCCCTTCCAAGCTAACATTTCTTCTATCTTTCATCCGCTAGTCTTATCATCCATTTCGAGAGCACATTCGTGTTCTTTGAACTCATTTGTCCTCTTGAGGGGGCATACTACAACCCTCCTCATCATTCTTCTTTCACTGGGGCATACCCATACCCTGCTGTCACTGGGGCATATTTCAGAATTAAATTTCTTTGACACAATGCGATAAACTGCATTATGTCAAAGAGGGGAAAAATGTAGACACTGAAAAATGTCCTAAGTCCACGAGCATCATTTTTCTTGGTCATTGTCCTTCGATAATTGAATAATTTTAATTATTCAATTATGTTTGATCATATTCCTCTATTAATTAAATAATTTTTAATTATTTAATTAATTCACCTTCTCATCTTTATTCTATTTTGATCAATTAAAATTATTTAATTGTGTCACTAATTTCTCCCTCTTCTTCAATAGTTAAATAGATTATTATTTATTTAATTATTTTGTCACCTTTCATCTATAGTTAAATAATTACCATTAATTATTTATCTATTTATAGTCATTTAATTCTTCTATAGTTAAATAATTATTAAAATTATTTAACTATCCCATGTCTAATTTTGATTTCTCCATTTAATTAAATTGATTAATTTAATTAAATACTCCTCTTGTCATTTTCTCTAAATAAATAATTTGGATAAATAATTTATTTTCCACTTGTCCATTTCCTCCATTTTCGAATAAATAATTTAAAATAAATTATTTATGTACCACTTGGTCAAAGATGCCTTGTCATAATCCCCTGTCATAACATTCATTTCCTGTCATAGCCTGCATGTCCTTGCATGTCCTTGCATGCTTGTCCTAGCCTGCATGTCTGTCATGGCCTGCATGTCTTTGCATATCTTCCTATCATGATTCCTCCAAGAATAGCATATTCTTGGTGCATCAATTCTGGACCATTGATCTTGGAATCTTTCTAGAAGATTAATCTCAACCGTCCATTCGAATGGTTGTCTATAAAAGCAACCTGTCTTCTCCATTTTCAGCTTAATAGCTATTCTTCTCCAACTTTCTATTTATCATTTGTAGGTATTTGCACAAGTTACACTACAAATCTAAGGGCATATTTGCAAAAGGAGAAATAGGAGAGCAAGAGAAGGAATCAACTACAATATGGGGAGTGTTTTATTTTGTTTGCTTTCATTTTGATATCTCCATTTTGTTTGTTTTCTCTTGTTTGGATGAGGTTAATAGTTTAGAGGTGTTGGTTGTCACTTTATCTATCCTATTTGATTTTCTAACCCCATCTTACAGTGCCAACTTAGGATTGACCCTTTAAGTTATGACTTTATGTCACTGTTTCTTATTTTCCTAGCCACGGACCCTTCTAATATTTTATCATTTTTCCTAAGTTGCAGGTTTCTAGGTTTTTCTAACCTATGTCGTGGGGTTATAGAGTTTCGTTACCTCTTGACATGGTGATCTATTTGTTATCGGCAAGTCACAGTTTTCCCAATTTTGTAACCTTCGAAATGAAGTTATGTGGTTCAGATTTTTGGTGACTTAGCAATCTCCCTGTTATCGACGGTTGTCGGTAATCCAAGTTATGACTTATGTCTTGGCGGTCGTGTGTTCATTAACCCCTTTACCTTGTCTTTTTGTTGCCGCCCCATTTCAAATGTTTGATCTTTTCCTAAGTCATGGGCCTTTGATATTTTATCATCCCCTAAGTCTTATGTCCTAAGGCGACCCCCTTTTAAGTCATGATTTATATGCATGTGTGTATTAACTTTTTATGTGTGCAGGTGGGCCCTCGCTCGACATATCGTTGGTTCTCAAAATTTCATAACCTCCAACATGAGGTTCTAAGCTCCTGGTTTTTGGTGACATGGAAATAATGAAGGAATTAGCTCTCTGTGTGGGACCCAACAAGTGGGGATGATGGCACGTGGCAGGAGGTGATTGTGCCTGATGCGAGTTGTGGTGGTCCCTTAATTGAACAGTGGATATCAAAGTGAATTCATTGAATGCATCTTAGTCATTCCCCACACACCATGCATGAATAAAATATTGCTCTCCAAAATCTTGCGAGGTGAATGGGTTGGTGATGCGTGTCTCTGGTGGGACCTACAAAGGTAGCGGATGCAGTAGTAGATGATGATGCGGGCTGACAGGTGGTGTTGCCTGATTGTGCGATTGGATGACTCACATCGTTGTTCTGAGTCATGTGGTGTTGCGATGGTTTTATGGTTGATCGTGTAGCCCATATTTAAAGGTTTTAAATCTAATGATCATGTTTTAAAGTAATGGGAAGTGAGCGATAGGTGTTGGATCCTGGCATGATTAGGATAAATCGATGGCCACAATTCAAAATATGATTTCCCGAATGGTTAGTTGCTCCTATTTGTGGGTATTGACTGTGTAGTAATGGTGTATCTATTTCTTAGCTACCAGATTGATTCTAGACGACTTCATATTGCATTCTTGCACTTCTTCCAAGCCTAAAGTGATTTTTGAGCGGTGCCATTTATTTCCTAGAGTGTTGCAGTATTTTTGGTCTATGTCATGGTATGTTCTTCCTAAATGTGAGCGCAAATTTCCTGGGAGTCCCATGCATGTTTTTAGAATGCCATCAATGTTGGAGTGTGCTCAAGGTGTCAGAGGTCTTTATGGCTAGTTGATGCTTCAGTTTTGGGGGGAATTCTTCATGTTTGTAATATGATCAGATTTAATCCTTTTTGTAACTCTGATTGAGTTAGGGTTATGGTTTGGATTCAAAATCTAAGTTATGCCTACACTATAAAGGAAAGTTTTGTTGTTTTTTTTTGGGTTCAAACTTCTACTCTCCAACCTGAGTGGTTTGGTGTAGTGTTTCCCTACTAGATGAACTGTTTTATATGCTTTCTGTAATTCTTAGCTTTGAGTCAAGTTGAGTAGGGTAAGTCCTTTGGGAATAGATAGGGAATGTAATGAGCTATGCTTTGTAACAGCAATAGATGACCGCCATACAACTTTTGTATTATGCTTTATTATATATGTCAATCTGTATGTTCTCCAAATATTGTATGCATTATCTTTTGAATCAATATAATCAAGGGTTGTGTTGATGCTTCAAACACGTTTTTTGTTTGAGTTATGTTTGTGTTTTCCTATCATTCAAGGAGAGGTGTAATTTCTTGCATAAGGATAATGAAGATATTGTAGTGCAGTGTGGATGACTAAGTAACATGTTGATTGTCCTTTTGTTGGTTTCCTTCTACAAGGTAATAGGGTTATGAGAATCCATGGTTGGTCTATTGTAGGAGTTTATTTCATTCCTGACTCTATGTGAATTAGGCATTGGTCAAGGAGATTCATAAAGTATGAAGCTAGGGAAAAATCACAAATATTTCAGTTAAAAACATTTCTTGTTTTCTTAGTTTAGATTTTCTTTCATATTGCCCTTTCCACACTACCGCAATTCACTACTAATAGGGAGAGTTGTGTAGATGATTTATCCCATTGAAGGCCTTCCACCATTGTAGTGTGATGATCTACATTAAAATATAGGGATACCCACCTTGGTCCTAAAGAGCCTAAAGTGTAGATGAGAGGCTTTCCAATGGGTCATCTCATGTTTGTTGGCCACTAACCTAGGGTCTCTAAGTATAAGGAGTAGCTACCCTTTAGGAGATGCTAGACCATTAGTTGGAACCTCCAACACATATAGTGAAATAAGAGAGGGTAATGGGATGGGAGTAGAAGGGGTTAATGGAACAGAGGATGGACTAGTATAGATTAATGAGATGGGCTAGGATGGGATAACAAAATATAGGTTGAACTATTAGAGGTTAATGGGATGGGATTAGTAGGGAATAATGGAATATAGGGTGAATTAGGAGGTGTCTAAGGTTTGACTATAGTACATGAAGTGGTAACTTGACCTGTGTGTAGTAATAATGGAGAAGATTTAGAGGATGAAACACGAACAAAGATGGTATAACATAGAATGGATAAAGGAACATAGGGTGGAACATAGGGGATGATGGAACATAGGGTGAAATAATAATGGGTACAATAAGATGGGAGTAGAATGGGATAATGAAACATAGGATGGACTAGTAGATATTAGTGGGATGGGCTAGGAGGGGATCATGGAAAATAGGGTGAACTATTAAATTTTAATGGGATGTGATTAGGAAGGAATAAAGGAATATAAAGTGAATTAGGAGAAGATAATGGGACATGATCAAGAGGGGATGATGGAACATAGAATGGACTAGTAGATATTAATTGGATGAGCTAGGATGGGATAATAAAACATTTAGGTTGAATTATTAGAGGATAATGGGAAGTAATTAGGAGGGAATATTAGACCATAAAGTGAATTAGGTGGTGTCTAAGGTTTGAATATAGGACATGAAATTGGATCTTGAGGTGTGTAGTAATAATGTATAAGATATTTGGTCAATAATGAGTAGAAAGAAAGGTTTCTTGTAAGGGTATGTGTATAAGATGAAATATGGAGGAAGGTGGTATAATATATAAGGTGTTAAAGATTGGGATATGTGATATAATATGGTTAAAATATGTGTGATGATAGGAATGGAAGAATGAGATGGACGTTGAATGGTAAATATAATTAGGATCTCACAAGACCAACCAATATTTTTTTTATCATCAATTTTTTAGATTTGTATACGCAAAATTTTGAAAACTAGCTAACATTGTTTTACAAATCTATTAAAATGAATAAAGGTTACCTGAGTGAAAGTTGTTTGAGGACATGAATAGCAAGGTGTGGAGCTTGAAGGTCCACCATGAAACTATTTTACATCCAAAGCATGCTATGAGGCAATCATTCAATTAGCATTCAACTATTAACACGCAATAATTATTTCTTTAATACTAGTTGCATACCTATGGACTCAACGTCAAGAAAGAATAAGGTTCTATAGGAATGGTGCACATATCATGAACACTTCGACCTTGAAATTTCATCATATTAATTCTACTAATTTATTTATTCTTAAATTTCAAAATATTATTTAATAAACAAAATTAAATGAACTTGTTGAATTTTACCTAAATATCAATGCCAAATGTTTTATTCAACAATTCATCTATCATACCAATCGCCTCTGTAGCTGATGTAGGCTGTGTAGTTGCATCCCAAGCACTTTGATAATTGTACGTGCAAATAGCACTGCAAGCAACACAATGGTGGGGTGGAACTCGGGGCCTAGAAGTCTCATCCACATCTGGCTCTATTAGAGGCCTCAAACACTATACAATGGTTTGAGTGAGCAAGCTAATCGACTCCAATGTTTCCACCTCGACACTGTCCTTCACAATGGAAGGAATGGTGATATGCTCCACCATGGGTTTGGCCAAAGGTCTTGATGCCAACTATGGATTACATCATGCACCCGGTCTATCATGTGTGGAACCTCCACCTCTACCTTGAAAGTATAAGATGTCAAATTAATTTGGCATCTTATTTAGGACAAACTCACAATAGAGTTTCCTCAAAAATTACTATGGTACCTCATGGTTATTGCATGGAGGTTCATCAAAAACCATCCACCACCGCTCCAAAAACTTATTTTTAATTAATTCATGGTGGCACTAATGGATGGGGAACCTCTTGCATGCATGAGATAAAGGTGTGTTAGTTCTCAGGTCTCTAAATAGGGCACATAGGTCATTTTTGCTAATTTTTTAATTTTTCACATTTGCATATGAAAGACCTTTAGCATAAAATTGTCTTAACTCATCCCTCTTATTTGACCAAAAATTGATTCTTGCTTATTTCTCCTACATTTGATAAATTGACTTCAAAGAATCAACAATCCCTCTCCTATAAGGGCGGGTTTTAGCATGCTCAGTTAATCTTCCAATCAATTGTTCAATTTCTCTTTTGTTGTTTTCAATTTGATTTAGGATATTTTATTGTGTTCCTTGAGGATGCCTACGAACTGATGGAGGGGTTTGAGGTTGTTCTTGTTTGGGAGGCTCTTCATGAGGGGGTGATTGTGAATTCTCAATGTTTGGAGGTGGAGATTCATTCCCTGAGAATTAGAACAAAGTTTTATTAAAAAACCTATTTCAATCTACATTCCAATTCAAATTCAAAATATAAATAATAGAAATACATACCTCTTCGCAATATTCAACCTCGTTGATGTCTTCATGGCATCCTCATGAAGAATTGTAAGCTAAGAGTGCAAAAAATGGAAGAGATTTAGTGAGCGTGAGTTACAGAGATGAAAAACCCCAAACCAAGCCATGGGTTGAGTAGAAAATAATGATTGAAGGCTATTTTTTTGTTTTTATTTACCTTTTTCATTTTGCGAGCACCAAATTTGGCGCACACCAAATGGTCAAGCCATTTGGTGCACACCAAATTTGGCATGTACCAAATGGTTTGACCATTTGGCATGCGTAAAATGGTCTATTTTGGAATTTTTTTCAATTTGACATCTTTTTTTTGTCACAGATTTGTGCACATGCCCTTTTATCATAATTTATAATCAGAATATTTTAAAAAATATTCTTTTGGGGTCTTATAATTATTTTATTAGAGCCCAGGACTCCTCAAACCAACCTTCCTATATTCATTACATTGCTTTATGTGTGGAATACTTATAAAGAAGATAATTTTATAATATTCATCAAAGGATGTATACATTTAATTCCTAGAGGTCTTATGTTATGTATATGAGATATTATATCTAAGATTTAGCCACTATGTGTTGTCATTGACATGCACACTCCCCCTCAATGGCATCACCTAAAGCCACACATTAATTTTAATTTATAGAATTTGGTGCTACACAAAATTTTGATATGAAATTACTAAGATTATAGCTCGGTTCTTTAGGAACATAGTGTATCTTCCACTTGATAATCAAAAAAATAGAATATGATCAAATTTTTATGGTAGAAAAAGTTCTCTTGAATGACGTTCGCATGATATTCAATCTAATTTTCTCTTTTTCTAGAAATAAGAGTCTTTGGTAAGAGTAAAAGAGCTCTAGTTATCATATAATAAAGTGAGACTTTTTCTAGTACCTAGATAAAACTCTTCCATTAAATTTCTAATCCACATTGCCTTTTCTAAAGCTACATTTTCATTCATTCTTTTGATTAAAGATTCATAGAAGGCATCTTGTTTAAGTAATACTAAATCCATGAAATAATACGTACACCTTTTTATATTTTGCAAACATAGCCTAAGGTAGATTTCCTATAACTAAGATCAATAACACAATATTAAAATTGATTTATTCTTGGTGTAGAAATAATAAGAACCATAATAGATTAATATTTAATATAGTTCTAATGTAAATTTATATTTTTTATAATTTTTGAATAATTATATGGTATTCTATAGATGTAATACCTATTGTATAGGTCTAGTCTAAATATTGTAAGGTAAATCAAACTTATTACAAGGTAATTTTTTTCTTTTTTATACAATAAATTTATGATATGATCACATACTAGCCTTAGTAGGTATAACATTTAGTTGATCATAATTCATTTTTTAAATGCACACTTTGTTTTGAGACACTTATTAATGATCCTATAATTTAGTCAATTAAAATGTTTCAATTACTAGTTTAGGGCCTTAACATAATTGATTTTAATCCATCAAAATAAATGAATTTTAGAAAAATAAAGGTTCCAATAATTACATAGAATTGATGACCAATAATTTTACCTTGAATATTTATTGTATCTCAAATCTTGTAAATTAAGCAAAGATAAAATGATTATTTTATTTACACTCTTAAAAATATGACAAATAGACATGTGTGGAATTTATCATCCAAATTCAAAGTAAAATTTGACAACTAATTTATTTTAATTCTTTTCTTATATAAATCATGAGATAGTATTATCTACAATTCCCTTGTCAATTTTACAAGAACTATAGAGTATCTAACATTAGGAGCCTAGATTATATTTATAAAACAAATTTTATAATTATAGATGTCTTTATATTAATTTTTTTGTTGAAGAAATACTTATAAGTTAGCATGAGTTCCGACTTTAATTTTATTTTTGTCTTTTATGTTGAGATTTTCTATTGTATTCTTTCCCATTTTTTATCTTTCCATTGATTCAACACCAATAGTGTATAATCAAGATCATTCTCCATATCATCTTATCTATATATCCAAAATGACTTACACATGTTGATTTTATGAGATAATAAAAAAATTATTTTAGGATATAATAAACACTTAGCTCACCATATAAGGTAGTAGTAATAGCCAACTTACTCTCAAAAATCAATAAATATAATAAACTCATGCACAACCTTGTGGTAGGGTTCAAAAAACTAATGAATAATATTATTTGTTAGAACTATTACGAAATAAACTATTTATATATTCTTCATGAATGCTCAAAATATAGAGATGGAGTAAAATCTAAAGAGATCAGCTCCGAATGATCTAAATATTTCTCAAGAATTGGTAATAAATACTAGAGATGATATAATTTGAGTTGGAAAGATTGAGGAATGATTTAATAGAAAATATTATCTTTTTTTTTGTTAGGAAAAAGGCAAAGAGCCTGTATATTATATTAAAAGTAATATAAGTCAATACAAAACTGCTATACAAGGCAAGAACTTGTCAAAATTTCAAAATGGATGCAAGACCATAGAAGCATTCTTAACTACCGAGCATCCCAGACAAAATTAAATTAATTCATTTTATTATGCAACCATATACTAAATTACTACTACTTATACCTTTATTCTCATCTACATTTAAACCCACCACCCTAGCTTACATACCCATATTTTATAACATTACCAACAAAAAGAAAGACTACAACCATGAAGCTACTAACACCCTCTATGGGGACAGTGGACAGATTTTTTGCCTTGCTCCTCTTGAATTTCCAATTGCACTTGATTTGCTATAAAGGCTTGCAATTGCACCATTATGTTGATGTCTAGAACTTGATGGTTAACTCTGTTTCCTCTATGAACCAGTGTCACAACACTTACTTGAAGACCTTGTGGATAGTCACGTGTCTTCATGAATGAAATTGCATGGAATTTCTTCTTAAACTTGTCAACTTCTTCCTTGACAAACTCAAAGTGATACGTATTGAGTGCAACATACAGATAATTGGAAGAGTCTTTAAGGATTGATAGTTGCATCCCCTCATAAGCTTCAACACACCTCATCTTGTGTGGAAGATAGTTTCTAGGAAACAAATCTCCAAAAAAACCCTCACCCTAAGTGAAATCATATTGTTGAACACTCTTCAACAATGCATTATCTTCCAAATAAACCCCATTGACCACCTTGTTTGCAATAATCTAAACCATATTGAAATTTTGTACCAAATCCATCAAATTGGAGAGAAAATTTGATAAGAGATTTGTAGGAAAGATGATTCTTTGGGGATTAGTATAAGAGAAAATATTATCTTAACTTTCCAAGATATTGATATTGTGAATTTGTTGAAGTTTTTCATAAACACAAGGTCACCATTTTGAAGAGAACTCAAGGTCTAATATTAATGTTGGAAAATATGACTCAACTTGCTGGCTTGAACCTCTATTAAATACTTGGAATTTTTCCCTTTGTTGGCCTTCTTTGTCATACTATCACCGAAATCCAGAACCTTGAAACCTAAGTCACGGGGTTCTGAAAAATCATAACTTGGCGACATTGAGCTTGTCGCAAGATCATTGGATTTATGAACCTTGGAACTTATGTCATAGGGTTTGTGAGTTTCATTACCTCCCAACATGGCGATCTCCTTATTGTCGTGGCTTCTAAGAATTTTCTAACCTCTGATGGAGGTTGTGAAGTTCGGGTTTCTCCTAGCTTGGTGACATAACCGATGGATGGTGGGACTGGTCTACATGGAAGATGACATCAGCTATACGGTAGTGACATGGATTCCACGTGGATTTTGGGGACCACATGGGTTGAGCCGATAAGTGGTAAAGAGGATATCGATGGGACTTTCTTTTATCGGTGGGACTTTCTTTTATCGGTGGGAGACCAATTGGTGTCCCTCCGATATGGTGATGGTTGAATTGGTGAACTCGAATGGTATGATAGTCAAAAGTGGTGGATGAGTGATGTGTTGACATATGGTATGAATTCATTCATTGAGTCTACATCGTTGTTGTGAATCAACAATCATTGAACCAAAAGTTGTATTTCCTGGTAACAATATATTTGCATTAAATGAATGATCTGACTCGGGGATTGACAAAGAGAAAATATGGTAATATTCTCTATAACTGAATCAAGTGTTGGGTGGCTTGATGCATGCTAGATGGCAGTGTGTGTGGCTCGAGACGAAGGAAGATTTTTAGTGAAGATAGTGAAATTAATGAAAACCTAATGGTGGTTGGGTTGTGCTAGAAGGTATGCTCTTCCTGCATTATAATAGTGTGAGAGCAATGTTAATTAGTATCTCAGTGTGAGGTTGATTAAGGGATTGTATTATTGTTATGAGTTAACATCTGAGAGTGAAGTTTGTAACTATGTATATAATCTATTTACTGTAATATAAAGTGACTTTACTTGGTGTGTGGGTTTTTCTCTCGTAAGGGTTTTCCCACATAAATCTGGTGTTATCTCTATGTGTGATGAATTTGTCTATCCTTTTGTTCAGTGAATGTGCATCTCAATGAATGTAACTTGTTAAATGATGGTTTTTTCTGCCCTTCTCCTGAGGATTTTGCATTAGGAAGGCATTTTTCCACCTCTGCTTTCCTTACAAGTGGTATCGGAGCCTGGCTAGTTGTGTTATTCTTGTGAGCAGTGCTGGTTTTTTGTGCTAATTCGGTTCAGTGGGAGTCTTGCAATGAAAAAAAATTGATTATCTTTTTTACAGTTTGAGATGGAAAGTACATCAGGTAGAGTAGAAATTGAAAAGTTCAATGGCGACAATTTTGAGTTGTGGAAACTCAAAAATGGAAGATTTGTTGGTGGATATAGACCTTTGGATTGCTATATCTAGAACTATGCCAAAAGGTATGAAGCAAGAATATTGGGACCTCATACATAGAAAATATAGAGGGTTGATAAAGCTTAGTCTAGAAAATTATGTTCTCCTAAACGTCCATGAGGAAAAGATTGCATCTTCATTATGGAAGAAAATTGGTGGCATTTATCAGGGAAAGTCTCTGGTGAATAAATTATTCCTGAGGAAGAAGTTATACTCCTTGAAGATGGAAGGAGTGTTCATAGCAGACCATCTGAATTCATTTAATATGATTGTTGCATAGTTGGTATCTATGGGTGTGAAGATAGAGGAGGAGGATGGTTGTATGCTTCTGTTTGCTCCTTACCTGACACTTGGGCTCATTTGGTAATGACTATTGGAAGTACAACAACTACTTTCAAGATGGAAGATGTGGTTTCCTCACTGTTGTTAGAAGAAATGCGAAGGAAGTCTTCTAAAATGGCCAAGGAGGCTCTTGTTGTTTGGAGTAGATCAAAGAAGAGATGCAAGAAGAAAGATAAGAAGTCTAAATCCAAATTTGAAGGGAGATCAAAGTCTCCTGGTAAGAATTCCAAGGTGAAATGTTGGAACTATGGGCAGACTGGTCATATCTAAAAGGTATTAGGGGAAATTTACATAAAAAATGGGCCTCCTAAGGATGACATCATCTGCTTTTTAAGTTATCAAAAATCAACTAAAAGATGACATCAACCTGTACGGTGACATCATCCAAAATAAAAATAAAATTATTTATTTTATAAAATAAAACTTTCTAAAATCTTATGAATTAACTCACGATGGTTAATTTAACTCTACATATCCTATTCTATCTCATTCATCTTTCTAAATATAAAATATTATTTAAAAAAAAAAATTATATTCTTTAGTTCTATTATAGAAATTATTATGTTTTTAAAAAAATATTTTCATTCTTAAAACAAAATAATATATAAAAAGCATTTCAAAAATATTTTAACAAAACTTTTCTTAAAAATATTTTAAAAATTTGGAATGAAATTAATTTGTAATAAAATTCATCAGTAACATTGACATAGTTGACTCATCCATCTATGCTACATAATTTGTCCAAGTTTGTAAATCTCAAAAGTAGGACTGTAAAAGATCAAGAACATTTTAATATATAATACATATATGCTTATTTAATAATTGATCTCAGATTTATTAACCAAACAATATTATAATTTTTAATTTTATTTATTATTGTCAATAATTATTATTATGTGCATACTTGTTAATATTTGACTAATATTTATTTATTTATAAATGGGTAAGTGCACCAAGATGGTTCCCAAAAAGGGGGCTTAAGTGGCCACTTTTTTTTTGAAATCAGGAAATGCTGACCTTGGACATGAAATTGAGGATAGTTACACTCAAAATTTTGAGATGGAACAAAAACAAGGACCAAAGTGCTTTGAGTCTACTTTCTAAATTACTAATTTATTTTGAAAATGGTTGACATTAAGGGGTTCAACAAAGTGATGTACACAAATTGGTGCTATTTTTGTCAGAAAAAACATAACATAGCAACTCTTGCACAACCTGAGCACGGTGACCTTTTTTTTAGTATTTTTAAAATTGCTATAGTCAGAAGTTCGCTAACAATATCTAGTTGGTGCACAATTTTTTTGATAATTTTTTAATGAATATTTGATTTTTTACTAATTTTCTAAGTGGGCACTTCCTAAAAATCAAAATTTTGGCTGTGCTCCCCCTACAAATTTTGGAAAGTAATAGATTTTTTTTTTAAATTATTTTTTAAATTTGTAGAATGGAGTCTAGTTTCTAAAAATGTAATTTATTTGAAATTTCGATGAATGGTTAATTTATAACGAAAAAAAAAACCAAACACTACTTTTTGAGAAAAAAAACAAACATACAAACAAAAGAAATTATGGATGAAAGCCCTCACATTGTCAAAAAGTGAAAAAAATTATATCGTTGGAAAGCTAAGAGAGAACTTAACATTACCCATGTGTTCATTTTGTCGATATTAAACCAAATGCAATCTTGACAGTGGGCACGAACTCGATTGTGTGAAAAATTGTAGAATTTTCAAAAAACATGTCTTCGGTGGTTGGGAATGCCCTCCAAACCTTTGGGTTGGTATTCCAAGGAAAATAGCAAAGCCAAGGCTCGAGGATTCCCAAAGAAAAATATAACGCGCTTGCGTTATAACGCGAGCGCGTTATTTACTAGTTTTCACTTTTTCTTCTCCGTGGAACATTTCTAACAACAAATAACGCACTCGTGTTATTTATTCCTTTAGTTAAATGCCAATTTTTTCATCTCTTTATATGTATATGTATGCTGGTGTGTCATGTATGTATTCCTATATGTATGTATTTATGCTTATGGGAGAGAGGGCGAGAGAGTGTGGGAGTGGGAGAAAGTGTGGGAGGGTGGGAGAGTGAGAGAGGGTGGGAGAGTGTGAGAGAGGGTGGGAGAGTGGGAGAGGGTGGGAGAGTGGGAGAGGGTGGT
>VDFB02047144.1:19626974-19669544 GCA_007258455.2 Sequoia sempervirens | reverse complement strand
CATGTTTGTGTTCATTTTAGCCCAATGACATGAAAATGCAAGTTGTAATTGTAAATTTTAGGCCCAATGAGTGATTCATGCAAATTTGTTGTCCTTTTTAAGCCCCATGAATGAAATATGCAATTTGTTGTTCATTTTAAGACCAAATGAGTGACATGCAAATTGTGGTTCATTTTATCCTCATGAGTGTAAATGTAATTTGTTGTTCATTTTAAGACTAAATGAGTGACATGCAAATTGTGGTTCATTTTATCCTCATGAGTGTAAATGCAATTTGTTGTTGTTGAAAACAAACAAAATTTATTATGCCTAAAGAAATGAAAAAAAACTCAATTTTTGTTTCTATAGAAACAATTTTTAGACTCCCTCCAAGCTATGCCACATGCTAAAAACAAGAGATTAGTAATTCAAAAGAAAAGTTTAATGACAACAAAAAATTAAAACAGCGATAACTTTCTCAAAACTTAATGAAATTTCAAACCGTTTAAAGTTTCAGAAAGCTGAGAATGAGGCCTACAAAACCTGGATAATCATTTTTAAAGATTCTATGCGCCCATTTTTCTGTGCTCCAAAGAAGATGACGGGATTTTGCATAAATTCTTGGCTGTAATCTGCAAAATAGCAAAAACAAACAAACCAATTTCTCTGCAAGAAAACAAATGTTAGGTTCACCAAATTTAAGATGGGGTTAGAAAATCAAATAGGATAGATAAAGTGATAGCCAGCACCTCTAAACTATTAACCTCATCCAAACAAGAGAAAACAAACAAAATGGAGATATCAAAATGAAAGCAAACAAAATAAAACACTCCCCATATTGTAGTTGATTCCTTCTCTTGCTCTCCTATTTCTCCTTTTGCAAATATGCCCTCAGATTTGTAGTGTAACTTGTGCAAATACCTGCAAATGATAAGTAGAAAGTTGGAGAAGAATAGCTATTAAGCTGAAAATGGAGAAGACAGGTTGCTTTTATAGACAACCATTCGAATGGACGGTTGAGATTAATCTTCTAGAAAGATTCCAAGATCAATGGTCCAGAATTGATGCACCAAGAATATGCTATTCTTGGAGGAATCATGACAGGAAGACATGCAAAGACATGCAGACCATGACAGACATGCAGGCTAGGACAGGCATGCAAGGACATGCAGGGACATGCAGGCTATGACATGAAATGAATGTTATGACAGGGGATTATGACAGGGCATCTTTGACCAAGTGGTGCATAAATAATTTATTTTAAATTATTTATTTGAAAATGGAGGAAATGGACAAGTGGAAAATAAATTATTTATCCAAATTATTTATTTAGAGAAAATGACAAGAGGAGTATTTAATTAAATTAATCAATATAATTAAATGGAGAGATCAAAATTAGACATGGGATAGTTAAATAATTTTAATAATTATTTAACTATAGAAGAATTAAATGACCATGAACAGATAAATAATTAATGGTAATTATTTAACTATAGATGAAAGGTGACAAAATAATTAAATAAATAATAATCTATTTAACTATTGAAGAAGAGGGAGAAATGAGTGACACAATTAAATAATTTTAATTGATCAAGATAGAATAAAGATGAGAAGGTGAATTAATTAAATAATTAAAAATTATTTAATTAATAGAGGAATATGATCAAACATAATTGAATAATTAAAATTATTCAATTATCGAAGGACAATGACCAAGAAAAATGATGCTCGTGGACTTAGGACATTTTTCAATGTCTACAGGCACAAGATGCCAACATGATTTTAAAACAAAAGTGCATGCCAAAGGTTTAGGGTTTTAGGATATAAGGGTTTAAGTCCTACATGCAATTTTGGAACCCTAAACAGAAAAAATGGAGGAAACTCAAAGGCACAAGGGGAAAAATTTATGAAAATGGTCATGGATTTTACAAGTACCACTAGTGGCTCCAGTTAGGGATGTCTGCTTGATAAAGTAGAGCAAGAATTTAGATCTCTGGAGAAGCAGACCATGCCAACCATTGGGCTACGGATTCAACCAAATACAAAACACCTCATTTAATATCCCCAGGCCACCAAATGAAAAGGGGAGTTAACATTTACCCCTATCAAACACCAATATGTTAAAGGAGTTGGTCTCCCTTAACCAATAATTGTTTTTGTCACACCATAGCAACACAAGTAGCCTCTTTCCTGCAAAAAAAAAAAAGGGATTACCCTTGAACAAGTGAGAACTTGCTCCATGTTTTTCTTTGTTGTTACATGGTAACCACATCATATAGGCCACCTCACTACCACCCATTGCATTTTCTGATTATAAATTTGGTGAAAAAAACTGAGAACACTAATCAACACCATAAAAAAAATTTGTCTCTTCATACCTATTGATCACTTCACATGAATCAAGGCCAAAAGTAAAATCCTCAAACTCACATGGAACAAAAAAATGTGCCATCTTATCATGCTAAAAAGTGGAGGGAAACTCATCCTCAAATAAGTCAAACTAAAAACTTTGAAGTTTAGGCACACAAGAGACATGAGCAGCCAAAAAAATACCACCATGTTGTTGTTCATCAAAACTGCAAGTAGCATGCTTGGAGTCCTCATTAATGTTGATGCAGACCTCATCAACACATCCATTCAGATCATGAGGCACTTTGTGTGAAGAGTTGTACTCTTCACATTGCCTCTCTTTTTCATCCCCTTTGCAATCTACTGAGGCATATGTGTCACAAAAAATAGAACCTTGACACACATCAAGAGAACTTACCTCAACATCATCACTCTACCATGACAAACTTGAAGCCCACTGCTCATGAGAAAGAATATGAGCTGCACCCCCTAAAAAAAATCTTCATATGCATCCATATGATCCACACAATCATACTCCTTGGGTGAAAACTCATCATAAATAACATCACCAATTGTAGTAATATTTACTTCTTGCTTTTCTTTTTCACCTACAGTTGTGTCTATGATATCCTCATGCAAAAAATCAGTGCCAACTTCAAAACCAGAACCTAGGACAAAAGAAGGTGTGAAATCAAACAAGGAAACAACCTCTTTTTTATCACCCATAGTAGACACATCTTCTTCATCCCTGCTGCTACAAAAACTAGTAGAATCATATCCAATGCTATCAAACCAGAAATCACCATTAGATTCATCATTGCTGCTCTCTTCCAATTGAAAGTCACCACACAAACTATCACACTCATCTAACATAGAGAGAAATCTCTCTTTCTCCATTGTTTCATCATTAGCAATAGGTACATCTACACAAAATTCTTCTGTAGGTTGCTCGAAAGAAAAATCTTCACCACTACAAGATGCATCATTGTTCTTTTCTATACTAGCTAGACACCTAGAATAAGTACCATCACATAGTCTAGATAGGAAGTGGTCTCCATGCCTCTCTATCATCTTATCCATCATTGAAATCCAACCATCAATTTCTCCTTCTCCTGAAGGCTTCCACCATTGTGGCATTGTACTCATACCCAACTCAAGTCTCTCACAAAAAAAATCAACATGTGCTAATTCATCTCGAATTTCTGATTTTGGTATAGAAAACCAACATTCCATGAACTTGTCATGAAAATAAAATGGGGAATCATCCCCATATCTCTCTATATTCCATAATGCATCTAGAGGTGAGAAATTTTCAACCTCAAATTCATATTCTTCATTTTCCTGGCTACATAGAGAAATACCATCAAATAGATGACTGTTATTCACCTCACCAAATGGATCAGTGAATATTTTTTTCAAACTCATGCCATGAACAAATGTAATGCAAAGGAATATTTACAAATCAATCCTTACCATCATTTTCAAAAGTTCTTACAAATAGCTTCATGACTACGTCCTCTTCTTCTATCTGATTGTCTATTAATAATTCAGTGAAATCCTGCCAATGTCTTGATGTTGATTCTTCTAAACTACCTCTAAGCTTAGGAAAATATTTCTTTATTTCCCATGGAACAAAGTTTGGATAACCATGGATTTGATTGCAATCCATAGGGTTATATATCTCCAAAGAAAAAGGTTTTCTTTGAGGATATGACTTTGGTTCACACATGACAAAATAACTAGTAGAGGGGGAATCCATTTGATGACAAATTTTAAATCTTATCCTATAAAACTAGCTACAGAATATCAAACTTCTCTTTTCCCTTTTGAACTAGTACCTTAAAGCACTGAATAAGGGACAATATTTACTAAAACTTTGTTGTAGAGTGCAAAATTTTGCAATAGAAAAATACCTGAACACTGTTGTGACCAACTCTTCTGATGATGTGGAATATTTTTTAGAGTTACCACCTATTTGAAAGAGGAAAATATCTTCAAGCACCAAAGAGCTTCCTCTAAGATCAATATATTTCCGAGTTCTCTCCACCAACAGAGCACTAGACTTCAAGAACACACTAGAAACTTCACAGCAACCTTCTTCTTCAAATATGCAGGTCCCTTTTCAAATCTCTATCTTCCTCAATAAGGTAGAGCATATTTACAGTTGCTCACCCAGAGATTCACGTACTTATCTTTATCTTCCTCAGAGCATGTGGTTCACAAAGAGGTAGAGCATATATCCAATTCCTCACCCAAAGATTTCTTCTTTTTCTCCCTAGCATTGCCAATTTGTTGGCTCAGATGACTCCTTTGATAAGACTATCTGCAACCAAGATTCTGAGTTCATCCCCAATAGAGTCACCAATCTATTGGAGGTTCTAGTTGATGGTCTAGCATCTCCTAAAGGGTAGCTACTCCTTATACTCAAAGACCCTAGGTTAGTTGCCAACAAACAAGAGATGACCGATTGGAAAGCCTCTCCTCTGCACTTTAGGCTCTGCAGGACCAAGGTGGGTATCCCTATACATTAATGTAGATCATCACATAATGGTGGAAGGCCTTCAATGGGATAAATCATCTACACAGGTCTCCCTATTAGCAGTGACTTGTGGTAGTGTGGAAAGGGAAACATGAAAGCAAATATAAACTAAGAAAGCAAGAAATGATTTTAATTGAAAGATTTTTGATTCTTCCCTAGCTTCATACTTTGTGAATCTCCTTGACCAGTGCCTAATCCACATGGATTCAGGAATGAAATAAACTCCTACAATAGACCAACTGTGGCTTCTCATAACCCTACTACCTTGTAGTAGGAAACCAACAAAAAGACAATCAACATGTTACTTAGTCATCCACATTGCACTACAATACCTTCATTATCCTTATGCAAGCAATTACACCACTCCTTGAATGATAGGAAAACACAAACATAACTCAAATAGAAAAAGTGTTTGAAGCATCAACACAACCCTTGATTATATTGATTCAAAAGATAATACATGTACAATATTTGGAGAGCATACAAATTGGCATATATAATGAAGAAAAATACAAATTTTGTATGGTGGTCATCTATTATTATAGAGCATAGCTCATTACATTCCCTATCTAAGTCCAAAGGACTTACCCTACTCAACTTGACTCAAAGCTAAGAATTATAGAAAGCATATAAAACATAATTTGGTAGGGAAACACTACACCATACCACTCAGGTTGGAGAGTAGAAGTTCGAACCCAAACAAATACAACAATACTTGCCTTTATAGTGCAAGAATAACTCAAATTTTGAATTCAAACCCTCACCCTAACTCAATCAAAGTTACAAAAAGGATTAAATCCAATTAGATTACAAACATGAAGAATTCCCCCAAAACTGAAGCAACAACTTGCCATAAAGACCTCTAACACCTCGAGCACACTCCAACATTGATGGCATTCTGAAAACATGCATGGCACTCCCAAGAAATCTGTACTCACAGTCAGGAAGAACATACCCTAACATAGACCAAAACCACTGCAACACTCTAGGAAATAAATGGTGCCACTGAACAATCACTTCGGCCTTGGAAGAAGTGCAAGAATGTGATCTGAAGCCGTCTGGAATCAATCTAGTAGTTGAGAAACAAATACATGATTACTACATAGTCAATGCCCATGAATAGGAGCAGCTAACCGTTGGGGAAATAAAATTTTGAATTGTGGCCATTGATTTATCCTAATCGCGCCAAGATCCAATGCCTGTCACTCACTTCCCATCACTTTAAAACATGACCATTAGATTTAAAACCTTTAAATTTGGGCCGCACGATCAACCATAAAACCATCACAACACCACATGACTCACAACAACGATGTGAGTCATCCAATCACACAATCAGTCAATGCCACCTGTTGGCCCGCATCATCATCTACTACTGTATCTGCTACCTCTGTAGGTCCCACCAGAGAAACACGTTACCAACTCGCTAACCCCGCAAGATTTTGGAAAGAAATATTTTATTCATGCAAGGTGCACGACGAACGAATGAGATGCATTCAACACATTCACTTTGATATCCATCATTTGATCAAGGGACCACCACAACTAGTGCCATGCACAATCACCTCCTGCCACATGCCATCATCCTCGCATGTTGGGTCCCACATAGAGAGCTTCCTTCATTATTGCCAAGTTGCCAAAAAATTGAACCTAAGAACCTCATGTCGGAGGTTATGAAATTTTGAGAACTAGCAATATGTCAACTAAGGGCCCACCTACACACATAAAAATTTAATACGCACATGCGTATAAATCATGACTTAAAGGGGGGCTGCCTTAGGACATAAGACTTAGGGGACGATAAAATATCAAAGGCCCGTGTCTTACGAAAAGATCAAACATTTGAAATGGGTTGGCAAAGGAAAGACAAGGTAAAGGGGCCGATGAACACACAATTTCCAAGACATAAGTCATAACTTGGATGACTGGAAACCATCGATAACAGGGAGATCGCTAAGTTGCCAAAAATCTGAACCACAGAACCTCATGTTAGAGGTTTTGAAGTTGGGAAAACCCACGACTTGCCGATAACAAAGAGATTGCCAAGTCAGGAGGTTACGAAACTCTAGAACCCCACCACATAGGTTAGAAAAACCTAGAAATCCATGACTTAGGAAAAATTACAAAATATTAGAAGGGGTTGCAGCTAGGCAAACAAGAAACAATGACATAATGTCATAACTTAAAGGGTCAAGCCTAAGTTGGCACAAGATGCCAACATGATTTTAAAACAAAAGTGCATGCCAAGGGTTTAGGGTTTGAGGATATAAGGGTTTAAGCCCTACATGCAATTTTTGAACCCTAAACAGACAAAATGGAGGAAACTCAGAGGCACAAGGGGAAAAATTTATGGAAATGGCCATGAAGTTTACAAGTACCACCAGTACGTTCCATTATCCCCTCTTGGTCTTGTCCCATTATCTTCCCCTAATTCACCCTATGTTCCTTTATTCCCTCCTAATCTCATCCCATTGAACTCTAATAGTTCATTCTATATTTTCTTATCCCATCCTAGCCCATCTCATTAATCTATTCTAGTCCATCCTATGTTCCATTAACCCCTTCTATTCCCATCCCATTACTCTCTCTTATTTCACCATATGTTGCATTATCCCCTCTTGGTCTTGTCCCATTATCTTCCCCTAATTCACCCTAGATGTTCCTTTATTCCCTCCTAATCCCATCCCATTAACCTCTAATAGTTCACCCTATGTTCTACAATCCCCTCTTGGACCATCCCACTAATCTCTACTAGTCCATTCTATGTTCCATTATCCCATTTGACTCCCAACCCATTGTACCCTCTATTATTTCACTATATGTTCCATTATACCCTCTTGGTCTTATCTCTTTATCCCTTCTATGCTATACCACCTCCATCCAAAATTTATCCTATACACATATTGTTACAAGAAATCTTTCCTTCCACTCATTATTGACCAGCTCTCTTCTCCATTACTATTACACACCTCGACGACCAACTTAATGTGCTATAGTAAAACCCTAGACACATCCTAATTCATCCTATGTTCTATTATCCCTTTGAAAGCTTCTAGTAACATAGTAATCCTCACTTCATTCATGTGAACTTCATTGTGCCATTATCACTATGTTGACAACATGCCCTCATTAACATTAATTCATTAGCATATGCAATTTGAATCTCAGTGAGCACTGAACTTTAGAATTTGCAAGAGTCTAGACTATCCCAGTGGACTTAGTACTTTCACCATTATGTGATCTATAAGCACTATATTGTAGTCTCAACTGAGGTCAACCATTTACTCTTTCATGCAAGATCACTACCACCAATAGGGATTATACTGTTGCATAGACTGCCATCACTTCCCAAATTTTTCTTAACATTTTGTTTCAAGTTCTTTCAACTATCATTAACCTTTTATACCTTTTATTTATTTTTGTTATCACTATCACCACTCTTGACTAGCTTCCTTCAAAATTTTGGGTAGTGTGACTTCTATACAATCAAGCATCTTGGATTTTCAATGCCTTTTTGGACTATCATATTTTGAAAAAAGGTGATTGTAATTAGTGATTTTTCTTTTGTCTTGAAGAGACTTCATCTCTTGGTGACTTGACTGAAAAAATATTTTGCCCTTTCTCCTAGGAGAAGAATGTTGTCTCAAATCATAGTCTAAAACCTTCAATGTTCCTTTTATGGTGCACTATGAATGTCCATTGTATGGCGACTCATGAAGATTGTTTTCTTCGTGTTTGCGTCCATCGTATCTCCTATTAGCACTTGACATTTCTCACAATTTCTTCAAAAATTACTCCTTTTGACACATGAACTCTGTCCCTTCATGGTGGATTCAAGGTTGTCCTCTTGATTTTGGGGTATTGTAACTATTTTTCCTCTTCATAATGAACTTTCTACTCTTTAGTGATATGGTGGACTGTCCGTTAGTGCATAACTGTTGCCCTCATGATTTGTGATTTTTCTACCCTCTTGTCTATGAAGTTGTTGCAATCATGATGCATGAATTTTTTGTATTTTTATCTATGAAGTTGTTGCACTTTTACATTTTTATTTTCTACTCATTTACGACAATCATATTGTTGCTCTTTTCATCTTCATTTTCTGCTCTTATGACAGTTATATTATTGCTCTTTTCATCTTGGTATGAAGAATGTGATTGCCTCTCTCTATGCACATGTTGTTGTTATCTTTTGTGGCATAAAGGACTATTATTAAAGGTCTGAAATTTCCCTTTGTCCTTCATGAAATGATTGTGCTATGGCTTTTCAAAATTCTTCCCCTTGGCTACTAGCAAATTTTGAATCAGAAATTTCAAATTCAAAGCATATCATTAAAGAAAGATAGTCAATGGATCCATGTTGTTCTTTTGACCAATACTTCATTTGAGTCCCCAAGCATGTACAATGTCATAATACATTCTAGCTGCCCTTTCTCCATAGTGATTGTTGCATTGATTCCCATGATCCTTCATCTTGTTCATGGCATTTCATGCATACTTTAAAGAGTTTCCACTGTATTTTACTCATTTCCAATTATTGACACTATATGCTCCATTGCTATGTAATTTCTTGCCTTTATCATCATTTAGGATTGTCATATCTTATGTTGATGAACACTGTCATTTTTAACAAAACCTATCATTGCAAATGACTTAAGTGCAATTATTCATTTGAACTACCCTTTACTACCATGAGATGTCTGTCTTATTGATGTCCTTTCTTCTTGAACACTGCCCATTGGCAGATCTACCCTTATATTTTATGACTATTTTTTAGCTTCCTCTTGATCTGCAACTAATGTCCTATGTCACTTGGCATAAGCAATGCCCTTCTTGGATCCTGCCTTGCTCTTGATTCTGGTATCTTTATGACTAAGATGTTATGCCTTGCATGAGACTTTAAGGTGAAGACTTGCTACCTTTTAACACTGTCCTCTTTTCTTTTCATTGACATTCACCATGCAATTCCTTTTTGACCTTGTGTGATGTTCTTAGGATTGTCATACTTTATGGGATCTGTCAAGAATTGAATGTTTTCATTTCCCATTTATGTCTGGTGGTTACTAATATGCTCGTTTGTAAAGTGAATGACCTTTATGAGAGATTGGTGTGCTTGTATCAATGACTATTGTGCTTAAGAGAAAAATATACCACTTGGTTTCTCATAAAACTAATTGACAAGAATCAATTTAATTCAAACTAAATTTATCTCCATTTCTTACATTTGCAACATGGCCACTATGTGTTTTTATACTTCCTTCACATGCATAAAGGGACGACCTTCTTGTTTATATGACTGCCAAATTTTTTGTTTCATTTTCAGATGTTGACATCAAACAACCCTGACAATGTTAGTGGCATGATGGACCATGGAGTTGTTGCAGCAATAGCTATTTCTGATCCTTTGAGAGAGTTATGCAATAGATTAGTCAATTTGACATTATATTTTCTCTTTTATGGTCTATTATTAAAAAATTTCATGATACTTGTATGTAGTTTATTTTCTATCTTGATGGTTGCTACAGTTGGTTGTCACTCTAGATCGTGGACGTGGTAATGTTGTAAATGTGCATGATGACTAGTGGTATGTGGTAAGTGATTATTTTTTATATGTCAATCCATAATTCAATTTCTATGTATTAACATCTATACTTTTTACTATATCAGTTGCAACTCCAAAGGAGTGATGGGAGGAGGACTAGTGAGCACATTCGAAAGAAAAAAGAACCAATAGACACTCCATCCATCTAATCATCGAAGGGAAACAAAGGATCCCTTTCCTTCCCCTAGAGGTAAATGACTGTATTAGGGTTGTTTGTTGTATGGCTACATGGAATTTTGGAACATATGCTTTGTACTATCGATATATGTGATATTTTATGTCCATATGGCTCTTTTGTAGTAAGCATGTATGACATTATTGGATATACTATATGCTTTTATCAACATATATCATTGTATACCCTTACAACTTTTTTATTAAAGGAAATCTTATTTTACTACTACTATTCTTGAATGATGTTATCATGTGTATTGTGTAAATTATATTCTTGAATGTTGTAGGCATGGGTTTTGTTTACATCTAATTCTTAAATAATTTATTTTGATCAGCTCAATAAACTCCATCTAATACGTATTGTGTAAATAAGCTCCATTCCTGGTGGTTTGTATCCTTTGCAATGCTTTGATTACTTTTTCTTCAATTATTCACATGTTTGCTTCACTTAATTCACGTGTATACTTCACATATATTATGTGTATTCACATGTATGCTTCATGGTTCGAATGTATAATTCATGTGTTCACATGTATCCTTCATGATTCATGTGTATACTTCATGTATTTGTGTGTATGCTTCATGCTTCTTGAGTTCTATTGTTGTCTAGTGGCTATTTACGTGTGTTTGCATGAAAAAGATATCATAGCAAAATGTATTGCTTTTAATTCATGGCTAAGGATGGCATCCAACAACTAATGGTTTTGATTGTAAAGCTTAGAAATCATTGTATTTGCATCTATAGAACAAGTGGATGTTTGAAACGTCATGAAAATATATATATACCTCTATGAACTTGTATGAACACATCAAAACTCATGATAGTTGTTGATCCAACCAACAATTTATTTGCATCTCCTGATATCACAACACTTGACTGCTCATTAAATGAAATCAATACACAAGTCAATTTTAATGATATTCTAAAGATATTAGATATGTATGAACAACAATATAATCTTGATTTCAGGATGCATCATGTAGTGTAGTTATCACATTTCTCCCATATTCATCATTTAAATAAGTTAAAAAACCTCATTACATTTTCTATGCATGAAATAAGATGGAAAATTATTGGGAAACATGGTCTTATAACTTTCACCACATCATTTTTTATAACTATTGAGCACGAAGAACCATACGTCATGGATATTGAATATCTAGATCTAATGTTTCACTAGTAGGCTAAGTTTTGCAACTCAACAAGGGTGCACTATTTGGTGACAACAACTGCAGTTTGGAATCTTGAGGAATTGATTCAATATAATGTAGTTCAGAGTGATTTAGTATGTTTGAATGTGAAAGAGGACCATGCCTAGTGTAAACTTACCCATCTAAATGCATTGAAATAGTCAATTTGGTTCTAGGAGTTGCAGAACAAAAGTTGCACCACTTTGAAACTTTACATTGTTTGCATTTGACAACTTTTTCCTCAATTGAAAAGTTGTCACCATGGGAAAATGAGTCTGAGATAGCAACAATTGAGAGAGGTTACTGTAGAGGGGTTGAACACGATCTCATAGCCTCAGACACAAAGTTTCTACGCATCATAGTTTTTTGAGTAATATCCCATCAAAGATTGCAGCCATTTTGAACTTTGGACTCTTAAGGGATTGAGTCGGTTCAACGTAGCTTGGAGTGATTTGGTGTGTTTGGGTGAGAAAGAGGACCATTCCTAGTGTAAACATACCCATCTGGATGCATTGGAATAGTTGCTTTGGTCCTAGGAGTTGCAGAATGAAAGTTGCACCACTTTGCAAGTTTACATTGCTTGCATTTGACAACTTTTTCCTCAATTGTAAAGTTGTCACCATGGGAAATTGAGTCCAAAATAGAAAAAACCAAGAGAGGTTATTGTAGAGGGGCCAAACACAATCCCATAGCCTGAAACAAAAAAAATGAGTGCATAATATCTTATAAAATATTTTCTAGGTTTTGTAGGGCTCGCTCTTAGCTTTCTGGAATTTTAAATGGTTTTATATTTCGTTAAGATTTGAGAAAGTTATGTTTGTTTTAGTATTCGCTAATTTTTTTAATTTAGCTATTAAACCCGCATTTTCTATGTAGACAAGTGCCACCCCTAGTATCCACATGATACATCAAAATCCTTTCTTAGGAAGGGACTAGGAGGCCTCTTAATTGAGCTAATCTTGCTTCACGCATAGGCACTAGTATTTCCGCAAAACATAGATTAAGAACCAATTGTTTTAGTGGCCAAAACCCCTTTTACTTGCTGGCATAGGAACAGTCATTCTGAAGCCACCCTACATTCCACTAGTCATTGTAGAGATAGAAAATCCCTCGAGGTTTTCAGATCTTAGGGGGTAAGAGATTTTGGTGAGCCCGTGTCATGTAAGGGGGATCCAATTCCACCAAGATCTCTAGCTATCTGCTCTGTTTAAGTGTTTGGAGCAATCCAAGTAGGGATCCAATAGGTAGTATCTTTTCTAGCCTAGGTTGTGCATTTTCTATGAGTATCTTTTTACACATTACATATTTTCACACTTAAATTAGACCAAAACAAGTGTTTGTTGACTATTTTATGTGTTTACCAAAGATAATCTCACAAAATCACACCAAAACCAGTCAAAAAATCAATCTGAAAACCAGTTCAAAATGATCAAATTGAAAATCAAGGGTATTTGCAGGATCATGATGGGCTAAAAAGTGGCAATATGATGGGTATGTGTAGGGTATGTGGCTGACGACTTTTTTTAACCCAAAATTGATAAAATGAAAAGGGTTTTTAAAGGAGATTCTCAACTTTCCACCAATATAAATTATGCTTTACTTTGAATTTAATAAATAATTATTATTCATTTTCTATTTGAATTACAACTAAAGTCCTAATTGATAGGCTTATTGAAAAACATCTATAGCTTTCAAATGGTATCACATTTTTTGAATCTAAAACATGTGTCACATTCTATGCTTTGCATACTATAGGATTAAAAAAATAAAAATTGAATTTCATGAAGTTTTGACCAAGTTAAGGTGGTCAAACATACGAGTTTTTATATTTTTAAAATTTGTAATAAAAATTCATAACTAATTATTTACTTGAAAAAATACAAAAAAATATGCATCACATCGGGACATGAGTCCTCTACTTGTATCTAAAATATTATCATTTTATTGTGGTTAGGGTAGTTAGGCAGACACCTACCTTATTTTTCCCCAAAATTTAAGTACTACTACATTGAAATTTCAAATTTTTACCAAATATATATATATTTGTTTAAATAAACCTAGTAATTTAGACACTACATTCAATTTTCTACAAATTCTATTCTTACATATTTTTGAAATAATATAGATAACTTATTCAAATTTTTACATCAAGTTTCCTAACTCTTATTTTTCTAAATTTTTTGCCACTTAAGGGCCTATTTTTTCCATGATGATCCTGCACATACCCTCAAACTTTGTGAACCGCAACTAAAATGATGTATTTGACAAAAATAGAGCTACAATTTCCTGATTACCATAATCTCACAAAAATCCTTGTACAAAACTGATCCAATTCATTTTGATAGTGATCTTATCATCTGAACCTTAGACTTGTAGATTTTTACCAGTCCATTCCATTATCCTCATTTAGGATTGCATTACACTTTAGGTCATCTTTTCCTTGCATAATTAGTTCTAGATCTTAGGTTGCATGTACCTTCTAGATTTTAGACATAGGAATATTACCAAGCTTTTGGACAGTCCATGGTTACTTATCCAACTTGTCATTGACCTTCATCTTTTTAATTTATCAATCCTAGCCATTATCATCTTGGTAAAAAATTTAGGTCGCAAACTTATGTCTTAGTTTAGACTCATCTTGTCAACCTTTCTATCATCTATTTGATCACAAAAATCAATGATAATTGAGTTTGTTATCTTGGACTACAATAGATTGGTTATCATCCTTTTTCTTAAATCTTAAGGTGTGTATCCTTAGTGTCATTTTGCTAGTATCATTTAGCTTCGTACCACACCCTTTGATCATAACATCATTATCATCTTATCAATCTTTAGTCTTGGGCTTAGATTGTATTACCATCTTGCATCCTTATATCCTAAAAATCACCAAAAATATAGCCTAACCTCATCTTAGACTTAGTTGCATCATAACCTTTGGTCATTACCTAGTCTCAATATTTGATCATAGATTAGTCTTCCTTTGGTATCTTTTGACATCCATTAGTTTCATTTAGCTCCATTTAGCTTCATCCTTTGTTCTTAATATCATCATCATCCTTGCATTATCACTATGCATCCTTATATTATACCAAAAATCACAACAACAAAAAAACATGTCCTTTTGTCATCATCATTGTTGCATATCATATCCTTTGGTCATAGGTTCATTATCATCCCATCATTCCTTAATCTTGATCTTAGGTGCATCATTAGTATTTGGCATCCTTATATCTCCAAAAATCCCAAAAAAATAGCATAGTCTCATATTCATTTTGCATTGGCACCTTACATTGTCATCCAAAGGTCATAATTTTTATATGACCCTCACTATGTTTTCCTTATCCATCTAAACCATCCCATTATCCATCCTAATTCAAATTCATGACCATGTCTTCGCTTTACCTTGATCTTCTTCATAGTCAAGCTGAATACCAATCCATCCTCAATCATCAATACCAATCACCCACAATCCTGAGTCAACTATCTATCTATCCATCTTACCAACAATCCATAAGATCTAGTCCCCCATCCATATATCCTCCTTATCAAGAACCAATTAACACAATCCATACAAGTAATCCCCAATGAACATCCATTAATCATCCTTGTCCTAACCTTGACAAGGGAAACCAACATTCCACTAGTCCATTCCAATCCTCCACATTTTATCATAATCCATCATCCACTAATCCACTCTAATCCTCCACATCTTATCCTAATCCATCATCCACTAATCCATTTCCATCCACTCCATCCCAAACTACAATTCCATCCAATAAAAGCACATTAATTAATGCTCTCCAAGGACAACTAGCAAAGGAACTTGTTTGACTCCTAAATGAAAACAAAGTTAAGCAATCCAATTACATTGCTAATCAAACACCATCCAACCATTTTTCACCTTCATTTCCTCCATCGCTCATGAATACCGAAAAATATCTAGCTATTGAAACTCCATTATTGCCATGTAAAAATCTTGAGTCTATCAAAGAAAATCCTACCATTACCCAAAATCACATTCCATTGCCTAAACCTTGGGACATGCGTCCAAAGAAAATACCAAAGCATGATGAAATAAACTCCACAATAAATCAAAATCAAGTTACCCAAAAATCACCTATAGATGCTTGTGATATCCAATTCAATGCAATCTCTAATCAAGATCCCATCCCTAAGCATGTCATCCAATATAAACCTATCCTTGATCAAAATCCTACCATTGAACAAGAAATCCAAAATGATCCTCTCATCGACCTTTATACCATCCACGATCAAACAATTGAAGTTGGTCCTATCCAAACTCCAAACACCTCCATTTCCAAAAATGAGACACTTTCCTCCTTTAGACACCTAGATAATCAAATAAGTGATATGGATAACATCAAAGAAGAACATAAATAAGCTACTATTGATCAAGTCAAAGAAGAATATACAAAACATACCATGGATCAAATCGACATCCCAAATGATCAAGAAGAAACAAGCATGAAAAATGATAAATCCAAAATGTCCTATAAACTAGGACCATCCACCTTTGTCAAAAAAGGCTTTCTTGTAGATGAGAAGATTCCAAGCAACAATTTTCACATACATAATGATGGGTTTGCATCTTGTTTTCAAAGTAAAAAATAGAATATTTCAAAGCATGCAGTATCAAGGAAGAGGACTAGACCTACATGAGCAAGGATTTCTAGAACTAGTATAGTTTCGTGTAAATCCTAGACATCAAAGTCTTGGATATTCTTCAATCAACAAATCAAATGTTGTTAGTGATACCTCAACGATATTGGGGAAACTTTATCAAATACAAACATCAAAATGGGGGCCATGAGTAGTCATTATCATAAGGTTGTTGTCAACACTCCTTGCATCCACACCATAAACCATCATGCCAACATAATTAAACCCATCAATTGGAACCAACAAAAACAAAATTCTTACAAGTCTAAAGTCCAAAATCAAATATCAAAGGCCATTGAATACAAAAATCCAAGTGGACAAACAAAGTTTAAATGGATCCCAAAAAAAAATGGATCAAGAAAAGAGAAAAATTCAATTTCAATATCTAATCAAAATGTGGAGTCATAAGAAAAGAGGTTTCCCACATATAAAAAATATCCACCTCCTTCAAAATGGCCATCGCCCAAGGCATATAAAAGTGTTGGTTCCAAACACTATCCCAATCAAAATACCAAACTCTATCATCCACCATCCCAAGTTTGGAAAATAAAAATTGCTACATTCAAAATGCCAAATAGTCCATCCACACCTATCATCATCCATCATAATCCTACATCTTGCCTAAAGTCTAAAAATCCTACTTCACAAATTCATCGTATCTTGGTAGCAACTCTATATCATAAGGACTCACATGGAACTCTATCACGATGTGCACATTTTGATAAGGCAAAACCTAGTGTTAGAGAAGATCACAATGACATCGATCAATTGTATGCAAGTGCTATGATCTTGACAAGAAAAATACTCCATAAAGGTCACTATTGGCATATCATGACACAAGTATCTACATCAACACCATCGAAATATTTAGAACAATGAACAATCATCTAGAACATCAAGTCGATATAAAAAATAAAAAAAATTGTCACCTTGATGAAAACCTGGAAAACAAGCGCCTTGTGTGACATCAAAAGAGAGAGAGAGAGAGAGAGAGAGAGAGAGAGAGAGAGAGAGAGAAATTAAAGAGAAAAAAAATTGTCCAATAGTGAAAACCACTTCGGTGGTGCTTTGGATAAGTAACATGATGAAAACCTGGAAAACATGTGTCATGCATAAGAGAAATTATCTATGTGGACCATTACACTTGGGGGAAAGTTGTCTCATCTCCCATTCCTTTCTCATGAAATTTCTATCTATCTATCCAATCCATATTTCCCTTTCCATCCATTCTCCCACCTATCTTGATCTTGATAAGGACTAGGGTACAAAGATAAATCATGCTTTGGGAAAACTCTTGATATGCCTATCCTTTGGTCATACACTATCTAGGAAATATCATGTCATTTCCTTCATAGAATTTATCCAAACCCATACCTTTGAGAAAACAAATTATTCCTACTTGACATAGTCCTTTGAGATCATATGATAATTCTTCCATCTAATAATCCTCACATCTCCTATCCTTTACTAAAATCAATCCATTATCCTTTCATACCTATCACTGGACTTGGTTCTCCCTTGTCATTGGTTTGAGGATTCTAATCCACTTATCCAAGTTCCCTCCATAATACCATCTAGTCCTAAGGTTATTCATTCCAAATGCAACAAGCCTAATCCATACAATCTTTCTAGGAAATCTAGCGCATCTTCCAAAACATTCCTTGACCCTGTTCCTAGCCTTGCTGTAGACCTTGATCCTTTAGTCACATTATCATCAATGAGATATGTCTTTCCCAATCCTCACATTTTTTTAGGATGTGTCCTTCCCATATCAAACAACATTGTCATTATATCATCATCACCTATTAATTGGTTTTCAGCTTGACTAGGGGCAAGATATCATGTTTGTCCTTGGATCCTTGTGCATGCTTGCTTAGTTGATTATGGGTATATTTCACATAAATTTGTCATGATCCTTATGGTCATCATCCATAAAAAAATCTCATTCATCCATAATAAAGCCTCATCATCCTTCTCATGACCTGGGAACCATCGACATTTAGCGTCCTTCACTTTCATGATCATCCTTTGCATCCATTGATCTCCTCGTGCATAATAAGTTGGTCCTATACCTGACTGGTGGAAATTCCTTGAATTGTGTCTTTATGGGATCCTACACATGGAATCAACCTTTTAAAACATCAAAAAATAAAAATAAAATCATAAAACTATCAAAAATTTAAAAAAATCATGACATCAAAATCCAAAAAAAATCAAAAAACATCAAAAATTCCAAAAATAGAGTCAAAGTTAGTGTTAGTTTGTGTTAGTTTGGTTGAACTACATTGTCTCTATGCATTTATACGTAGGAAATTTCATCACTCAATGGGGCCCCAAGACACTACATCCATCCTTTTTTTAGGTTTTTGTCAAATAAAGGTCAAATCATGATTTAGTCCTTTGTCAAGTACAACAAGGTCAAGTCATGTCGAACTACGAGGTCTCTGCATGTATAACATAGGCAAGGCCATCAATTGATGAGCTCCCAAGGCCCTAGGTCAATCCTTTAGGGTTTTTCAAGTCTGGTCTTGTTCTTTGTCCTCGAACAATCTCTGTTCAAACTCAATCACGAATCAATATACAAGCTTATCCAACAAGTCTTTAATTGTCACCCGATCAATTACTATTCATCATCACTATCAACTCGTTGGTCTTATGTCAAAATGGAGCATTATTTCATTTGTCTCATTCAGTCTTATCACTTTTCTTCGATTAGGATGCATCTTTCATGAGATTAGACATTGTCATTGGTCAACCTTGCAATTTTCCTTAAGCAGGATATGTCTTTCTTGAAACTAGGCATTCATCAAATGGTCAATCAGTCAACTCTATAAGATGTGCATTTTACTTAAACAAGATATGTCTTTTTTGAAACCAAGCATCACACATCGGTCGATCATATCAATCAAACCTTATCAAATCAACTCAAGTTAGTCACTTGATCAATCAATCTTGTTATCTTAGTCAATTAATCTTGCCTTATACAAGATGTGTCTTTCCTGAAACCAGGCATACTCAATCAAATCAATTAACCAACCTTGTCAATCTATCAATCAATTCTAGTTAAACAATCAATCAATTAGTCATCTCGGTCATCTTCCTTAAACATGATGTCTTTCCTAAAATCAGGCGTAATCAATGGATCACTTGGTCAACCTTATCAATCACATCAATCAATCTTGTCTATCCTATCAAGTAAACATTATCTCTTTGGAAAAAACTTTGTTGATCTAAGTTTGTCTTATCTTTTTGATTGGTTTTTGGTCATGTTACTAGATACCTCGAGGATGTCTTGAACAAGATTTAGAGGGGTGATGATGGATCATGATATCTTTTCTTTGTTTGTTGTTTGCAGTTTTTCTTGGAAAAAATACCAGGACAATTGGGTCCTTAGTATGAGATGGGGCACTCCTTGTCTTTTGGAATTATCTTTTGACTACTTGTCTCTCACAAATGGTAACCTCGCACACCTTGGTCTATGTCATACCATGGTGTTTGTGCTCCATTTGTGATAGTTTTGATGCCCAATGATGATAAACATTCACTTAGTTGACATGTGTTAAGCAAGAATGTCCATCCCTTTTCATCTTATTAACTCCAAACTAATATCTATCTTCTTCGTACTAACATCCACCTTCTTCACACTCTTTCCTTTACTTTTTGTAATCATCTTGAAGGCCTGCAAGCTGAATTCTTCTCATGTCAATGCATCAAAGTGGCTTTTCAAAATAATTTCTCAATTGTTTTTTGAAAATTTTAAAAAAATTCTAAGGGGGCATAGGTCTATCCCACCTTCACTAGGGCACGTTGGGGCATGATTTGAAAAATATTTTCTTCATTATTCTTTGACACAATGCTCAAATCACATTATGTCAAAGAGAGGAAAAATGCAGACATTGAAAAATGTCTTGGTCTGCGAATGTCATTTTTCCATTGTCTTGGTCTTCTTCCTTGCATAATTAAATAATTATAATTATTTAATTATTGTCTTTTATCACATTCCTCTATTAATTAAATAATTTTAATTATTTAATTAATTCATTTCTTGATTTTTATTCTTCTCTGATCAATTAAATAAATTAAATATTTAATTAATTTCATTGCTAACACTCTTTCCTTCTATAATTAAATAAATTATTATTTATTTAATTATTTTCTCTTCATTATTTGTCTATAGTTAAATAATTATTTCTAATTATTTATCTATTCATTGATCATTTTCATCCTTCTATAGTTAAATAATTATTAAAATTATTTAACTCCCTCTTACAACCTTTCCTATATTAAATAATTAATTTGACTTAATTATTTAATTCCTCTTTCTTCATTTGCCTCTATATTTAATTTAAATAGTTGCATAATAAATTTTAAATTAAATATGCATTTTCCCTTTCTTCATAAATAAATAACCTAAAATGATTATTTATTCCTCCATATCTTTTACCAAATTTAAAATATGGTCAAAGATGCCTTCCATGAATTAAAAAAAATATTTTATTCCTCCACTTTCTCTCCCAAATTAAATAATAATATGATTTAATTTTCAAGATTCCCTTCTTCAATTAAAAATTACTATTTAATGGCCTACATGCTCTCCCAAATTAAATAATTATATTATTTAATTTGCTCCACTACTTTCCCTCCTCTTTCTCATTTCAAATCTTGACCATTGATTCTCTCTTGTCTTCTTTCAATCTTGTCCGTCTATCCTTAGCTGTCCCTAACCTACTACTTTTTGGTGCATGAATTCTCTATTGTTGATCTTGGCATCTTTCTATAAGATCGATCTTGTCCGTCCATTCATAATTTTTTCTATAAAAGAAGGTCTTCTCTTCCATTTTATCTTTACAACCACATTTCTTCAAAGTTCTTGCTATATTTTCATTTTCATTTGCAGGTAATATTCCAACATTTCAAAATCTAAGGGCAAAGCTTTGCAACTTGAGAAAGAATGGATGAGAAGCAAGGGAGATGAAGCAACTTTGATAGGGGAGTTTGTCTTATGTTTTCATTCTTGTTTGCTCTCTTTTATCATTTGTATTCTCTTGTTTAGATTTAGGATTTTGGCTTAGATCTTAGGTAGAGTGGTTGCTACTTTGGTCTTAGCTATTTTACATTTTTGACTCTTACAATTATAAAATTTATTATACTCTTTCCAAATCTTCTTTCAATTAAAAAATGGATTGAAATTTTTCTTATTTTCTTTAAATTATTTGGAGAATGATTTACCATGATTGATCTTCTTAGTGTGTTATTTTTTAATAAGTGAAACATAGGAAAAGGGGAGAATATGTGAAATAGGTAGACCTAAAAATGAGGGACCTATGCCAAAAAGCACAAGGGGGTGTCCACCTAATCACCAATCCACCTTTTCCATGTTCATTAGGAAGAGGGAGAGTGTCACAAATGGTTATAATTGACTTGCAACCTTCAAGGTGAGTCAACCCTAGGTTTGGACACTATGTTTCCCTAACTTTCTTATGACAAAAATAATAAAATATGACTAAAAAGTAGTTTTCAGAGAAAAATAAAAGTGCATTAACAATCAAACTTATGAGATCTAACACTTGAAACACAAAGTATTATGATAATACTGACATAAACAACCATTATCCAATAGATATGAGAAAGTTAAATTGTTGTGTACCTATCACCAAAAGTGTCGTAAGGTGTCATTCCCAAGACTCATTCACCGAAGGGTGAATGGGTCTTTGTACAGGGTTCTGAAAATTCTTTCTGTAGTCCTCTAATGTCAGATCTAAGCTTTTTATTCCCCCCATTTTTACTATCAAAAATTTGAAAATAAAACATGTAGGTCAGTTTTCATACATTGACAACTTTAACGACAACTTTGACAACTTTGTAACATTGCACTTTTGATCCAATTTTAATCCTTCTTCACCTACAAATTTGCAAACACACAAAGAGGAGAAAAATGTTTTTTTTGGTGTATAAGGGTTTACCTTGGTCAAACCCTAGTTTGGTAATTAAACCTTGATAATGAAATAATAATAAAAATGAAGGAATGATGAATGAACACTAGCTTGTTGCAACTCACCAAAAAATTTCATGGCTGACCTTAAAGAGGACTCAAGTCTAACACATCACTCCAAGGATTGGATCTTGCATGAAATGGACTAATTAGATGCTTGATTTGACACTTGATTGGATGCTTGAAAACTTGAAACCTACATCACAATGTTAGCTCAAAAACATGCATGAACATGCATAAATCTTGACATCATGATAGGGTCTTGAATGCTACAATGAATTACTAATAAATTTCTTCTCTCTAATGCTCATGACAATAATCTTTTCTCTTAGGATTGATCTTTTGAAATCCTAGATTGCTTAGGATTTGAATTTGATAAAATAACCTTGTATTTATAGATATTGTCTTAATTACCCGACAATTAAACATCGCAAGACGACCTTTGCAATGTGAATTTAGATCATTAAAATGTTGCCAAAAACATATTAAAAAATGAATCCTGATACTTAAGGAGGACCCATTCGTCCATGGCCAAATGGGTCCTAGGCCCTAAACCTAGGACACATATTTTCCAAGATGTGTATTTAAGTGTAAGCATTGATTAAATATGAGTTCACCTTTCAAAAATAAAAATTAATTAGGCTTGTGAATACATAATTGGGCCAATTAAAGGCTTAATTATGTCCAATTAATTAAGCGGATGCAAAAATAGTGTGAAAAATGTAAAGGTGTACATTTTTTGACACTACATTTAGCCCCCACTTTAGTGAGAATATGAACTTGTGCTCAGAATCACACAAAAGTAAATAAATAAGTCAAGAGAGGTCTAATTATACAAGTGTTGGAAAGATAAGATAACAAGGACCAAGGAGGATGATCAAGCCCCCAAGTTCTAAGATCTCATGGAAAATCAACAAAGGCACAAAGAGACACAAGCCTACAATAGCAACATAAGATACACAATCATACAAGGTCAAAATTAATGCAAAAAGAAAGAAAAGAAAATATGGACTAGTTGTGGTTGTGTTGTTTTTCATAAAATGTGTTCACAAGTGAAAACCCATTGTCCACTATGCAAATAAAATATACCCATGAGGGCTAGTAAAATCCAATGTTCACTAGGTGAGTCCCAAAAAGGTGGCTAATGGGAAAGTCATGCCAGGTCTATACAATCCCATACATCAACCATACCAAAATTTATACTTCCTGATAAATTTGATAAGGTGCCACACAAAAAGATTCCACAAGGCTAGCAAGCTGCATTATGCTAGACACTCATGAAAAACAAAAAGGCTCCACTAGTAAGCAAGTTGTGTTATGCTTGGTGGCCATGACTTGAAGTTTTAAATATAATAGGATAGGATATTCAAAGGGGTTTTTCTTAGTTCATGAAAGGTCTCACCTTAGAGAACATCATGCTTAATGTCACCAAGGGAGGACTAGTCGAGGATAAAAGGTTCACAACTTAGGGAATACAAGTCGTAACATTACCACTAAGAGGAATGTCATATACCAAGAAAGGTCACACTCTTGAAGGAAATCAAACCTAATGTCACCACCAAGAAGACACATCACCTGAAGTAAGAATACCACACTTTGAAGCAAACAATGAGTGGGTTCGCACATGATCACACTTTAAAGTAATTTCTAAACACCATGCTATGAGAAATTAATTTAAAGTAGAATATATAATAAATGCCAATACATGAGAACTTTATTTGGAAAGCCCTATGTAAAACATATGTTTCAAAATAGAGAAATTTCATGGAAAGGAGGTTTCCCCCCATATACAATCCTAAGATAACACATAATGGATCCATAGATTTGGGTTCACTGTATGTCTTTTCTATAGTGATATAATCGAGCTTGGAATTGTCATCATTCCCCAAATAACTCATAGAACAATGAGCACAAAGGAAGAATGACACATAGAGAGAAAAAACAAAGAAAATATTTTGGGCCAACATGGAAGAGACCTAAATGTCTCAACACTTTGCATTGTCCCTAAAAGGAAAGTACAAGACAAGGGAAAAATAAAGGTTTACGACATATAGAAGAATGAAGAATCAAATAGAAGAATGCCATGATAGATTCGCTTCCTTTGTATCCTTGCACCAATGGAGTGACAATGGTCATCCAAAGTAGGATCACAAACATATAAATACACACCAAGAAATAGGATAAGGGGGATCACATTACACACGTGCAATCACAATGAACATGAAAAGAAAACAAAGAAAAAAATAGTATGGAACATGCGAGTCAACCTATAGTAGGTCATCTACATCCCAATCTTGTTCATCATAGGAAGAAGGAAGATAACTAGCCAAATGGACAATAAAAAGTGTTGTATTAGGAGCATCACTAGGTTCAACACATGGTGAGTCACTCTTTTTAGGAGGATCATCATGTTTTTTATAATCTAAGAGGAAAATAGTAAATTTAGCTCATTATGCAGTTCCTCATCAATTTTAGCAATCTCATCATCATCATCCAAGTTAATCATAATAGGAGGCCTAATGATGATGTCCATTGAAGTTTCATGTTGCTGTTTTTGTGACGAAGGTGGAGAATCATCATGTATTTCTTGATTTGGTGTTTCATCTTGGTTTTTTTTTTTGTTCATTTCTTCTAACTAACGAGCAATAGAACGATGCCTACATGTATGCTCTTTAGCATTTCTATTTCTTCTTGTATGATTTTCAAGTTGTGATTGTGTAAGAGCGGGTTTATCAACTATAGGTTTCTTTTCTTCCCGCAAGGGAGGAACGAAAGGAACCATGGAAGATTGTTCAACCACTTTCTCTTTAGCTTTATAAACTTGTGATCTTAGGAGGCACAATAGGAATTGTATGGTTATCTCTTGGTCTCTTATAGGAAATAGGTAGAAGATTTATCATGAATTTTTCTTGGTTTCTTGGAAGGGCTTTTGATTTGATCATGGTTTCACCAATGATAGGATGCTCAATCATGGGTTGAGGCATGTTGCTAAGGGATAATTCAGCTATTCGCTTTTCCTTGAACTTTTGGTAAGATTTGAAAAAGAATTCCTCACGAGGCTTAATAGGTTCCATGGGTTTGAGCCAAAGGAAAACCAATGATAAATTCCCACAGGAAGACATGAGATTAAAGCTACTATGATACATAATAAAAATATCATTCGCAAATGGAATATTAAGAATTTATGCACTATCGACAAGATAATGGAGAATGAGACATTTTATTGTTTTGGTCCAAATTTCAAAGGAAGAGTGGTCGAACCTATCATAGGTCAGGCACAACCATTATGTGTTTTGATCCATGTTTTTTGTTGTTCATAAGAATCTTGATAAAGTTTGTGCACAAATAAGAATTCCTCGTTGGTCACATTCTCTACACACATGGGATCACTTAATATATCATTAGTAAGCTTGTCATTGATTCTTCTAGCAATGTAAAGAGAACCATCAGGTACATGTTTTATTATGTCATTTTGTGAGAAAGCAATGTTCATAGACAAGTTGGTTTGGCCCTTACGCTATTGAACGTCAATGAAGTTGACCAAATTATCATATTCATTATTACCATCATTCGTGTTATCATTAGTCATATCAAAATTCATCACATCAATCTTGGCATCATTAGCTTTCACGAAAGAGATATTATGATTTGGCATGGGATTAGTAAAAATTTACAATTTTTTATTGGGTGGGGCAACAAACTTATTTCCTTGATCATTAAAACCACCAACTTGGATGAGATTAGAATCAATGAGGTCTTGCATAATATATTTAAGATGCTTACAATGTTTTGTATCATGTCCATTTTTTTCAGTGATAATGGCAAAAGGCATTGGCATTATAGTTCATAGGTAAGGGCTTTGTAGGATCAAAGTTTCTAATAGGTAGTTAGGTTCTTACCCAAATTTTGCAACATTATGGAATTGAGGGTATCGAGTAATGGGGTAAATTATCTATTACACTCTCTGAATTAATATGGATTTTTTGTTTTTATGGAAGCCACTTGAGACGCAACATGTTGACTTGTTTGGGGTGGGTTGATTTATAAAAACACTCTTATTTTGTTTCTTGAATGGTTGGAAATTATTATGGGGCACGAATTCAAATTTCTCATGGCGGTTACAGGGAGTTTTTGCTTCACGATGACTAGCTAAATTCTAGTAGTCACAAAGAGTCAAGCAAAAATGTTTAAACGAGGAAATTTCACCATCTCAATCTTATCTTAGATTTTGTTTAGCACATTTTCAATGAAAATTATTTGAAGATCGGTGTTGGGAATCTTAATGTTTATTTGTGAGTAAAATAATCGGTATCATGCTACAAAATCAGTGATATTTTCATCATCCTTTTGTTTACATTTCATTAAATCAACTAAGGTCATCTTGGGACCAATGTGCAATTGGAAATGGTTAAGAAAGGCATCAATAAGCTCATTGAATGAACTAATTGAGTTATTCGATAAAGACCAAAACCATTCCAAGGATGTATCTTTCAAAGACCTAGAGAAAAGTTTATCCAATAGTTTATCTTCAAAAATGAAGTCACTACATAAGGCTGTGTATATCGAGACATGGTTGCTAGGATATGATTTTCCACCATATTTCTCAAGTCTAGGAATCTCTATACCTTGTGGTATTTGTGCTCTCACTATGTCCAAGGATAATGGGTTTCTTTTGACATATTACGAAGGTTGGCCATTTTGATTTTGGTTCAATGTGGAAATTTGTTGTTGGAGGGATGAAACATGCTACAAAAGTTGGTTAAGGATGGAATCATTGGTTGTGTTTTGAGATGGAGGTGAATAAGGTGGAGGTGTGGATGTGTTTGGAAGACAAGTGAATTTCAAGTTTGTGAGAGGTGACAGATTAAGAGATATGAGATTTGAATTCACAAAGCTAAAGGGATTCCCAATGGAAATACCTAAAGTTGTATTGACATTGCTAGTGGGTCACCTTGTTGTAGTAACAGTTAGATGAGTGTATGTAGGAATAGAGGCCATAATTGTAGAAGGAGGAATTTGATTTCCACCTTGACTTTGAGTGTACCACAAAGTTTGAACATAAATAGCCATTGTAGGAACATGATTGTCAATTATATGAGCTAGGCTATGCACAAGTTCTATTCCTTGGTCATTATCAAGCATTTTCCCCATGTTATCTATGACATGAACTATTGTACCAGCAATGTATTCAACACTCACAAAGTTTTGCAGATTTTCTAAGGCTTCATCCATTTGTTTTAGCTTTTCTTGAGGGACATTAGCAACCATTGTTTCAACATCAGTCACACTGATTGTTGGTAAAGTAGTCATGGGAAATGTGGGATCAAAGCTATGAGTGGTCCATAATGGGAATTGAGTAATGTCAACACTATAAGTGAAAGAGTTAGAAAACTCAAGATCCACATCAGATGTACTAGTGCGAGATGGAATGAGTCTCGAACTACGTATCACTAAAGTATTGGTAATAGGACACCAGGTTGTGAAGCTCATACAAGTTTCACCAAACCCAAGTGCACCCAAAATGGAGAAAAGGAACTATGCAAATGCAATGAACACCCAAAAGTATGAATCACAATGCAAATATGTAAAAGGGACTTTGCAATTTTTAGATTTGAAACAAGATAATTTACTTCAATTATGCTATGTAAAAACTTGAAAATGATGTATTTTTTATGCCAATTTTGATTTCAAACAATGCACTTAATTTTACCAATTGAACTTAATGTAATAAAGTATAGAATTTTCTATTTTTTGAAATTGGAACTCACATCTAATAGAAGAATGAAATGAAGCAAACAAAGACAAGATGATGCCTAGAAATTTGAAAAAGCACCTATACAAGGACAGGTTCACCCAAGGGTGAAAGAGTCTTGGTACAAAGGTTTGAAGAATTCAAGTTTATGTTTCTGGTTTGAAGTTTGAACTTTCTATTTCAGGTTGCAAACTGTGAATTCTATGAAATATTTTTCCAATTTTAGGTGTCTTAATGCAAGTGCAATTAGTGACAAAAAATGAGAAAAATGACAAATTTTTGGAATCCAATTTTGAATTGAAATTGAATCTAAATGATTGAAGGACACTCTTAATGCAACTACAATGTAAGATGTATGCAAAATGAATGCAAATTTTCTATTTTTTATTAATTTAAGTGATGTAAACATACAAAAGTAAACCCTAAATGCAATGCAAAGCACACTAATGCAAAACACACTAATAAAAACCTAGATTTATAGTTTTGAATGTCCAAATTAGAAATTAAGATGTACAAAGTTAGATTCACCAAAATGAAACATGGGAAAAGGGGAGAATGGGTGAAATAGGTAGACCTAAAAATGAGGGACCTATGCCAAATATCACAAGGGGGGGTGTTCACCTAATCACCAATCCACCTTTTCCATGTTCATTAGGAAGAGGGAGAGTGTCACAAATGGTTAGAATTGACTTGCAACCTTTAAGGTGAGTCAACCCTAAGTTTGGACATTATGCTACCCTATCTTCCTTATGATAGAAAATAGTAAAATATGATTGAAAAGTAGTAGTTGGAGTAGAAAAAAGTGCATTAACAATCAAAATTATGAGATCTAAAACTTGAAACACAAAGTATTATGATAATACTGATAGAAACAACCATTAGCCAACAAATTTGAGAAGGTTAAAGTGTTGTGTACCTGTTACAAAAAATATCATAAAGTGTCTAGACTAGGACTCATTCACCCAAGGGAAAATGGGTCTTTGTATAGGGTTCTGAAAAATTCTTTTTTTTTTTCAGTCCTCTGATGTTAGATCTAAGCTTCTAATTCCCACATGTTTGACTGTCGAAAAGCCAAAAATAAAACCTATAGGTGAGTTTTTATATCTTGAAAACTTTGACAACATTGTAAAATTGCACATTTGATCCAATTCCAATCCTTCTTCACTTGCAAATTTGCAAACACACAAAGAGGAGATTTTTTTTTTGTTTTTGGTGTATAAGGGCTTACCTTGGTCAAACCCTAGTTTGGTAATTAAACCTTGATAATGAAATAATGGTAAAAATGAAGGAATGATGAATGAACACTAGCTTGTTGCAACTCACCAAACCCTTTAATGGATGATCCTAGAGGACTGAAGTCTAACACATCACTCCAAGGATTGGATCTTACATGAAATGGCTTGATTGGATGCTTGCAAACTTGAAACCTACACCACAATGTTAGCTCAGAAAAATGCATGAACACACACAAATATTGACATCATAATAGGATCTTGAATGTTGTAATAAATGAATGATAAATCTATTCTCCAATGCTCATGGCAATAATCTTTTCTCTTAGGATTAATCTCTTGAAATATTAGATTTCTTAGGATTTGAATTTGATAAAATAACCTTGTATTTATAGATATTTCCTTAATTACCTGAAAATTAAACATCACAAGCCAACCTTTACAATTTGAATTTAGATCATTAAAATTCTGCCAAAAATATATTAAAAAATGGATCCCAAGTCTTAAGGAGGATCCATCCACCCTTGGGCGAATGGGTCCTAGGCCCTAAACCTAGGAAACACATTTTCCAAGATGTGTAATTAAGTGTAGGGATTGATTAAATGTGGGTTCCCCTTTCAAAAAATAAAATTAATTAGGCTTTTGAATGCATAATTGGTCCAATTAAAGTCTTAATTAAGTCCAATTAATTAACGGGATGCAACCATAGTGTGAAAATGTAAAGGTGTAGTTTTTTTGACACTATAATAAGTTGAAATTCTTTATCTAAAATTGACTTATGAAATTGATCAAAATTAGAGAGCATTACCTACATTTAAGTGAATTACATTTCTTTTAATTTCTCAAATACTTCATAGTGTTGGAGAAGCTTGTTTTCAACCATTGCGATCAACTAGAAATATGATTTCTCATATTTAGTTTTTATTTTTAAAATCAAGCATTTAAAATGTAATTTTATTATATATATTTTTTTATTAAGAAATTTTCACTACACTAATTTTTCATTTATACCAAATATGTTTTTGATAAGTTAAGCAACATTTACAGGGTGGTGTACCCTATCTACATATGTTAACACTATCTACATTTTTATAACCATTTTTAACACTATCTACCCTATCTACACTATGTTGTACCAATTTTTCATTTATACCAAATATGTTAACACTATCTACATTTTTATAACCATTTAAAAAAAAAAACTTAGATTTTTATTAGATTACCCACATCAACAAAAAAATTGTTGAGATTTGGATTTAAAGCTTTATGAATAATGCATCTTACAAGATCTAATATACATTATCAAAATTTATTTTATTTATCATTTCATTAAGGTTCTACAATTTATATGTTGAAAATACTCCATAATACCATCTCTTTTAAAGCATTTTCATTGCATACTTCCAATTTACAAAATTATTTCAATCAAAATTTGTTTAAAAAATCATCTCACAAATAAATACATAAATAAAATTTGACAAATCAATTTCAATATATTATTTAAATAAAAGAACACATCAACCCTTCAATACCAAAAACCTTACTTTATTATCATATAAAAATTATAATTATAATTAATTCTCTGTAGAGAATATAAAACATAGGTTTGGATACTCAAACTTTTTGTCAAACCTTAGGATTCATAAATTCAAACTTGTTCAAAGCTTAAGAGCGAAATTTTATGAATTTAAACTAGAACACCATGTATGCATTACAACACAATTATGTCACCAAAATACTCTTAAATTTTAGTGTGAACACATTATGTTTTCAAGAAATGAGTGCATTTTCAAAAAGTGTGAATTATTAGTCACTTTTTGGACCCCATCTTTATGCACATACCCTTGGACCTATATTGCTGCTTTTTATTGTTCATCTTCTTTAAATATTTTGTTTTCATGTGATTCCCACCTCCACAATACCTACAAATTATTATGTCTTTCTTCTTGCTTTCAATATACCACCATTTCTTGTCTTTTTTAAATAGAGACATCATTATTAGAAAATTTATTATAACCCTTCCAAATCTTCTTTTTATTAAAAAATAGATCGAATTTTTTCTTTTTTTTAAAAAAATATTTGAAAAATGTTTTGACTACATATTGATGAATTTTCTTAGTGTGTAGTTTTTTAATAAGTCCAAATTCTTCATCTAAAATTGACTTACAAATTTGATCAAAATTAGGGAGTATTACCTAGAAATAAGTTAATAATATTTTCTTTGATTCCTTAAATACTTTGTAAGGTTGGGGAAGCTTTCTTTGAACCATTACAAATCAACTAAAAATATTTGTTCTTATATCTAGTTTATATTTTATAAATTGAATATTTAAAATATAATTCATTCCAATATTAGTTATTTTTAATTTTTTCTTTTAAACCAAACATGTTAACACTATCTATATTTGCATAATCATTTTTTAGATTTTTTTCACAATGTTATTAGATTATCCACATCAACAACAAAAATTTATTGAGATTTTGATTTAAAGCCTCATCTATAATACATCTTATTTGTCCTAAAATACATTATCAAAACTCTTTTTTCTTTATTATTTTATTAAGGTTCTACAATTTCTTTGTTGACAATCCTATCTTGTTAAAATCATTATAAACTTCCAATTTAAAAATTATTTTTAAAAAATACAAAACTTCATTCATAAAACCTATAATATTTTTTAAAATCAACTCACATTTGAATATATTATTTAAATTAAAAAACACATTAGCTCTTCAATATCAAATAAAGCATATCATAAACCATCAAATAAAATATATCATTAAATAAAACCAATTAAATTTATTAATAAAATATTATAGAGCAACTGAATTAACCTAGTATACATTACATACAATTCAATGCATGTCACTTGAGTACATTATCCTCTGAATAATCACAAATTTGTTTATTTTAAATTACAAGATCTATAACAATTTAAGAATCTAAAACAATCCTAGATTTTTTGAGACTTCTAGACAATCTTAACCCCTGTCCCCATGCTACTGCTTAAGTCTATTTCCTACTTAGTAGTTACATGTCCCTATGAAAAAAAATATTTATGGGAATAGGATAATTTGGAATCTTTTCCTACTTTTGTGAAGCAGCAACTACTTAAAATTTGAAAATACGCTGTGGAAAAATGTGGGGGCTGAAAATAAGCAGTTGCTACATATTGAAAATAATGCCATGTGGCTCCACAAATCATTTTACCTCTAATTTTTCCCTCTAGTTTTTACTTGCACAAAATATTATTAGCAATTGAAAAAATCAAATTTAAATTGATTGCTTAAAAAATTACAATCGGGGAGCCACCAACTCCACAAAATACTCCTCAAAATGTTGAGCAGTGGTTGCTAGCCAAAATAAGCTAAGCAGTTGCATGAAGACATGCGCTTAGTCTCTCAAGAATTTCTAATTCCTCGGTACATCATGATTTCTAGAGCCTTGTACTAGCAGACTAGGAAATGAAAATTTCATCACAAAACCATCAAATCTAGCTTCTGCACAGGGAATGTGGTATTTGATTATGTCTTAATAGGGGAGCATGACTAATCCCGTGCCTACATTGGCTCTTTTTAGTGGAAAAAAAAAGTCACCTAGATCTTATTAGTAAAACCCCAATAACTGAATCCCTATGACTCCTAGCCCATTATGGCATTTAGTCGATATATTCATTCCCACAAAATCCTGGTATGGCCTCTGCACTCAAAGAAGGAGAAAGTAGTTGGGAAATTAGTTTGCCTCTCTTTTTAATGGCTAGAGGGAATAGACTAACCACAACTATCAGTGTTGCAATCAAAGTGGTCCACTACAAATGTATGACTGGTTTTCCACCCGCTTCGGTTGCACTTTTCCTGGCGATGTGAGGCCTTGGTGTTTGCACCTAAAAAAGCCTCAGGGAGTCATCATAGCCAGGGAAAAGGAACCAATGTCCAGAGAAAGGCTACACATAAAAAAAAAATGTTAACACTATCTACATTTTTATAGGCTCTAGGAAAATTCATCGGTAGCAATTCATTGTGGGAAAATTCACCGCGATAACAAATTCACCACCAAGTAAAGTTCACCATCAACATAATTGACTGCCACAAAAAATTAACCGCATTAATATTTTCTAATATATATTTTCCACCACGGTAAATTGCCAGGGAAAAGGAACCAATGTCCAGAGAAAGGCTACACATAAAAAAAAAAATGTTAACACTATCTACATTTTTATAGGCTCTAGGAAAATTCATCGGTAGCAATTCATTGTGGGAAAATTCACCGCGATAACAAATTCACCACCAAGTAAAGTTCACCATCAACATAATTGACTGCCACCAAAAATTAACCGCATTAATATTTTCTAATATATATTTTCCACCACGGTAAATTGCTAGCGGTGAATTGCTGGCAGTGAATTTTACTTGGCGGTGAATTTGTCATGGTGGTAAATTTATTTTACTTGGTAGTGAATTTTTCATGGTGCTAAATTTTCCCATGGTGAAGTGAATTTTTCGTCAGTCAATTGCTGGGTGTGAATTTTCTCTATGCCTTTTTATAACCCTTTTATTATATTGTTAGAGTTTTATTAGATTATTTACACCAAAATAAAAAGTTATTGAGAATTAGATTTCAAACTTTATCAATAATACATCTTATTTGATCTAATATACATTATTAAAATTTATTTTCTTTTATCATTTTGTTAAGGTTCTAGAATTTCTTTGTTGGCAATCCTTCGTAATACCATCTCTCTTAAAGAATTTTCATTGTAGACTTCCAATTTAGAAAATTATTTCCATCAAAATTTTGTAAAGCTTCATTCATAGAACTTGCATTTTTTTTTAATCAACTCATAAACAAATACATAAAGAAAAATTGACAAATCAATTTCAATATATTATTTAAATAAAAGAACACATCAACCCTTGGATACCAAAAATCCTTACTTTAATATCATATAAAAATACTAAGCTTCTAATTAATTCTCTAATAGAAAAAATAGAGCATATAAAACATGGGTTTGGAGTGAGATTTCATGAATTTAAATTAGAACATGTATGCATTACAACACAATTATGTCACCAAAATATGCTTGAATTTTAGTGTGAACACATGTTTTCAAGAAATGAGTGCATTTTCAAAAAGTATGAATAATTAGTCACTTTTTGGACCCCATCTTTTTGGACTTATATTGTTTATTTTTATTGTTCATCTTCTTTAAAGAATTCTTTTCCATGTGATTCTCACTTCCACAATACCTACAAATTTTGACTTGTCTTTCTGCTTTCTTTTCTATATGCCACCATTTCTATAAAAGAATGTTAGAGCCATTATTATTATTAAATTTATTACAATCCTTCCAAGTCTTCTTTTTATTAAAAATGGATTGATTTTTTTTTTCTTATATATTTGAAGAATGATTTTGACTACATATTGATGAATCTTCTCAGTGTGTCATTTTTTAATAAGTTGAAATTCTTCATCTAAAATTGACTTACAAATTGATTAAAATTAAGGAGTATTACCTAAATTTAAGTTAATAATATTTTTCTTTGATTCCTTAAATACTTTATAAGGTTGGGGAAGCTTGCTCTCAACCATTGCAATCAATTAAAAATATTTTTTCTTATATTTAGTTTATATTTTTTAAAATTGAACATTTAAAATGTAATTCATTCCAATGTTAGTTATTTTTAAAAATCAAGAAAACTTCAATATATCAATTTTTCTTTTATACCAAATATGTTAAAACTATCTACATTTTTATAATCATTTTTTAATTTTGTCATAATTTTATTAGATTATCTACATTGACAACAAAAAATTATTAAGATTTTGGTTTAAAGTTTTATCAATAATACATCTTATTTGTACTAAAATACATGATCAAAACTCCTTTTCTTTATCATTTTGTTAAGGTTCTACAACTTGTTTGTTGACAATCCTCAATAATACCATCTCTATTAAAAAAAATTCATTGTAAGCTTCCAAGATCAAACTTCATTCATAGAACCTATAATATATTTTTAAATCAACTCACATTTGAATATATTATTTAAATTTTAAAAAAAGCACATCAACTCTTCAATATCAAAACCTTACTTTAATATCATTTAGAAAAGGTTAAGATTCTAATTTATGCTCGATAGAAAAAATAGACCATAAACAAAGCACATCACTGAATAAAACTGATTAAATTTATTAATGAAGTACTATAAAGCAGCTGAATTAACCCAGTATACATTGCATACAATTCAATGCATGTCACTTGAATACATTATCCTATGAAGAATCACAAATTTGTTAATTTTAAATTACAAGATCTATAACAATTTAAAAATCTAAAACAATCCTAGATTTTTTGAGACTTCAAGACAATCTTAGTCTCTCAAGAATCCCTAAATCCTAGGCACTTCATAATTTCTAAATCCTTCTACTAGCAGACTGTATTTAAAGGCAAAAATGGAAAAGGCCATCACATCTACCTGCTCCGCAGGGCAGGTGGTATTTGATTCTATCCAAATAGGAGAGTATGACTGATTCCGACTGCATTGGCTCTTTTCCGTGGAACAAACGGCCTAGATCTTATCAGTAAAACCCAATAACTGATTCCCTCAGACACCCAGCCCATTATGGCATTTAGCCGACCTATTCATTCCCACAAAATCCTTTTATGGCCTCTGCCCTCAATGGAGGGGCGATTGGTTGGGCAATCAGTTTGTCTCTCTCTTTAATGGCCAGAACAAATAGACTGACCAAAACTATCAGTGCTGCAATCAAAGTGATCCGCCACAGACGTTTGACTGGTTTTCCAACCGTTTCGACTGAGCATTTCCTGGCGATGCGAGGCCTTGGTGTTCGCACCGAAAAAATCCTCGGGGAGTCATTACAGCCGGGGGAAAGGAAGCAATGTCCAGGGAAGGCAGAGGAGCTTCCAATTCCAGAACCTGCCACACAAGCCGTATGCAAGGCCTGCTTTCCGCCGCCGGATGCGAGCACAAGAGTCCCAATTTGAGCACTCTTTCCATCTCTTCCACTTCATAGACTCCTTGCAATTTGGGATCAGCAGCGTCCAGTAGGCTCTCTCTGGTGTACAAGTCCCACACCCATTCCACCAAGACTTCTTGTCCCTCATCCTTGGAAAAATCCACGGGTCGTCTCCCGCAAGCAACCTCCAACAACAGAGCACCGAAGCTGAATATATCGGAGCTGGGCGTGGCCTTTCCCGTGTGGATGAGTTCCGGTGCTATGTACCCAAGCGTACCCACCACATGAGTTGTCTGCGGATTCTCGCTGTGATCGTACAGTTTTGCCAGCCCAAAATCTCCGAGTCTTCCATTGAGCTCCGAATCCAACAACACGTTGCTCGACTTAATGTCTCTGTGGACAATCCTCTTCTCCCACTGCTCGTGCAGATACAGCAATCCCGCAGCGACCCCCTTGAGAATATTATATCTCTCAGACCAACGCAGCACCGCATTGGGGTTCCCGAAGATCAATTTATCAAGACTCCCATTGGGCATGTAGTCGTAGACAATAAAAAGCTGCTTCTGTCGCCTGCACCAGCCCCGCAGCTGCACCAGATTCCTGTGCTGCAGCCGCCCCATGCTCGTGATCTCCGCAATGAAACCCTTCATTCCTTCTGTGAACTCCCGTGTAAGGCATTTGACGGCGACCGGCAGGCCGCTGTTGGGAAGAACGCCGTGGTAGACCCGACCGAAGCCCCCGTGGCCCAACACTTGCTCTTCACGGAAGCCATTGGTAGCAACGCTGAGGTCCTGGTAGAGGAATCTGTGGGGCCAGTACTTGAGCTCCCATTCTTCGACTATTTCTTCTCTCTCCTTCATTCTTCTGGCCCACATCACAATCCCAGTCGCAGTTAGAAAAACCAGAATTGCAGAGGCGACGGTGACACCAGGTATTAATCCCTTCGAGATGCGCCTCGAATCATCGTTTGCGAAGGAAGGGAGAATGCTTACATCCAGAGGCGGCGCGGTTCCGTTGGTGGTAAAGCTCCAGGCCAGAATATAATGGTCTTCTACAAAGTTTCCCGTGGATGCGGAAAACCCAACGTACATCTCCTCTTCAACGACGGTCGACAGGTCTATGTCGAGCGAGATGAGGGGTCTCTGCGGTTTGGGTAGACCCGCGAATGTGATGCTCACATGAAGCTTGGCTTTCAGGTGATCGTAATCTATCCAGGCCTGGATATTCCGGCCGCTTTTTAGGCTGAGCGCTCTGAAACCTTTTCTGTCCCAATAACCTGCGAACTTTGCCTGGACCGATTCGAGATTATTTATGTCGACGCCGACGTGGTTGTCGTCAGGGTCCTGGAATTCGACGTTCTTGCTGGTATCGAACTCGACTGCGAAGAGATGGTTGTAGTCATGGCCGTTACTGGTGAAGTTGAGAAGGCCGATGTATTCGGCAGAGAGGGCGCCCGAGAGTGTGGGCGAGGGCGTCATGATAAAGGCGATACCGTGGCCGCCGGCGTCCGAGGGCGGGGGAAGCATGGAGAAAACGAAGGTGGTGCTGAAGGACGAAACAGTGCGGTTGTTTCCGCGCGGTTTCATCTGCACGGGCGCCGAATAGAATGCGCGGCCCATGAGGAAGTGCGTGCGATTGGTGAGCATGAGCACCGACTTGGACCTTACTTGTGCAGCAACTCCCAGCAGAGTGAGTCCCTCCGTTTCGTTGAAGCGGTTGAAGACGAAAGTGGTGGGCCGCGGAACACCCTCATTCACTTGGGCTCTGCACACAAAACCCAGCAAAAAGTGAAGTGCTATGAGAACCAGGCTCGGCCTCCGGCTGTGGAAGGGAAGCGTCATGGCTAATTTTTCGTGGAGGCAGAGTATGGATCGGTGCCGTGTCAATTTTCTATTTTCCCTGATTTGAACACTTCGATGCTGCAAGGACATCTTAAGGCGAAGCTTTGTAGTCGGTCAAGAAATTGTAGATGTACTTGTTGATCAAGGTCAAGAATGCAGGCATCAGACGACTTCTTTATAGCGTATTTGACGGCTCATTTTATTCAATACAACCGAGTGGTTGGAGCGAATAGACAAATTAAATTATACTAGTAATTAAAGTAATTTTAAGGGTGGAAGGGATGTATTGATAGGGAATTGAGGGAATTGTACAAGATTAAGAGGAATAGAAAGAATATCTAATTTATGAAAATATTTTAATTTTTTGTCTTTCTCATTTAAAAATATCAAGTCAATAAAGTACACATTTAAAGTGGAATCAAGATTATGTTTGCTATAATTAAATTGTATAAAGTGGTTCAAATAATTCTTGTATCCGATGGTATATATTGAAAAGAAAATTTTGACAAATTCTCTTTTCTTGCCTTAAATTTTTCATTAATTTCAAAATCATTGCTTTTTTTAATTTCAACTTTGAAATTCCACAAGATTTGATTTTTTTACTCTCACCTAAAATATCAAGAAAGTCAATGAAATATACATTCACAATGGAACCAAAGTCATGTTTGTTGATCAAATTTCTTAAAATGGATTAAATAGTTCTTGGATGGGATGGTGTACATGCAAAAGAGCTATAGAAAAATTTATATATATTATACCTTGTACTTATAAAAATCAATTAACAATTTTTCTTTTCTTACCTTAAATCTTTCACTAACTTCAAAAAAGTTATTTTTTATTTATTTCAACTTGAAACCCTAGAGTTTTAACGCTTCTTTAAATATTACAAAGTCAACAAGAAAACAAAGTTACGTGTTTTTAGTTCCAACTATGTTCTTGAACTAAGTTTAATTCTTTCAAAGCCATTATAGTTATTATCAATACAAAGGAATCTTAGACACCAAACAACCATAAATTGTATAATTGAAAATAGCCACAAAATATGTTTACATAAAAATAATTTCTTATAAGTTAAAACTTGTAGTGTACGAAATAGGGTTCCACCTTTTTTTAAGATGAAACACACAAGGGGGGTGAGACCGTCCTATTTCGCTAACATCACATTCAAAGGGACCCCTAGAGATCTCAAACTAGAGATGAAATGAAGAAGAGAGATCTACAATAGGGGTGTTCTAGGGTAGGATTAGAGACTAAATGAGGGTCCACCACCAAACTAGGGCTTGGAAAGACAAGATATGCAAATGGCATGCAAAACCTAACTAGATGTCCTAGAGAATGAAACTGAAATACATAATGACAAACTAAGAATGAATAGAGGTGCACCTGGAGGAAAGATGTGATCAAAACAAGCTCCAAAACCTTGAAATCCTGACTCCCAATGCTCATTGCCCAGGACTCATACGCCAGTTGTGGTGTATGAGTCCTAGGTGGGTCTTGAAGAGCTAAAAATGTGGAATTTGGAGTTGTAGATTGAGAGGAACAAAACCCAGAAACTGTTCCCTAAAACCCTAACTGGAACTCATACGCCCAGACTATTGCGAAGTGTCCCATTTTGTTGTGAAGCGTCCCATGAGCAGAATCTTGAACTAAAACTTTGCAAGCCTTTAAAGATGGATCAAATAAGCACTTTCCCACTAATTTCATGCAAATTGGATGGATATTTTTCCCTAGATCTGAGTTTCCATGAGTCTTGACAACTTTTTATGACAACATTTACAACTTTGTCATTTTGGTACTTTTGAAGGCTTCAAATCCACTTTTCTTCAATCTATAAACCTGCAATCACACATTAAAGAGATGAAAACTTGTTGATTGTTAGGAAATGGGGGTTTACTTTGGTCAAACCCATTTTAGGTAATTAAACCAAATGATGAAAGCATGAAATATGAAATATGCAATAATGATACCTTCAATGATGTCTTGAGATGTAATTCAGTAATCTAACATGAAGTGGCCATGTAGAGTGTAGATTTTGATCTTGAATTAGATATGAAAAAATGATTGACTTGGATCTTGGATGCTACATCACAACACTAGCTCAATAACATGCTTGATACTTAATGATCATGACTTGATGATGGATCTTAAATTGCTAGAATAATTTATGAAGAATTCAACCTTTGAATGCCTTAGAAATGCTCTTGTAAACTTTCTTGACACTCTTGTGAAGTCTTGTAATGATAAACTTGCTATTAGGAATTCTCTCTTGAAAGTTTTAGGTGAAAATGAGTGAAATAACCTTGTATTTATACTTGTTTATGCCAAATTTCCCAAAATTACAACACTACAAGCCGACATCAAATCTAGGAAGATAAAATCTTGCCAAGAATTTAAATTTAATTTAATTTTGGGCCACATGGGATTCATACGCTAGAAGTGGCGTATGAGTCCCATTATGCTTAACTGTGGGACACATTTTTCAAAAATGCTTAGAATGATGTAAAATCAGGATCAAGGCCTAGAAACCTAGGTGGGACTCATATGCCCAAGGTGGTGTATGAGTCCCAAATCACTAAATCTAGGCCACACAACCTCAAAACATCTGAATTATAATTGGATGTTGGTTTATGTCAAGATTATCCTTAGAAAGATGCATTAATTAAGGCTTGTGGATGCAAAATAGGGAAAATTAAGGCATAGATAAGCCCAATTAATTAATAAAACTCTAGATTAGTGTGAAAGTGTGGTACAACACTTTACAACACTCTAAATAAGGCACCATTAAGCTTATTTAGTTTAAATTAAGGCAAAATTAGGTTTATTTAGCTTAAAAGGGCCATAAATTCAATGTGAATGTAGAAAACACATTACAACACTAAATCAAGGTGGCATTAGGTCCATTTTAATGTTAACCATTCCTAGATTGTACCATCTCCAAGAAGGGCGTACAATTTCCATCATTATATCTAGGCCCCACTTTAGTGAGAGGAGGAACTTGCTTCAAACTCACACTAAAGTAGACATTCAAGAGGGGTCCAAGTGTATCGATGCAAATGGTCTAGGATAATAAGGATCAAAGGAGGTGGTCAAGCCCCTAGGATCTGAGATCCTACCTCAAACCAACATATGCACAAAAGGACACACACAAGGTGAATACTATGCAACATCAAGATACTCAAGGATGCAATGCCAATAATTAAAAGAAAGAAAAATAAAAATAAATAAAAAGTGGATCAAGCTTTGAGCGTTTTTCCCGCACTTTGTGGATTAGATCTATGTCGTTTGTCCAAAAATGCATGCTCACTCTGAGGCAACAGAACTTCAGGCTGTTCACTAGGTGAGTATCCAAAAAGGGTAGCTTAGTGAAAAAGTCATTACTTTGTATCAACTTCTCACCGTATAATAAGAAATTCATGCCCACATTTAGGCTTCTCATCATACATTTACCATACCAAAGTTATACCTCTTGATAACTTTGACAAGGCACCACAGAAAAATGAACTTCGAGCTCCATGAGGCAAGCAAAGCTTTGTATGCTTGACACCCATGAACAAACAACATGGCACCACAAGCAAAGAAAGTGTGTTATGCAAGGTGGCCATATAACGATTATTGTAAATGCAAAATAGTGTAAGGTGCATTCAAAGGGATTTTTCTTAGTTCATGTAGGGTCTCTTCTTAGGGAACATCATGCCTAATGTCTGCAAGAGAGGACAAGTTAAAGAAATATCACATTCTTAGAGGATATCAAGCCTAGTGATACCACCAAGAAAAGGATGCATTGCAAGAATAAAGAAAATCCTACAATGAAACATGAGTATCGATGTATGCCCCCACTTTAAAGTAATTTCTAACAACATTGTTGTGAACAATTTCTTTAAAGTAGAAGAAGATATGAGAGATTATTTGGAAAGCCCTATTCCAAGTCATATGTTTCCAATAAGTTATGTCATGGAAATAATAGGAAGGGGTTGCCCCCAAAATGTATAACTCAGTACGTCACATGCGAGGTGACTTAAGGCATGTCGTCCACATCCCAAGCTTGCTCTTATATGTACATGAAATGCAGTCAACTAGCCAAAAGAGAAAATGACAAGTGACGTACGAGGACAAAGCTACCTAACCCCTTGCCCTCACTTAGTGCAGGACAAGGATGAGTTGAATAGGATGAAAATAAGTTTCAATTAGAGGAACTAGGTGAGCTTCAACACAAGGAAGAGCACCACAGTCCCTAAGATGTTGAATTTTGTTACTTAAAGCCTTA
>VDFB02047144.1:19539843-19626874 GCA_007258455.2 Sequoia sempervirens | reverse complement strand
ACTACATAAGGCTGTGTATACCGAGACATGGTTGCTAGGATATGATTTTCCATCATATTTCTCAAGTCTAGGAATCTCTATACCTTGTGGTATTTGTGCTCTGACTATCTCCAAGGATAATGGGTTTCTTTTGACATATTACGAAGGTTGTCCATTTTGATTTTGGTTCAATGTGGAAATTTATTGTTGGAGGGATGAAACATGCTACAAAAGTTGGTTAAGGATGGAATCATTGGTTGTGTTTTGAGATGGAGGTGAATAAGGTGTAGGTGTGGATGTGTTTGGAGGACAAGTGAATTTCAAGTTTGTGAGAGGTGATGGATTAAGAGATATGAGATTTGAATTCACAAAGCTAAAGGGATTCCCAATGGAAATACCTAAAGTTGTATTGACATTGCTAGTGGGTTGCCTTGTTGTAGTAATAGTTAGATGAGTGTATGTAGGAATAGAGGCCATAATTGTAGAAGGAGGAATTTTATTTCCACCTTGACTTTGAGTGTACCACAAAGTTTGAGCATAAATAGCCATTGTAGGAACATGATTGTCAATTATATGAGCTAGGATATGCACAAGTTCTATTCCTTGGTCATTATCAAGCATTTTCCCCATGTTATGATAGGAACCATTAAACAGCAATGGTCTTAAAGAATTTAAAGTTTTGTAAATTTTTTCTAAGGCTTCATCCGATTTGTTTTAGCTTCTTGAGGAGATGTAGCAACCACGTCAACACTGCCACATTTGATTGTTGGTAGTACAAGGGAATGGGATCAAAGGAAAGGTCCAGGCAATGGGAATCAGAATGTCAACACTATGAGTGAAAGTGTTAAGAAAACCTATGATCTACACTGCATGTACTAGTGCAAGATGGCATGAGTCTCGAACTATGTATCACTAAAGTATTGGTAATAGGACTCCAGGTTGTGAAGCTCATACAAGTTTCACCAAACCCAAGTGCACCCAAAATGGAGTAAAGGAACTATGAAAATGCAATGAACACCCAAAATTATGAATCACAATGCAAATATGTAAAAGGGACTTTGCAATTTTTAGATTTGAAACAAGATAATTTACTTCAATTATGCTATGTAAAAACCCGAAAATGATGTATTTTCTATGCCAATTTTGATTTCAAACAATGCACTTAATTTTACCAATTGAACTTAATGTAATAAAGTATAGAATTTTCTATTTTTTGAAATTGGAACTCAGATCTAATAGCATAATGAAATAAAGCAAACAAAGAAAACATGATGCCTAGAAATTTGAAAAAGCACCTATACAAGGACAGGTTCACCCAAGGGTGAATGAGTCTTGGTACAGGGGTTTGAAGAATTCAAGTTTGTGTTTCTGGTTTGAAGTTTGAACTTTCTATTCCAGGTTGCAAACTGTGAATTCTATGAAATATTTTTCCAATTTTAGGTGTCTTAATGCAAGTGCAATTAGTGAAAAAAAATGAGAAAAATGACAACTTTTTGGAATCCAATTTTGAATTGAAATTGAGTCTAAATGATTGAAGGACACTCTTAATGCAACTACAATGTAAGATGTATGCAAAATGAATGCAAATTTTCTATTTTTTATTAATTTAAGTGATGTAAATATACAAAAGTAAACCCTAAATGCAATGCAAAGCACACTAATGCAAAACACACTAATAAAAACCTAGATCTATAGTTTTGAATGTCCAAATTAGAAATTAAGATGTACAAAGTTAGATTCACCAAAATGAAACATGGGAAAAGGGGAGAATGGGTGAAATAGGTAGACCTAAAAATGAGGGACCTATGCCAAAAATCACAAGGGGGGGTGTTCACCTAATCACCAATCCACATTTTCCATGCTCATTAGGAAGAGGGAGAGTGTCACAAATGGTTAGAATTGACTTGCAACCTTTAAGGTGAGTCAACCCTAAGTTTGGACATTATGCTGCCCTAACTTCCTTATGATAGAAAACAATAAAATATGATTGAAAAGTAGTATTGGGAGTAGAAAAAAGTGCATTAACAATCAAAATTATGAGATCTAAAACTTGAAACACAAAGTATTATGATAATACTGACAGAAACAACCATTAGCTAATAGATTTGAGAAGGTTAAAGTGTTGTGTACCTGTCACCAAAAATATCATAAAGTGTCTAGACTAGGACTCATTCACCCAAGGGAAAATGGGTCTGTATGTGGTTCCCAAAAATTTTTTCACCCTCCCATGTTAGATCAAGCTCTTCTAATCTCTACGTGCTTGACTATTTGGGGGTGCCAAAAATAAAACCTATAGGTGAGTTTTTATATCTTGAAAACTTTGACAACATTGTAAAATTGCACATTTGATCCAATTCCAATCCTTCTTCACTTGCAAATTTGCAAACACACAAAGAGGAGATTTTTTTTTTGTTTTTGGTGTATAAGGGCTTACCTTGGTCAAACCCTAGTTTGGTAATTAAACCTTGATAATGAAATAATGGTAAAAATGAAGGAATGATGAATGAACACTAGCTTGTTGCAACTCACCAAACCCTTTAATGGATGATCCTAGAGGACTGAAGTCTAACACATCACTCCAAGGATTGGATCTTACATGAAATGGCTTGATTGGATGCTTGCAAACTTGAAACCTACACCACAATGTTAGCTCAGAAAAATGCATGAACACACACAAATATTGACATCATAATAGGATCTTGAATGTTGTAATAAATGAATGATAAATCTATTCTCCAATGCTCATGGCAATAATCTTTTCTCTTAGGATTAATCTCTTGAAATATTAGATTTCTTAGGATTTGAATTTGATAAAATAACCTTGTATTTATAGATATTTCCTTAATTACCTGAAAATTAAACATCACAAGCCAACCTTTACAATTTGAATTTAGATCATTAAAATTCTGCCAAAAATATATTAAAAAATGGATCCCAAGTCTTAAGGAGGATCCATCCACCCTTGGGCGAATGGGTCCTAGGCCCTAAACCTAGGAAACACATTTTCCAAGATGTGTAATTAAGTGTAGGGATTGATTAAATGTGGGTTCCCCTTTCAAAAAATAAAATTAATTAGGCTTTTGAATGCATAATTGGTCCAATTAAAGTCTTAATTAAGTCCAATTAATTAACGGGATGCAACCATAGTGTGAAAATGTAAAGGTGTAGTTTTTTTGACACTATAATAAGTTGAAATTCTTTATCTAAAATTGACTTATGAAATTGATCAAAATTAGAGAGCATTACCTACATTTAAGTGAATTACATTTCTTTTAATTTCTCAAATACTTCATAGTGTTGGAGAAGCTTGTTTTCAACCATTGCGATCAACTAGAAATATGATTTCTCATATTTAGTTTTTATTTTTAAAATCAAGCATTTAAAATGTAATTTTATTATATATATTTTTTTATTAAGAAATTTTCACTACACTAATTTTTCATTTATACCAAATATGTTTTTGATAAGTTAAGCAACATTTACAGGGTGGTGTACCCTATCTACATATGTTAACACTATCTACATTTTTATAACCATTTTTAACACTATCTACCCTATCTACACTATGTTGTACCAATTTTTCATTTATACCAAATATGTTAACACTATCTACATTTTTATAACCATTTAAAAAAAAAAACTTAGATTTTTATTAGATTACCCACATCAACAAAAAAATTGTTGAGATTTGGATTTAAAGCTTTATGAATAATGCATCTTACAAGATCTAATATACATTATCAAAATTTATTTTATTTATCATTTCATTAAGGTTCTACAATTTATATGTTGAAAATACTCCATAATACCATCTCTTTTAAAGCATTTTCATTGCATACTTCCAATTTACAAAATTATTTCAATCAAAATTTGTTTAAAAAATCATCTCACAAATAAATACATAAATAAAATTTGACAAATCAATTTCAATATATTATTTAAATAAAAGAACACATCAACCCTTCAATACCAAAAACCTTACTTTATTATCATATAAAAATTATAATTATAATTAATTCTCTGTAGAGAATATAAAACATAGGTTTGGATACTCAAACTTTTTGTCAAACCTTAGGATTCATAAATTCAAACTTGTTCAAAGCTTAAGAGCGAAATTTTATGAATTTAAACTAGAACACCATGTATGCATTACAACACAATTATGTCACCAAAATACTCTTAAATTTTAGTGTGAACACATTATGTTTTCAAGAAATGAGTGCATTTTCAAAAAGTGTGAATTATTAGTCACTTTTTGGACCCCATCTTTATGCACATACCCTTGGACCTATATTGCTGCTTTTTATTGTTCATCTTCTTTAAATATTTTGTTTTCATGTGATTCCACCACAATACTCTTAAGCAACACAGTTTTGCTTTTCACGAGTAGTACTGGCTTCTTTTAAAAAATTAGACATTATTATTATAATTCCTATAACCTTCCAACTTTTCTATTAAAAAATAATCAATTTTTCTTTTTTTTTTAAAAAATGAAGTTTGGGAAAAATGTTCTTAATTTATATTGAATTTTCATAGTGTAGTTTTAATAAAGTCCAAATTCTTCATCTAAAATTGAATTTACAACTTCAAGTTAGATCAAAATTAGGAGTACTTCCAGAAATAAGAATAATATTTTCGATTCCCCAACACCTAGGTTAGTAGCTTGTTTGAACTATTGGCAAATCAACTAAAAATATTTGTTCTTTATATTCAGAAGCCGAAATTTTTAAGTAAATTGAATATTTTAAAATGTAATCCATCCTTAATATTATTATTTTTGATTCTTTCTTAAACGTTTGAGTGCTAATACCATCTATTTTCAGTGTTCATTTTTTAGATTTTTCACAATGTTAGATTATCCATTCGTCAACAAAAAATTTATTGAGATTTGGATTTAAAGCTCAATCTATATAATGGTATCATCTGATTGTCCCGAAATGTAGTCATTTAAAATTTTTTATTATTTTATTAAGGTTCTACAATTTCTTTGTTGACAATCCTATCTTGTTAAAATCATTATAAACTTCCAATTTAAAAATTACTTTTAAAAAATATAAAACTTCATTCATAAAACCTATAATATTTTTTAAAATCAACTCACATTTGAATATATTATTTAAATTAAAAAACACATCAGCTCTTCAATATCAAATAAAGCATATCATAAACCATCAAATAAAACATATCATTAAATAAAACTAATTAAATTTATTAATAAAATATTATAAAGCAACTGAATTAACCCAATATACATTGCATACAGTTCAATGCATGTCACTTGAGTACATTATCCTATGAATAATCACAAATTTGTTTATTTTAAATTACAAGAACTATAACAATTTAAGAATCTAAAACAAGCCTAGATTTTTTGAGACTTCTAGACAATCTTAACCCCTGTCCCCATGCTACTGCTTAAGTCTATTTCCTACTTAGCAGTTAGATGTCCCTATGAAAAAAAAATATTTATGGGAATAGGATAATTTGGAATCTTTTCCTACTTTTGTGAAGCACAACTGCTTAAAAATTGAAAATAGGCTGTGGAAAAATGTGGGGGCTGAAAATAAGCAGTTGCTACATATTGAAAATAATGCCATGGCTCCACAAATCTTTTTGCCTCCAATTTTTGCCTCTATTTTTTACTTGCACAAAATATTATTAGCAGTTGAAAAAATCAAATTTAAATTGACTGCTTAAAAAATTACAATCGGCAAAATACTCCTTAAAATGTTGAGCAGTGGTTGCTAGCCAAAATAAGCTAAGCAGCCACATGAAGACATGCCCTTAGTCTCTCAAGAATTTCTAATTCCTCATACATCGTGATTTCTAGAGCCTTCTACTAACAGACTAGGAAATGGAAATTTCATCACAAAACCATCAAATCTAGCTTCTGCACAGGGCAGGTGGTATTTGATTCTGTCTTAATAGGGGAGTATGACTAATCCCACCTGCATTGGCTCTTTTTTGGTGGAAAACAGAAGTCACCTAGATCTTATTAGTAAAACCCTAATAACGGATTCCCTATGACTCCTAGCCCATCATGGCATTTAGCTAATATATTCATTCCCACAAAATCTTGGTATGGCCTCTGCACTCAAATAAGGAGCGAGCAGTTGGGCAATTAGTTTGCCTCTCTTTTTAATGGCTAGAAGGAATAGAATAACCACAACTATCAGCGTTGCAATCGAAGTGGTCCGCTATAGACGTATGACTGGTTTTCCACTCACTTCGGCTGCGCCTTTCTTGGTGATGCGAGGCCTTGGTGTTTGCACCTTAAAAAGCCTCGGGGAGTCATCACAGCTGGGGAAAAGAAACAATGTCCAAAGAAAGACTACACATAAAAATAAAAAAATTGTTAACACTATTTACATTTTTATAGGCTCTAGGAAAATTTACCATTGGTAATTCATTGTGGGAAAATTCACTGCCATAACAAATTCACCACCAAGTAAAGTTCACCATCAACATAATTCACCACCACCAAAAATTAACCGCATTAATATTTTCTAATATATATTTTCCACCACGGTAAATTGCTAGCGGTGAATTGCTGGCAGTGAATTTTACTTGGCGGTGAATTTGTCATGGTGGTGAATTATCCCATGGTGAAGTGAATTTTTCATCAGTCAATTGCTGGGTGTGACTTTGCTCTATGCCTTTTTATAACCCTTTTATTATATTTTTAGAGTTTCATTAGATTATTTACATCAAAATAAAAAGTTATTGAGAATTAGATTTCAAGCTTTATCAATAATACATCTTATTTGATCTAATATACATTATTAATTTTTTATTTTTTTATCATTTTATTAAGGTTCTAGAATTTCTTTGTTGGCAATCCTTCGTAAAACCATCTCTCTTAAAGAATTTTCATTGTAGACTTCCACTTTAGAAAATTATTTCCATCAAAATTTGGTAAAGCTTCATTCATAGAACTTGCATTTTTTTTTAATCAACTCATAAACAAATACACAAAGGAAAATTGAGAAATCAATTTTAATATATTATTTAAATAAAAGAACACATCAACCTTTGGATACCAAAAACCTTACTTTAATATCATATAAAAATATTAAACTTCTAATTAATGCTCTAATAGAAAAAATAGAGCATATAAAACATGGGTTTGGAGTGAGATTCCATGAATTTAAATTAGAACATGTATGCATTACAACACAATTATGTCACCAAAATATGCTTGAATTTTAGTGTGAACACATGTTTTCAAGAAATGAGTGCATTTTCAAAAAGTATGAATAATTAGTCACTTTTTGGACCCCATCTTTTTGGACTTATATTGTTCATCTTCTTTAAAGAATTCTTTTCCATGTGATTCTCACTTCCACAATACCTACAAATTTTGACTTGTCTTTCTTCTTTCTTTTCTATACATATGCCACCATTTCTATAAAAGAATGTTAGAGCCATTATTATTATTAAATTTATTACAATCCTTCCAAGCCTTCTTTTTATTAAAAATGGATTGATTTTTTTTTTCTTATATATTTGAAGAATGATTTTGACTACATATTGGTGAATCTTCTCAATGTGTCATTTTTTAATGAGTTGAAATTCTTCATCTAAAATTGACTTACAAATTGATCAAAATTAAGGAGTATTACCTAAATTTAAGTTAATAATATTTTTCTTTGATTCCTTAAATATTTTATAAGGTTGGGGAAGCTTTCTTTCAACCATTGCAATCAATTAAAAATATTTTGTCTTATATTTAGTTTATATTTTTTTAAATTGAACATTTAAAATGTAATTCATTCCAATGTTAGTTATTTTTAAAAATTAAGAAAAATTCAATATATCAATTTTTCTTTTATACCAAATATGTTAAAACTATCTACATTTTTATAATCATTTTTTAATTTTCTCATAATTTTATTAGATTATCCACATCGACAACAAAAAATTATTGAGATTTTGGTTTAAAGTTTTATCAATAATACATCTTATTTGTCCTAAAATACATGATCAAAACTCCTTTTCTTTATCATTTTGTTAAGGTTCTACAACTTATTTGTTGACAATCCTCAATAATACCATCTCTATTAAAACATTTTCATTGTAAGCTTCCAATTTAAAAATAAAAAATAAAAAAAGATAGATCAAAGATCAAACTTCATTCATAGAACCTTTAATATATTTTTAAATCAACTCACATTTGAATATATTATTTAAATTAAAGAAAAGCACATCAACTCTTCAATATCAAAAGGTTAAGATTTTAATTATGCTAGATAGAAAAAATAGACCATAAATAAAGCACATCACTGAATAAAACTGATTAAATTTATTAATGAAGTATTATAAAGCAGCTGAATTAACCCAGTATACATTGCATACAATTCAATGCATGTCACTTGAGTACATTATCCTATGAATAATCACAAATTTGTTAATTTTAAATTACAAAGATCTATAACAATTTAAAAATCTAAAACAATCCTAGATTTTTTTGAGACTTCAAGACAATCTTAGTCTCTCAAGAATCCCTAAATCCTAGGTACTTCATAATTTCTAAAGCCTTCTACTAGCAGACTGTATTTAAAGGCAAAAATGGAAAATGCCATCACATCTACCTGCTCCGCAGGGCATGTGGTATTTGATTCTATCCAAATAGGAGAGTATGACTGATCCTGACTGCATTGGCTCTTTTCCGTGAAACAAACGACCTAGATCTTATCAGTAAAACCCCAATAACTGATTCCCTCGGACACCCAACCCATTATGGCATTTAGCCGACCTATTCATTCCCACAAAATCCTTGTATGGCCTCTGCCCTCAATGGAGGGGCGATTCGTTGGGCAATCAGTTTGTCTCTCTCTTTAATGCCCAGAGCAAATAGACTGACCAAAACTATCAGTGCTGCAATCAGAGTGATCCGCTACAGACGTTTGACTGGTTTTCCAACCGTTTCGACTGAACATTTCCTGGCGATGCGAGGCCTTGGTGTTCGCACCGAAAAAATCCTCGGGGAGTCATTACAGCCGGAGGAAAGGAAGCAATGTCCAGGGAAGGCAGAGGAGCTTCCAATTCCAGAACCTGCCACACAAGCCGTATGCAAGGCCTGCTTTCCGCCGCCGGATGCGAGCACAAGAGTCCCAATTTGAGCACTCTTTCCATCTCTTCCACTTCATAGACTCCTTGCAATTTGGGATCAGCAGCGTCCAGTAGGCTCTCTCTGGTGTACAAGTCCCACACCCATTCCACCAAGACTTCTTGTCCCTCATCCTTGGAAAAATCCACGGGTCGTCTCCCGCAAGCAACCTCCAACAACAGAGCACCGAAGCTGAATATATCGGAGCTGGGCGTGGCCTTCCCCGTGTGGATGAGTTCCGGTGCTATGTACCCAAGCGTACCCACCACATGAGTTGTCTGCGGATTCTCGCCGTGATCGTACAGTTTTGCCAGCCCAAAATCCCCGAGTCTTCCATTGAGCTCCGAATCCAACAACACGTTGCTCGACTTAATGTCTCTGTGGACAATCCTCTTCTCCCACTGTTCGTGCAGATACAGCAATCCAGCAGCGACCCCCTTGAGAATATTATATCTCTCAGACCAATGCAGCACCGCATTGGGGTTCCCGAAGATCAATTTATCAAGACTCCCATTGGGCATGTAGTCGTAGACAATAAAGAGCTGCTTCTGTCGCTTGCACCAGCCCCGCAGCTGCACCAGATTCCTGTGCTGCAGCCGCCCCATGCTCGTGATCTCCGCAATGAAACCCTTCATTCCTTCTGTGAACTCCCGTGTAAGGCATTTGACGGCGACCGGCAGGCCGCTGTTGGGAAGAACGCCGTGGTAGACCCGACCGAAGCCCCCGTGGCCCAACACTTGCTCTTCACGGAAGCCATTGGTAGCAACGCTGAGGTCCTGGTAGAAGAATCTGTGGGGCCAGTACTTGAGCTCCCATTCTTCGACTATTTCTTCTCTCTCCTTCATTCTTCTGGCCCACATCACAATCCCAGTCGCAGTTATTAAAACCAGAATTGCAGAGGCGACGGTGACACCAGGTATTAATCCCTTCGAGATGCGCCTCGAATCATCGTTTGCGAAGGAAGGGAGAATGCTTACATCCAGAGGCGGCGCGGTTCCGTTCGTGGTAAAGCTCCAGGCCAGAATATAATGGTCTTCTACAAAGTTTCCCGTGGATGCGGAAAACCCAACGTACATCTCCTCTTCAACGACGGTCGACAGGTCTATGTCGAGCGAGATGAGGGGTCTCTGCGGTTTGGGTAGACCCGCGAATGTGATGCTCACATGAAGCTTGGCTTTCAGGTGATCGTAATCTATCCAGGCCTGGATATTCCGGCCGCTTTTTAGGCTGAGCGCTCTGAAACCTTTTCTGTCCCAATAACCTGCGAACTTTGCCTGGACCGATTCGAGATTATTTATGTCGACGCCGACGTGGTTGTCGTCAGGGTCCTGGAATTCGACGTTCTTGCTGGTATCGAACTCGACTGCGAAGAGATGGTTGTAGTCATGGCCGTTACTGGTGAAGTTGAGAAGGCCGATGTATTCGGCAGAGAGGGCGCCCGAGAGTGTGGGCGAGGGCGTCATGATAAAGGCGATACCGTGGCCGCCGGCGTCCGAGGGCGGGGGAAGCATGGAGAAAACGAAGGTGGTGCTGAAGGACGAAACAGTGCGGTTGTTTCCGCGCGGTTTCATCTGCACGGGCGCCGAATAGAATGCGCGGCCCATGAGGAAGTGCGTGCGATTGGTGAGCATGAGCACCGACTTGGACCTTACTTGTGCAGCAACTCCCAGCAGAGTGAAACCCTCCGTTCCGTTGAAGCGGTTGAAGACGAAAGTGGTGGGCCGCGGAACACCCTCATTCACTTGGGCTCTGCACACAAAACCCAGCAAAAAGTGAAGTGCTATGAGAACCAGGCTCGGCCTCCGGCTGTGGAAGGGAAGCGTCATGGCTAATTTTTCGTGGAGGCAGAGTATGGATCGGTGCCGTGTCAATTTTCTATTTTCCCTGATTTGAACACTTCGATGCTGCAAGGACATCTTAAGGCGAAGCTTTGTAGTCGGTCAAGAAATTGTAGATGTACTTGTTGATCAAGGTCAAGAATGCAGGCATCAGACGACTTCTTTATAGCGTATTTGACGGCTCATTTTATTCAATACAACCGAGTGGTTGGAGCGAATAGACAAATTAAATTATACTAGTAATTAAAGTAATTTTAAGGGTGGAAGGGATGTATTGATAGGGAATTGAGGGAATTGTACAAGATTAAGAGGAATAGAAAGAATATCTAATTTATGAAAATATTTTAATTTTTTGTCTTTCTCATTTAAAAATATCAAGTCAATAAAGTACACATTTAAAGTGGAATCAAGATTATGTTTGCTATAATTAAATTGTATAAAGTGGTTCAAATAATTCTTGTATCGGATGGTATATATTGAAAAGAAAATTTTGACAAATTCTCTTTTCTTGCCTTAAATCTTTCATTAATTTCAAAATCATTGCTTTTTTTAATTTCAACTTTGAAATTCCACAAGATTTGATTTTTTTACTCTCACCTAAAATATCAAGAAAGTCAATGAAATATACATTCACAATGGAACCAAAGTCATGTTTGTTGATCAAATTTCTTAAAATGGATTAAATAGTTCTTGGATGGGATGGTGTACATGCAAAAGAGCTATAGAAAAATTTATATATATTATACCTTGTACTTATAAAAATCAATTAACAATTTTTCTTTTCTTACCTTAAATCTTTCACTAACTTCAAAAAAGTTATTTTTTATTTATTTCAACTTGAAACCCTAGAGTTTTAACGCTTCTTTAAATATTACAAAGTCAACAGGAAAACAAAGTTACGTGTTTTTAGTTCCAACTATGTTCTTGAACTAAGTTTAATTCTTTCAAAGCCATTATAGTTATTATCAATACAAAGGAATCTTAGACACCAAACAACCATAAATTGTATAATTGAAAATAGCCACAAAATATGTTTACATAAAATAATTTCTTATAAGTTAAAACTTGTAGTGTACGAAATAGGGTTCCACCTTTTTGGAAGATGAAACACACAAGGGGGATGAAATCGTCCTATTTCGCTAACATCACATTCAAAGGGACCCCTAGAGATCTCAAACTAGGGATGAAATAAAGAAGAGAGATCTACAATAGGGGTGTTCTAGGGTAGGATTAGAGACTAAATGAGGGTCCACCACCAAACTAGGGCTTGGAAAGACAAGATATGCAAATGACATGCAAAACCTAACTAGATGTCCTAGAGAATGAAACTGAAATACATAATGACAAACTAAGAATGAACAGAGGTGCACTTGGAGGAAAGATGTGATCAAAACAAGCTCCAAAACCTTGAAATCCTGACTCCCAATGCTCATTGCCCAGGACTCATACGCCAGTTGTGGTGTATGAGTCCTAGGTGGGTCTTGAAGAGCTAAAAATGTGGAATCTGGAGTTGTAGACTGAGAGGAACAAAACCCAGAAACTGTTCCCTAAAACCCTAACTGGAACTCATACGCCCAGACTATCACGAAGTGTCCCATTTTGTTGTGAAGTGTCCCAAGAGCAGAATCTTGAACTAAAACTTTGCAAGCCTCTAAAGATGGATCAAATAAGCACTTTCCCACTAATTTCATGCAAATTGGATGGATATTTTTCCCTAGATCTGAGTTTCCATGAGTCTTGACAACTTTTTATGACAACATTTACAACTTTGTCATTTTGGTACTTTTGAAGGCTTCAAATCCACTTTTCTTCAATCTATAAACCTGCAATCACACATTAAAGAGATGAAAACTTGTTGATTGTTAGGAAATGGGGGTTTACTTTGGTCAAACCCATTTTAGGTAATTAAACCAAATGATGAAAGCATGAAATATGAAATATGCAATAATGATACCTTCAATGATGTCTTGAGATGTAATTCAGTAATCTAACATGAAGTGGCCATGTAGAGTGTAGATTTTGATCTTGAATTAGATATGAAAAAATGATTGACTTGGATCTTGGATGCTACATCACAACACTAGCTCAATAACATGCTTGATGCTTAATGATCATGACTTGATGATGGATCTTAAATTGCTAGAATAATTTATGAAGAATTCAACCTTTGAATGCCTTAGAAATGCTCTTGTAAACTTTCTTGACACTCTTGTGAAGTCTTGTAATGATAAACTTGCTATTAGGAATTCTCTCTTGAAAGTTTTAGGTGAAAATGAGTGAAATAACCTTGTATTTATACTTGTTTATGCCAAATTTCCCAAAATTACAACACTACAAGCCGACATCAAATCTAGGAAGATAAAATCTTGCCAAGAATTTAAATTTAATTTAATTTTGGGCCACATGGGATTCATACGCTAGAAGTGGCGTATGAGTCCCATTATGCTTAACTGTGGGACACATTTTTCAAAAATGCTTAGAATGATGTAAAATCAGGATCAAGGCCTAGAAACCTAGGTGGGACTCATATGCCCAAGGTGGTGTATGAGTCCCAAATCACTAAATCTAGGCCACACAACCTCAAAACATCTGAATTATAATTGGATGTTGGTTTATGTCAAGATTATCCTTAGAAAGATGCATTAATTAAGGCTTGTGGATGCAAAATAGGGAAAATTAAGGCATAGATAAGCCCAATTAATTAATAAAACTCTAGATTAGTGTGAAAGTGTGGTACAACACTTTACAACACTCTAAATAAGGCACCATTAAGCTTATTTAGTTTAAATTAAGGCAAAATTAGGTTTATTTAGCTTAAAAGGGCCATAAATTCAATGTGAATGTAGAAAACACATTACAACACTAAATCAAGGTGGCATTAGGTCCATTTTAATGTTAACCATTCCTAGATTGTACCATCTCCAAGAAGGGCGTACAATTTCCATCATTATATCTAGGCCCCACTTTAGTGAGAGGAGGAACTTGCTTCAAACTCACACTAAAGTAGACATTCAAGAGGGGTCCAAGTGTATCGATGCAAATGGTCTAGGATAATAAGGATCAAAGGAGGTGGTCAAGCCCCTAGGATCTGAGATCCTACCTCAAACCAACATATGCACAAAAGGACACACACAAGGTGAATACTATGCAACATCAAGATACTCAAGGATGCAATGCCAATAATTAAAAGAAAGAAAAATAAAAATAAATAAAAAGTGGATCAAGCTTTGAGCGTTTTTCCCGCACTTTGTGGATTAGATCTATGTCGTTTGTCCAAAAATGCATGCTCACTCTGAGGCAACAGAACTTCAGGCTGTTCACTAGGTGAGTATCCAAAAAGGGTAGCTTAGTGAAAAAGTCATTACTTTGTATCAACTTCTCACCGTATAATAAGAAATTCATGCCCACATTTAGGCTTCTCATCATACATTTACCATACCAAAGTTATACCTCTTGATAACTTTGACAAGGCACCACAGAAAAATGAACTTCGAGCTCCATGAGGCAAGCAAAGCTTTGTATGCTTGACACCCATGAACAAACAACATGGCACCACAAGCAAAGAAAGTGTGTTATGCAAGGTGGCCATATAACGATTATTGTAAATGCAAAATAGTGTAAGGTGCATTCAAAGGGATTTTTCTTAGTTCATGTAGGGTCTCTTCTTAGGGAACATCATGCCTAATGTCTGCAAGAGAGGACAAGTTAAAGAAATATCACATTCTTAGAGGATATCAAGCCTAGTGATACCACCAAGAAAAGGATGCATTGCAAGAATAAAGAAAATCCTACAATGAAACATGAGTATCGATGTATGCCCCCACTTTAAAGTAATTTCTAACAACATTGTTGTGAACAATTTCTTTAAAGTAGAAGAAGATATGAGAGATTATTTGGAAAGCCCTATTCCAAGTCATATGTTTCCAATAAGTTATGTCATGGAAATAATAGGAAGGGGTTGCCCCCAAAATGTATAACTCAGTACGTCACATGCGAGGTGACTTAAGGCATGTCGTCCACATCCCAAGCTTGCTCTTATATGTACATGAAATGCAGTCAACTAGCCAAAAGAGAAAATGACAAGTGACGTACGAGGACAAAGCTACCTAACCCCTTGCCCTCACTTAGTGCAGGACAAGGATGAGTTGAATAGGATGAAAATAAGTTTCAATTAGAGGAACTAGGTGAGCTTCAACACAAGGAAGAGCACCACAGTCCCTAAGATGTTGAATTTTGTTACTTAAAGCCTTACATTCATTAGTAGAATGACCATGAACTTTGTGATATGCACAAAATGAACTCTTTTAGTAAAATTTCTTTCGTGATCTTGGGGGAGAGATATCAAACGATCTTGGAGGAGTCTCGACAAGATACTCTCTTGATTAATAGTAAAAGATGTTCCTTTATTTTGTGACAAAGATATCTCTTGCTTAGGACATGATGTCATACTTACATAAGGATCTTTGGATTGCAATAGTTTGTACTATCCTTTACAGGAGGGGGTAAAATCTATCAAATTCAAATAATAAGTGTTTTACGTGAAGACATTAATTTCAAGCAAAGATTTATCTATTTCTTTCATTTATTTCAAAGGATGATAATCAGGACCACTAGTGTTTATTAGTTAAGGATGCACTAATGTTAAAGCTGGCTTAGAGGAGTCTTTTGTAAGAGTGTTAATATTGAATGAAAGCTTGTTTGTTTCTTCGAGGTACGATAACCAAGACCACTAGTCTTTATTGTATTGTAGGCTCTATAGGGACATGTATACCTTGTTCTCTAGCACCACATCCTTTTCCATTATTTATATCGAGTTGTTTCATAAGTTCATAACCTCTTCCATAAAGTTTTTTCATTTCTATACGGTTCGTTGGTTGTTTATAATCAGCTTCCTCAAAGCTTGTTGTATAATTTGTTGTTTCTTCTAAAGTGGTTGAAGTGGATTCTTTCAAAGGGTCTTATGAATTTTTTTTTGACATTACCGCTTTTTCTTTTCCCTTTCCAGATTCTTTATGATCTTGTATTCACCCATGAATGTTGGTGTGAAATATAAGGACCCCTAATAATCTTTTGATAGCTTTGTGACTTCTTCAATATGCTTTTCTTTTTATTTTTGTTGCATTGGCTCTACTTGTGTAGTTAGTGTCAATGTTTTCAAAGGATTTTCCTTGTTTTTCTCAATACTTAAACAACTTTTCAGTTCATGATCAACTTCGAGTATGTACACTTTATTATTGTAGACATACTTCATTATACGATGAAGAGTAGAAGGCACCCCATTCATTCCATGAATCCACGATCTTCCTAAGATAAGAACCAAAAATGATTAATAGTAAAATGGTTGCTTTATGGTTTAGGGAATAGAAAAACACTTTTCTCACAATATCATTCAAGGAAAACCCTAGAGATCTTAATCTAAGGTATGCAAATGAGAAAGAGATCATGTAATAGGGTTGTCCTAAGGTCTGATTAGAAACTAAAGAGCGGTTCAAAAAAAATCTATGGCTTGGAAACACTAATGAAATGTAATACCTAATGCTTAAACTTAATGCAATGCAAAAAATCACTAAATGATCTAGAAAAGCATGTAAATCAGAACAAAAAGCTGAGAGATAAGAGGTGTGCACCTGGGAATCTGTAGAGGCATGGATGAAGACTTGAAATGCTAAAAATATTAGAATTAGGGCACAATGGGACTCATACGCCAATGTGGGCGTATCAGTCCTAGACTAGGGTTTCTAGTCTGGAACAGGTTTCTCACAGTGTGGATTTAGGATCTGCAAAAATTTAGAAAATTTCCTGTAGTGAGAATCATATGCCACTTATGGCGTATCAATCCTATTTCGCTTTTTCGAGAATTCAAATTCCAAATCTGTGCTCCAATCTTTGCTCTTCCTTTCTAAATTGATTTATGGATCTCAACCTGTAAAAAGACCTACAAAATAGAATATAAAGTTTATTTTCTTATGGGGGGTTTGCCTCAGTCAAACACCTAGTTTGGTAATTAAACCTTGATAGAAACAATGGATCTTGAATGCAAATGTGAATGTAACCCTAACCTTAAGTGTGTCTAAGATTAGGAAATCTGAAATGTAATGCAACCCTATTCTATTGTGCTAGAATGAGATGTAATAATGAAGCATAGACATGAATGACCCACTTTGAGAGGTCTCTAATCACCCAAATGAGCCCTAATACTATATGTACCTTCCTTAGGCTGACTGTCTAGAATGATAATGGAGGATGGAATCATTTAGGAAATAATTCATTAGGCTTGGCTTGATCGCTAGTTGCATCTCTCTAACCTAGAATCCATCATGATTCACCATAGGCAACCATAATCAGCCCTTGATAATGCTAGATCTTGGATGAAAGTGAGCTTGAAGACTCAAAATAACACAATAATGCTACTCCAAGACTTCAACTTTGTTGATTACTTGCTCTTGAATGCTCTTGTGAAGAATGCTTGAATGCTTGTGTGTGCTTAGATCTTGAAATTTCTCTCTTAGAATTATTGCTTAGATGAAAATGACCTTAGAAGCTTGTTTATATAGGAAATACACCCAATTTACCATTATTTAGATCTCAAAAGTTGACATCAACCAAAAATTTGAATTAAAAACTTGAATTTCCTGCTCAAACCCTAAAAAGCGCCCAAATGGGACTCATACACCACTCCTAGTGTATGGCTCCCACTTAGGGGGACTCATATGCCAGAAGTGGCATATGATTCCCACCCTAGCTTTTTAGGGTGTGTTATAATTTTTAATGCTTTTTGGATTTTGTTGGGATTTGGTCGAAATAAGCCTCGAGATTAAAAATAAAGGGTCTTAGGGGCCTATTAATGATGAATTAAAGTTTATTTAATGCAAGGGTACTAAAATAGGTCTAGATTAAATGAGAAATTGCACTATCTCCAATAAGGGAGTATATTTTTCATCATTACATCTAGCCCCCACTTTAGTGCCCATATGACTCTACGTGCATATGTAGGCTAAAGGAATCCAAACAATGATCTTCATTTCAAAAAAGGATACACATAATGCAGGAGAATGAAGCCCCCATTGTAGCTATCTGCAAAACCACAATGTTAGGAACCACATCCCGCAACATAAATTCATTAGTCATCTAAAAATTCTCTTATCTAACTTCTTCTAGAAATCAAATATGGGGGTAGATGTATTTATGGAGGTGGAATCAAGGTAGCAGTCTAACTTTATTGAGCTGGATAAGTCATATCATAAGGTATTTCCAAGTACCATACCACATAGTGATAGCCATTTGATGAGAATGGGAGCAGAATGATGAATCCAATGTAACAAATGGTGTTGAAAACGAAGTTCACTAGCCCCCAATATCTTGTTTGAATGAAAAGCACTCTTAACCCTAACCTAGTAAAACCCTAATTTTAACATATATAAGAGTAAAAAGTGAAGTAATTTATAATTATCTTGTCTTTTACCTTCTTACAATTTGACTTTATTGAAGAGTAGGTGAAAATGTTGAGCCGATGAGAGTACAAGCCCCCAAGACTTGATACACTACAAGAGAAGGTAGTGCGAGGTTGAGATATGCTAACCAATTTTTTTGATAGATTTTTCACACACAATCAACACTTCGCCAATTGAATTAGCATTAGCATCAAAACTGAAATCCAAGCTTGAAAGAACTCAACACCAAGAATGCACACTCAATCCCAAGGAAGGATAGGTGTTGTCATATGGCGAAGAAACTAAAAACAATACTTGAAATGAGACAAACTTAATGTCAAGAATGTGCACTCAAGATCCCACTGAGGGCGAGGTGCTAACATATGATGGAGTTATTAATTGAACTAAAATAATTAGGCGGATAACCAGCCATGAAGATACATCTATCTAATTCATCCGCTACGGCGGGAATCCACTTAAGAGTGGGGATTCACCACTTGAGAGTGGGTACAAAGAGATATGAAATGTTCAATTTTCCACACTGGCGGTAAACCATCCAAGGGTAATTGATATGGAATAAATCAAGTAATTGCATAGACTTAAAATGGTTGGATTAGTACTACTAAAATCTCAACCTTACAATCACAAATCTGCAAATTACTAATTACAATGATAGAGAACATAGTTAAGAAGAGAAGAATGAATACTAGCAATGTTCTTTTGCTCTTCCAATGATAAAATAAAGACCAAAACTGAAATCATATGAATTTGATATAAAACAGTGTTTTCTGGAATTCTGATCAACAAACTGAAACATCATAAAATGCTCATAACTTCATTAAATTACCTCCATTTTGAATGAAATAGAATGCAATGAACAACTGGAAGGTAGGCGACCAAGTTAGGATGAAGAAACAACAACAAAGACCCTCTGTGAATTTAGCACGCATTCCAATGCACTTATGAAAGGTACAAGCCTCCTTGAAGGGGCAATTTTCATTTAAAAATCAGATTCTCAACTAAAAAATCTTAAACTTGGCATGATGAGTCGCCCAAGATCAACAAATCAAATGATGAAATACCCAGAATCATATTCAGACTGATAATAAAGCTATGAATCAAAATCACCTTCAGTTGTAGATGAATCAACAATACCAAAATTGATAAATCTCCAAAATTCTTCAACTTTCAAACTCAATCTACTAGTCTAGATGAGAAGTAGTCCCAAAACCAACTAGGTGTTATCTTTCAAACATGAAATTGGATCAATGCTAAGAGGTAAGCATTCCTCAAAGCTAAATTCATGAAGTCATTCCGACAACATAACAATATGATAAGCATAATGGATACCAAGGCTGGAGAAAAACCTTCACTAAATAGAAGCTCACAAAACTCTTCAATTTCCTAAGAAGGCACACCAAAAGACACAAGAGTCTTTTCAATTTCCAAAAACAAATAATTCTCAAGATGGAGTCCCTTTTGTACAATTATGAACTTCACTTTATTTTTTTAAAAATATCTCCTTAAAAGAGGCGTCCACTTTTCCCCAAGGCATTAAGACAATATTTAAAAAATATAAACACCTCATGAAGGCATCCCCCTTCCAAGTCCCTCTTTTAAACACAACTTAAAGTTGTTCTCCTAGGCCAAGGGGTCAACTGCAAATTATAACATTAATGCCTTTATTCACCAAAATAAAACCTTCAAAATCCAGACTTGAATTGCATTAAATGCAGCCACTCCAACTGAAAATGAATACCTGATAACTGCATACTACCAAAAATAGAATTTACTAAAAATAGTAAACTCCCTGAAATGCCATAGAACCTCTGAACATGAAAACCCTAATTTTACCTCAAAGGAGCCTGCGGGCTTCCAAAATCGGCTGATGAGTGTCAGAACAGATCACTGATGAGAAGGGGACATTACAGTCCGCCCTCCTCGAGATTGCTTGTCCTCAAGCAACCAAAAAGATGGATGCAACAAAATATGTTCTCCTTCCCATGTGGCATCTTCAATAGGCAAGTTCCTCCATCTAACCAAGTATTCCTTGATTGTTATTCTTCTCAAGGAACATTCTCTAGTATCAAGAATCTCTTCTAGAATCAATACCAACTAACCTTCCTCATCCAATGGAGGTAATTCTGAAGTAGCCACAACATTGTGTCCAAGCTCCTTCTTGAGCCGGGACACATGAAAGACGTTATGCACCTTGCTTTTAGCTGGAAGCTCCAACTCATATGAAACTTCACCAATCCTTTTGGTGACTTTAAAAGGACCATAAAATCATGGCTTTAACTTTTCTACACCACTCTTCTTAAGGGTAGATTGTCTATAGGGCTGAAGCCTCAAGTAGACCATGTCTCCAACTTCAAAAGATCTCTCAACACGCTGCTAATCAACGTATAACTTCTACTGATTTTGAGCTTGTTGCAGATTTTCCTTGAGAGATTTCAAGATGTCTTGGTTCTGCTAAAGCATATCCTTAGCCTGTGGAGCTCTACTATCACCAAACACCAAATCTACAAATTCAGGAGCATCATAACCATAAAGGACCATAAAAGGAGACATCTTAATTGACATATGATAGGAAGAGTTGTAACAGTACTCTCCCAAATGAAGCCACTTAATCCAAGCTCTTTGTTGCCCTAAAACATAATTTCTAAGGTAGACCTCTAGCCACTTGTTGACAATCTTAGATTGCCCATCTATTTGAGGATGATAACTAGTGCTTGGAGTAAGCACTGTACCACTTAGCCTGAAGATCTCTTGCCAAAAAGCACTTAGGAACTTGTTGTCCCTATCATTGACAATGGTTTTAGGCAAACCATGCAACAAGAAAACTTCTCTAAAGAATAACTCAGCCACTTGAGCTGCTGTAAAAGAAGTTGTGATAGCATAGAAATGTGAAAATTTAGTCAATCTATCTACCATGACAAAAATACAATCACGTCCTTGTACCTTAGGCAACCCAGTGATGAAATCCATTGCAATGCTTTCCCATTTCTGATTTGGAATTGGCAAGGGCTACAACAACCCAGCTGGAAAAGAATGTTCATTCTTATTCTTTTGGCAAATAGAACACTTTCTTATGTAATTCATGATCTCATCCTTCATCCCTTTCCAAGCAAACCTTTCTCTAATCTGCTTGTAAGTCTTGAACATGGCTTGATGACCAGCAAGGGGAACATCATGAAAAGACTATAGAATCTTCTTTTTAAGTTAGATTCATGCACTAAAAAGACTCTACCTTTATAGATAATTAACCCATCAACCAACTTATACCTTTCATCAACCAAATGACCTTCAAACAAGCTGGTTGCAAACTGATTTTTAGCATAATCAGCAGCAATTAACTCCTTCCAATCTGTTGATAACTCACAAAGTGACTGCAAATGAGGCCTTCTTGAAAGGGCATCAACCACTATGTTATTTTTCCCTTTGACATATTCAATGTCAAAGTCATACGCTTGGAGCTTACTTACCCATTTCTGTTGTCTTTCATTTAAATCTTTTTGGTGCATAAAGTGTTTAAGACTATTATGATCAGTCTTAACAACAAATTTACTTCCCACCAAATATTGACGAAACTTAGATAATGCATGCATAATAGCAAGCATTTCTTTGTCATATATTGAGTAAGATTTTTCTGCTCCTCTCAACTTTCTACTCTCAAAGACAATGGGGTGCTTGTCTTGCATGAGAACAGCTCCAACTCCCTCACCTAAAGCATCACATTGTAATTCAAAGGGCTTTGTGAAATCTGGTAGGGCCAACACTGGACATGAGCTCATTATGTGCTTGAACTTGTCAAAGACTCCTTGTGCCCTATCTGTCCATAGGAAGGCTCCTTTCTTTGTAAGATCTGTAAGGGGGGCTGCCATGTGAGAATATCCCTTAACAAATCTTCTGTAGAATCCGCACAAACCCAAAAATCCTCTCAAGTGAGAAATATTCTTTGGAGGTGGCCAATCAAGGATGGCTTTAATCTTCTCTGGATCAACTTTGACACCCTTGGCACTAATGATGTGGCCGAGATACAACAATTCCGTCATCCTGAACTCACACTTTGATTCTTTGGCAAACAAACATTCCGCCTCCAAAATGCTAAGCACTTCTTCCAAGTGCTTGAGGTGCTCTTCCCAAGACTTACTGAAGATGAGAATATCGTCGAAGAAGATGAGCACAAACTTCCTCAACTGTTGTCTAAAAATCTTGTTCATACAAGATTGGAATGTAGCTGGAGCATTTGTCAAACCAAAAGGCATGACAAGAAATTCAAAATGCCCAAAATGGCATCTAAAAGTTGTCTTCTCTATATCCACCTCCCTCATTCTGATTTGATGATAGCCCGAACGAAGATCAATCTTCAAGAAAAACATAGCCCCATGGAGCTCATCAATAAGCTCATCAATCCTAGGGATAGGATATCTATTCTTGATGGTCTTCTGATTTAATGCACGGTAGTCAACACACATACGCATTGTTCCATCTTTCTTTTTTACCAACACCACTGCTGAAGCAAAAGGGCTTTTGCTTGGCCGAATAAAACCCATCTCCAAAAGCTCTTTGATGGCTTTCTCAATTTCATCTTTTTGCTTCTTGGGATAACGGTAAGGTGTGGTGATGACGGGCTTTTCTCCCTCTTCTACTTCAATCACATGCTCAAAACCTCTTTCAGGAGGTCTCCCAGGAGGTAGGCTACCAAAGACTTTACTCTTCTTGGTAAGTAAGGCTTGGATATCAGGATGATATTGCCTCTTCTCTTCCACTGGATCAGCTGGTAGGACCATACACTCTGCTGCCCACTCAACTTGATCATGACGGATCAGCCTTTCCATTCTTTTCAAGGACACAATTTGAGGGCCCCCATTTGACATCCCTCTCAAAACAACCTTCTTTCCATCAGCTTGAAATTTCAGCTCCATTGTTTGTAAATTCAAAGTAATCTCTCCAAGAGATCGCAGCCATTGTATTCCTAACACGACATTGGTATCACCAATACCCACAACATAGAAGTCATCTTTTACTTCATAATTTCCTATCTGAATAGAAAGGTTAGGAATTTTCTTAGTGCATGACATGGTGAAACCATCAGCTACCATTAACTTTGAAGCCTTCAAACTCTTCAGTTTTCAAACCTCTCTTTGTCACCAATCCTTCATCAATGAAGTTGTGAGTTGCTCCAGTATCAATTAGAGCAACTATCCTTTGAGATCCAATCACTCCACGAACCCGAAAGGACTCATTTTTCTAAAAACTTGATAGTTGTGTGAAAGCACTACCATCTCCCACCTCATCGGACTTCTCTTCTGGAGCTTCTTCACCTTCACTACTTGTTGATTCGTATTGTTGATCAGACGAATCAGATTCTGATCCAAAATCAGAATAGCCCTTCCATTAGGTTTGCTTTGCCTCTTCCATAGCAACGGTGACCCTTAACCCAAGGTTCACGGCAAGTGTAGCAAACTCCATCTTTTCTAAGCTGTTCTTTGAGCTCTTCTGACAACTTTGGTGGAAACTTCTTTGGCAGATTTGAAGAATGTTTTTTATCCTTCTTATGGCTGAAAGGTTTTGAATGAAACTTAGGCCTTGGGGCTGCCAACTCCATGCTCCTCGCTTTCTTGATGGATTCATCTAAAGTTGGTGGATCAAAAGATTTGACCCATCCCTTCAAAGGCTCCATTAATCCTTCTGAAAAGAGTACCACAAGTCTTCTCTCAGTAATGTTAGGCACTGTTACTGACAACCTTTGAAAATCAGCCACATAATTTTCTAAATATCCTTGCTATTTCAATTGTGCCAATTCTCTGAATCTCAACTCTAGATCCTTGGTATCAAATCTCTCGATCAGCTTGTTGGTAAACTCAACATAGGTGCGAATGAGGTTATGGCCAAGAGTGACCAAACCATGAGTCCACCATTCGTGAGCTATCCCATCCAAATGCAAGGTAGCAAATTTGATAGCATCTCCTTCCGACATGGGTCTGAGAGAGAGATAGTTATCTAGCTTCTACACCCGTGATCTGGCTATACACTTATTACTATCATCAAAATGCTCCATAGTTATCTTTCCCAAAGCTTGGTAGAAATAATTTCTAGGCACCATAGGAGGACGTTGCTCATTCCTTCCTCCATTTCTCTAACTCCTTTGATTCATGTATTGATCAAAGGTCCAAGCACCTCTCAAGTCAAGAGGTAAAGAAACGTACTCCATGTAAGCTTGGCGTGCATCATCAGCAAAAGTTGGTGCAGCTTCAACTGGTTGTTGCTCTTCCATTGGCGTGAAGATGGGGAAAAGAGGTCTAGAGGATGACCCACTAGGAATTGCAACATGTTGACCCACAATTCTATCTCTTGTATTCACCTCAAGACTGCCATTATTGTTATTCCCATTAACTCCATTGCTTTCTCCAGTTGAATTATTTTGGGGCTGAATGATATTCTATGCTGCTTGCTGGTCCAACTTGGACAATAATCGGGACATCATGTCTATCATCCCATCAAACTTCTTTTCAACTTTGTCCCTCTCATCATTAGCTTGCCTAACACTGTCTGACATTATTTCAACTATCTTTTCTATACCATCCACTATTTTTCCAAGATCCCTTAAGTCTTCTGAAAAAGTATCTACCTCTAGAATGGGAGGAAACTGATGCTGAGTTCTGGCCTGACTTCTGGTGAATGACCTAGTGTCTATTTCACTCATCAGACAACCAACTGCAAAATGCCACAGGATGGCAGGGTCTTCTGCTCTGATACCATTGAGATATGCTAATCAATTTTTTTGATAGATTTTTCACACACAATCAACACTTCACCAATTGAATTAGTGTTAGCATCAAAAATGAAATCCAAGCTTGAAAGAACTCAACGCCAAGAATGCACACTCAATCCCAAAGAAGGATAGGTGTTGTCATATGGCGGAGAAACTAAAAACAATACTTGAAATGAGACAAACTCAACGTCAAGAATGTGCACTCAAGATCCCACTAAGGGTGAGGTGCTAACATATGATAGAGTTATTAATTGAACTAAAATAATTAGGCGGATAACCAGCCATGAAGATACATCTATCTAATTAATTCACTGCGGTAGGCATCCACTTAAGAGTGGGGATTCACCACTTGAGAGTGGGTACAAAGAGATATCAAATGTTCATTTTTCCACACTGGCGGTAAACCATCTAGGGGTAATTAATATGGAATAAATCAAGTAATTGCAGAGACTTAAAATAGTTGGATTACTACTACTAAAATCTCAACCTTACAATCACAAATCTGCAAATTACTAATTATAATGATAGAGAACATAGTTAAGAAGAGAAGAATGAATACTAGCAATGTTCTTTTGCTCTTCTAATGATAAAATAGAGACCAAAACTGAAATCATATGAATCTAATATAAAACAGTGTTTTCTGGAATTCTAATCAGCAAACTAAAACACCATAAAATGCTCATAACTTCATTAAATTACCTCCATTTTGAATGAAATCGAATGCAATGAACAACTGGAAGGTAGGCGACCAAGTTAGGATGAAGAAACAACAACAAAGACCCTCTATGAATTTAGCGCGCATTCCAATGCACTTATGAAAGGTACAACCCTCCTTGAAGGGGCGATTTTCATTTAAAAATTAGATTCTCAACTAAAAAATCTCAAACTTGGCATGATGAATTGCCCAAGATCAACAAATCAAATGATGAAATACCCAGAATCATATTCAAACTGATAATAAAGCTATGAATCAAAATCACCTTCAGCTGTAGATGAATCAACAATACCAAAATTGATAAATCTCCAAAATTCTTCAACTTTCAAACTCAATCTGCTAGTCTGGATGAGAAGCAGTCCCAAAACCAACTAGGTGTTATCTTTCAAACATGAAATTGGATCAATGCTAAGAGGTAAGCATTCCTCAAAGCTAAATTCATGAAGTCATTCCGACAACATAACAATATGATAAGCATAATGGATACCAAGGCTGGAGCAAAACATTCACTAAATAGAAGCTCACAAAACTCTTCAATTTCCTGAGAAGGCACACCAAAAGACACAAGAGTCTTTTCAATTACCAAAAACAAATAATTCTCAAGATGGCGTCCCTTTTGCACAATTATGAACTTCACTTTATTTTTTTTAAATATCTCCTTAAAAGAGGTGTCCACTTTTTCCCAGGGCATTAAGACAATATTTAAAAAATATAAACACCTCATGAAGGTGTCCCCCTTCCAAGTCCCTCTTTTAAATACAACTTAAAGTTGTTCTCCTAGGCCAAGGGGTCAACAGCAAATTATAACATTAATGCCTTTATTCACCAAAATAAAATCTTCAAAAGCTAGACTTGAATTGCATTAAATGCTCCAACTGAAAATGAAGACCTAAAGACTGATAACTGCATACTGCCAAAAATAGAATTTACTAAAAATAGTAAACTCCCTTAAATGCCATAGAACCTTTGAACATGAAAACCCTAATTTTACCTCAAACGAGCCTACGGGCTTCCGGAATAGGCTGATGAGTGTCAAAATAGATCACTGATGAGAAGGGGACATTATAGAGGTGACCTTCAGCACCAGGTGAGTTGATTTTTGTACCTTAGCGTTGTTTATATGAATTTAATTTATATTTTATGCATTTATAGGTTGATTTAAAACCCTAGAAGAAAAGTTCGCAAAGCATCCCTTTTTTTGCAAAGTGTTCCATTTTTTTCTCAAAGTGTTCCCTTTTTTCGCAAAGTGTCCCATTTTGTCACAAAGTGTCCCCTTTTGTCACAAAGTGTCTCATTTATTCACCAAGTGTCCCAAAAGGGAGATGAAGTGTTTAGGACCTTTAGAAAATTACACTAGAACAAATTTATCATAGGGACAAGGAGGAGGATATAGCTGAGGATACATGTCTCATGGATGCTAACCTATTCATAGATGAGATAGATGAGGACTACGATGAGGGAGAAAACCCTGATTATGAGGGAGAGGAGGAGGTCAAGGAGGAGGAGGAGGAGTCGATGAGTGAGGGTAGTGACATGATAGATGAGGGTCCAGTTGCCCACGAGTTGGGAGATCCATCTCCCATTTGTGTTACTAGATCGTAGTCAATAGCCACATCATGCGCCAACACCCACAAAAATGGAGAGGCTAGCACATCCTCCATGCCTCCTGCATAGGATGAGGTTGTCTTTACATAGCCAAATGGAGGTACCTAAGTGGTGACATTCTATTTATGATTATGCTTTTAATTTTCATATATATATATATATATATATATATATATATACCATGATGTGTACTAATTAGCTTTACAATTTCTATCTTACAAGTGTTGTGAGAGATTTACAGGACTTCTACTGACAGGTCACTATAGAGATAGTGCCCCCCATTCTCAGAGATGAGGCTACAAACTACATGCCCCCACCCATCATGGAGTGGGACCGAGAGCTGTTTGAGCCTTATGTTAGACTGAGGGCAGTGTATGAGGGTACTTTATGAATGTAAACATTATGTATGCAAAAGTGAAAAGTACTTTTATCCATGTTATACAAAGTTTCAGAAATGTGAATATTTTTTAGATTTGATGATGTTTGCTAGTGCATTGGCTTAGGAAGAATTCAAATATGACTACCCTAAATTGATGTTTTTGACCTAGATGCATAAAACAAAAGTTACTAAAACTTTCTAGACTGATATTATAGGTTACCAACAAGCTTAAGGAGTACAAAAACAAGGTTTTCAATACTGTAAAAGATAGTTTCAGGCCTGATCTAGGACTAAATCGCCCAGATGGGTGTATGAGTCTCAACCAAGGTTTTTCAAGGGTTCAAACAATGAACAACATAGTAAAAAACTCTTAGAAATCAGACAAAACCACTTGTACTAGGACTAAATCGTCCAGAGGGACGTATAAGTCCCAGATTAGGGTTTTTGTACCATTTTTAGCAAATTATGTGTGAATGCTATGTTTTCTAGTTAGGTTCATTTATAGTCTAAGTGTAAATGTAGAGTTCAAATGAAATTCAATGATGCAAGATGCAAAAATGCAACCTATGCACTTTCATTAATGCAAGATTTAGAAACCCTAGATGCAAGTTAACTAATGCAAAACCTAATGCAAAGTTAATGCAAGCTAGATCTAGGATTATAATGCACTCCAAATTAGGAATAATGATGTTCTAAATGCAAGTTCACCAAAATGTAGTGTAGGAACTAGGGTTCCACCTTTTTGGAAGATGAAACACACAAGGGGGATTATACCCTCCTATTTCGCTAACATCCCATTCAAAGGGACCCTTAGAGATCTCAAACTAGGGATGAAATGAAGAAGAGAGATCTACAATAGGGGTGTTCTAAGGTAGGATTAGAGACTAAATTAGGGTTCACCACCAAGCTAGGGCTTGGAAAGACAAGATATGCAAATGATATGCAAAACCTAACTAGATGACCTAGATAATGAAGGACTGAAATACAAAATGAAAAACTACTTGAATGAACATAGGTGCACCTAGAGCAAAGATGTGATCAAAACAAGCTCCAAAACCATGAAATCCCAACTCTCAATGCTCATGGGACTCATATGCTATTTTTGGTGTATGGGTCCTAGGTGGGTCCTGAAGAGCTAAAAATGTTGAATCTAGAGTTATAGACTGAGAGGAACAAAACCCAAAAACTGTTCCCTAAAACCCTAACTAGGACTCATACGCCCAAACTGTCGTGAAATGTCCCAAGAGTAGAATCTTGAATTGAAACTTTACAATCCTCTAAAGATTGATCAAATAAGAACTTTCCCACTAATTTCATGCAAATTAGATGGATATTTTTCCCTAGATTTGAGTTTTTGTGAGTCTTGACAACTTTTCATGACAACTTTGACAACATTTGTAACTTTTTCATTTTGGTACTTTTGAAGGCTTCAAATCCACTTTTCTTCAATCTATAAACCCATGATCACACATTAAAGAGAGGAAAACTTGTTGATTGTTAGGAAATGGGGGTTTTCCTTGGTCAAACACCTTTTAGGTAATTAAACCAAATGATGAAAGCATGAAATATGAAATATGCAATGATGACACCTTGAATGATGTCTTGAGATGTAATTAAACAATCTAACATGAGTGGCCATGTAGAGTGTAGATCTTGATCTTGAATTAGATATGAATCAATGCTTGACTTGGATCTTGAATGTTACATCACAACACTAGCTCAACAACATGCTTGATACTTAATGATCATGACTTGATGATTGATCTTGAATTACTACAATAATTGATGAAGAATTTTTCCCTTGAATGCCTTAGAAATTCTCTTGTAAACTCTCTTGAAACTCTTGTGAAGTCTTGTAATCATAAACTTTTTATTAGGAATGTTCTCTTGAAAGTATTAGGTGAAAATGAGTGAAATAACCTTGTATTTATACTTGTTTATGCCAAATTTCTTGAAATTACAACACTACAAGCTGACATCATATCTAGGAGGATCAAATCCTACCAATAATTTGAATTAAATTTGACTTTGGGTCACACGGGACTCATACACCAAAAGTGGTGTATGAGTCCCATTAGGCTTAACTATGGAACACATTTTTCGAAAATGCTTAGAATGATGTAAAATCAGGATTGATGCCCAAAAACCTAGGTGGGAATCATATGCCGAAGGTGGCGTATGAGTCCCAAATCACCAAATCTGGGCCACACAACCTAAAAACGCCTAAATTATGATTGGATGCTGGTTTATGTCAAGATTATCCTCGAAAAGATGCATTAATTAAGGCTTGTGGATGCAAAATAAGGAAAATTAAGACATAGATAAACCCAATTAATTAATAAAACCCTAGATTAGTGTGAAAGTGTGGTAGAACACTTTACAACACTCTAAATAAGGCACCATTAAGTTCATTTAGTTTAAATTAAGGCAATATTAGGTCTATTTAGCTTAAAAGAGCCATAAACTCAATGTGAATGTAGAAAACACATTACAACAATAGATTAAGGCAACATTAGGTCCATTTTAATCTTAACCATTCCTAAATTGTACCATGTCAAGAAGGGCATACAATTTCCATCATTACAAAACTTAAATCCCAAAATATTTTTTAGATTACAAGAATATCATAAATTTTAAGCAACCCAAAACCCCTTTCATGTAAATCCTAGGAGGTCTATGGAGGCTAGTTTAAGATTGAAAGAGGGAAATTTTGGTATTATTTTTACATAAAAAATTGAGGGATCATATCCATTACATCATATTAATGAAACTATTCCAAGAACTTTGAGTTTTTTTAGACCCCAATAATGTTTTTTTCTTTTTTCATGTTCAAGATAATTTTATTTGTCTAGTACCACATTAGTTGCATCATTAGTTTTTTGAAAGAAGCAAGTAGAAACTTGAATACGTAGATTGTTTTCTATACTTCATAAGGTTTTGTGCTTGAGGTTAGGACACATTGCAAAGTATCTCATGTTACAAGAAAATTTGTGTTACATTTAATGAGAATTAAATCTTGTACCTATTAGTAGAGGTTATATAGAGCTAATCTAATAATTTAAAAAAGTTGAATGGTTTACAATAAATTATTGGAAATTTTAAAAAGGTCCAATTAAATTAATCTTTATAATCATTCAATACATAGAATTCATTGGATTTTGTGAGAAAAGGTTGTCCATATTTAAGTCATCGACCATTTGATTTTCTTCCATAATATGAGGGTCAACAAGAACACATCTTCTCAACTCAACATACCTAAAAATTAATTTTCTTGAATTTTACATGGAATAGAAGTAATTTCTTGTATATATTATGCAATACCTCTCAAAATTATAAAGAATTAAATAGAGGAGCTACAAATTTAAGAGCTAATGATTAAAAAAATATGTCAACTATTTCAAATAATAAGAATTAATTAATTTCTTAAGTTTCATAATCTATTACACCATAATAGTTAAAAAAAAAATAGAGTGAGAATTATGTAAAACAAAATTGGTGAAAATATTATTGGCATAAGATTTGAGAGAAAAATTATTGTACTAACCAAATTATGTTCAAAGAGATAATGAATAATCACTGTGACTTAGAAAATGACTCAATGATTACTTAATGTATTTCCAATCATGTACCTTTGAATTTTAAATAATTTTCATGTTATCTAGCTAGATTTTATTCATGTTGGACTTATTTGATTTGAATGAAGTATAAACAATAAAAAATCATGTACTTAGTGTGAAAAATAAAGGACTCTTATCATGTTGTGGAATACATATTTTACACGTATGAACTAAAACTAAAAGAATCTACATAATAATTTTAACTTTACTTTGATTGTATGAGAACATTGTAATGGCATGAGGATAGGAAAATCCTAGAATCTATCCATTTCTTAGAAATTTAGAGTGTCAATTATGGGTGACTCAATTTAAGGTCAAAATATGGATCAAATATGAAAAGAGAGAAAATATCTATGGTAGCATGATATGAGGGAAAGAATAAGAGTGAATTAAAAATTTCAATTTAATAAATGATTTCATAATGGGTGTTAGATTTTAGACACAATAATTATTTTCATAAAGGGTCTTAGGAGAAGCTATCTAATGTTACATCCTATTTTTGGGGCCTTATAGACTATGTTATTTCATTTTGTATTTTTATTATGAACATAAAATCATGAATTTTGAATGATTAGAATATGTGAATGATCAGTATTATATCAAGTTGATATAGTTTGATTAATGTTAATATGAAAATTGGTTTCAGGGTCAATCCACAATATGAGTCCTATTTTTTGGTCAAGTTCTACATTAATATCAACATTTTTTTTTACAAAATTTCACTTTATGAAACCTATAGCAACTAAACTATTAATAATTTGGAAATGATGTGAACTAGTGACTTGTGAGGATTTGTGTATAGATTCTAAACATATATTTAAAAAAATGTAGAAATAAATTGTGAATTTTTTTACATAACTTTTAATAACTTATTTTTTTATAGTAAACAACTTTTTAAAAAAGTGACATTTATGTCATCATGCATAATTTTTTTAATTAAAAGGATAAAGCTATAATTTTTAAAATATAGATTTTTAATATCAATATCTAGTGCATGAATATTTTTTCATGATATTTTATTATATAGTTTTTTAATTAATTTTTAAAGTAAAAGTAACTATAATTAGGGCATAGGTGTATGTCATCATACATAACTTGTTTTGTATGTATTGAAATTATTATTTTATTTTTTTATGAAACAAGAAAATAAATACCAAGTGTACACATATTTTTTAGAATTTTTTTCTCTATTTTTTTAATTTTTTTACATGTGTGAAATAAATACCTTAATGTTTAGTGAAAAGACAGCATTCACAAGAAATAAAATATAAATATAATAATTGAATTAAAAATAATTAAAATTTTACTTTATGGAAAGCTTATAATAATAGTTACATACTTACAAAAAACAATTTCTAAATAACTTTGTTTAATCCCTCAAAAGGTAAAAAAAAAAGTGCTTTTTACCACCATTTTGATAGGTGTGAAGGAGACTCCATTATGGGTATGTTTTAAGACTAGAGGAGTTCTATCCAAGGGGGTTTGGTCTAAAGGGGTCTTATCTAACCCTCTTTAGTTAAAACCCATTAGATGGAATCCCTTAAGGCTTGAATTATTAGTTTTTTAAAAAATATGTGATTTTGGGTAAAAATTAGGATGTCCCAAGTTTGGGACCCATTATTGTGGGATGACCTTTCATAGAAATGATAAGGAATGTTAAATTTTGTGTTTAATGGTAATGTTGATGCTTTGGTATATTATTGGATTATCTACCTTTCGGCTTGATAAGGTAGATGCAAGAGATTGTTATTCCCCTTTAGGACTAAAAGGGAGAGTATTACCAAAGAGAGAATCAAATTTGGGAAGAGAACCAAGATCACCTTGAAAATTGAGAACTCACACACACCATATACTACATGCTTGCTTAGTTGTGAATATTTCTTTTAAACTACTTGAATTCTTCATTTATTTGGGTTATATTTGTTGTGCAGATAGTTTTCGTTGCACCAAAAGATCGACCTATTAATATCAGATACAATCACTAGAGTTAATGAATCCATGAGAGGCAGTTAATCCATGTCACAAAAACAAGTATTTCATTGAGATCACAAGGAGACCTAGGGTGCACACCTTACAATAATCCCCAACACAAGTGAGGGGTTCGAACCAATGACCTAGGATCTAATACCAATTGTTGCATAGATGATTGTTGTTCCACCAAAATATCAACCTATTAATGCCTGATACAATCGAGAGAGTTAATGAATCCATAGGAGGTAGTTAAGCCATGTCACGAACCTGAGTCTTGTGTTGCACAATACAACGAGACCAAGGGTGAACACCTTCTAACAGTCTTTAGTATTGTGAGATTGTGCAAATATCTATGAATTATTCATTTCCCTAATGGCAGTATGAAATGTTCAACTTTATACATTATATAATTTTTTTATAGAGATAAAATATATCCACTTTGTGAAGTGTTGTGATCTAGATAATTCTTTTATTTCTATTGTCTTATTATCATCTCTAATCATTTTGGCTAATGATTCATATGCTTAATCATCACTATGTTGGTTAAAATTAAAAGGTGATAGGTAGGCTACTCTTAACATGCAAGTGTTTAAATTTTGAATTATGTCTTTAACCCTATAGAATTAAAAGTGTCATAATAAATCATTATTCTTGTGATAATTCGGTTATAATTTAACAATATAATGATTATTTACATATATAATTGTATGTGTGAATATATAAATTTCTCTCTTTATATATACAAATATATATACATATATATACACATATATGTGGATATATATTTGAAATAAGCATTAATAATGACATATTTTAAAAAGGATAATTTAGAAAGCTCACATGAGCTATTTGAAATTGAAGGGAAGGATTACATGCATTTATGAGAATTTATATAGAAGAACTTCACTTTGAACTAGAAAAAAAATTAATAATAAATAGACTTCAAATCCTCTCAAGGGGGCTTGAATTGAGGAAGGTAGAGTTGAGGCTTGTTCAATGTAGGGAATATGAGGTTAACAAGGAAGAGAAAAAGGAGAGAAAGGAGAAGTGTTTGAGGTAGGAGAAAGAATATTAGTTTTCTTTGGTATACAAGTATGAGATATTGTTCATAATTATGAAAATGTTAACTATGCATGTTTGGAAGTATATGAAGGAAACTTTGTTTTCATATAAGTGAAATAATGGGAACTATGAAAATTGGATTATTATGTCAAGTATTATAGGTTTGAAGGTTTGTTAAAATTTTATCATATTTCTTTCAGTGGTTGTAGCCATTACATTGCCCATATATTTTATTCTTAGATCTATAATTGTGTGTGATAAAAATGTGAATCAATATAAAATAAGAACAATACAATGAAAGTACTAAATTCACACTCAATAAATCTCAAGATCTATGCACAAAGATAAAATAAAAAATAACTCTACCATAGCAAAGACCTTGATTTTCTCCATTGTTTATTTGATAGTAGCTTGAATGCTTCATATGTAAGTTTATCTACAAAATAGCATAACTATGATAGCTTAATGATAGTATGATAACATGAAATTGATCAAAAATAGATAGATAGTGTTGGAAGAATGAAGAAGAATGGATAACTATACATTTTTTGTGTTGTCATTGGTGTCACCATGTTATATGAGTTGCATCTGCAAGTCTAAGTCATTGTTTTATCTAGTATCCCAGACTGGTATCTAAACTAGTATACAATTTACATCCTTTGATATTTTGGTCCACAATCCTCTGCAGTTGATAGTTGTTGCTTGCAGTTTTGGGAAATAGCTTATGGATGCTGGAAGCATGTATGTTCAGAATCTCTCATGCATAGGTGCTCGTATGGTGTATTGGCATTATTTTGTTGATTGCATTTTTCTAGTAAGCCTATCTCTAGCCGACCTCATGGTTAAATGGTGTTATGGTGAATTAATTTTGTTATGCGGATGTATGTGTGACCTATCTTAGGTCTATGTCAACAATTAGTCTTTTTGGTTGCATCTAATTAGGTCGACCTAATTGATGGGTTAGTTTGTTTCCAAAAAATAAATAGTTGGACATTTTTACGCTCACTTGAGTATCTCTCATGGACTTTGGCTTAATTTTTCCTAGATTTAATGTTGTAATATGGTCAACACATTCACATTAGGTCTTGGACCCTTGCGAATCAATAAGAATTCTAAGATGTCTTGTAGAAGTGTTGTGAAGCATTGTAAGCCACTTTCACACTTTTCTAGGACACTTTCATTATAATTCACCTAAATAACCTCTTTTTATCACTTTCCAATCCTTATTTCAAAGTGTTGTAAAGATTTGTAACAAACTCTCACACTTTTATAGGCTTGTCATCAATAATTTGACCCTTTCTTATGTTTAAATTACCCCTTAATGCACTTTCCAGCTCTACTTAAGTGCATTTGTTAGAATATTCTTGTTAAACATCATTAAATACACTCTAGTTTCTGACACCTAGTAAAATTGCCCTAGTGGGACCAAGTCACCACCTAGGGTGACTTAGTCCCATTGGGCACAAAAATCAAAATTATTTTAATTTTCTGGTGGGATTTTATTCTCTTAACCTTAAGGTCACCTGTGATGTGTTATTTTTAGGAAATTTAGTAAAATCAAGTATAAATAAAGGGTTTTTCTCTCATTTTCACCCTCATTCATTCACTTAATCATTCAAGAAATTATCAAGCAATCACTAAAGCATTCTAAGCATTATCAAGCATCCATTGGAGCATCTTCTTGCATATCTTTAGATTTCTACATCAAGGGTTTGGTGAGTTGTAGCATTGCATGTTGTTCATTCATCATTATCTTTCTATTTCATTTCATTTTCAAGGGTTTGATTACCAAATTGGGGTTTTACCAAGGAAAACCCCTATTCTCTTACCCTTAACCCTTTTTTCTATCTTTGCATGTGTGTTTTGCAGGCCTTGTATGCATAGTTTTCAAAGAGGAAAGTGTTAAAAAGGTGTTGTCAACTCATCAAAGTCATTCAAGTCAACAAAGCCCTAATTGAAGCTTGGAGACCTCTTTCAACCCATTTTCTATAGAATCTAGACCAGACACTTGTCAGGAAGGGAAGTGCAAATAGAAAGCTATACAAATTCCTACCCTAAATTTATCACGATTCCCAGGTGGACTAAGTCACCATCTTTGGTTAATTAGTCCCATTGTGAATCCTAAAAAGCGATTTCTGCATTTCTGGACACCCATTTGACAGAAACCTATTCCAACAGAATTTCCTCAAAATAGGACTAAGTCTCCCAGCTTGGCGTAAGTGTCCCAGTGGGATTCAATAACAAAATTTATATGATTTTAGAGCCTTTTTGCATCACATTTTAGTTCTCAGGTTCACCTCTCCAATGGGTATGTGCAGGATCATCGTGCAAAAAATAGGCCCTTAAGTGGCAAAAAATTCAGAAAAATCAGTGTTAGGCAACTTGACGTAAATATTTGAATAAGTTATCTATATTATTTCAAAAATATGTAGGAATAGAATTTGTAGAAAATTGAATGTAGTTTCTAAAATACTACGTTTATTTAAAAATAAATAAAATCTATTTGGTGAAAATTTGAAATTTCAATGCAGTAGTACTTAAATTTTAGGGAAAAAATAAGAAGTAGGTGTCTATCTGACCACCCTAACCATAATAAAATGATAATATTTTTTGTAAGATTTTATATATAAGTAGAGGACTCATGTCCCGATGTGATGCATATTTTTTGTAATTTTTTCCAAGTAAATAATTAATTATGAATTTTTATTACAACTTTTAGAAATATAAAACTCCCTGTTGACCACCTTAACTTGGTCAAAACTTCATGAAATTTAATTTTTCTTTTTTAATCCTATATTATGTGAAGCATAGAATGTGATTCATGTTTTGGACTCAAAAATATGATACCGCTTTGAAAGTTATAGATGTTTTTCAATCACCTATCGATCAGGACTTTAGTTGTAATTCTAATAGAAAATGAATAATAATTATTTATTAAATTCAAATTAAATCATAATTTATATTTTTGGAAAGCTGAGAATCTCCTCTAAAAACCCTTTTCGTTTCATTATTTTGGGTGAAAAAAAAGTCGTCAGCCACATACCCTACAAATATTGCCACTTTTTGGCGCACCATGATCCTGCACATACCCCAATATTGTTCATTTCTTTTATTGTTTACTTGCATTCTTAGGTCATTTTGCATATCACAATGTGTTTTCAAACAACTTGCATTTCTTAGGTTTTGCATTAATATTCATTATATTTTATCTGTACTTTGCATTTAGGACATTACATTTACACATATTTCAATCATACTAGCATTATTATTTAGTGAACCTCAAAATTTTTGTGTGATACCTTTCTCCTTTTAGGTGAAAACCCTAGAAGTGTAAGAGAGAAGCTCACTACAAAAATTTGTGGTTCATTTTGGTGAACCTATATTTAGAACATCCTACTTCTGATTTCAAGTGCATTCACATCCTAGGAATAACTTGCATCAAAATTGCATTAGGTTTTTCATTGTTTAATTTGCATCCTAGGGTTTTTAAAAATTGCATTAGTGAAAAGCTCACATAGCTTGCATTTTTGCATTGCATTTCATTAAAATTTCCAAAAATTATGCATATTCATGTTATATCTACATCTAAAAATATGAAAAACATAAAATTTCATTTAAAATTTCTGAAAAATCTCAAAAAAATCACTAATGGGACTAATTCGCCACACTGGGCGACTTAGTCCTTCCTACACATTTTGCAGTATAATTTCTAGCATTTTTAGAGCATTTTCTACATTTTAGTTTTTTGTTATTGCATTATGTCACAGTTTCTAGATTTCCTATTTTATTCCACTTCTTCAACCTAGTTTTCTTTCATTCTTTTGCATCATGGCTTTATATTTTAATAAGTTTTGGATGTCATTAAAATCCTTAGTTGACATGTCAAACTATGCCTTTGAAACTAATCTTAATGACCTTGAGCTTCCTCATGCTCCTTCATCTCCTCATGAATGTCCTCCTCATGATGTTGACATCATTGGAGAAGATGATGACAACATGAATAAGTTCCTAAATGAATATCTTGACAACCTTGAAGCTAATGCATCCTTTTATTCATCCATGAAACAACAAGACCTTCCTACAATCTCACCTCCTGATATGTTTGGTTACTTACATCTTGAAACGAATGAAGGACCTAAGTTCCCTCCATCAGGTGAACCTAGTTCTTCTAAACAAGCAACCCCTCAACCATTCTATGATAAAAAAGTTACAAATACCCTAATCAACCTTGAAGAAACATATGGCAAAGGTTTTACCATCTTAAGAAAACAAGGATGTGACACAACAGTTGAACATGACATTCATCAACTTTTAGAACAAAATCCAAAAGATGAAAACACAACAAGGTTAGGATATCAAGATCCTCCTCATGACTGCAAGCCTCCTATAGAATATAAGAGACTTTATGATTATGGCATTGTGATCTTTGATTCCCCTCCCAATTTGAATGTCCTCCTTCCACATGAACAACACTTACCTACAAACAATGAAAAGAATGATAGGATCACTTTGGTTCTTCCTCCTCCTCCATCAATTCAAGAAAAGGGTGAATCTAGTAAATGCAAGAGGCCTTACAAGTTACAAAAACTCAAGTTTCTTCTCTGTCCACCACCTGAATGTGAAAGAAAACTACAAATACTTTTAAAAAAAGGACTCATACTATTACCACCTATGAATAGGTTGACCTAATCTATCCTAAAGATGATAATGTTCCACATTGTGCATATCATTGCATTCTTGGACATAGAAGTGACGAGTGTTGCCAATTGAAAGAAATACTAAGAAAGTGTCATTTTTGATGGTGATAATTGCTATCCAATAAATCCATAAATCACCATCAAACACCTTATCATGTAATAGTTGTAGAACATTCTCTTCTCACTATTACATGACCTTTCCCATCCCCTATCTTGGCTCATTATTTTCTTTCACTTAGTGGGGGAAATAAATTTCTAGCCTTGTCCTAGTAATGCACTTGTCATTGTCCCTTAGCTGCATTATTCACCTTCTACTTATATCGATTGAAATTGGGAGGCAGATGACTTGCTCTACGGTTGACTTGCATTTGCCTTACTAATCTTGTGCATTTTATTTTTCTCTTGTGTGTTTATATGTGTGTATCACCTTCCCCATGATGTGTTGTTTGATGTTCTCTCTTTGTGACATTCCTCTATCTATACCTTCATTCTTCTATATGTTGTGCATCATTTTTTTCCTTTATCTTTTGAATTTTTTGTGTGTTCTCCTTTTGGGGATGATGCAAGGCATTGAGACACAAATGTCTCTTTCATGTTGAACCAAAAGGCCCCTTTTCTTTTACTTTTGAATTTTTTTTGTGTTCTTTTGGGGATGATGCAAGGAATTAAGACTGAAATGTCTCTTTCATGTTGACCCAAAAGGCCCCTTTTCTTTTACTTTTGAATTTTTTTTTGTGTTCTCCTTTTGGGGATGATGCAAGGCATTGAGACTAAAATGTCTCTCTCATGTTGACCCAAAAAGATTTTCCCTTTCATTTTTCCTTTTTCTTGTTCTTTCCTTTTGGGAATGATGTAAAGTGTCAAGACATCCTATGTCTCTTCCATGTTGACCCAAATGGATCTTTATTTTTCTTTGTTTTCAATCTCTTTGTGTCATTCTTCTAGTTCTATGTATTCAGGGAATGATGATAGTTCTAAGCTCTCTAAATAAAATATTGCAACAAAGAACATACTGACCCCAAATCCATAGATCCCTTATGAGTTTGGTGTTTTCATTTTGGGGCCAACCCCTTATTTTTCTTTTTCCTTTCTTTCAAATGACATAGCCTTACTTGGAAAAGTATGACTTAGCATAGGGGCTTTCCAAGTTGGATCTCATGTCTTTCTTCTTGTTTTCTTTTTTCATTTTGCTACTTTAAAGTAATTGATCATAGTACGGTGTGTAGCAATTCCTTTAAAGTGGGGGCATACATTGGTATTATTCTTTTTCATTTTTCCTTTTCTTGGTTCTTAGTGCAACCTTCTTACTTCATACAATGTGTTTTTTTGCTTTGTGGATGACATTGGGTGTGATGCCTTCATGAGCATGATCTATCTTAGCATATTACATTCCTCTTAGTCACTTAATGTGACACACTACATCCCTTAAGTTGTGAATTTTCTATTCTTTGATTGGTCCTCTCTTGGAGACATTAGACACAATGTTCCATAGAAGTTAAAGACCTTGCATGAACTAAGCAAGACTCTTTTGAACATTCTTTTGCATGTAGCATTTTGCATTTTTTATATGGCCACCTTGCATAACACAGCTTGCATGCTTGTAGCGCCATCACGTTTGTTCATGAGCTCCAAGTATACAGAGTTTTTCTTGTCTTGTGAAACTCAAAATGTCATTTTCTTTAGTGTTGCCTTATTAAAGTTATCAGGAGGTATAACCAATTTTGAGGCATGATTTTTCCCCATAGCCACATGCATGTGTGTGAGTGCATACCAGCCATGAGAGTATGTTTCTCATCTTTTGGGCCTTCTCATCCAGTGGAAATCCATGAGTTTTGTCACCTTAGAGTGAGTATACATTTATTTTTCTAAACAAACAACCTAGATCTTATCCACAACGGGATGGACAAATGATCAAAGCTTGATCTAAATCTCTTCTCTTTCAATTTCTCTCTTTCATTCTTTTTCATCATTCTCTTGTGTGTTCCTTTGTGCTATTGATTGGTTTGCCATGGGATCTTGATCCTAGGAGCTTGATCACCCATCTTGATTGTTGTTTTCTCATCTCACCAAGCATCCATGCATTTGGATCCCTCTTGATGTGCATGTTGGGCTACTTTAGTGTGAGTCTGAAACAATTTCATCCTATCACTAAAGTGGGGGCTTAATGTGTCACCAAAAAATGTATAGTTGGACACTTTTACACTCACTTGAGTCTCTCTCATGGACTTTGACTTGATTTTTCCTAGATTTAATGTTGTAATGTGGTCAAAACATTCATATTAGTTCTTGGACCCTTGTGAATCAATAAGATTTCTAAGATGTCTTGTAAGTCTTTTGAAGCATTGTAACCCACTTTCACACTTTTCTGGGACCCTTTCATTATAATTCACCTAAATAACCTCTTTTTATACTTACCAAGCCTTATTTCAAAGTGTTTTAAAGAGTTGTAACAAACTCTCATGATTTTATAGGCTTGTCATGAATAATTTTCAACCCTTTCTTATGTTTAAATCATCCCTTTATGTACTTTCCAACTCTATTTAAATGTATTTTTGAGAATATTCGCATTAAACATCATTAAATACACTTTAATTTCTGACACCCAGTAAAATTTCCCTAGTGGGACCAAGTCGCCACCTGGGGTGACTTAGTCCTACCAGGCACAAAAATCAAAATTATTTTAATTTTCTAGTGGGATTTTATTCTCTTAACCTTAAGGTTGGCCTGTGATGTGTTCTTTTTAGGAAATTTAGTAAAATCAAGTATAAATAAAGGGTTTTTCTCCCATTTTCACCCCCATTCATTCACTTAATCATTCAAGTAATTATCAAGCATTCACTAAAGCATTCTAAGCATTATCAAGCATCCATTGGAGCATCTTCTTGCATATCTTCATATTTCTACATCAAGGGTTTGGTGAGTTGTAGCATTGCATGTTGTTCATTCATCATTCTCTTTCTATTTCATTTAATTTTTAAGGGTTTTATTACCAAATTGGGGTTTGACTAAGGCAAACCCCTATTCTCTAACCATTAACCCTTTTTCCCCTCTTTGCATATGTGTTTTGTAGGTCTTGTATGTAGGTTTTTCAAAGAGGAAAGTGTTAAAAAGGTGTTGTCAACTCATCAAAGTCATTCAAGTCAACAAAGCCCTAATTGAAGCTTGGAGACCTCTTTCAACCCGTTTTCTGCAAAATTTGAACCAAGCACTTGTCAAGAAGGGAAGTGCAAACAGAAAGCTACAAATTCTTGCCCCGAATTTCTCAAGATTCCCAGGTGAACTAAGTCAGCATCTGTGGTGAATTAGTCCCACTGCCAGGCCTAAAAAATTTTTTTTGCATTTCTGGACACCCATTTGAGAGAAACTTGTTTTGATAAAATTTTCCTAAAATAGGACTAAGTCACCCAGCTTGGTGTAAGTGTCTTAGTGAGCTTCAACAACAAAATCTATAGGATTCCAAAGACCCTCTACATCACATTTTAGTTCCCAGGTGCACCTCTCCAATCTTGTTCATTTTTGTTATTGTTTACTGGCATTCTTAGGTCATTTTGAATATCACAATGTGTTTTCAAAAAACTTGCATTTCTTAGGTTTGGTATGAATATTCATTATCTTTTATTAGTTCTTTGCATTTAGGATATTTCATTTAGACATATTTCAATCATAATAGCATTAGTATTTAGTGAACCTCCAAGTTTTTGTGGGATACCTTTCTCCTTTTAGGTGAAAAACCCTAGATGTGTAAGAGAGAAGCTCCCCACAAAAATTTGTGGTTCAGTCAGATATATGTTAGAAATTTTTTGAAGATTGTGTGTGTGATGAATTGCATTGATGCAAATGTGAAGAAGCGCAAAAATGATGAAGTGTGCTAAGTCATTTTATTGAGCATCACCAGAATTGAATCGACACTTGTTAGGTGCACTCCTATCAGTTCATTCTGGTTGTAAAGCCATTATGTTTTGTAATTTATTTTGTAGGAAATGAGCCTCCTTGTGTAAGTAGTGAGCTTTTGTATCCAAACAGTGGGTCCTATTTTGGGCAGTGAGCCCTTTGGCAGTAAGCCTTATATATTTGGTTTTTGAATTACTTTATATTGTGAGTTAATCCTCATTGTGGATTTTCCCTCATTAGGTTTTCCACATAAATCTGGTGTTTCCTATGTTGATATTGCTTTCTATTATCTACATTTCATGTTCATACTTAATAACAAAATTGTGTGGTTGTGAAGTTACATAGTTGTTGAAGTTTGTGTTTGAAATTGGTGACAACTGATTCACCCCCCCTCTCAATTTGCTTGCACCTATTTAACAATTGGTATTAGAGATTTGGTTCCTTGGTGAAAAGCTTAACCACTTGAGGAAGATCTTGAAGGTTGAACAAATGGATGATAAAGAATAACTACGGGCTGCACTTGAAGATCTTGATAAGGCTAAAAATGAAAAAAGAGATTTGAAATAAAATCTTGATGAGGAAAATGAATGTGTTTGGAAATTAAAAGAGCAATTGAATAAATTCAAAGAAATACATAGAGAAGTGAGTGAGCAGCAAAAACAAGAGATCATTGGATTGAAAGTGCTAGTGGAAGAAAAGAAGAGAATTGAAGAATTTCTAAACACAATTGTTTAGAGCAAGGCTGATGAATGCACTAGACTTGAACAAGAGGTGGTGAACTTGAAAGTAGAACTGGAGAAACCAAAAATCTGTGAAAATAATTTCAAATCTAGCTTTGGCAAGCTTGATGAGTTGATTTTAGGACAAAAAAAAAGTAAGGACAAAGGTGGCTTGGGAAATGAAATAGGTGAAAGCTCAAAGGGAAATCAAAAGACTCAAAAAAAAGGGAAGAAGAAAAGAAATTCAAGAAACTTTGATAGAAGACCATCTGTCAGACATCCAAATACACAAAGGTATCCATTTTTCAATGGTGTTTTTTTTCCATGTAAAAAATTTGGTCACAAGGCACCTGAGTGTAGAATTTGAATGAATCAGCTTTCTGGTTCCTTCTCTGGACAATGTTTTTCATGGAAGAAAATGGGACATAAAGTTATTGAATGCATATCTCAGGTGAGAATGATTAGTTAGGTGATGATGAATAGGCTTAATGGAGGCAGAATAAATCAATCTTTTGATGGCTATTGCTATACTTGTAACAATTTTGGACACAAACCAAATCAATGTAGATCAAGAGTTAATGGAGGTTAGACAAACCAGAAAAGTGTTGTCTACTATAACTGTAACAAACCTGAACATATCTCAAGGGTTTGTAGAAGTAAGAAGCAATTTAAGCAGTATGCTCTGGTAGAGAAGAATGAGCCAGTGAAGAAAATTGATAAAGATGAGGTAAAGCAAGAAATGAATAAGATATGGAGGAAGAAAGAAGAAGAGCTAGAGACGACAGATGTGTCTATTCCCTCATTCGATGCAGATAATTCCTCTGGGAATTAGACCTAGCATGGTCTTAGGGGAGCATTAACAAAAAATTGTTCAAACCCCTCTGATATATGGTGTGTTAGATGTCGGTACAAGGATATGTTGTAGAAAATGAGTAGACAGAGGTTATGAAAAATAAATCAGAAAAAAAGTTGCAAGAATGTTCTTTTACATATCGATTTAGGGTTTACAGTGCAGAGAAATAGGGTTTTTATTAGCTTTTTGAAGTCTATAGCACTTAAAGCAAAATAGGGAAAACCGATGGTGTATAAAGCAAAATTCATAAGTCTTTTTGATCATTTGTACAATTGAAGAGTTTGAAAAATAACTTGGAGCAATTTTGAGGTATTCTAAAGGAATCATTATAGATAATTAGGAATAAGAAACAAAAGCTTTCAAAATCATTTCCCAGTTTACGAAGGGGAAGAAGGGAAAAGGAAGAAGTTTCAATTGAATAATAACAAATTCAAGAAAGATAAATACGATGATGGAAAAAAGATCATGTGGTGATGTTCCACTAAAGTTGAAGGGTGTTGAATTGGAATAATTTGATCATCAGAAGATAAAGGAATTGGAACTAAGGTTTAAGATAAATGAATTGCACAGCGTAAAAACCCTAGGTATGGATTTATGGGGAGAATTTATTTGGTTTGTAGACAAAGGATCTATCTTGTTCTTGTTAAGTTGATTCAAGGATGGCAGCATTATTTTGGACAAGCCCTATCCAATCACGGAGGTAATCAAAGCCATTACCGGTTTACGCAGTGTTGGGAACCTCCCTGGGAAGAAAAACATGAAATACAAAGATGTGAAGGAACTTATTGTTATCAACAAAGACCCTCGAGCTCTACTGATAAATATTATTGTTAATCCTGGTATAAAGTATGTTGCATATGAAATCTCTTATAAGATCTATTTCAGAAATCGTGAAGGTTCAACTTTGGCTATTGTTGTATATGTTGCACACATGATGGTTAAGGAAAAGAAGCAGTTTGATTTGTCCAGCCTTATTATGGAAAATAAAACTGACAATGTCAAAATGTCATTGGTTGAGGGTTATCCTTTCCAGTTTGGGTCCATTGGTTATTTTTTTAGAACCAAACTAACTTCAAAAAATACCTATGGATTTTTCCATTTCCAATACTTAGTACTCCAAAGGGATTTTCCAACAAATGAGTAAAAGTTGTGAGACTTCTACTCCTACACTTTGGGCTCTGTTAAACCCAGGAGGGTGATCCCATAATGTATACTTTGGAATTTATATGATTACTACTTAAATACATGGTCAATAATACATACTTCTCATAAAAATACTCAACAATGTAATACATCAAACAAGTTGGTAGCTCATCTACTGATATCCTACATTTAGAGTATGAGAAGGTGAAACTTAACACAAAACAACTATAGTGGTATCCATTTTGAAGGTTTATAAAATAAGGTGATCAGCTGATGAATCAACTCAGGAATTGAATTATGAATATTTTGCATGAACCAATGTCTTATTCCAAGCACGAAGTCAATATCAACCTATGCAACTAGACAACATGTTATCAATAACAACCTACAATCTCAAGAAACAACATTTTACAGTATTCCCCTATTTCATTCATGATCATCACTACTTACAAATATCCTAGTGCCTAATTCTTATGAGTTCATAATCTCATCCAAGCACTTACATTAATTCATTGAACTAATAAGCAAGAATGAAATCAAACATCTATTGCAAACAATAGAGACAAATAAAAGGAACCCTAGATTACTTTCATTCATAACTCATAAAACAAGTACAAGGAGAGATAATAACCATGAAATTGGCATCACTTTGTATTGTATTTGTTATATTGTATCAAAATTACATACATACTAACAAAACTTCAAACTTAAGACAAAACACTAAAACATGCTTAATATTCCTTTTATAATTCATAGTGTTGAATTCAAAACAACAAACCCCTACTTTATGGCCCTAAATTGCTTCTTATAGAAACAAAGGAGCAAAACAAGCCTCAGGCCAAAAAGTACACATGTCAATATCCTATTGGATCACTCAAAATAAAGATTCCCCTATTTAGTTGCATTGCATTCCCAAGAGGTGGGAAACATGTGGGGAAATCAAGTAGTCTTCAATTGTTATTGGAGATCCGGTCCAATCTTCAAAAAGGTATCTTCAAATAGTTACCTCAAAATTTGTGCCCACACACACAAAGTAAAAGAAGGAAAGCATGACAGAAACAAAAAAGAAAAGAAAAAAGATGTATCCACGTCTACAACCTTGTTATCAATTCAACTTGGAGAAGATGCACTATATTTTCCATACTTGATCAAAATCCTAATCTGTACTAAATCTAGGCTATGCAATGCAATTCTCACCTATCTGTTATTCTTCATGGTTGCATACTTAAAAATTACAAATTACCACCCCACCATTTCACATCAGTCCAACACTCCCTCCAAGTATCTTCCCTTCCATGCTAGGAATTCCTCTTCAATGGACCAATTGAAATTCATGACTTCATCAGCCCTTTCTCTACAAGGTGCATACTTAGTGACAATATGGTTAGCCTCCTTATCAAATTCCAATTAGACAGTTTGAGCATGAATTAGCATATTCATAGTTATCTTCAATGTATCCATATCAAACTTCTAACAAATTGACATAGCTTGATCTAAAATAACTTTATTTGTTTCATTTTTCCACTCCTGTAGAGTTTTGATGCTATCATCATCCCTTAGAATGGATGGAAGAATGCCATGATGTGACTCATGAAAGGATTTCACAAGCTCTTTTATTCTATTTTCCAATGGTTCAAGATTTCCCCTATATCCTTCAATTTCACTTACAAGAAGCATGGTAGGTTTAAAATTTTTAGGTGGATTGGCATCATGTTTAACTCCAATTGACATCAATACCAAATAAAAATTCTTGATGGTAGCCACCATGGATGAATAAATATGGTGAATTGTATTCAACTTGTTATTCACTCTTTTGTTCAAATGTTCCAGTACTATGGTGACAATCTTTATGTTGCTCTTGAAAATCTTCAAGTGGAATGGCTCTTTCTTTGTCAAAGTCAAAATTCTTGATGGTAGTCACCATGGATGAATAACTATGGTGAATTGTATTCAACCTGTTATTCACTCTTTTGTTCAAATGTTCCAGTACTATGGTGAAAATATTCATGTTACTCTTGAAAATATCCTCATCATGATTGTCACACTTCTCTTTGTATTCATTTAACTTCCTAAGCAACTCTTCCCTATTAGTATATTCCTTCTCTTGTGGCCCTTTTGGTGTATTGGGTTCTACTATTGAAATGGGCACACTTCCCATGTTATAGGGCACAATTACCCATGAAGAACTTACTTTAGCAGTAAAATCTAGGGGTACAACATCTTGTGAAGTGGTGGGGGAGTCAACATCACTCTACTTCGGCTTTTCAGGGTGCAAACTCTATAACTTATTTTCCAACAATGCAACCTTTTTCTGCCACTCCATATTATATTGCTCAAGCCTTCCATAATTGACTAGTAAATCATTATAATCTATTCTAAGCTTATCCTTTTCTACAGTCATAGATTCTAAAGTAGCCCTTGTAAATTTTGCAACATGAACTAATATATTTGTTGCTCCTAAGGCCAATGTCTTTGAAACTCTTTTTATTATTAGGCCCCCATTGTAGTTAGGTACAAGCTCAGCAAAATCAGGTTTTCTGGTGTTGGGGGATAGAGACCATATAGCCAAGGCTTCCCATTCCTCATTGAAAGAAAACCCTTGTAGTGCAAGTGCAACTTCCTCCTTTGTATCATAAAGATTCCTATCACACTTCTTTATTGTGTCAAAATCTATGGCAGAGGCTAAATCCCATTCTAGTAGCAACAAAATACCACTATCCTTACCAATTCCATAAAAGCTTGAGACTTTATAAATGAATCATCATCTAGAAACTTTGCACATGCTTCAACTCGCATATCATCTTTTCCATCGAGTCCTGTAAGATCAACTTTACTCAATCTTGTAGCCAATTGAGGTGTTGTACTTACCACTAGTATAGTATGCACTCCTTGCATTTCCTACTCTAGCACCCAAATTTCATCAACAAATCCTTCGCCATCATAATCTACCAAACCATTCATCTCAACCTTTTGATTTTTCAATGGTGGATCTTTGGTGGTACTTCACTAGGTGGTAGAGAATCAATATCCACAATCTCAAGCTCTATTTTCCTTGAAAGAGATGGTGGTGGTACTTGTGGCATAGGATAAGGAAGCTTATTTCTTCTTATGGAGAAGGATTAGAAACTGCATCAACTTTCTTTGCCTTACTCTTTTTCCTTACAAAGAACTTTATTCTTGGTTCATTAGGGGCTTGAGATGTAGATTGTTCTCCCATAGTAGGGATTTCCCCTACACTCTATTATTCTACCATTGGGGCCTTTCCCTTATCCTTACTTATTACCCCTTTAGCTTCAAGGTGACCGATTATTGAATCAAAATTCATTGATGCATTCTCCACCTTTTGTATCACATTTTTAGTTTCTGGGAGAACCTTGAAATTAGGTTCTTCTTGCTTTATCTTTCTTTGCATCTTATTAAAAGCAATCAACCTTGCTATTCTTTTCTCTTGCTCCAAAAGGTTGAACAAATTTCTTATCACATCTTCAAGACACATTGGAAAATGTGTATAAATTTGAAGCTCTTGTTTTTTTCTTTCAACCAAGCCATAAAAACTTTAGGGTCATATCTAACCCTCTCAACTAACCTCTTATATCAAGAATATTATTCCATCCTCCCTTGGTCATTACAAAATCAGAAACACAAGTGTACAAAGGAAAGAATGTTCCTTTTCCTTGATTCAATAAGTGTCCATTTTCAACACTTCCCAATTACCACATTACCTTTAGGAAACCAATTCTCTCTTCCACAAACCTTGGAAGCATGTGAGGTGATATCATGGAACCATATACTCTTAAGATAGTGTAATCAAGGTATGGGATAACATCTCCCCAATTATGGTCAACTCCAAGCTCGAGCCTTCTCTCTTTAGGTCTCAAGAAATCATGTAGAGCTATGGGAATTCTAGGTACATTCACAATTAACACTCTCCTCAGTTATAAAGAAAATAGGTTCTGAAATGTCACATAATCATATGTCCTATCATCCTTATCTAAAATAGTAATCCAACATTGCACAGGCAACTCCAAGCCACTCGTTCTTCTTTCCAAAGTTATACTAGGCCAAAAGAAAACTACACCTTTGTACAAAAATATATGCATCAATAATGAATACCAGCTGAATCTCACTCCCAATTCACCTTTCTTCAACCTCATTAGTCCTTCATGCATTATTTCTAAAAGAAACCAAGCATAATCATATACTGCACAATATTGGGGGTGTCGAATATGGGCAGCCATATACATCCATGCCATTGGCATTCATGTGACAAGAGCATAACCAGTTATTTGGAAAATAGAGTAGAAAGTTTTTGGGAAGTAATAAATAAAATAACTAACCAAGAAAGGCTCTTTATCATGTGGCCCTATTATGATCTTTTGACCTTCAATGTCTACTAGGAATCTCGGCAGGATGTGAACTCTGAATGCAATCTTAGTTTTATCATACTCCTGCTTGAGAGTGTCCTCATTTATCTTATACATTTCATCACTCCATTTAGTAAGTTTGAAAACAAGACCCAATTTTTCCTTGGTTATTTTGACCATTTCCTTCCCAACATATGTTCTTATAGTTCTTGTGACTGGGTCATAATTGGTAGCTATTGCCTTAAGAAATTCAAAATCCTTATAAATATTTGGTATACTCAACTTTCCTAGGTCATATTTCTTGTTGGACACTAGGAACACTAAGACAGGGGGGTGAATCAGTGTTCCACAATTTTGAATCTCAAAAATAGATCTTAAACCATCAACAACAATATTTAACTTCTAATAGCATCCACAATAAATAAATAAAAGGAAACATGCATGCACATTAATAAGTCAGTGTGAACACCAGAACACCAAGATTTTTACATGGAAACCCTGTTAGGGGAAAAACCACGGTGGAGATTAAACCACAAACTATACTCTGTTAAAAGTATGATAAAAAGGGGAATGCACTTGCATTTAGGCACACTGCCTAGAGCTCACTTCTCTAAAGAGAAGGCTCATTGCCTTACAAAATATATTTGATATTACAAAAAAATGTTGAACTGAGAATTTAGAATCTACAAATGCCTGGATTCAGTTCCAATGAAGCACACATTCAAATTCTGGATCTTTTATCTAGATCACTCTTCTACTCTACTTTGCTCTACATACAAAAACCCTTTTTCTATTCAAACAGATCTTCTGATATTTCCTCACATAACTGTTATTTACATTTTCGCTTTTACACCTTCACTCTTCTTGATCTATGCACACTATTTTCATCTTGCAAAATGATTTTCTAATTTCCTTTATATACCCGCTAACAGGAATTTTATTGTATGTCAGCTTTAGAATAAAATATAATATTCTTCCTTATGTCAGCCCAAATTACTAATTATAATTGATGTATACCCACACAAGTTGGCTAGACTATAGTAGGGACCCAGACCAAAATTCCAAACATAAGGAATAATTAAATACATACTCCCTATTTATTTGGAACATGCTCTACGCAACAAGTCAGCCACAATGAGAAAATAAGCAATAAATTATTCTTTTGAATCTCCAAACTCGTACTCCGACTACTATGACACCACAAAACTCACCAGTAGGATAACATATATGTTGAACAAGATTTCCTAGGGATCCAGACAACAAAATAGAAATCCGGTTAAGTATCCAGATCAACTTATGAACCAGATACTCTGTTCTACATACATTCTATCGGTAGAGTATTGTCTTCTATTTTCCTCACCGATGTGAACTACCTCTAACCTGTGGACCATTCTACTGAATCCAGTTGCCATCAATGACAACACTAGCAGCCACAAAAAATCTCCTAAAGGCATATTCCAACAATCTCCCCCTTTGGCATTGATGGCAACACTTAGTGAAAAATGACTAAGTGTCAAAACCAAAATTCAAAACGTCACAACATGAAAAAAAATCTGCAAAACACTTACAACAAAACACTACTCCCCCTTTGGATTTCAAGGCATTTTTTCACAACATTCTCTCCCCCTTTGACATCAATGACAAAAACTTCCACTACTTTCCTAAGCTTATTTACTGTACCCTTCCTTACTGCATTTTCTCCCCCTTTGTTGATTGCAAAAATTGATCAAAATTTGAAGACTTTGCAACTACCACATAAATCAGAAAATTATTTTGTACTTATCTTTCATTTTAGGGAGAAATTTCTTCTAGGACTCCACTACAATCCTAGTAGTAATTATCAGGCTATTATTTCTTGATGTCATGTTAATGACTTGAACAAGGGATTCGGGAATGGTGATGGTTTCTTCTAGCTTTTCTCCTTTCTTTAAAACTTTAATCATTTGTTCTAATCTGCATTCAGTCAGGTCCTTCACTTTCCAAAAGGATTCCATAAGAATTTTTTTGGCAGAGTGAATTTTTTTATGTTCAACTTGCAGCTCATGAATCTTCTTCTTCACTTCTTCATCCTTTTCCTAAACCATACTGTAGTCCTGTCTGATTCTGACAAGATCATTCTCAATTTTTTCCAACTTTTCCTTGTATTTTCCAACCACGTGAGACCACCTTAGATAGTAATTGAAGATCTTATTCATTGAGTCAATGCATTGTCTTAGTATGTTCATTTTCTTCTTCAATTTGGCAAGAGATAACCTAAACTGCATCTTCATATGAGAGATTATTTCCTCTTCATTTATGTTCTGGAACACAAAGTCCATAGCCTCCTTGATACATTTGATAAATTCTTCCAAAAGCGTATTTTGAAAACTTTTCAGATCAATGTTATTATCAATAAAGTATCTTCCTAAAGTGTCTTCAATGGGATCTTGTTCATATGATGGACCATTCATCCATATGTCAGTTATATTTTGCATTTCATTATCTTCTTAAACAGTCTGCAATATCTTTGCTTTGAGTAGGGAACCTTCTTCATCACTTTCATCTATAATAACCACAACTGGTTCAACTAGTTTTGGTTGATCTCTTAGTGTATATTCCTCAGAGTCTTCAGCGACTATATCCTCAACTATCTTCTTTTTACCTTTTTCCTCAAGTTTTGTTGACTTAGGCATCGGAGGAGTGTCACCAGCCAACTCTCTTTCTCTCTTATGCTTTTTCTTTGACTTACCAAAGGATCATCCAATTTCAATTGCTTTTACTAGAAGAGGAGTACCAATATTTCTTAACAAATTTCCAAAGAAGTTCTCATAAAATTGTTCACCATTTTCAAAAGAATTGAAATGCTCAAAGATTTGCTTGCAAACCAACATATTTTGCTTCCATACTACACTCTCATTTAGAGGCAAGAAATTCAAGAAATACATCATAATGCATATAGCTAAGGTACCAAACCTGGAGGAGTAATCTATGTCCTTTGTCAATTGGACATTCTCTATTAGTTGATCCTTCAACAATCCACAAATATCAAACTCCACATTTTCTATTATCATCTTGTGTACAATATAGACTATGCCTATTGATGTTGATCCTTCCTAGTTTCTGAAGAAAATCTTGTATGAAATTCCATATGCAATATACCTTGTTAATGGGTCTTTGATCGATGTGATTGTTAGCACCCTCTGATCTCTTGTTACGTTGGTTAGGGCTTCAACTTCAACATTTCGAATCAATTTATTTTTAGGGACATCACCAACATTGTACAAACCTATTAGATTTTTTATTACATCCTTATAAATCTTATAGGGTTTATCCAGAATAAGGATATCACCATCCCATCTGTTCAAGATAAACCAAATAGCCTCCATGTTGACAAAATGAGGAAATTCATTCCAAATATCTAGATTCTTGTGTTTCGCTCCTCCAAGCCTCTTCAATTCAACGTGAGAGTGAATTTCTCACATCCCTAGAACCTTTTGACTACTATACTCATCTAGAATTAATGTTCCTTTAATTTTTTTCATTTTTCGTACTGAATAGGGTTCTACCGATCACCAAATACATACAAAATTGATAAGCAACAGAGATACTTAGAAAATTCACCACTAAATTGACTTTCCACTCCTACAGAATTTTGTAGAAAAGGTTCTCCAACAGTTCTCCTTCAATGCACGGTGACAAATTAGGGTTCCAAATTCCCTTTTATAACTTTACATACTAGACTTCCTGACGCATTAAATACATTTCACTAAAAGTTTCAGTTACTTTGTAAACTTGGACAACAAGCGAAGAATCTGACTATGGACCTTTACAATTTTATCTAATTCAACAAATGATTGCTGATACATTTTACAATGGCTAATGGAATCTTGTGATTCAAAGCCAACTATACATAGGGGGACAAAAGATTTTCATGAAAACCTCCCCCTAGGGAAATGACCTGAAATCAATTACCAGATGAACTACCAGAGGGATCTTCTAGTACAATCTTATTACCTTCATCAGATCCATTCTTCTTTACCCATGTTTTTCTCATTTGATCTCTTATCTCCTCCACAGATGCTTTTCCTTTTCCTTTGTCACTTTTCTATGAATTTCTATCTTGATAAACCAGACCTCTTTTATTCATGTTTTTGTTTCTCCAAAAACTTGCAATGTGACCAAATTTGTTACAATTGTAGCATACCAAATAATTCTACCTATACCATCCATTCCACTAATTTCCTCCTGATCTGCACTGATTTTCTCCATGTCCAAACTTCCCACATATATAACATTTAACATTCCTTTTATTGAAAGACATGCTTATGCATTCTAATGACTTATGACCAAAACTTTTGCAGTTAAAACATTGACCAGAAAATGATGGATTGATAGAACATATCTTACTTCTACACTAAGAAGCCATATGCCCAAATTTATTACAAGCAAAGCAATATCCATTAAATTTTTTAGCATTGTGTTGCCTTACCGGATGTCTTCTACCTTTGATCCTTTTTTCAAGGTCCTTCTGTTCATATTTAGAGTTCACATCCTTCTCATAGCCAAGACCTCACTCATCATTCACATCCTTTTTTCCTTTAGTTATTTCATCAAGCTTAGCATAACTGATTCTAAACTTTTCCTTAAACTCATTTGCAATAGCAAGCTCATCTCTGAGAATAACTCCCTATCTCTCAAGCTCTGTTTCTAGATTGTTGCAGTTCAATCTCCAGCTGAATGAATCCACTATTTACTCTGCTACATTCCTCAAATTTCTCTTTCAAGGACTGGGCCAGATTCTTTTCATTATTCTTTCTTTCTTCAATCTCTTTAGTTAACTTCATTGCCATAGATTTTGTTTCAAGCTTTAGAGCAGTATTGTCTTTGGCATGATTTTCACATTCTTCCATTATTTATTTTAGGGTTTGATTCAGATGAACATCTTCTGGGCCTCTGCTTTCCTTTTGCTTCAACTAACCACATAGTTCTTTCCTCTTTTCCCTTGATTCATTTATTTTATCCTTCAGTGGTTGAATGAACTTTTTGATAGCCACAAAATTTTCTTTTAGTTCCATGACATCTGCTTTAGACTAATCAAGATCATCAAGTGCCACTAGAAGTTGCTATTAAAGACCACCTGTGTCCATTGTAGTCCAAGATCCGCCTCAATCTTTCAGACTTCTTTAGAGGAACTAGCTCTGATACCAATTGTTGGACACTAGGAACACTAAGAGGGGGGTGAATCAATGTTCCACAATTTTGAATCTCAAATACATATCTTAAACCATCAACAACAATATTTAACTTTTAATAGCATCCACAACAAATAAATAAAAGGAAACATGCATGCACATTAATAAGTCAATGTGAACACCATAACACCAAGATTTTTATGTGGAAACCCTGTTAGGGGAAAAACAACAGTGGAGATTAATCCACAAAGTATACTTTGTTAAAAGTATGATAAAAAGGGGAATGCACTTACATTCAGGCACACTGCCTAGAGCTCACTGCTCTAAAGAGAAGGCTCATTGCCTTACAAAATATATTTGATATTATAGAAAAATGTTGAACTAAGAATTTAGTATCTACAAATGCTTAGATTCAATTCCAATGAAGCACACATTCAAATTCCAGATCTTTTATCCAGATTGCTCTTCTGCTCTACTCTGCTCTACTCTGCATACAAAAACCCTTTTTTTGTTCAAATAGATCTTCTGATATTTCCTCACATAACTACTCTATACATTTTCAATTTTACACCTTCACTCTTCTTGATCTACACACACTATTTTCATCTTGCAAAAATATTTTTTGATCTCCTTTATATACCTACTAATAGGAATTTTATTGTATGTTGGCTTTAGAACAAAATATAATATTCTTCCTTATGTCGGCCCAAATCACTAATTATAATTGATGTGTACCCACACAAGTGGGCTAAACTATAGTATGGATCCAAACCAAAATTCCAAACATAAGGAATAATTAAATACATACTCCTTATTCATCTGGAACATGCCCTACGCAACAAGTCAGCCACAGTGAGAAAATAAGCAAAAAATTATTCTTTTAAATCTCCAAACTCGTACTCTAACTACTACAACACCACAAAACTGACTAGTAGGATAGCATATATGTTGATCAAGATTTCTTGGGGATCCACACAAAAAAATAGTGATCCAGTGAAGTATCAAGATCAACTTATCAACCAGATACTCTATTCTACATACATTCTGTCAGTAGAGTATTGTCTTCTATTTTCCTTACCAGTGTGAACTACCTCTAAACCGAGGACCATTCTACTGACTCTAGTTGCCATCAATGAAAACAGTAGCAGCCATGAACAATCTCCTAAAGCCATATACCAACAATTCCAAGGGTTACCCACTAGGATACCCATGTTTCTATTCCTAAACTATCTTACGAAATAGTTCCCATCCAACATAAGGCAACTTGGCATCCTTGATAAAGTAATTATTATCAATTAAACCCTCTACAACTTGCAGACCTCTAAGAAGTAGTTGGCCCTTAGGTTTATCAAAGGTCGAGAGTGGTAACTAGTCCATGAGGTTTTATATAAAGGCCTTTTGGGAGAAGAAGCTACCCCTTTGGCAAACACACTTTTACTTTAACAACCATAATACAATAGGTATTATGAGGTAGGGTTTCTGGTTTACTTGAACAAGGCTTACAAATTTTGTAAGGGTTTGACATGAATTATGCAATGCAAAACTTAAAAAATTCCTTTTATGAACATCAAACCTTAAAAATTTCAAACCAAGAAAACCCTAACAAACTTCAAGAGTTTGAAAAACTACAACTTAACAATAATTTTGATGGGAGGACAATAATTCACTTACTAGTTTTCTTCGCAGGTTGACAACCCTGTTGACGTGTCTGATGGCACAACAACGTGTAAAAAGAATATTATTATTATGTTTCTCCTGAAAGAGAAAGACAACACATGGATATCTTAGCTCCCAAGGTCTATGTAGTTGGTTCTCAACTGTGCTGATGTTGCTCAATGGTCAATTTAATAGTAATGTTCAAGGGGCCTGCTGGTGTTGAGCTTCTGGATTGTTCTAAGATCAAGCATGAATTCAAACCTATTTTAACTGGGGTTTTAAAGAAATAGAAAAAGATAGATCAGAGCTTTGGAATAGAAAAAGAATAATAATTCATCCAACTTAACCAGACTTGTTACCTTTCAAGGAATTGCTAAATTAAACTGGAGAACAAAATCAACTTGTGATTGACACACAGCTTCATTCATCCACAATGCTAATTTTAACAACAAATTGTAAATCACTATTTAAACAAAACATAAAATGAAACTTCTTTCCTTGAAAGCTTTTCAAATCAAATGATTAACTGAAGACAAACACCATTATGGAACACAACATGAAGTAGATTTTTATCTGGTTGCTTCTATTGCTAGTGAAACAGATAAGCAACATTTACAAATCTGGCACAATCACCAATGTACAAAAAATCCATGACTCCAAATTGTTTCCATCTATACTAAGAAAACTGGAAAGATACATTACTGGCTTCTGCTGAATGTAACTCCTAACTAAGGAGACAAAAGAATCTCCCATTACAAGAATTAGGATGCAGCTCTGTCTTCTCTATTCTAAAACTTCTACCTTAAAACTTCTAACTTTTTTACTCACTTTTTCTAACTCTCTCTTCTACTAACCTTCTAACCCTTTACAAAGAGGCAAGCATGCCATATATACAAAGTGTACCAAAAATAATGTGTTGGCCCCTATTTTTAGGGTTTACAAAATATCTGCTGGTTGTAGGAGGGTCGACACTCAGATCTTTTGGATAAAGTTGATTATGCATTAAATGTGAATTCCTGTTGTCCATGTCAATGAAAGATCGTCCCTAGGAGAAGACTTCAGATCTTTTGCAGCTACAACATTAAATTCATGCCTCTGTGTCCATCTTGGAACTCCATCGAGGCTTCCTTGAATGCTATAAAGCATTATCCTTAATGCGGATCCACCTCTGTCAGTAGACACCATAGCTATCCCTAAGACTCATGGTTCTTTCTTTCCTTCGGCCCCCTTTCTGCATGTTGACCATCTCTGGAAGCAGCATCGGGCCTCTCTTTCTTTGGTGAGCACGCCCATGTTGGGGAGACTTTTTCATGTCGGGAAGACCTCATATCGAACTCATGCCCTATTGCTGAGACATCTCTGGGTCGGCGAGACCTTTCATCGAATGCATTCCATTACACCGAAGGGAGAAAACATGTCGATGAGACCCTATCGGGTCGACAGGACCTTATGTTGAACCCCTTCATTCTCCCCGAGCTCATTCTGTATCGGCAAGAGTCCACCCTATCGGTGAGACATCTTACTGACACTACCATCCTTTGCTGAGACCTTTCCTCTTTGGCGAGACCTTATCGAGCTCAAATTTCTTTCTGCAAGAGTCTGCTTGGTCGGTGAGACATTATACCAAAGGGGGAAAACTTCGGCGAAACCTCCTAGAAAATACAAATATTTCTCCATGATGCAATTCCCTCTCGCTGAAGCCTTCATTTCATGTCGGTGAGACCTTTCCCGTTGACTTCCTTGAGAGACATATTCAAATAAATAATTCAATCCTGCAAAAAAAATGCCTCCCTTAATTCCTAGAAGCATGAAAAGTACTATTATATACAGACGCCCTAGTAAAAAGAAACCCAACTCTGGCGGAGGCGGAACCAAATCTGAACCAAAAATGACACCCTCCTTCAAAACTGGCGGGGGCGGTGCCAAAAAGAAATCGGAACCGGGACCGGAGTCGGAATGGGAACAAGCCATGGGAATGACCATCACTTCCTAGTCCAGACCCCATCTAGGCCCCGCATTCGCAAAAGCAAAGAAAACGCAAAGGCAAAACCAGACCGACCGACTAAGTGATCGGAACCGGGACAAAACAAATGAATACAGCTGAACCGGGACTGGAACCAAACCCGAACCAGAAAATTTTTCAAGTTTCAGGTTCAGATTCCATTCCGAACCCACTTCCGATGACACTCGAAAAAGATAAAAAAAAGGATAGGGAAGAGAAGAAGAAAGGGGAGAAAATACCCCACAATAAAACAAAATGAATAAAAGCAAAAGAACAAAACATGCGGAACCAAGATTAGAACGGAAAATGAACTAGAAACTTGAAAAAGTTTCAGGGTTCGGTTCCAATTCCGGGTCCAGGTCTGCCAAACCAAAACCAAAGGCACACAAGGCAGAAAACAAAAAGAGGTGAAACTAGGACAGGAAAGGAAGAGAAAACAAAACTTGGAAGGAATTCCAAGTTTGGTTTCCGTTCCAGTTCTGAGTCCACCAAAACAAAACAAAAACGCCCAAGGCCGGAAAGGAAAATAGCCAAGGCACAGGAAACCAAACCAAAGGGAAAATGACCAACAAAGAAGAGAGAAAAGAAAAGCGGAGTCAAAGTCAAGATGGAAAATGAACCAGAAACTTGAAAAAGTTTCAATGTTCAGATTCAAATCTGGTTTCGGGTCCGCTAGAACAACACGAAAAGACCCAAGGAAGAGGGAAAATCCCCAAGACACGAGACACAAAATGGAGAGGAAAATGACCAACCATAGAAGAGACAAAGGGAAAGGTGGAGTTGGGGCTAGGATGGGACCCAAACGAGAAACGTTGATAGAGTTCAACATTCAGATTCAGCCCCAGACCCGACTTCGAGAGAACGAAAAACAAAAATAAAGGAACTGTCGGAACTGAAACTGGGAACGGAACAAGACCAGAATTTGGATGTAATTCCAAGCTCAATATTGGTCCCGGTTCTGCATCTGACAGAAATAAAAAAGAAAAACACCCAAGGCAGAAAAGAAAGGAAAAAGAAAAGAACAAGGGGGGACCCATTTTGTTCCAAAATAAAATGGGGTGGTTATGCAAGGCATAACAAACCCTAGTTCTGATGTCAGAAATTATTGAGAAACCACAACATGAGCTTCTTTGAGTGTGTAGAGTATACTTCACAATGTTGAATTATTCCTTTAAGATAGGTATTAAAAACTATGCAAATCCTTACTTTGGTAGCTCAATGTCCTTTCAACTAATAAGGCTCACTCACATGAACTAGAATGACTCACTTTCCTTCAACTGAGTTTTGAATGCTAGTCATTGATATTTTTGGAGTGCTATTTGATTGACAATCCAAATTTGACTAGCTTATTATGAAAGATCCAACTATACACATCTGCAATATTTACTAAATGACAGAAAGCCCCATGGAACCACTCGCCAATAGTATGTAGGCTCCACCATCTCTTTTTCACTGTAATCAAGATCCACGTCTTCTTTCCCTTGCCCCCATGAGTCATAACCCATGAGCAACTTTCATCAACGGGAAGATGAGGAGAAGTGGAGATTGAATCTCTTGGATTCTTCATACACAATTCTTAATTACCTACAAATTTATCCCTCTTACAACATCCACGTCCAAGATTAAAAGATCTTAAATGTGTGCAATATATCTGCATTAGTAATGCACAATTTATTTTCCATGCCTTGTGTTAAAATATTTGATCAATATTTGCCCCTACGCCAATGCTTCCACATCCTCTGGATCACTCCACATGGAAAATTCCCACTTCCCTATTGAGAATATGGCAATAGAAGTGAGACCCATATGGGATAGTGGGAAATGGTCAATATTAATCCACGTCACCCACTATCGACCATTGATTTACCTGAAAACTATATGATAGACCACTTGACATCACTAGGCCAACTATTTAGACTAGACACACAACATCTTCCAGCCAACCTATGTGATTATTTTAATGGGAAAGAAAGGAAAATAGGCGTGTGGGGAATGGTTGAGATATGGCCACATCATTCATCCCCCACCATTGATCTCCTTTGAAAACCATCTGTATGCCTTATAAAAGATGTTGAGCCCACCAATTGTACAGGACACATGGCCTTTGCCCATGAGCCCGTGGGAACAAAATAAGAAGCAATAAAATGGAACAGGCACACGGGGAACAACAGAGATTTGTTTGTATCAATTGAATGGTAATTAGGGTCCTCATATCTACACATGCCGAAACTATTAATCTCTAAAAAGGGGACCTGACTAGGACAATGAGATAATTCCCATGGAAAAGATGACTTAAATTTTAAGGGAAATACCTAGCCCAACTTAGGAAAAATTAAAGCAATGAACCAACACATGATAACTGGTAAAATAGAACCAGAGGACCGGTCACTTAATGGATTTCAATGGCACAAGATATGATTTAAAAGAATAGGGACTGGCCACAAGCGGTCAACATAGAATTAAAACCTTGGCGAGGATATAGACTTAAAATGATTTTTCAAATAAGGCTTTGAGTGACTAAAACCCTAATACAGTGACAAAGAACAAAACCCTAAGCCATCAAATACAATTTCAACCCAATTTTAAGCAAGACTGGAGATGGGACATGAAAAAAATTTAGGGGTTCCACCAGTGACTCCGAACTGGAGACACATGTCTCTCATAGGCATGATGAGATATACAAAATATACAAAATATACTAACCCAAAAATAACCAAAGAAAACACACCTATACAAAATATACAAAACTTACAGTGTACATGGAATCATAACATACTTAGGAGAATTATGGCTTTAAGAATTGTCCATGTATTAGCAGTTCAAAAATTTCACCTGGATCCTCACCATGTGTATTGGCTACTAGATAAGGGCCTAACCATAATTCTTCAACCTTTTCATGTTTACCCCTATCTTGAGCCCTTGCATTCCAGGCTAACACCATACTATTTACCTAAAATTTTCTCGAAGCTCTCTTATAATGCAAGTGTTTAACTTGCAACTGAAACTTTGTATTCTTAGCATGAGATTCTCTTCTAGTTTCATCCAATTGTACCAAATTATTGATTCTATGTTGCATTTCTTCACATATATCTTCATCATATTCTTGCTCAAACTTGTACATCTTTAGCAAGTTATTCTGTGGAAACCTAGCATCCAAACTATACACCATTCCAAATGGAGAATAACCAGTAGCCTTTTTCACAATCACTCTATCTACCCAAAGTGCCAACTTCAGTTTTGAATCCCAAGCCTTTTTGTTCTTTTCCATCACCCTCTTGATGATTTTCATCAAGCTCTTATTGTTGGACTCAGCCTCCTTGAGGATGGTAAGGTGAAGAATAGGAAACCTGTATACCATGTTTGTCAAAAAATTATGTGAATTCCTCGTACCTAAAACACATAGCATTATATGAGATGATTTTTCTGAGACTCCAAATTTGATGAGAATATTATTTAATAGGAAATCCACCACCACCTTGGTTATTTCCTTTTTGGTGGGTATTTCTTCCACCTATTTTGTAAAATAATCAGTGGCAACAAGAATCCATGAGTTTCCTCCATTAGACTTTTCTGTTATCTCTCCAATGAAATCAATTCCCCATTGTTGGAAAGGGACTTGAACAGAAATAGGCCTAAGTGGTAAGTTTCTTGAAAACCTCAATTTTCCTACAAATCTTTGACAAGAATCACAAGTTTTAACAAACCTGTGAGCATCCTTAAAAATAGCAGGCCACCAGAATCCTACTCTCAAGACCTTGTGAGTAGTGGTCTTTTCCATGTAATGACAACCACACACTCCATTATGCATTTCCTATAAGAGTTCTAGTTCTTGTTTTCCATCCACACATTTAAGCAATATGCCATTCAGACTTCTCCACCATAACTCATTGCCAATAATTACATACTTAATGGCATGCAACTTTAATGTCATTTTATCATTCTCAGCCATATCTATAGGACACTACAAAGATTGCAGATATTGGACAATTCTTCTATACCGCCCACATGTCTGCATATCACAAATAGGTGCCACATCAACCATTTCTACCTAATTAACTTGATTAGCCTCCAAATTAGTTTCTGCCATTAATTTAGCTAGACATTGTCCTCGTACTAATTTGGTAATCTGGACATCAAGGTTGAATTCTTGGATCCTGTTGATCCACCTACACCTTCTGCATGTAGTTTCTTGCTGAGTGAAAATATTTTTTATAGCAGCACTTGGCACAAAAGCTATGACAGTAGCTCCTACTAAGTATGTCCTGAAATTATTCACAGCCTTAACCAGAGTGTATCCATTCTTTTCCATCATGTCATATTTGAGCTCCACAACCTATAAATACTTGATAAAGAATGCAATGGGCTGTTCATAACCCTCCTCATTTTTCTGTAACAAAATAGTAGCAATATTATGAAAAGAAGCAAAAGAAAAAGTATGCATTGGCTTAGAGAAACTAGGGGACTTCAATACTGGAGCCTCCTTAATAGCTTGTTTAATTTTTTTGAATTTCTGGCTAGGCTCCTCACTCTAAAGCACCTTTTCTCCCTTCTTCAACATCTTGGAAATAGGTCTTGTGATTTCTACAAAGTTAGTCACAAACCTTCTTAAAAAAATCATTTTTCCAAAAAAATGACTGAATACCCTTGACATTTTTTGGCTGAGGGATCTTATCTATGGCTACCACTCTTTTAGGGTATATTCTTACTCTATCCTTAGACATAATGTGCCCCAATAATTTTCCCTCAGTAACCCCAAAATAATTTTTTTTAGGATTCAGAGATATCCCATACTCTAGAGATCTGACACTCACCTTCTCTAAATGCATACAATAATCTTCCTCTTTCTTGGAGTAAGTGGTAAATTCATCTTGATATATAGCCATAAACACATCAATAAAATTAGAAAAAGCTACATCCATAGCCATTTTAAAAGTGGCACATGCATTTGTGAAGCCAAAAGTCATTCTTACATAGATGTAGGTGTCCCATGGAGTAGTGAATGCAACCTTGTACTACTTAGACTCCTTCACCTTTACTTGATTATAACTTGAAAAACCATCCATCATTGACACTAGCTCACAACCAGTCACCTTCTATAACATGGCTTCCATGTTTGGCAATGGGTAGTTGTCCTTTAGTGAGGATATATTCAGGTTTCTAAAATCAACACACAACCTTATATCACTGTTCTTTTTCCTCAGTGGCACTAAATTGGATACCCATGAAGAATGTCTAATGGGTTTTATAATGCCATCATCTCTTAACTTTACCAACCCCTCTTGCATCTTGGGAGCTATAGTAGGATTGATGGGTCTTTGCTTTTGCTTGAAAGGTTTGGCATTCTCCTTTAGAGGAATCTCATGCTTAAATAACTCTTCTTTGTAAGCTTTCAGATTATCATATGACCAAGCAAAGACATTTCTATATTTTCTAAGCAAGGTAATCAATATTTCCTTCACCTTTGGCTTCATTTTCTTTCCTACATACACTTTCTTAGGGGAATTTTTAGTCCCCAAATTTACTTCCTCCAAATCCTTTGGGTGAGTAGCAGTTGTCTTAATCTTGCTTTTATCTTGAATATCAAAGACCCTTTCAAGTGCTAAAAGGCCTTTGGGGATTTTATTTGTCTTCAACTAGATAACCCTTTCCAAATATTGTATCCTTTCCATCAATATTTTCAACAAATCCACTGAAGTCAATCTCTTGAACCTCATATTCATCAACATAGTTCAATAATTTGAGGATATCCTCATCATCATTGAAAATTTTCTAGTTGTGCACATTGTCAGGAATGGAAGGTCTTTTTTGCACCTCAAATTTAGAGATTCTTATAATAGTTATATCATTTGGTCTCAATGCAATTTTAGAAAGTAAGTCAACTACTCTATTATTTCCTCTTTCCATCCAGTCAATTCCAAAAGCATCAAACTACTCAATGGAATCCCAAACAACATTTATGTATTGCTTAAGTCTATTATTTTTGCAAGCATACTTAACTCTTACTTGGGATATCACTAGCTCAGAATCACCAATTACCATTATCTATTTTATTTTATGCTTCCTAGCCAATCTCAATGCCAACAATAATGCTTCATATTCTGCCACCACATTATTTGTGCAGACAAAAGACAATGTAAAAGAGAATTTAAATGTACTACCACTTGGTGATACCAGCAATATCCCTGCACCAGGCCCTTCTTTGGAACTTGCACCATCAAAGTACATTTTCCAAAGTCCATTCTTGTCATAAAATCTTAAACTTCATTTTCTATTGGCATAAGGAACCTATCAATTTCTCTTGGTACTTCTTCCATTTTGAAATCACTGATGTAAGTTTCTACAAAAATAATTGCATCATCCTTAGGAACGTGTTCCAACATATGTGGGACCTTGGTTCTCTCATTACTTGAACATACTTACCATCAATGGGAAATGTGGCATAATACATATCACATTGCATACTTCCTCCCATAGATGCACTCCATTTCTGAGATAGCAACATTCCATAATTAGGTGGGATATCTACTACCACCACATTCATTTTAAATTTTTTGTCTAGGTGGGCTGCTAATGTGTATGGAAGTTCATTTGTCACACCAATAATAGGGACTTCTCTCAAGTCCATAGCATAAAATTTACCATGAATGATATCAACTTTCAATCCTAGTGCCTCCATGATTTTATCTAGCGTGATGTTATTTAATACTCTAGAGTCAATAATACACTTTTTATAAAATTTTCCCCAACAATCAAAGTGAGAAAAAATGTGTTTATCTTCTCAAGGCAAGTAGTTACTAAATTTACTAAGAAGATATGGGGAATCTTAGTGATAACTCCCTCAAATTCCTTGTCTTTCTTATCTTTTTCACTCAGTTTGGGTGGAGTGGGCACCACTAAATCGCTACAGACTATAGTAGCACCATTGATAAGGGCTACGTCCTTTTTCTTATGTTCATCTATTCTCATCATTTCAAGAAAAGACACAGATGCTTTTACTTGGCTAAGTAATTGAAGCATATCAACAGGAGTATATTTGGGTAATTCAATTGGGAGCATGCATTTTTCATTACTGCTCTCCTTCTATTTATTTTTGGGTACCATGGCCCTATGCCTAGCATCTTTCTTTGAAACTTCAGGGCTTTTCTTTTGTGTCTTTACCTTTGTCGTAGGAGATTTGAATTCTTCAATAGCTTTTGGTTTACTTGCCCTTTTATCCCAAATTTCATCTCCCCTACCTTCTTTAGCTTTGACTACTTCTATTTTTCCATTAGGATTGTGCTCTTTTCTTTTGGTATTCTTCTCTTTTATCAAAAGACCAGCAGGACTACCTTGTTCACCACCAACTATCCTATTTCTTAGATGATAGGAACTTCTGGCTTGGGCATGCAAGACTGTAGTATATTTCACAATCCCCTCATCTGAGGGTCTTCTTAGTGACACACCATCTTCAATCGCTTCCAAATTATACACCTCATTATCACTATCGACATCCAAATCAGAGAGGACTTGCTGGTGATATGCACTAGAATTTTTTTTTGATTATCTGCATCCACTTTATATGAGTTCATATCAGAAGAGCACTCATTGTTAGAAACATTAGAATCACTCATAACCATAAGTACATCAATATCCTCCACATTTTTTTGATCACAATCTTTAAGCATATCTTCTTCCACCTCAACCATCTGTGCAACTGCACATTGCTGAGGAGAATGTGGCATTTCACAAACCATGCACCAAGGGGTGTCTTCAACAAAATTTCATGAATTCTTCTGTAAAGGGTCCAGAGGGATCTTGTTCTGAATATTTCTCTAATTATTAGGAATAGGCTTCCCATTATACCAATTGGTATTATATGGGTGGTCTTGCAACTTGGGAGGTCTTTCATTCCTTTGATAATTTTTTGGTTGAGCCTTTTCTTGCTTACAATTTTGTCACTTATAGTCTTCATAAAATTATCAATCTTATCCTCAAAATTGTTCCCCTTAGCTCCTAAACTCTTGTCCTCCTTCTTTGAATTTCTAAGGAGTTTTGAATCATCTCTTTTGCCAACTTTACCAGTTGCTCTGCTAATATTCTCAATGTGCTCTTCCATCTTGAAGGCTTCCCTCAATGTCTAAGGATTCTTATCTAGCAGGTGGTAACTCATTTTTTTTATCAAAAGAATTGCAATAATTTACCAAGCACACATGGTCATTCAATTGTAGATGAGAAGGATACCTCTTCCTAGCCTTTTGAAATCTTGCATTGAACTCAACTACAGATTCATTAGGACCTTTAGCAATATTATTAAATTGATTCAATGGAAAACTTGAATCAATCTTGTCACCATATTGCTCTCTAAATATCCTTTTGAATTCCTCCCAAGAGCTAATACTCTTAGCAGGAAAACTCATATACCATTCTCTAACATCTTCAATGAGAGACTGCATAAAAAAATTCATCATGAAATCCTCTACCTCTACCTCAAAATCATCCATAACATTAGCAAATGCTTTGAGTTGGTCTTCACCACTCAAAGAATTATTACCAGAGAATCTTACTAGAGCAGGTCTAAAATCTTCAAGAAATGGGCTAGGGTAGCCAGGTATTCCGGTGAAACACAACTACTGGTATCTATCTACTTGGAGTGGCTTCCTAGTATATCTATCCCTATGAACATCCCTTTTTTCATCATCTCTTTTGTTGTTAGATTGACTACTATCCTTTCCTTTTCAACTTTCTCCATCGCCACCCCCCTTCTTGTTTCCTTCCTCATCTTAAAAATAAGAATTCTTATTCTTTGTATTTCCTCCACCTCCACCACCATCTCCACTAGGAATGTGTCCTTTTGGATTCTTCTTTTGTGACTCACTATTAGTATGTCCAGATCTTGAAGCTTCTGGAGTGGGTGTGGAAATTTTAAGAAAAGTAATCTTCCTAGCCATCTCTGCATTAGAAGCTTCTATCTTAGCTTTCTTCAAATCTTCTTGTAGTTTTTCATTTACCAACTATAATCTCAAGAATTTGGGATCTGGAGGCGTAGTGGAAAAAATATGACCCTTTTTGGCATTGTGTGTGGGGGTTTCAATAGATGGAGTATGGATACTGGTATTGGTATTGATGGTATTTTTCTTAAGCTGATCAATGGGCCTCTTCCCATGATCTACAAATGTTGTTTTCTTAGCAACAACATAAGGATCTAAGGCTCTGGTAGTTGAGACAGATGTGGTATATGTATTAGTAGTAGAGGTTTCCATCAGGACTGCTATTTCAAGGATATCATTGGTCATTTTAGCGGCAAATTTTTAAAAAAATTCTTCAAATGTCTTACATCTAGCAGCATGTTCTCTCATCTTCTCCAATCTTTGTTTTTGAGCATCTCTCTCAAGTTGCTTAGCTCTAATTCCTATCTTCTCTCTCCTTTAACACCCTCAATCTATTCTCCTCTCCTTCTTTAATCCTTATCTCTTCTTCTTCTATAGCTTGCAGATCTTTATCTATATCTTCTTCATTTTCTAGAAGATCTCTAGGCTCACTTGGTCCAGGAATATAATAGGGTTGGTTAATAGGATCTTCCTCAAGAGAAAGGTGCACTTGTATATTAGGAGCTTCACCTCTTGGCTTGAAATTCTTTCCATTAAAAATGGAGCCAACTCTAGGAGTTAAAGGCTCTGAAAAATCCTTATTCTTACCCCAAAACTCCCATCTATCCTCCTCTCTTGAGATGTTAAGCTCATTATCAAACACTTGTTCAACAAGAAAACTTCCTTGGTCTATAGTAGACCTTTCAAATTTTTGTTCCTTTTCATGGAAAATGGCACTACTTACATCAATATTAAAAGTAGGAAATGCATCAACAAGAGAATCAATAGACTTACTTGACTCAGAGCTCTTCTTTACCCAAGTGAGTTACTTTTCTTTTACAAGCTCAAATTATGCCTTATGCTCATGATGTTTCTTTGCATAACTTTTAGTCTTCTTCATGTTATCAAATATGTTGGAATACTTCTTCTTGTGTTCCTTTCAAAAATTTATCATTATATTGATATTAGAGATGTTAGAGTCGCCACCTAGAATACTAGGAAATAAAAAGTGATTACACTTTGACATTGTATTTGTAACCTCGGAAAAGATTTTAAACATAATCGGACACAAGGTGATAGATTGAACTAAGACCTGATGCATAAGACTAGGTATGACGTGACTTATTACAACAAAATTTGAACCAATTATTCCTCAGACAATAAGGAATAATATAATAAACTACCTGACTCTATCTATACTAGATCTGAACTTGGAAACTTTGGACTTAGCTAGTCCCTAGTAGAGCTGCCAATCTGTTGGTTATCTTTTTAGAACCAAATTGACTTCAAAAAATACCTATGGATTTTTCCATTTCCAATACTTAGTACTCCAAAGGGATTGGCCAACGAATGAGTAAAATCTATGAGACTTCTACACCTACACTTTGGGCTCTATTAAACCCAGGAGGGTGATCCCACAATCTATACTTTGGAATTTATATGATTACTACTTAAATACATGGTCAATAATAGATACTTCTCATAAAAATACTCAACAAAGTAGTACATCAAACAAGTTGGTAGCTCATTTACTGATATCCTACATTTAGAGTACGGGAAGGTGAAACTTAACACAAAACAACTACAATGGTATCCATTTTGAAAGTTTATAAAATAAGGTAATCATTTGATGAATCAACTCAGGAACTAAATTATGAATATTTTGTATGAACCAGTGTGTTATTCCAACCATGGAGTCAATATCAACCTATGCAACCAGACAACATGTTATCAATAACAACCTACAATCTCAAGAAACAATGATTTACAATATTCCCCTATTTCTTTCATGATCACTACTTACAAATATCCTAGCACCTAATTCTTATGAGTTCACAATCTCATCTAAACACTTACATTAATTCATTGAACTAATAAGAAAGAATGAAATCAAACATCTATTGCAAAACAATAGAGACAAATAAAGGAACCCCAAATTACTTTCATTCATAACTCATAAAATGAGTACAAGGAGACATAATAACCATGAAATTGGTATCACTCTGTATTGTATTTGCTATATTGTTATCAAAATTACATACATACCCAAATACCCCTTTCAAAAGCTACAAGCCTAGGCTTCGTTATAGGTGGCTTTCACCACACTTTTCTATGCTTGAAAGTCTAAACCAAAGGTGGCTTCTTCAATCTCTCGCTCATGTCTAGTGAAAAAGATTCTTTGCCACTTGGTCTACAAGTGTTGAGCCGAAACTTTCCCACTTTTCTTGGTGTATTCTTTTCCAAGGCTTTCTTGTGGGTTCTTGGCTTGTTCACCTAGGGGTCTAGGACCATTGTTGCCCTTTCTATGGGAAAGCCAAGTCTTTTAGGCATCTCTTTTGGTTTTGCACCAAAGATCAACAGTTTTGGACTTGGATTCATGACTTATTTTGACCCTTTAGACCCGAGCCTTTTTCCTAGCATATGATTCTACTGGGAGACTCACCCATACTTCCTACTAAGTATACCTAGCTTTGGCACACTTTCAAGGTAGAAATCATCTTCACTATCTGGAAAGACAAAAATGCTTGTATATTTTCTCAAACTCAAATGGATAAAAAAATTTCTTTGTATTCTAAAGCTAGTATTTGTTCTAATGTGCTCTTACAGATTCAAGTGTAGGGGAATAAAGTTGCACTTGAGGTGGCTCACCTAAAAGTGATTTTGGACCACTAGGGTAATGCCCCATGTACTATTGCTCAGGTACCTACTTCTCCCACCTCCTCATGTGGTCGGTCACCTTCTTAAGGCCTATAGTAGAGTGGCTTTGTGTGCCCCCACTCTCAACCTCCTCTTCAGCATGGTTCTCACCCTACTCGACAGACCTCCTCTCCTCCTCCATAAGCTAGCTAGGGGTGGCCCTCTAGGGGAGTTGTGGGGAGTAGTGGTGGCAGTTTCAAGTGGCCCTCTAATGATCCTCCTACTTTTGGCTCTAGTTGGACAGATTCTAGTAAAAAAAATTTGTGGCTTGCACTTGTAATCTCACCTCGACATGAGGAAGATAAAGATAAATAAAAAGAAGATGATGATGGTTGGGGTCCTCCTGACATCACTCTAGACCCTGCTGATGTATAGGGGAAGAAAACAGATGACAGAGACCCTCTTGGCTTTGATGGTGCTACTTTGACTACTTAATGGCCTTTTTCTTTTTTTTTATTATGGACTTCTGGGCTGCACCCCATGTGACTAGTTATTTTTTGCGTTTATGGGTTTTACCCATGTGACTCTTGGGGTGTGCCTTCTTACCACCCACTTTTTTGTGAATATGTATTTTAATCTTTAATTTAATATAGATTAATGCCTATTCATAAAAAAAAATTGCATGCATACTAACAAAACTCTGAACTTAAGACAAAAGACTAAAAAATGCTTGATATTCCTTTTAAAATTCATAGTGTTGAATGAAAAACAACAAACCCTACTTTCTGGCCCTGAATTCCTTCTTATAGAAATGAAGGAGCAAAACAAGCCTTAGGCCAGAAAGTACACATGTCAATATCCTATTAGATCACTCAAAATAAAGATTCCCCTATTCAGTTGCATTGCATTCCCGAGAGGTGGGAAATAGGTGGGGAAATCCAAGTAGTGTTCATTCATTGTTGGAGATCTAGTCCAATCTTTAAAAAGTTACCTCAAAATTTGTTCCCATGCACACAAAGTGAAAGAAGGAAAGCATGATAGAAATAGAAAATAAAATACAAAAGATATATCCACGTCTGCAGCCTTTTCATTAATTCAACTTGAAGAATATGCACTACATTTTCCATACTTTATCAAAAGCCTAATTTGTACTAAATCCATGCTATGCAGTGCAATTCTCACCTATTTGTTATTCTTCATGGTTGCAGACTTCAAATTTACAAATTACCACCCCACCATTTCACATCAATTCACCACTCCCTCCAAGTATCTGCCCTTCCATGCAAGGAATTCCTCTTTAGTGGGCCAATTGAAATTCATGACTTCATCAACCCTTTCTTTGTAAGGTGCATACTTGGTGACAATATGGTTAGCCTCCTTATCAAATTCTAGTAGGACACTATCGACATGAATTAGCATATCCATATTTATCTTCAATGTATCCATATCAAACTTCTAACAAATTGACACAGTTTGATCTGAAATAACTTTATTTGTTTCATTTATCCACTCCTGTAGAGTTTTGATGCTATCATCATCCCTTAGAATGGATGAAAGAAGGCCATGATTTGAATCATGAATGGATTTCACTAACTCTTTTATTTCATTTTCCAGTGGTTCAATATTTCCCCTTTATCCTTTAAGTTTACTTACAAGAAGCATGGTAGGTTTAAAAATTTTAGGCAGATTGGCATCTTGTTTAAATCCAATTAACATCAATACTAAATCCTACTTCCTAGGGATCCAAATTTCCATTAGTGGAATGGCTCTTTCTCTGTCAATGTCAAAATTCCTGATAGCAGCCACCATGGATGAATAATTATGGTGAATTGTATTCAACCTATTATTCACTCTTCTGTTCAAATGTTCCAATATTATGGTGACAATCTTCATGTTTCTCTTGAAAATCTCCTCATCATGATTGTCACACTTCTCTTTGTATTCATTTAATTGCCTAAGAAACTCTTCCATATTAGTATCTTCCTTAGCCTATGGCCCTTCTAGTGTATTGGGTTATACTATTGAAATGGGCACACTTCCCATGTTATAGGGCACAATTTCCCATGAAGAACTTACTTCAACAGTAAACTCTATGCGTACAGCTTCTTGTGAAGTGGTGGGGGAGTCAACATCACTCTACTTAGGCTTTTCAAGGTGAAAACTCTACAACTTATTTTCCAACAATGCAACTTTTGTCTACCACTATATATTATACTACTCAAGCCTTCCATATTTAACTAGTAAATCATTGTAAAATGTTCTAAGCTTATCCTTTTCTGCAATCATAGATTCTAAAGTAGCCCTTGTAAATTGTGCAACATGAACTGATGTATTTTTTGCTTTTAAGGCCGATGTCTCTAAAAATCTTTTTATTATTAGGCCTCCACTATAGTTAGGTGTAGGCTCAGTAATATTAGGTTTTCTGGTGTTTGGGGATAAAGACCATATAGCAAAGGCTTCCCATTCCTCATTGAAAGTTGATCTTTGTAGTGCAAGTGCAGTTTCCTCCTCTATATCATAAAGTGGCCTATCATGCTTCTTTATTGTGTCAAAAGCTATGGTAGAGGCTAAATCCCATTCTGGCAGCAACAAAATACCACTATTCCTTAACAATTGTCAACCCTCTTTTGCAGTCATCTTTTGGAATCTAGCTCTCATTTCATTTAGAACCCTTTTCTGGATGATGGCATCTCTAGATGAAGGCTTCTTTCTATAGCCAAGATTTTGAAATATTCATCTCTTTTAGCTCTATATGAAAATTCCATAAAAGCTTGAGACTTTATAAATGAATCATCCTCTAGAAACTTTGTACATGCTTCAACCCACATATCATCTCTGCCATTGAATCCTGTAAGACCAACTTTACTCAATCTTGTACCCAATTGAGGTGTTTTCCTTACTACTAGTGTAGTAGGAAATCCTTCTTTCATTTCTTGCTCTGACACCCAAATGTCATCATCAGAGCCTTCGTCATCATAATCTACCAAACTAGGCATCTCAACCTTTTGCTTTTTCAATGGTGACTCTCTTGGTGGCATTTCACTAGGTGGTAGAGAATCAAATTCCATAATCTTAGGCTCTATTGGCCTTGGAGGAGATGGTGGTGGTACTTGTGGCACAGGAGAAGGAGGCTTATTTTCTTGTGGAGAAGGATTAGAAAATGCATCAACTTTCTTTGCCTAACTCTTTCTCCTTACAAAGAACTTTATTCTTGGTTTATTAGGGTCTTGAGCTGTAGATTGTTCTCCCATAGTAGGGATTCCCCCTCCACTCTATTCTTCTACCATTGGGGCTTTTCCCTTATCCTTACTTATTACCCCTTTAGCTTCAAGGTGGCCCACTATTGAATCAAAATTCCTTGATACATGCTCCACCTTTTCTATCACATTTTTAGTTTCAGGGAGAACCTTGAAATTGGGTTCTTCTTGATTTATCTTTCTTTGCATCTTATTAAAATTAATCCACTTTGATATTCTTTTCTCCTGCTCCATAAGGTCGAACACATTTCATATCACATCTTCAGGATATTGGAAAATGTGAATAAATTTGAAGCTCTTGTTTCTTTCTTTCAACCAAGCCATAAAACCTTTAGGGTCATATCTAACCCTCTCAACTGACCTCTACATGTGGTAGATTTTTATTATATCAAGAATATTATTCCATCCTCCCTTGGTCATTACAAAATCAAAAAACAAGTGTACATGGTGATCCCACAAAGTTGGTTTACAATTTCTAGGAGATTCTAATTTTTGTTCAAATCACTTATTTTTAGAAAATATAATGATTTAAGCCTTAAAAAGTTCCATTTAAAGCATTCCAATTGAAAATGGTTTGATCAAACTACCTTAGATCAAACCCCCTTGGATAGAACCCTGCTAGTTTTAAACCATACCTATAACAGACTCTCCTTTACACCTATCAAAATGTTGATAAAAACCCACTTTTGATTTACCTTTTGGGGGATCAAATGAATTCATTTAAAAAAAAAAATTGTAAGTATGTAGTCCTTATTATAAGCTTCCCAAAAAGTATAATTTTAAATAAATTTAGTTTTATTATTTATTTTTTTTTAATTTCTTGTGAATGTAGGTTTTTCATCGAAAATCAAGCTCTATGTTCTACACATGTGGAAAAATAGAATATTATAAAAAAAAATTGAAAAATATGAGTGCACCAAATATTAAATTCCTTGATCCAAAAACAAAGATTGAATTTTGATACATACAAAAAAATTTGTGTTATACAATCCGCCTATTTCTGAATTATAATTAGTTTGACTTTGAAACTTGAATAAGGAAAAAATATTAAATAAAACACTATGAAACCAATTGGAAGCACTAGATATCATAGTTACAGATATAAATTTGAAAAAAATTAGAATTTTATCTTTCATGGAAAAAAAGTTGTGTTATACAAGGAGCATCACTCCTTATAAATGGTGTTTACTAAAAAAAACTTATTTTTGAAGGAGATAGAAGAAGAAGTGCAATTTGATTCCAAAATTTTTGAAAAAAATATATTTAGAATCTACAGACAAAAATTCACAAATCACTAGTTTTCATCATCTTCAAATTCCTCGCGATTTAGCTACTATAGGTGCTCGAAAGTGAATATTTAGTTAGAAAAAATTAGTTCAATGTCCAGTTTGACCAAAAAATTTAAATCAGTATTGTGGGATCACCCTACAAAGGAAAGAATGTTCATTTTCCTTGATTCAATAAGTGTCCATTTTCAACACTTCCCAATTTCCACATTACCTTTAGGAAACCAATTCTCTCTTGCACAAACCTTGGCAACATGTGAGGTGCTACCGTGGAACCATATACTATTTAGATAGTGTAATCAGGGTATGGGATAATATCTCCCCAATTATGGTCAACTCCAAGCTCAAGCCTTCTCTCTTTAGGTCTCAAGAAATCATGTAGAGCTATGGGAATTCTAGGTACACTGACAATTAAGACTCTCCTCAGTTCTAAAGCAAACAAGTTTTGAAATGTCACATAATCATATGTCCTATCATCCTTTTCTAAAATAGTAATCTAGCATTGCATGGGAAACTCCAAGTCACCCTTTCTTCTTTCCAAATTTATACTAGCCCCAAAGAAAACTGCACCTTTGTACAAAAAAATATGCAACAATAATGAATACTAGTTGAATCTCACTCCCAATTCACCTTTCTTCAACCTCATCAATCCTTCATGCATTCTTTCTAAAAGAAACCAAGCATAATCATATACTGCACAATATTGGGGGTGTTGAATATGGGCAGCCATATAGATCCATGCCATTGGTATTCCTATGATAGGATCATAGCCAATTATATGGAAAATAGAATAGAAAGTTTTTTGGAAGTAAGAAATAAAATAGCTAACTAAGAAAGGCTCTTTATCAGGTGTCCCTATTATGATCTTTTGACCTACAATTTCTGCTAGGAATCTTGACAAGATGTGAACTCTGAATGCAATCTTATTTTTATCATACTCCTACTCGAGAGTGTCCTCATTTATCTTATACATTTCATCACTCCATTTATTAAGTTTGAAAACAAGACCCAATTCTTCCTTGGTGATTTTGACCATTTCCTTCCCATCAGATGTTCTTATAGTTCTTGTGACTGGATCATAATTAGTAGCTACTACCTTAAGCAAGTCAAATTCCATATAAATATTTGGTACAATCAACTTTCCTAGGTCATGGTTTCAAGGGTTACCTATTGAGATACCCATGTTTCTATTCCTAAACCAGCTACAAAACAATTCCCATCCAGTATAAGGCAACTTGGTAGCCTTGATAAAGTAATTCTTGTTAATTAAACCCTTTACAACTTGTAGACCTCTGAGAAGCAACTGGCCCTTAGGTTTATCAATGGTCGAGGGTGGTAACTAGTCCATGAGTTATTAATTTAAAGGCCTTTTGGGAGCAGAAGCTTCCCCCTTAGATGAAGACACTTTTACTTTAGGAGCCATAATACAATAGCTATTATGAGGTAGGGTTTCTTGTTTACTTGAACAAGGATTATGGATTTTGTAAGGGTTTGAAACAAATTATGCAATGCAGAACTTAACAAATTCCTTTTATGAACATCAAACCTTAAAAATTTTGAACCAAGAAAACCCTAATAGATTTCAAGAGTTTGAAAAACCACAACTTAATAATTTTGATGGGAGGGCAGCAATTCACTTATTAGTTTTCTTCACAAGTTGAAAACCTTGGTTCCAACATCGAAAAATATTGAAAAACCATAGCACAAGCTTGTTTGAGTGTGTAGAGTATACTTCACAATGTTGAATTATTCCTTTAAGATAGGTATTAATAATTATGCAAATCCTTACTTCGGTAGCTTGATGTCCTTTCAACTATTAAGGCTCACTCACGTGAACTAGAATGAATCACTTGCCTTCAACTAAGTTTTGAATTCCAGCCGTTGATATTTTTGGAGTGTTATTTGATTGGCAATCTAGATTTGACTAGCTTATTATGAAAGATTTAATTGCACACAACTGCAATATTTACCAAATGACAGAAAGCCCCATGGAACCACTTGCTAGTAGTATGTAGGCTCCACCATCTCTTTGTCATCGTAATCAGGATCCACGTGTCTTCATTCCCTTGCCCTTGTGAGTCATAACCCATGGACAACTTTCATCAATAGGAAGATGGGGAGAAGTCGAGATTGAATCTCTTGGATTCTTCATACACACTTCTTAACTACCCGCAACTTTATCCCTCTTAAAACATCCACATTCCAGATTAAAAGATCTTAAACATGTGCAATATATCTACATTTGTAACATGCAGTTTATTTTCCATGCCCTTTGTTAAAATATTTGATTAATATTTTCCCCTGCACCAATGCTTCCACATCCTCTAGATCACTCCCAATGAAAAATGCCAGCTTCCCCATTGAGAATATGGCAGTAAAAGTGAGACCCATACGGGATAGTAGGGAGCGGTCAAGATTAATCCACATCACCTGCTATCAACTGTTGATTTACCTGAAAAATCTACGAGAGACCACTTGACATCACTAGGCCCACTATTTAGACCAGACACAAGACATCCGCCAGCCAACCTATGTGATTATTTTAATGGGAAAGAAAGGAAGATGGGCGCATGGGGAATGGTTGAGATATGGCTACATCATTCATCCCCCACCATTGATCTCCTTTGACAACCATTTGTATGCCTTATAAAAGATGTCGAGCCTGCTAATCACACAGGACACATGGCCTTTGCTCATGAGCCCATGGGAACAAAATAAGAAGCAATAAAATGGAACAGGCACGTAGGAATGGCAAAGATTTGTTTGTATGATTTGAATGGTAATCAAGGTCCTCATATCTGCACATGCCGAAACTATTAATCTCTAAATAGGGGATCCAACTAGGACAATGAAATAATTCCCATGGAAAATATTACTTAAATTTTAAAATGGGAAATACCTAGCCTAACTTAGGAAAAATTAAAGCAATGGCCCAACACATGATAACTGATAAAACAGAACCAGAGGGAAGGTTACTTAATGTATTTCAATGGCACAATATGACTTAAAAGACCAGGGACCGACCACAAGGGGTCAACATAGAATTAAAACCTTGGTGGGGATATAGACTTAAAAGGGTTTTTCAAATAAGGCTTTGAGTGACTAAAACCCTAACAAAGTGACAAAGAATAGAACCCTAAGCCCTCAAATACAATTTCAACCCAATTTTAAGCAAGATTGGAGATGGGACATGAAAATTTTTAGGAGTTCCACCAAGTTGTTTGCTCATATGTTTGATATTTTACTTTCTGAGTTCACTATTGGGAAGAGAGAATGTTAAGCGGGAATTTGGAATTCCTATCGAAAAACAAGTTTATAGGTATCTGGAATTGATGGAGGATAATGCAAGTGTAAATGAAAAACCTATTTTGCATCCCTGAAGATGAATTTGTGCTTTGGTATTTTAGTTCCTAGTTAGTTTGAAGAGGGTTCCTCTTCTGGAAAGAAAGAATTGGAAGATGTCATTGGTGAGTCCCCTCCAGAATCTAAAAAGAGAAAAAATATCACAAAAGATGTTATCACTATCTCAGAAGAAAAGAAGAATGAAGAAGAATTTATGTCTCAATCTAACTCCTTTAAAGAGGATGTTCAAACAATGTTAGATAAAGGTGATATGAAGAAGGTTGGTGAAATGTGGAATGCATGCTCTCTAATTGAGAGACTTAAGATTGATGATGTATTGACTGCTTATCTATTCAAAAGAGGTATTTCAGTTTCAGATGTGTTTGACTCATCACTGAATGATCTAGTAGAAGTTATTGAAGAAAGAACTTTTTTGGAAGGACTTGAAGGTCATAAGTTCAAAGCTATGATTGAGAGACATACCAAAGCCAAAAAAATGTTATCTAAACACATTAATGAGACAAAAGAATGCATCAAGGAAATATTTGACATCTGCAGGTATTGTCTTTGATGGCATGTAGTTGTTGATAACTTTAGAAGCAAAATTGAATCCATTCAATCTGAGATAAATTTTATTGGAAAGAGTTTCAATTTCTTCAAAGAAAAGAATGGAAAACAGAGAATAAGAGTTGGTGAATTTCAAGTGGATTTTTTGATTGCTCAGAGATAGAGAGAAGACTTGGTTAAAAACTTCTGGTTGGTTAAAGAGATTATTGAGGTCCAGTTGGATCATCTCTCTGGAATACTCTTTGATGCAGAAGATTGTGAACAACAATGTCCATATTTGAACCATACATCCTCTTTTACATAGTTTCCTTTATTGGATAGTATGAGTGCTAGGATGAATTTGGCTATGCTTACTTGGAAGAGGATCCTTCCAATCATAAGAGAAAGGTACAAGAAAAAATTTCATGTAAAAAGCATTATTTTCACTTGAATGTTTGAAATGGGGGGTTGTAATTCCTTTGTATATACAATGTTACTATGTAAATACATTTAATTTTTTGTCACCCTTTTCCATTAATGTCAAAGGGGGAGAGAGATATAATCATGTGAAAAATAGTAATCAGGGAAAGAAAACTGGTGATAGGGGGAGAGAATATTGTGGCACATGTTGACATCAATGACAAAGGGGGATATTGTTGGAAGAATGAAGAAGAATGGCTAAGTATACAGTTTTTGTGTTGTCATTGATGTCACCATGTTATATGAGTTGCATCTACAAGTCTAAGTCATTGTTTGATCTGGTATCCCAGACTGGTATCTAAATCGGTAATATAGTTTACATCCTCTGGTATTTTGGTCTATAATCCTCTGTGGTTGATAGTTGTTGCTTGCGGTTTTGGGAAATAGCTTATGGATGTTGGAATCGTGTATATTTAGAATATCTCATGCACAGGTGCTTGTATGGTGTATCGACATTATTCTATTGATTATATTTTTCTATTAAGCCTATCTTTGGCTGACCTCATGGATAACTGGTGTTATGGTGAATTAATTTTTTTATGTGGATGTATGTGTGACCTATCTTAGGTCTATACCAACAGTCAGTCTTTTTGGTTGCATCTAATTATGCCAACCTAATTGATGGGTTAGATATATATGTTAGAAATTTTTTGAAGATTGTGTGTGTGATGAATTGCATTGATGTGAATGTGAAGAAGCATGAAAATGTGCTAAGTCAGTTTATTGAGCATCACCAGAATTGAATCAACAGTTGTTAGGTGCACTCCTACCAGTTCATTATGGCTATAAAGCCATTTGGTTTTTTAATCCCTTTTGTAGGCAATGAGCCTCCTTGTGTAAGTAGTGAGATTTTGTATCTAGACAGTGGGTCCTATTCTGGGTGGTGAGCCCTTTGGAAGTGAGCCTTATATATTCCAGTTTTTGAATTACTTTATATTGTGAGTTAATCCTCACAGTGGTTTTTCCATTCTTGGGTTTTCCACGTAAATTTGGTGTTTCCTATGTTGATATTGTTTTCTATTATTTTCATTTCGTGTTCATACTTAATAACAGAATTGTGTGGTTATGAAGTTGCTTAGTAGCTAAAGTTTGTGTTTGAAATTGGTGACAACTAATTCACCCCCCCTCTTAGTTGTATTGTGCATTTTTAACAGATAGGATAGCCAAGATGATAAAAGATAGTTATATCAACTTGCCAAGATTATCATAGTGCTTGTTTGCTTGTGATTTTGATAATGATGAGCTCTTGATGTTAATATATTATAGGGGATAATATGAAAATGATGGATTTTATTTATATGCTTCACTTGATATTTGATCAATGGTGAGGACTAATTTGAAAGATCAATGGTTAAGAAAAAATGAGATAGGGTAGAAGCTAGAATTAACAAAATTGTGTGGTTGTGAAGTTGCTTAGTAGCTGAATTTTGTGTTTGAAATTGGCGACAATTGATTCACCCCCCTCTCAGTTGTCTTGCACCTTTTTAACAGATAGGATAGCCAAGATGATAAAAGATAGTTATATCAACTTGCCAAGATTATCATAGTGCTTGTTTGCTTGTGATTTTGATAATGATGAGCTCTTGATATTAATATATTATAGGGGATAATATGAAAATGATGGATTTTATTTATATGCTTCACTTGATATTTGATCAATGGTGAAGACTAATTTGAAAGATCAATGGATAAGAAAAAATGAGATAGGGTAGGAGCTAGAATTTGGATTAATGAAGTGGGATAGTTGAAAAAATTAAATGAAATCTTTTATTTAATTCATAAGGATAGTTGGATAAATTAAAATATATATATTTTGAAGGGAAAATATAATTTAAATTTAATTAATAGAGATATAATTAATGTGGTTTTCTAAATTGTTAATGGATGGTACTCTAAAGACCACAGGTGAAGCTTCTAGATTAACCTAGGGTTTTCTTGCTTAGCTTTGGTGGGGGAGGCTTAGCCCTCCCCCACATAGGGATTTCCTTCTTCATACCTCCATTAAATGTGATCATGTGTTTTTCCCTCCAAGTGGATCCATGTTTGTGTGCTCTATGTATTTAAGTTTTATTGTTTGTTCTCTTTATGGTTGTGGCCTTAAAAGGTCATCTTGTGTGTTCCTTTCTTAATGGAGGGGGTATAGATCCCCCCTGCTCTCTAGGTTCAACCCAAATATTAGCAACAATAACAATACCACCTCCAAATCTTGATGTTGTGGTTGAGGACTGTATACCTTGTTCCATGGGTGCCAAGTTTCTTATATTTTCAAATGAAAATGAGGAGGATGTAGTCGTTGATGGAGGGAGGTCAGGTAAGTATTCTTTCAACCACATAGAATCTATAATTTTGTCCCCAAATGATGAAATGAAAAATGCAATATATAAAGAAAGAAATAAATTCTCCAGTATCACATTTTTTTTGGTTGCTATCGATTTTGGAAATTTTCCTTCTAGGAAATTCCTAGATAATTGGCTTAAGAATGTGTTGTTTAAAAATATGAATGTGCAAGTTTCTTTGTGTAGAATGATTCAACATAGATTATTTCTTGTTTTCTTTAAGAACCACAAAATGCAAGAGAAAATTCTTAGAAAACCCTACTGGAGCATAGGGAAAAGAATATTTAGGGTTATTCCTTAGACCCTTAGGGAAAATAGGGATAAAATTATGGCATTTCCATTCCCTGGATGGTTGCTTGTGAAAGATGTACCCCATGATCTCTATTCATTTATCCCTCAATTGATTACTCCTTTCAAAATGTCATGAGAGTTGATAGGCCAAATATTATTCTACTAGATATGAATGCTCACATTCTTATTTGGCAAGGAATTACCTGGTAAACTAGGCATCTCATTTGAGGACTCCCTACATTTTTCCCACTTGAAATTTTAGGTGGTTTGAACACATGCTACCTTTGTAGGTGTGATGGGTGTATTAGAAAAAATTTCCCAATTTTTAAGAAGAATTCCAAGCTAAACCCTAGTTCTTTGGTTGAACGATTTGCTAATATGACCATACCCAATTTTGGACTGAGAAAGGGTCTACATGCTCATCCCCCATTATGAATTTTGAGGCAGGCTTCCCCACTATTGCTACTAGTAATGAGATTCTTGTTGTGTGTATCTCTTCTGCTTCCCCTTCACCCCCCCACTCACCCATCCTCAATTCCAATCTCGAGCTTTCCCCCTCTGCTTCTCTCCCTAGAAAATCCACTCCTTGCCACCCATCCTTTTTCTTTGATAACCCTTTCACCCCTATACTATTTGAAGTGTTCCCCCATCCATCAACCTCGAGGTCTCCCCTCTTTTCCCTATTCCTATTGTGGCTCCATATGCTCTAGTTTACGTTCTCAAGGGTGTTAGTGCTTCACTAGTCCTATGCAAGTTTAATGCACAGATTCTATGAGAGAAATTAGGGAAAATATTGAAGAAAATAAAGTTCAAAGCACTCTAGTTAAAGAACCTGAAATTGAAATCTCCCATAATTGTGTTAAAATTAATGGAAATAGCAATATGGATATGTCTGGAAAGATAAAAATAAGAATAACAACAATAAAAGTGTTTCTAATGTCAAGAATACTATATCTAACTTTGAAGGAAAGAACCAATATTATTTGAGTGCACAAGATAATACCACCTTTTTGGACTCTTTCCCTAACCAATATAAGAAAAACAAGTGAACCTAGAACTTGGTTCCACTCTAAAAGATAATAGTATATTGCATGCTCAATCTAGCTTGTTTCCTTTCACTAATGATAACTCCCACTTTAACTTGAATTCTCCCTCTCTTATAAATTTTAACAACCTTAATGTTGGAACCAAGAAGGTGAGTGGGTTGGAGGGCTTATCCACACTTGAGGTCTTAAATATTTCTCTAGACTATGGTGATAAGATCCGTTAACCCTTAAAAGAAAGCAAGGATGCTTAAACAAAAGTGATTAAAAATTGGTTTGTTGACAAGACTGGGAATGCTAAGTGGCTTAACAAGATATGCAACCCCCCCTTTGACCCTATAAACCCTTGTAGGAATTTTGGTAATAAGGAATCCACTAAAGGGTTGATGGATCCCCAAGAGGCTAATGGCATAACTCTGAATACAAAAGACAACAAATGGTTTGTTGAGACTCCCAGGAACTTGAGGACATTCAGTGGAAGTGAGCCAAATCCTACCATCTAGGATGAACAAGTGAATTCTCCCTATCCTCCCAAAGAGACAAAGAAATGGGGGAAAGAAAAACAATTCCATAGCTCTTAGTAAAGGTAGCATTGACATAGGAAAAGTAAAAGGAAGAAAAAAAGTACCATTCTCCCAACCCCTTCCTCCAAAAGGTTAGAAAATGAAGAACTTGGTCAAAAATTATATGAAATATTCAAGAATTCCAAAGAGTCCCTTAACAAAATAGGAAATGATGATGCTTAACTACACATCTTGGAATTTCAGGGAACTAGAATCCCCTGACAAAAAATATATCTGTAATGGAGCAAATTTGCACCCCTAGGAAAATTCCCCATTTCATAGCCCTTACCTTAGAAAAATGTAAATCCAATGACATAATTCCACCACCGCCACCTCTCCTCATCCACCTAGTTGCATGTTTTCATGTTAGTGGAGGAATCTCTATTAGGGACACATGCAAGCTATGTGAACATCTGCACGTCATGTTGTCATCCTCACAAGATTCTTTCCTCTAGAATCTACAAAGGCATTATGTTTCTCCATTAGCAATGAAGTGTAACATCTCCTACTTCCTTGACTAACAAAAATATGTCCTTTTCCTCACTTTTTCCATTCAAATGATCTATCATCTCATTCATTCCTTCCTCTTGGACCGGTTTCTTGATTTTACTTCACTCTCTTCATGCTTCTTGATCAATTCACTCACTCTTAGCTCCATTCTTACAATTTCAAGTTTCTACACCACCATTCTCTTGGCAGAAAGCTGCTAGTTCTTAGCTCCCACACCACATTTGTTGTGACAATGCTATTATTAGAGGACTTACAATATTTCTCCTTCCACTATTTTCCTTGAGCGGTCATAGTTGTGGAGGTGATAATGTCCATTTCTATTTTCTCTTTGCATCATTTTTTTTACTATGTAGCATACTTGTCATTGGTTATTTTCCTTTCTATCTCTTCATCATTTTCTACATTATATGGCTATCTAGTTATTCATGAAGGTGGAAACACCAAAGCGAGGGACTAACTGAGGAAGTCCTCTAAAAAATAGCCCCAACATTTTCTTTGATCTTGTGTGTGTAGGTGTTTTCACATGGAGCTACTTGTAGAATCGACTCATGGGTATAAAGGTATGATTTCTTTCCATCTCTTTGTCTATTATAGTATAACTTAGTTATAGCATTCCTTTCATTATGCTTTCACTTTTGTACTTTTTCAGCATTCTACCATAGTGTAAATACTTATCTGTTAGACAATTAGTAAGTTTCATTGAGTTTTAGCCTGTCTTCTAGGTCTCTATCTGTACAGATGCCAGTGGACCATTGAGATGATAGCGTGTCATGCTAGATTATTTCATCTATGTTTCCATCCTCAGATAGTAGATTTCCTAGGAAGTAAGTGAACCCCTGAAATTGACTCTTTTGACCCTATTAACGTCTGATTTAGCAGAAGGAAAGCAATGGATCATTTGTCCTTCCTTTTCAGCCTCAGTAACTTACCCCTTTCAATTCACTTAGCCAATTTGAGGTATTTTAGGGAAGCTCGTTGCTTAGGACCTTCCTATGACCTAGAGTCCCAAGGTGGCAGGTCCCCCTTCTCTACATTTTGGTGAACTTGACATGAACTATTTTGATTACATCCCCTGGTATCGAAGGACCTTCTCTCATTACCTACTAGTGTTGTAGGTTTGTGTGTTGCACGACATGCAGCCTTGCAACCTAATCTACGACCCCTAGTTGCATAGTTAGAAGGACCCCTAGATATTTAGAAATGAAATTTAGATAGGTCACTATTGGATTTTTGAACCTTTGGATTCTATTGAGTCTATTTCACCTGTGTACTTAAATATTGTTTCATTCACATGCATTCTTCTCACCCAACCTATGAATGGATCATCATATATAACTTTCACATTGTAGGATCTGCCTATGAACAAAGAGCCTTCCCTCTTGTACATTCCTACTCATTTCAATGGCAACATTGTGACTAGTGACCTAGTGGAGTTGGGTGAACATCATAATGGAGGAGACTCTGCTTATCAAATTTCTACATAGTAAGAAATTTGAGGAATCAAAGACCACCATATGTACACACAACAGATTCTCAATCCTTCCTCTTAGTTCTATCACTCTTTTGTGCTTGGTAGGGCCTAGGGTCGTAGACCCTTCTTTTGTTATAATTTTGAAGTCAGATTTATTTAGGGTGAAACTAGGAATTTTGTGGCTAGTTTCCATGAATGGAATCACTTTAGTTATTTATAAGTGTCTTAAGTTATTTCATGAGGTCTTTATGCACATTGTTCATGACATTGAATACAAACCACTAGTGTTGCATGGGGGATTCTCATTAGATCACTTTTGGCCCACTCTCATTGGTCCACTCCCCCCAAGGATGAACTTGTTATATCATTTTTATGTCAAGTACAAGACTTGGGGAAAGGTACCAAAGGTAACCTACCCTACATCCCCTCAAACTATTTCGATAAAAGATTACATGATTGTGCAACAAGTTTCCTCCTCCTCTCAACAAAAGGGGAAAGGGAAGATTGCTCATGCCCAAGATCCTTCCTCTTCTTTTGTTTCATCTGCTTCCACTTCTTGCCCTATTGTGGTGCCTTCAGCTCCTACTCCCATGCCTTGGATGGGGAACCTAATGGTGCTCACCTTCTGAAAATCCAAGTGTCAAGTGTTTGAACTTCTCGTCTTTCCCACGATGATTAGGCCTGTTGTTTGTGGCAAGGGGAAGGGCCCCCATGGAGTTGTCCTTATGTCTCATCCTTTGTGGTCTCCTACCACTCCTAATCCTCCAAAAATGAATGGGAAGAAGCCTATTGTTGAGGCATCTGTGTTTGCTTCTTCATCTATTGTTGTTTCTTCTCTTGTGCTTCCTACTACTCCTATCCAGGAAGTTTCCCTTCGACCAACAATGACTGCGGAGGAAAAAACTATGGTAGACCAAGATCCTCCCATCCCTTCCTAGGTTGCAACTTCTAGCTCCTAGAGTTGACAAAACTAGCTTGTGTGTGATCATAAGAGTTGAAGAAAGGCTTTAACTGCTAAAGAAGCTACCTTGGATAAGGAAAAAGGGGAACCAAAAGCTCCTATTTTGGTAGCTCCTATTGTGCCTCCCTCTTCTACTCTTGCTTCAATTCCACTCACCTCAATTCTACTTTTGGTTCCTCTAACAAATGTTGATGATCCTCACCCCAAAAGGGTGTAGGCGTTCATCACCCTTTCTGTGGAGCCTCCTCTTCTGATGTCCACCTC